>CM034153.1:364319091-364977171 GCA_019776745.2 Taxus chinensis | reverse complement strand
AGAGAGAGAGAGAGAGGTTATCTTTGCTTATTATTTGTAGCTATCTACTCATGAATTCAAAAAATTTACAAACCCTTGAAGTGAGGAAGTCATTACAATATATAGTTTTCAAAAATACTCTTCACCTACCCCCACATGTCTTTTCACTTATCTTTTACAACTTATGACTCTTCACTTTCCTAAGAAATAATTTAAGTCCCATTTTTATTAATTGAGGGAAACTTATTAAAATTTAAAACTATAGTCACATCTTAATGAATAAGACAGAAATGAAACGTGTAACCCCCTAATGAAGAAATAGAATGTGAAAAAAGAGAGGGAGGGGGTGTGGAAGAGAGAAAGGAATGAAGATAATGAAGATAATGCCACATCTGCTGATGGATATTCCTTTGATGAGGGAATCTTGGAAAGTTCATTTGGAGAGATCTCAATCCCTTTGAATTCTTTACTATATTGTGCCTTTGTAGGTGTAACTTTATAAGCCCAAGGGATGCGCACAAATCTCAAAGACTTGACCCAATTTTATGAGAGAGAGTCGATTTTCTTACATTCCATGAACCAAGAATGATGATCCTTCATGATGTTTGATATGATGACCCTTATCTTAGTGAGGGACTCCAATGTGTCTTTATTGAAGGAGAATGGATCTTCAAACTCCTTCTTGACAATATCTTTAAATGGCCTACATACCTTAGTTGCCAAAGTGTTCTCACTCACTGCTGGCACTCCAAGTTTCTAAACCTCAACATTGACATGCTCTTAAATATTTGAAATTTGTTCCTCATACAAATCTAATTCACCAAGAGCATGGTTTACCATCTTGTAATGAGAAACCACAGTTCAAGACAAAACTTGAGACAAGTTTTCAGATGTTGAATTAAAAAGCCCTTTGCTTACCAGTAGAGAATATTTGACCTTTCCCACCTTAATAACCAGTGGAAACACGTGGTCCTAACGCTCCTTTTCTTTTTCAATCTCCTCTCTAGTCATACTTACTTTTATATCCATTTCACTCATGTACTTGAATAATTAAAGGATAATAGAAAGAAATATTTTTCCTTTTTCCAAGATCTTGTCCACCCACTTATTATTTTCTCGACACTGCATGGTGACACCTTGTGCCTTTCTGATGGATTATAGGTCAAAGATACTGATGAGAGTAACTTCTATGTCTCAGAGAGAAAAGGAAGCATTTAGATCCATGAATGTATGCACATATGAGGTGAGGGTCCTTATATGGTTTTCCAATTGATCAATTCTTTCTTTGTACTCCTGGTTTATCGTAAGAAGGTGAGTGGAAGACTCCTTGAAAAAATGAGCATGTCCCTAATGTTTTTCTGATCTAAGTGGAATGGTGATGATTTTGTAATTATATGGGGCCATCTCATTAATAGGATTGATGACTTTAGGCTGAGCTACCTCCACATAGTGGTTTCCCGAAGTGCCACTAAAAAAGTGGGAGGCAATTGGGCTTTCTTCCCTTTCTTTGTTTTTCACCATTGTAGATATAGCCTGGAAATATAGGATCACCACCTGTTGGACCATATGAGTCTCTCCTCCAATCATATACTGTACACATGAGAATGTTTCATTTGCTTCAGGCTTAGTGTTGGACATGATGGAAATTTCTTGCTTTGGTTGAGGGGCACATCTTGGGCCGATTGAATAGGTGCAACTGTGGAAGAATAAATTCTCTAATTTCTCTGAAGGATCAGTGGTTAAGGATGATCAATTTTACCTTGTTGCATACCTTCTTGAAGTTCTTGAGTTACTTTTGGATTTTTGTGTATTATCCTGTAATGATCTGACTCAGACTCCATTGATTTTCTCTTTGTGGGACTTTCAGAATGAGATGAACTCAAATATTTTTCATCCGATTTTGAAGCAGAGAGGGGAGATGATTAATTTTTGAGAGAATGGAGGCCTACTGACTCGATGAAGGAATCTATTTTTCTTGAAAAAATTTCTAGATCTCTAAATCACTGCCTCAGTTTGTTTATAGATATCCCTTGATTCTCAAATGCTCCAATAAACCATTAGGAGAGGTGAAGATTTCACAACTTGATACTCAGTGTCATAAAAATCATTTCTATCATCATTAATTCCCTCTTAAAACTAGTTAAACAAAAATTTCCTCATTTGGCCTTTTGTCATCCTCATATGATCTCTTTCCCTAACTTTAGGATCATCATAACAATTCATCCAATAGTCCTTAATTTGCAGAACATGGTGTAAGTTAGGGATATTGAGCGTTCTCTGGATATCAAAGTTGGCTCTTAAAGTGTAGGAATAGAGATTCAAATATGAGAAAGAGGCTTCCAAATTTTATGCATCAACAAGGGACTTACAAGATAAAATTACCAGAGAGATAGAGAAAGACACACCTTTCTTTTTCCTTCTTTTGAGCTTTACATCAATATAAGAAAGTTATCTACAAAGCTCAAACATGAAGGTCTTGTCATTAAGGTATCTTAGAATTTTTCAAAGAGTGAGGTCAAATCCAGATACCCAGATGTATGAGAAATTTAAAACTATGTGAAGGTGGATCCATATCTTTGGATCAACACGATAACTTGCGAGGACAATCTCAATCTAAGATATCCTTTGAGAAATATTATGACATACATGGTGAATGAATCATTCACCTTTGCAAAGTGGTGATTACTCTCCTTTAAGGTCAACTGTGGATATCTCTCATAGGAGGGGAATTTTGGGATATGTTCTGTGTGAGATTCAAACCCTTGAAAGATCTCATACTGGTGAGAGCATACATTAAATATGATGTCATTACAAATTTCATTGTGACTGGTAGCTAGAACAACTCAAAGTGGAGGTTATCAATGATTATTTGACCTCAGTAAATAATTTTATCACCCTAAATAATATTAATGATGAACAGTGCCATCCAATCCATTAAATCCTTGGTGGTTTCCTCTCCCATCACCCTGTTCAATAGGATGATAACACCTGATAATTCTTCATGAACCTCATGCCTAGACCAATACTTTAATACAAGAGAGGGATTTATCACCTATTTCAACCATGACCCTAATGCAAGGCCCTGGAGGTATGAATCTATCTTTAACCATTCTCTCGATGTAAACTCCTATGGGATGATTACACTATTGCTCCATGTTGGGATCTTCATACTTTGTGATATTCCTTTGGGAGCGAGCACTACCAAAATAAAATTTCCCTCCACCCTTATGATCCTCGTGTCCAGCTCATAATGTTGAGCACAATACATCACCAATTATGTGCTATGGATGGATAATGGGTGACCGCCTATGGCATATAAACCACTTGTGTATATTCTTTCTTCCACAAGTTCCCTGGGACCGCTAAACATCCAAGTTTTTAGATCCTCCAAGTCCATGTGAGTGAAATCCCTGTCTCCCACATCCAAATACTCTAATGAAAGGATAGAAATTTGATCCAAACTAGAAAATTAGAAATTCATTATTTCAAAAATATACTAGGTGAGTAGAAAATGAAGAAGACAATAAATTTCTGCGTCTAAAACAAACACTTTCTATTTTTAGTAAGTAAGAGCTAGGGGCTGCCTTTTTAAGTTTTTTTTGCTTTTTCTTGATTTTTTAAATCTATTGAAGCTCCTAACATACTAAATACACTTTATTTTGTGTCTTTTTGATGATTTTTTGGTAATTATTTTTAGAAAGTGTCTTTTACTTTTTTGTTTTTTGACCATTTTGCCTAGTTTGTCTTCACTACTGATCTCTAAGTGCACTGATTTGAGAGGGTTTTCTTTTTTAGAAAATTTATATTATAGTAAGTAGAAAGAATAGATACTTACTATATTTATAAATGGAACTTAACCCTATCGATTTGTAATGAAAATATCTTCAATGGAATAGGCTCGCTCCAAGGATCGTATTTTCAAAATTTTGTCTCAATCCGCTAGCTAAAATTCTTGAAAATTTTAAAAGTGTGATCTAGGGAATATAACTAGGGTTTTATGCCATAAATAATCTATATCATCCTCTAGTTTACAATCACTATCTTCTTTAAGGCGCCTGGATTGTAGAGCAACTGTGAAAATTATGTTCGAATCCATTCACTGGTTTTTAGGAGATATGAATTTTTCTTCATTTTTGTCCTCATCGTTGCCCCAGATGAATTTTCAGGTATGTATGATGAATTTTATTTTGTTATTCAGCTTCAATATGTCAACAATGTCTTCCTCGTCAAATTGGTGAAGGAATGAGGAGAAACAAACTTGTAAAACTCTTTAAAATCTTAAAACAATGTTAGTTTTAAGTTCTGAAAGCAAGCTTTAAATCTTAGGTTTGAAAGCAAGAGGGGGTGGGGTGTATTTTTTTTGTCCAAACTATCCCTAATTTCCCTAGGATATTTGGGGCATCAAAATGTGCCCCTTTCCCTGGGCATGACAAGTGGTGGAACATGATTGGAGAGTTGGGGGAATGAGAGACAAGGAATTAAACACCTGGGTAACAAAACATTTTGGTCACATGATGAACCTTAGAAGGGGATAGGGGCAGGGCCCATTTTTTTGTACCAAATATCCCCACTATCCATGGGATAGTAAAATGTGCCCATGGGTTAGAGGAAAAAACTTAGCCAATTTTCACACATAACCACTTAACACTCGTCGATAAGAAAGAAGATCACATGATGAACCAAGAGGTATAACTGAGGGGTTGGGTGAATTTTATTTCCCCAAATATCCCCAATATCCTCACTATTTATGGGGGAATTGGGATAGCTAGGATAGTTAGGACAGTCAGGACCCTAAAATGTGCCACCCACCTGACTGTGAAAATTGCTAACTCCTATAAACTTGAAATCACTTTTCCCAGAGCTCAAGGAACTCTTTTCAGGAATTTGTTTATATAATTTAAAGATCAATGGGATTGTTTTTAAGAGCTGATTCTACCTCCTTCTCCAAAAATGCTGATTTTTCATTTGGGACCACTAGGTGAGTCTGTTGAAATTGATATGTCCTGAGAAGCTCTAAGGTATTGTGAAGAATGTGAAAAATCCATAATGTAAGGGATTAGTTAATATTTCATATGCTATATTATTTTCCTCTTGACTCATCTTGGAGCTCCCAAAATCCTCCATTGAAGTTCAAGTACCTTTTTCCACTCCAAGCTCCTTAAGCCTTCAAAACCTGCTTTCACTGTTTTGATTCCAAAACCTCTGAAAGTTTCCCAAATATTCCTAAACATGATCCATTGCATTTAAAAATATCAAATAAAATCTCTAGATAGTTTTAGTCTTCTTGATCAACCCCAGAGGATGCATACCTATCCTGGAAAGGCTAAGGAATAGCTTTCCTAGGCTTAGTAGAGATTTCATCTTTTGACAACATTAAATTGAATGGAATGAATGACCTTATGACCACATTCAAACATTTGGAAAGGTTAATAATCAAATTATTAAGGTTTTCACAGATGGGATGGTTATGAAACAAATGTAAGAAAGATCTAGAGGATGTTTCGGGAGGGGATTTACACACAATTTTTGACACTAGGGTAAAGTTGTCATGTTTTCAACTTGAATTTTGACCTTGAAAAAACACATGAAAACAATTGGCTCTCACTTGGGGACTTGTTTTGAATCAAATAAAGTTAGGATATGATAAAAATGAACCCTAGAATCTCAATCCATAGCATGGACTAGTGCCTTAGCTATTGAGATTTACATAGTCTAAGTAATAGATAAAATGAATGAGTGAACAAACACACATAACAAAGGGAAACACACCACACTAAAAATGAAAAAAAAACACAATGGGAAAGGGAAAAACACATCCTAAATTCACCTATGGTACATGTGGGGGAAAACTTGATTTCAATGTTTATACAACTTTAGGTATTTACTCCTTCGAGGTAATTTCAAATATGTGCCATCCAGATATGAGAGGTAGAAAGTATTTTCTCTATAGGCTTCCTGAATCTAGAGTGGTCCTAACCACAAGGAATCAAAATTTCCATGAATTCATTTTGGATCTTTCCTTTTTTCCCATAATAAGACAAGATCACCAAATTTGAAATTCTTGCCTTTAATTTATTATCAAATAACTTCTTCACTTTCAGCTAATGTTCCTTTATTTGATCAACCACCCTGAATATGTCTCCTCTCAACTTTTTGAAATATAATATAAATTTGTCAAGAGAATCATGAAATTTCACATCTTCAATTACTATGACTAATTGGAGGGTTGGTAATTCAATAGTGACTAGAATCTTGGTATTTATCCCGTAAAGAAATTAGAATGATGACATACCAATTATCTTTTTCAAAGTAATCATGTCTTCCCATAGTGCATCATAGAGCCTCTTATGTCAGTTTATTTTATTTTGATCAACTATCTTTAAGACAATGGTCACAATATTCTTATTACTTGACTTGACCTAACCATTCCCTTATGGGAAGTATGCCGATGCATGCAAAATTGAGATTCCATAACCATATTAGAACTTGGTCAATTCTATAGAGGAAAAATATGTTGGATTTTCAACTACAATTTTCAGAGGAATTCAAAATTGAATGATAATATTCTCTTTGAGAAAACTACATACTGTTTCAAAATTGGCTTGTTTGACCAAAATTTCCTCCACCCATTTAGTGAAGTAGTTAGTTGGTGTGAGCACATATGCATTCCATACACTCAAATGAGGATTGAGAACCACAATGAAATCAAGGCCCTACTTTCAGAAAGGTTCTTCAATGACTACTGGATGGAGATGAAGCACAAAAAGTTGTGGTTTTCCAATAAATTTTTGAGAGTGTTTGCATTTGTAAACCCATTATTGAGCATATGAAACAATGTAGGACAATAATACCTGCCACATAAGATCTTGTTAGTATTCACCATGGTAGAGAAATGCCCACCATAAGCTTGATCATGATAAGATTTTAGAAACTTTTCTTGTTGATCTTTTTCTACACACCTTAGGAATCATTCATCCAATCCTCTCTTGTATAACATGTGATACCATATGACATACATGACTGAATTCAGCTTGGTATTTATCCTTTGATTATAATCGATACAATCCGAACACTCTCCATAAGTGAGGAAGTATGAAATATAAGAATACCACTCATTGGTCATATTTACAAACATCACTTGGCGAAAGTATTTAATCATACATTCATAGAAAAAATTCTCCTTTGTATCATCTTGAGTAAAGAGGGATTCATCCTTAGCCATTTTCCAATATAGTCCATTTCCTATGACACTATTCAAAGGTCAGATGTCCAAGTCATACTCTTGGATCCTAGCCACCTAATTGCCTCTCTTGGCTCTTGGTTCTTGCTGAGTTAGGATTGATTTGATTGCAGAGCCTAGGACCTTCACCATGGTGTAGGAGTTGAGGATGTAGAATATGAAATTATTTACTAATTTGACAACAACATAAGCATGTTTCTCTATTTAATTATGTCTCATCTCATGGTCCTTCAATGGAAAGATCATAAAAGTAATAGGTGATTTGATTCCTTCTTCATTATTCTGAACTAAGATGGCCAAAAGCATGTGCTATGAAGCATAGAAATATAAAATGAAATATTTATCAAATTTGGGACATACCATAGTAAAAAACTTGGCTATAGCTTCTTTTATTGTATCAAATGATGCTTTTCCTTCATTATTACACTTGAAACTTGTTTGAGGCTTCATCATACTAGTGATGTGCTTGGTTAGCTCGAATTTTTTTGGGACGAAGTGGCATAGGAAGTTTAATTTTCCAAAGAAAGAATGGAATTCCTTCTTGCTTGTGGGAAATGAAAATTCTTGAATTGATTTAATCCTCTCTGGATCAATTTTGGCCCCCTCTTTTTTCACGATGTGTCCAAGTATTTTCCCTTCAATAACACCGAAGATGCATTTTTAGGATTCAAGGAAATTCCATGATGCTGACATATCATAAGTACTTGCTCAAAATATTTTATGTGATCATTTCTGCTTCTTTGAAAATAACAAGAGGTCATAAAAATAGATGAAAATGAAATGTTTGAGGTCTTTGATGATAAGATCCATTTCCCATTGAAAATTTACTCCAATGTTGATAAGACCAAATAACATCCTACTATAGGAATAAGTGCCCCACGAAATTGTAAAGGTCATCTTGTGTCTATCCTCTTATGTTACCACTCAATTTGTTTATATCCAGAGAAACCATCAAGTAGTAAGAGAATCTAAGATCTTGTGACTACATGCAGGATGTGATCCATGATAGGAAGTGGGCTAGTTTTCTTTCAATGAGGCTTGGTTCAAATTCCAGAAATCCACACAAATCCTTATTTCTCCATTATTCTTTTCATACAGGAAAAATATCGACCACCCACGTGCAGAGTGGTGGATGGGGAAAATGATTATTACATTCAACATCTTCAATACTTCTATTTTTGATGGTATCTGCAATCTTTAGATTATACTGCTACTGCTGCTTTTTCCTGAAAGGCTTGGCTTCAGGGCTTAAGCGGTATTGAATGATGCATCTCTTTAGGCTTGAAAGAATTGATCTCTTCATAAGAGTATGCCAAGACATCTATAATATATCCTCAATAGTGAGATAAAAATTCTCTTCTCTTCAGGTGAACAACATAATTACTAATATTTATCATTCTTGGTTGTTTGAGGAGTAACAATATTATCTCTTCTTCAAATTCAACAGTACACCGAGGGGAATATCTTTAGCATTCTTCTTGATAAACCTGTCTATGTTTATCAAACAAATATTCAAGAGACACAAGGAAATTTGGAATTTTATTGTCATTTTAAGTCTGATGACTCCTTCTGAGTCAAATTCTATCTATCCCTTCTTTTTATTTATCCATGGAACAAAATCTTTATTCGAAGCATCACTTCTTTCATGTAAGAAAATATTGTTGAAGTTATCCCTTTTTCTACAAGAAGGAAAGAAGGTAACTGTCAATCATTGAAAACATGCCAGTGATTTACTTTATCTGGAACACCTGGCTTGAACACCATCTCGATAATCACTTTTTCCTTATTGAAGGATGGGTGTGGAGTCATAAGAGAGGGTGAGACTATAAGAGAATTATATTTCTCATTTTTCTCACAGGAAATAGCTTAGATAGAGAAATCATCAAAATATTTGATGCAGTCCCATACTCAATTCCTATAATGCTTGAGCCTTGTGCTCTTGACTTGATATTGATTCCTCACTTACTTGAAAATGACTTCAACATCACCAAGCCATTTTAGCTTCTTAATACCCATAGATTCAACAACATCCATCCATAGGAGAAGGGATTCATATTCTACAATATTATTGGTGTTTTCAAATTGGAATTTGTAGGAAAAAGGAAGTAACTCACAATTTGGAGAAGTTAGAACAGTGTGAGCTCTAGATCTTGCAATAGAATGGATTCCATAAAACTACATCATCCACAACTGATCTTATTCATTTTCCATGAGGAAAGGAAGATTCTCGTCTCTTTCGAAAGCCAAAAATTAGTTACTCAGTCCACTTTGTTAAAAAAATTTATCTACCTTTGGGTCTTCTGATTTATCGATAGTGTACTTAATCTTTCACATGCGTAACACATTATTCATGTCTCCTTTCATTGAAATGGTTTCTGAGTACCAATCCACACATATATCACCACCCATATCTTTGCAAAAAAACCTGTTCAACGACATGCCACGTGTTGGTGCCCATTTTGATCCTCTATTATATTTCCATCTTTCCCCTTTGTTCTATGTGATTGAAGACATTTTTCTATCAAATTTGGTGGGCTATAACTTTCCCCATCCAGATTGAATGCTTTGAAATGCTCACAAAATTATTATTTTTCCCTAATTTGAAAGAAAAATACATGTATGCCCTATTTTGTGCCCTAATTTTCCAAATCCATGGGCCTATTTCATTTTATCCACTTTTCCCGGCCTTTGGAGCTCAAAGTTGTTCATTTCATGCATATTTTCCCTAAAACATCTATACACATGGTCGAAAATTGCCTAAAATCACTTTCCATCTATTTTTTGACCAAAAAATCCTTCACCCACGAAGAAAAAATCAAATTTGGGCATCTCTGGCAAATTTTATGTTTTTTGACAGTCATACGGGTGTCCTTTACCCATACAATTAAAGTTCAAGCCTCCCCTCATACATGGCCATTTGTTGTTGGTCAAGATTCGGTGGGTTTCTTAGAAAACTTAACATTTTTTGGTTTTGGAAAAATTTGCAAAATTCTTCTGTAGTTCCCAAAGGAGGGACACGTGTCACAAGTAGAAACAAGGGCAGATGGGTGGGTCATTTTGTGCCTTAGTGAACTTTGGAAAAGTGCATAGAAATGAAGAAAATCCCCCAAGGTCCGCATCCAATCTAAGGAGGACATGTAGCAGGTGGGATGGAAGGCTAGCGGGGGTCTTAGACGATTTTTTCCTTTTTGAAAAAAAGGGAAAAAGGTTGAGGAAAGGGCCGCAGGTCCGTAATGGAGTGAAGGGAGACATGTGGTGGCTTTAGAGAAAAGAGCGGGTCAGCGGACCGTCGAAGGAAAAAGGAAAATTTTTCCCTTTTCGTAAAATGAGTCAGAGTGATAATTTGAAGCACTAGCTTGCAAACGAACCATAAGGAGACACGTGGTGGGTGTAGAATGAAGTGCAGGTCTGCAGAGGAAAATTAAGAAATTTTCCCTTGGCAAAAAAGGGGTGTTAAAATGAGAAATGAGCCCGCATATCCTAAGTGATACAAAAGGTGACACATGTCAAGTATAGAGATGGAGGTGTGGGCCCACAGGGAAAAAAGTGAAAAATTTTAAATTTCCAAAAAGGGTGGAAATGTGCAGAATTGAGCCGTGATCCCAATGGGACCAACCATATGCCACGTGTCAGCACCAAATCTCAAGGGCGGAGGGGCGGAGAAAAAGGTCAAAATTTTACATTTTTTCAAAAATATTAAAAAGTCAAAAAGTAATCCCAAATCCATTCCCAATCACATTTTGACACATGGAGGGCTCAGATTAAAGGGAGAAAGGGTAAATCAATGGTAACTATGCATTTTTCTTTTTGGTCACAATTTTTTCTCCAAGAAGCTTGGAGATGTGAGTTTAGCATCAATTTTCATCAAATTTTTGGTGAACTTATGTCGTTTGTGTCTACAAAAACCAATGTAAGTGGTTTTAGGGATCGATTTATAGATTTGAGGTGTTTTTGAAATAATTTTTGCCCCATCCCGTCTAAAACATGAAATATCAAATCAAGAAGTTGCATAATTAAAATTTGGAGGGATAAGGATGAAATGATGAAATGAAAGGGTTTTTCATGCTTTGAGGATGAAAAATGTGCCTCCACAATGGATGATGATGAGGGATTTGTAATGATTCACCTTTTTTGAAATACCTGGCAACTTTTGATGCAAATATGTTAAACGTCCCTATCTGTGAATAATGTTGGAATTTTGTAACAAACTTGATTCTTGGCATATTATTTTCTTGGGAAAGAAGGATCAAATGTAATAAAATGTTATATAATGCATGTTTTTTGACATGCAAAAGGTCGGAGAAACTTATAATTTCATGGGAAAATATGGGAAGAAGCCCATTCTCTGAGATACCACCTGAGAACCATTTCTAATTTCTTTTTACATCATATTTTTATCATGTTGATTTGGTTTCAGTTGTAAAGCCATCAAAAAGCTCTGAGATTGTTCTTATAACATTCCCTTACTAATAGATTTGATCATTCTGGATTATTTTGTGTTGTCTTTGGGAAAAAATTTCATGTACTTATGTTTCAGAATGTTTTCAATTTGTGTTTCTTGCTCTTGTTGCAATCTTGTGTCTAAAATCTCTCTTGATCATACATGGTCTCATTTCTTGTTGATAGTTTAGTGGCATTTGCAATCTCACATTCAGAAGAGATTTCATCTGATAAAGAGATAAACAGATTTAAAATCACTTTACCTTCCTTGAATTTAGAGATTGTTTGTAAACCTTTGGGTGTACCCTAGGTCATGATAAAATAGAGGTTTCTGGATGCTTTATTAGTTCATCTGCTTCAAGATTTTGTGGCAAGTTGTCAAAGATTGTGTGGAAGAGTGCAGATCTGGGCCTCCATTTGGTGCACATATCCTGTTAAAGGAGTACGTTAACCCTTTTGAAGCATTCTGTTGTTTAGGTCTTACAAATTTCTTGCAAAGGTCCTCAAAGAATTTGGCAAATTTTGGTTAGTCTTTTCTAAAATCTCCCACCAAAATTCATTCAAACAAACTAATCGTACCCTATACTACCCCGACATTACATTATGTGTCAACAAAAGAATACAATCCATTTACAAAAATGCACAAAGTAGATCAGGATCATATAATGTCTTCAGTAGACCTTGCCTTGAATTGAAATTATCTCCATAACCTGGGAGTGACAACTTGTGAAAATCAGATTTGGAGTGTTGATCATATTTTCCCAAGGCATTTTCATACTGTTTACATAGATTGAGGGATATTTTCATCTTCTTCACCATTTGAGGGTTACAAAATAAGTCCTCTTACCTTGGTTGAAAGGCACAACCTAAAATAGTTATAACACGATCAAGTCCTATTTGATTGCTATCCATCTCTCCAAAAATATGAGTGCTAGTTAGATCACATCCCTGGCTACAAAATGACACACATCATGATCTATCTAACTTCAAGCTTCATGCCATATCTCTGATGCTACTCAGACTGAAAATGAGAACAAATTTTTGTACCAACACCTCTGGCACCACTACCGGTGACATTATTCAGTATTTCAATATTTCAGATCCTTGGTAATACTTCTTATGTGATTTATGTGCAATTACAAATTTGAGTATCATCTTCTGATTAGATTTATAAGGCTGGAATGAAGAGTAGAGTTTTGAGTTTGATATCTTCTTAGTTCAATACGACGCATGTGCATACATATTTGAGATATTTGAATCCATATCAAACCTTGATGATGTTCCTTGCCAATTCTGCATGCAAATACATTGTTGAAGCATCATTTTATAATTAGATTTGTAAGGATTAAGTGAAGATATAAGTTCTACTTGTAATTTTATCAGTTTCCAGCAGTAGTTACACTTCATTTGCATTTTTTATTGATAAATTCAAGAAAAGGAAGGTGTGATCTATAAAGTTTGGAAATATTTTCAGTGCTAATAGGTATTTGACAGAGTATTTTAGTGCATTTGCACAACTAAGGTGAAAATCCTTAGTGGTGAATCCATGCTAATTTGATCTTGATAAATACCAGTGTCTTACCTTTCTGTCATTTATTTTGGTGTTGCAAATCTCTACAAAACTAGAAGGAAGAAGATCTCTCTTCATTAGAGACTCTGCTAAGAATTTGTTTTTAGATTCAAGGAACTCAGAGTTGGAAGGGAGAAGAGTTTGGAAGGTTGTTAAAGGTCAGACATCAGGTAAAGGTATATCCACTGGTGAGAGAGATAAACCTTTGGTAGAGGATTATCACTCTTTTTCCAGTGATTCTGATTCAATCAATCCTCTCATAAACTTATTTACCTCAATTAGTGAAGGTAATTCTGCTATACCTGGTGAGTTCCTTCTTCAATCTACACCTCTATGTTTCAATTCAAATAAAACTTTCCAAGAAAATCAAAACTTAGAGAATACCAATCTTGTGAACCACATTCTTGAGCCCTAAAGACCTTGCACTCCTCATCAGCTTGTGTCACCTCCAAGATTACCTCCACCAAACAATATGGCTCAACCTAGACCTCCATTTTTTGTTAACACCTTTGGTCCTATAGACTTTAGAGGAATGGATGGTTACCCAAATGTTGTCCCACAAGATGTCAGAAATAGATTACCAAAATTCCAAGGTAACAATGCAATAACTGGTGATCAACATCTTAAACTTTTTGTTAACATGATGGAGGATTTTGAAATAGAGTTTGAAGATGTGTACATTAAATTGTTCATTCATACACTAGAAGAGGATGCAAGGGATTAGTACAAGGCTTTTCCTGATAATTCTATTGATTCATGGAATGAAATGAAGAATGCATTTAGGTTGCAGTATGGTGACAAGACCGATCCTAGATTTCTCTTATCTAAATTTGAAAAATATCAAGAAGAATCCTAATGAATCAGTCCATGACTTCAACACAAGGTTTAACAAGACATTGAGGAGGCTTCCTGTTAGTTTGAGGCCTTTTGATGAGTCTTGTTTAATCAAATATGCAGATGCATTTGATAAAAAGGCAGCCTATTAACTAAGAGACAAGAACCCTACTAATATAAGACAAGCTTTCACCACGGCACTTCAAATTGAAAACAATATAAAAGAAATTTGGAAACCTCTCAAGAGAGATGGTGTAAAGCTAATAAACCCTAAAAAAATCAAACTAGAAAGGGTGCTTATTTGGAGGAGGTTGTGAAAACTTTGGCAGGGGCTGTCAAAGAAATCTCATATAAGTTGGCAAGAGCTGAGAAGGGAATTGGGTAGAATTCACAAGGTCAGCCAAGAGCACAAAACCATGAAATATTTTCTAATCATCCTAGAGGTGGTCAAAGGGTAGATGATAGAAGGAAAGGACCCATGGGATCTGCAAATAGACATCCTTAAGAACCTTAAGGAAGAGTGTTACCTAATCCCCTAAATGCCAGGGTTACTACTGTTGAGGAAGTTGTTGATATTGATTGGTGTGATAGGTGTTTTCTACCCCATCCTCCATGTGAAGTAGACCAACAAGATGGTAAATCTAATAATAATGATGGTACTGATGATAATATCTGCATGGTGGGATGTTCTTCAAGCTCATAAGGAGCAACAACATCTACTGAAGTGATAAGTGCAAGGACAACTTCAACCTTTTGGGATTGCATCAAATGGGTACAAGTATTTCTTCCTCCTCATACTCTTGAAGTTGATGTAGTGCAAGATTTTGAAATTCCTAACAATGAATTTGAATACTTAAGATCTTTGATGATTAAGAAGTATGATGGTGGTATCCCTTCGGAGGAAGATAGACAATTGTTGATGAATTTTGTTATAGCTCAAGAGAAAGACTATAACACTAGGAGAAAAGTTATTAAGGGAGTTAGGCCTCAACCCAAACCTAAAACACCCTTGCTTACAAGTATCCCCAAAGAAGCTCTTAGAAGGGGAACACCTGCCAAAAGATCTGTTTTCCCAAGAAAAAATTACAGTCCTCATCATGCCCAAGCTAACAAGAATCCCTTGCCATATGATGAATTTATTTGTCACCCTTCCAATGTTGCTTTGCCAAAGAGTGTTCCCTATGGCATAGCCCAAGTATTGAGCCAAATCAAAGTGAGTGCTCCAATCATTGAGTTTCTTAGGATTCCTGAGCATAAGAAGAGAACATTTGAGTACTTGGGATTAAAGGAGGAGAAGACTACTCCAGGAAGAAATGTAAATGTTGTTGAAATTCCTCCTCAGATCATTGCTTACCTTGAAACACCACTAGCAGTATAAGATCTTGGAGAAACACCTGAGGTATACTTGGGGACATCCTTGGTTGATTCCCAATTGAATGTTGATCCGTTCTTCACAACTTTGATCATAAAGGATAGACTAATTAACAATTGTACATTTGATTCGGGTGCATCATGTAATGTCATGCCTCTAGAAGTCATGAATGAGTTAGATATCAAAGTGACAGTAGCCTATGGAAAGTGTATTGCCATGGACTCAAGAGAAGTTCCAGTAGCTGGTTGTGTGAAGGGTTTGGTGGTGCAACTTACATCTTATCCCGGGAGGAATTTAAAATTTGATGTTGTGATTGTTGATTTCCCTACCAAATGGGGTATGATTTTTCAAGAAAGTGGGCTGCAAGTGTTAGAGGGAGTGTCCAAATGGATATGTCTTTTTCCACCATTCCCATTGAAGGTAGCCTTGTCAAGCTCTATGGAGAAAAGAAGATGTCGCATCTAATTGAGGATCCAAACAATGCTTCCTATGAGGTGTTGTTTGCTGATGTAGATGTTGATAATTTTATTGGGTTTGCTGATGGCAAAGAACACAAGATGGGTTAGTTAAAGTGACTTGAACAGGTAAGTTCTCCTTGGACCTTGCTCCAAATTTAGAAATGGTGCTGGTATAATTTTGATTTCTCCTACCTTGGAAGAGTTTGTTTTTTCCTTCAAGCTTAATTTTGAATTTACTAACAACATTGTTGAGTATGAAGCATTGTTGTTGGGTATGAGAATTACATGGAAGTATGGTGTCAAGGACATCATTGAAAAAGGAGATTTAGAGCTATTTGTCAAACAAATAAGAAAACTGTATGATACAAAAAATCAGCAAATGAAATAGTACAAACATGTAATTTGGGATTTAATTGAGATGTTTGATTCTTTCAATATTGTGCATCATGAAAGGAGTTTGAATGCTACTGCTGAAAAGTTGGCAGTGTTGGGGTCAATTATTGGAGATTGCACCATTTCACGTTATTGTGAGTATAATGTTGAAGTGTTAACTAGGCCAGTTGTCTTTGACAACATCAACCATTAGTAAGTGTTTAATGATGATGCTCAAGAGCAAAGGTTCTTACAAAATCAAGGTGAGTTTATAGATTAGAATATTGATTGGGAACCAATGGTGTGTGTGACTGAAGGAAAAGAGAATTTGTTTGGAAAATATATTATCCAATTGAAAACTAACACCATTCCTAGAAGTCTTGTTGCAATTGAGTCAAATTTTAGCAATGTTGATTGTATCATCAATAGAAACATGTATGTCTCAAGGGATGTGGAAGAGCATAACTTGGGAACTAATGATAAACCAAGAAAATTTTGTTTGGGAAGCAGTTTAAGCAAGGAAGAAAAATAGTCCTACCTCCAATTGTTAAAACAATATCAATACTATCTTGTTTGGTCATATTCAGAGATGAAAGCATATAGAGAAGACTTATTCCAACATGAGATCCCTCTTGAGAAAAATGCCAAACCATTCAGATAGAAGAAAAGGCCAATTAATCTTCTCCTCTCCATGAAAATGTAAGATGAATTAAAGAAACCAAAGGAGGGAGGGATCATTCAGCCCACGAGGTATTCATCTTGGGTTGCAAACCTTGTGCCAGTCAGAAAGAAGAATACAGATATCAGACTTTGTGTAGAATTCAAAACTATGAATAGAGCTTCATTGAAGGACAATTATCCTTTGCCAAACATAAAGAACATGTTGCAGTTAGTCACTGGATCTGAATTTTTTTCCACCTTGGATGATTTCTCTAGCTATAATCAAGTTGTTGTCAAGAAGTCAGAAAGATTTAAAACTACCTTTACCACTCCTTGAGGAACATATGTTTATGTAAGAATTCCTTTTGGCCTCATGAATTTCGGAGCTACCTTCCAAAGAGAAATGGATGTTACTTTTTATGGTTATATAAATGACTTCATTGCAGTTTATCAGAATGGCGTGACTATTTTTTCAAGGAGTAGAAAAGATCACTTGTAGCACTTGGAAAGAATGTTGATCAGATGTAGAGAATTTGGAATCTCTCTCAATCCAAAGAATTTTCACTTTGGGGTGAAAAAGGCCAAGCTGCTTGGTCATATTGTTCAAAGGCTGGTGTTATGATTGACCCTGAGAGGGTAGAAGCAATCAGTAAGGTCCCAATTCTAAGAACAAAGAAGGGTATCCAATCCTTCTTTGGGAAAATCAACCTCATTAGAAGGTTTGTGTCAAATTTTTTGAGTTGACTCTTCCTATCACATGCATGTTAAAAAAGGATCAAATTATCAAGTGGGAGGAGGCTTCCCTTAAAGCTTTTGAAGGAATCAAAGAGGCATTAAAGCATGCACCTATCTTAGCAACTCTGAATTACAAGAAGCCTTTCCAAATCTTCTCCTTTGCTTCTGAAAATACCATTACATCTATTTTTCTCTAAAAGGATGAAGATGGGGCTGAGAGCCCTATTGATTTCTTTAAAAAGGATTTAAAATTTGCTGAGTTAAAGTACACAATCATGGAAAAACAAGTATTTTCCTTAGTGAAAGCAACAAAGGTTTTCAGGCCTTATATCTTAAGTTCAAAAGTTGTTGCTTATGTTCCCCATACCATGGTAAAAGAAATCTTATCAGAAATAGAGATCTCAAGTAAAAGATGTAGATGGGTGAACAAACTATAGGAGTATGGCATGGACATTTAGACCAAAAAGTTGGTAAGAGGTTTGGGTCTTGCTAAGCTCATGGTTGAGAGCAACTTGCAGAATATGGAAGTGAATGAAATAGAGGAAGAAAGGGTAGACGTTCTTGAGAAATTGGTAAGTTTTGAGTGGTATAAGGATATAATCTTTTACCTCAAACACCTATGAATTCCTGATCATTTGAATAAAAATCATAAAATATCCCTCAAGATGGATTCTCAAAAATACATCATCACTGACTTTGGACTGGCTTGGAAGAACCCTGAAGGTGTCCTTTTGAAATGTATAACTAAAGATGAAGCTCCCAAAGTAGTTTCTGATTTTCATTGGGGAGTTTGTGGAGGAAAATTTGCTGGAAGGGTTATAACACACAAAGTTTTGAGAGTTGGTTATTGGTGGCCTACTCTCTTCAAAGATGCAACCATGCTGATTAGAAAACGTGAAAGTTGTCAGCATTTCTCTGGAAGAATGAAAGCTTCAGGCTCCCTTCCTTTGCAGCCTGTATCAATTGAATCTCCTTTGAAACAATGGGGGGTTGACTTCATTGGTGAGATATCAAACCCTTCTAGTGATGGACATAAGTGGATCCTTGTGGCCACAGATTACTTCACCAAGTGGGTAGAGGCAATCCCCACGAAGAAAATAACACACCAAGTTGTTATGGATTTCTTGTTGAATAATATCATATGTAGATTTGGTGTGCCAGTCAAGATTGTGGCTGATAATGCCATTTGTTTCAGAGCTAAACCTTTTATGACAATGTGCAAGGAGTATGGAACCAATTTGACTTATTCTTCAAACTATAACCCCCAAGGAAATGGAAAAGCTGAGTCCAGCAATAAGAACTTGTTGAAGATCATTAGGAGAACCTTGGAGTTGAACAAGATAACATGGGGTGAACAACTGAAATTTATAGTTTGTGCTGATAGAATCACTGCCAAGAGAGCTACTGGTAAGATCCCATTTGAGTTGGTGTATGGAACTCAAGCTCTGCTACCCTTACATCTGCAATTATCTTCATTTTAGTTTGTTCAACAACTTGAAGATCAAGAGGTCAACCCATATGAAGCAAGGATTAATTAGATTGTAGAGCTAGATGAAGAGAGAAGAGCATCCCACCAAAGGCATGTCAGATTTAGAGAGAAGTTAAAGAGGTTGTTTGACAGGAAGGTCACTCCTAGGGCCTTCAATATTGGAGATACGGTTTTGTTATGGGACAGTAGAAATTAAGATAAGGGCAAACCTTTAAAATTTGATGCATTATGGATGGGCCCTTACTCCATTGATATCAAAATTGGTGAGAATACCTTTTTTCTCAAAGATTTAGATGGGGAATTGCTTGAACTATCTATTAATGGCAAGCATCTAAAGCATTTCTTGGATTAATCCCCAAATTTGACGTATGCACCACTTGTACAATGTATAGTGTTTGGTTTTTCGCTCTGTTTTTGGTGTTTTGTTAGTTCTGTGGTTTGCCTTGGTGTGTGGTAGCCATTTTTGTGGGTTCTCAGCTATTTTTTGGCTAGTTTTTGGCTCATGACTCCTTTTCCCAATGGATTATTTTGGCACTTGGTCTACTTATTTTTCTTGTGGAACTCACAGGGAGTGCCCATCCCCGAGCTGGAGCCTATGTTGGTGTCCATTTTGATATTACACCACCTTTGTCCTAAATTTCCATCTTTCACCTTTGTTCTATTTGCTCTGAGACATGTTTCTCTACATTTTTAATGGGTAAAATGAAGTTTCTACCATCCAGATTCCCATGCCTTGAAATGCTCACAAAATTATTATTTTTCCCCAATTTGAAAGAAAAATACATGTATGCCCTTTTTTGTGCCCTAGTTTTCCAAATCCACAGGCCTCTATCATTTTTTCCACTTTTCCTGGCCTTTGGAGCTCAAAGTTGTTTGTTTCATGAATATTTCCCCAAAAAAAGCTATACCCATGGTTGAAAATTGCCTAAAATCACTTTCCATCTATTTTTTAACCAAAAAATCCTTCACCCACGAAGAAAAAATCAAATTCGGGCATCTCTGACAAATTCTGTGTTTTTTGACAGTCATAATGGTGTCCTTTACCTGTCAAATTAAAGCTCGAGTCAACTTTATTGCATAGCTCCGTATGTCCTAGAGGAGGGACATGTGTCACAAGCAAAAACAAGGATGGACGGGTAGGTCATTTTGTGCCTTAGGGCACTTTGGAAAAATGAGTAGAAATGGAGAAAATCCCTCAAGGCCCACATCTAATCTAAGGAGCACACGTGGTAGGTGGTATGGAAGGCTAGTGGGGGACTTAGAAGATTTTTTCTTTTTTGACAAAAAGGGAAAAAGGTTGAGGAAAGGGCTGCGGGTCTGCAATGGAGGGAAGGGAGACACGTGGTGGCTTTAGAGAAAAGAACGGGTCGGCGGGCTGTCGGAGGAAAAAGGGAAATTTTTCCCTTTTCACAAAATGAGTCAGAGTGATAATTTGAAGCTCTGGCCTACAAACAAACCACAAGGAGACATGTGGCGGGTGTAGAATGAAGTGCGGGTCCACAGAGGAAAAGTAATAAATTTTCCCTTGGCGAAAAAGAGGTGTTAAAATGAGAAATGAGCCCACATATCCTCAGTGATATGAAAGGTGACATGTGTCAAGTATAGAGACGAAGGTGTAGGCCCATGGGGAAAAAACTGAAAAATTTCCAAATTTCCAAAAAGGGTGGAAATGTGCAGAATTGAGCCATGATCCCAATGGGACCCACCATATGCCACATGTCAGCACCAAATCTCAAGGGTGGAGGGGCGAACGAAAAGGTCAAAATTTTACATTTTTTCAAAAATATTAAAAAGTCAAAAAGTGATCCCAAATCCATTCCCAATCGCATTTTGACACGTGGAGTGCTCAGATTAAAGGGAGAAAGGGTAAATCAATGGTAACTGTGTATTTTTCATTTTGGTCACAGTTTTTGCTCCAAGAAGCTTGGAGATGTGAATTTTGCATCAATTTTCATCAAATTTTTGGTGAATTCGTGTCATTTGTGTTTGCAAAAACCAATGCAAGTGGTTTTAGGGATCGATTTGCAGATTTAAGGTGTTTTTGAAATAATTTTTATCCCATCCCATTCAAAATGTAAAATATCAAATCAAGAAGTTGCATAATTAAAAATTGGAGGGATAAGGATGAAATGATGAAATGAAAGGGGTTTGCATGCTTTGAGGATGAAAAACATGCCTCCACAATGGATGATGATGAAGGATTTGTAATGATTCACATTTTTTGAAACACCTGGCAACTTTTGATGCAAATATGTTAAATGTCCCTATCTATAAATAATGTTGGAATTTTGTAACAAACTTGATGCTTGGCATATTATTTTCTTGGGAAAGAAGGATCAAATGTAATAGAATGTTATATAATGCATATTTTTTGACATGAAAAAGGTCGGAGAAACTTAGAATCTCACAGGAAAATCTGGGAAGAAGCCCATTCTCTGAGAAACCAACTGAGAACCATTTCTAATTCCTTTTTTCAATAGATTTGTATCATGTTGAGTTGGTTTAAGTTGTAAAGCCATCAAAAAGCTTTGAGATTTTTATTATAACATTCCCTTACTAATAAATTTGATCATTCTGGATTAGTTTATGTTGTCTTTGGGAAAAATTTGCATGTACTTATGTTTCATAATGTTTTCAATTTGTGTTTCTTTCTCTTGTTACAGTCTTGTGTCTAAAAGCTCTTTTGATCATACATGGTCTCATTTCTTATTGATAGTTTAGTGGCATTTGCAATCTCACATTCAGAAGAGCTTTCATCTGATAAAGAAATAAAATGATTCAAAATCACTTTACCTTCCTTGAATTTAGAGATTGTTTGTAAACCTTTGGGTGCACCCTATGTCATGATAAAATAGAGGTTTCTAGATGCTTTATTGGTTCATCTACTTCAAGATTTTTTGGCAAGTTTTCAAATATTGTGTGGAAGAGTGCAGATCTAGGCCTCCATTTGGTGCACATATCCTGGTTGAAGGAGTACCTTTACCCTTTTGAAGCATTCTGCTGTTTAGGTCTTACAAATTTCTTGCAAAGGTCCTCAAAGAATTTGGCAAATTCTGGTTAGTCTTGTCTAAAATATCCCACAAAAATTCATTCAAACAAACTAATCCTACCCTATACTACCCCTGCATTACATTATGTCTAACCAAAATAATACAATCCATTTACAAAAATGCACAAAGTAGATCAGGATCATACAATGTCTTCAGTAGCCCTTTCCTTGCATTGAAAATATCTCCATAATTTTTTAGTGACAACTTGTGAAAGTTAGATTTGGAGTGTTGATCATATTTTCCCAAGGCCTTTTCATACTATTTACATAGATTGAGGGATATTTTCATCTCCTTCATCATTTGAGGGTTACAAAATAGGTCCTCTTACCTTGGTTGAAAGGCACAACCTAAAATAGTTAGGACAAGATCAAGTCCTATTTGAGTGCTATCCACCTCTCCAAAAATTTGAGTGTCAGTTAGATCACATCCTTGGCTACAAAATGACACACATCATGATCTATCCGACTTCAAGATTCATGCCATATCTCTGATGCTGCTCAGACTAAAAAGGAGAACAAATTTGGGAACAAACACCATGTACTCATTATTTTACCCTCAACACTTCTTTGTAACCCCAAGCATGCCGACCTATCATCTAGCATACGTTGAATGCTCAATCGAGGTGCACATGAGCATCGAGACCCTCCTTTGTGTGAGATTTGGAAGAGATTTCTGCCATTAATGGAGGATTATTTGTAGAAACATAAGTACATGCATCTAATAAAAAAGGCAAAAGATATAACTAATAGATCTACACATTAAATGCATCACAAATGCTGATAAACATTGTCAAAAGTACAAGAAACCAGATTTGAGTCATGACAAGACAAATAACATGAGGTTTTACACCCATAAGCAAGTTATATAGAATAGATCCATGTATATTGATTTAACAGAGTTCTGGTAGCCATATTACATTCAAAAGGGTCATCTCAGACCATATACATCAAATGAAAGAGACTCAACTCTTATAAACCTATCTGATCAGAGATCCTAACTCTGATTTTCCCCATTATATCCCTTGTTATAGATCCCAATACCCATACATATGCTTAATGGTATCCCTTACAACCCTCTAGCACTAACTACTCTAAAACCTATCACCATGAACTCCAAACCCTTAGAATTTCCTAACATTTCTACAGCACCTTGTTACCTTCCTTCTCTCCATTTCCCTTCTCATGTCTCTCTCTCTCTCTGTCTATTTCTATCCCAATCACCTCTTTAAATAGGAGCATCAAACACTGCCATGACTTCTCTCCTAATCAAATCATGTGCTAAGTGTTGATGTGGTCCTACATTGGTGAATTCTTATCCTCTTTACAAACTTCCACTGACTGTAATGATGCCTCTGGGAATATTCCTTGCATGGAATATTCTTTTCTTGACCTCAAAGGTTCTAGGCTAGCACCTTATCCATTTATTATGCTTATTCAGGTTCTCATGTTTTTTCTAAAGTGACTCCATCATGCCAAATATGGCTAAGTACTTTAAACCCTTATTCTGCCTCCCACGTGTGCCCTAGTTTAACTTGAATCATTCTAAAACCCCTTTCCCCTACATGCTTTTACCTAAGCACCCTTCTATTTACTAATCTCCCATGTGTGCGCCTCTTGGTACTTAGCCAATATTTTAGGGTCCACCATTACCACACACTACACGTGTTTTCCATCCTCGAAAACATTATGCTTCCTTAAAGAATAAAGAATATTGGTATTGAAATAATTAAACAATTAAAGAATAGAAGAATGGAAGAATATGCTACTACTACATGAGGAGTGTGAATTCCTTCCTTACATATGCCTCAATATTCTCTAGGCATCTAATTCTCCCTATGCCTGCTGAAGTAGGTCACCCACCAATGCACTTACTTAATCAAAACTAAGTTCCTCGCTCTTAGCTTTCAAAATATCTATAATTCTTTCTAGCTATTTTCCAAGGTCACTTAGCACATCCATCCTGCAAATGAATTAGGGGTAAACTTCCTTTAGCTTATTCTTAATCGAAACCCATAAGGTTTTGATTGCTTCTAACTTCTTCTCAACTTCGGCTAGGATATTTTCAAACTCCACCCTATTGCCTTTGTTAGTTTCCTAAAATTCTTTCAGATCTACCTCATGTGTAGCAAACAATATGCTTGATACCCTATCTCTATTGGCATAATTTTCATACACAACTTCAGCCATCTATATAGAGGTATTTACTATGGAAAGGAGCTAAGAGTACCAAGTCACTGTCTCCCCCATATTTAACTTTTCCTCCTCCTTATGGCATGCTATAATCTCCTCTCCTAACTCTAATGCGAGTGGTCACCTTTCCATGTTGAGGATGTGGGTTAATTTTTCCAAGCGCTACATGATTTACTCATATTTCTACTTAGGTGAGGCAAGGTCCAGGTGCTTTAAGATTATGGCATCTGAAATGGCCTCTATCTTTTTATGAAATTTGTGTAACTTTATATTGTAATCCCTTAGCTCATGCCTTAATAGTGCACTTATCAATTCCTTCTATTTTATTTATTTGTCCCACTCAATGATCTCCTCATTCTTTTTATCAAGCTCTTCCTCCAAGAACCTTATCCTGTCATTTGTAATGAAGATTCTTCCCTCCACCTCCACCAATGATTTGTTGAGCGTGTTGTAAAATTTCTCATCGAACAGTTGTTGGTCATTTACCAAAGGGTTTACTCCCTTGGAATATGGTATCTTCATCAATGCATCTTGATTTACCTCGAACTTGGGTTCATCAATGTGGGACTCAAAATCCTAAGATAGAATTTTCCTTGTGTGTGGGTACACACCTTCTTCATCAACATAAGACCAAACGAGGATTTTTTTGTGGGCACAGTACTTTGGAAGCATGTGCAAAGTACCTTATTCGGATCATTAATGTAAGTCATTTCTTTTTCCTGCACCACTACTATGCCCTTTCCACCTATGTGCACTACCTTTGGGAAGCTTACTGCTAATCTAGGGTCTCTGCCCATGCTCCCATACTCCTTTCCTACACTTGCACTCTCCTCGGTTTGCTTCAGCACTTCTTTTGTGCTTCACTCAAATTTTTTCTCCACCAACTGTTGGATAATTATTTCCTCTTCCCTCTCTATAGTGTTATCCATCTGCTCCTTGGTCAGGGTCAGGGTCTTCTGATCCTCCATATTTATTTCCTCACTCCCCCCTTTGGCATGAGCACCTTCCTTGTTCTCATACTTCTCTTAATTTCCTTCTTTATCTGACTCATGTACATCATACATAGGATGATTCTGATCCTTGTCACACTCTTCATCATCTTCATCACCATTGTTGGCCTCTATGCTTTTTGTTTTGCCTGAGTCCAACCCTTTTGTCACCCTCTGATTCTTCCTTACTAGTGACTCCAATTCAGGGGACTTATCTTTTTCTTATTTCTTAGGAAACTCTCCCCTTACTGGTGAATATTCATTCTGTGGCAACTCTTTTCTCACGGGAGACCTATTCCATTAGACATAAGTACTTGTGCCCATGCTTGACTCTTGTGCCCCTATTGTCTGTATTGTCTTCTCACTCGATGCCTTTCTCTTAGGATCCTCTCCTTTATCTCTTTTCCTTATAACATTATTTTTCCGCTTGGAGGGGTCCTCAGGAATGGAGACATCATCTTTAACATAAGCATCCTTTTCATACTTAGGCCTTATGTGCAAATACACCCTTGCTATTATCCTATCTACAATAGGTAATGTTACCAGTTTCAACATGTGAATTTCATGAGAGACATACTTCTCCACATAGGCATGCTTCTTGGGGTATATTAACTTCCTACGTAGTTCGCAATAGTCTTGATCTACTACACTTAGATCAAATCTGAGTTTCTTTACCTCTTTGAAATGATTGACCCCGGCTTGGATGTACTGTGCCATGAAGGAAAAAGGAAACTTACACCAAGGACTCTTGGTGCCATCTATCAAAGTAAATGTGCCAATACAAAAATTCTAGTATATGGAAAACTCATCCTCTCCTTGCACTAGTGAAGGTAAGCTCAGGTATTCTCCATACAGCCCTGAATGCATCGCGCATCCACTTATACCACCTTTCTAGGCATTCCTTATGAGCGGCTGTCATGGTGTCATAAGTATACTGTTCAAACATCTTGGCAGGGGAGGAGTTCTCATCTAGGTATTCCCAAACAAACTTATCCAGCCCATCAGGTACTCTAATCTATGAAAATATAATGGTGAAGAGGATATTACGAAACATGATAAACTCTCCATCGTGCATGACATTTATGATCTCCTCTACAATAAAATATGAGAGGTTATAGATGGTACCCTCCAAGATCTTGTGGCATACATTCAACCAGGCCTTGTTGATCTATTTCCATCTCTCTTGCCCATTCAAATTTCTGAACAAGCACACAACCATCCTCATCACTGTTTCAGTAATTGTAGAAATTTCATAGTAGCATGAACCATTCTTGTATTCATAAGCCTCAATTATCTTCTTAATGGCTTCATTGTCTTCCAAATCATTGTCTAATTAATCTCCTTCATAGATAAGGCTGGTGAACTTAGAAATTAGCTGGGGGGTTATGCACATCCTCTGAGATACGAAAGAGAAGTGGTCTTCATGCACATATGAAATCAATCATTAGTATAGTTTCTCAGGCTTACCAAAATAGGGAAACTTGTAGAGTTGCAACAACCTAGAATTTTCCATTTTCACCTTTACCTTGTTGTGATGGATGGGCATTCCATCTGGTGTCCTCTTCTCTATAGGGAAAACCAGTTCTAGTGTCATTTCATTTTCTATGGTGCTCATTTGATGGTTGTAATCACTAACGGGAATTTTTCTAATGTGAGACACCCATTCTTTACCAAGTAATACATCATTTGGGTACTAAATTTCTACGTACCATTCTTCTTTGAAACTAGTAGAAATGACTTGTTTTCTCTTTCCCTTACCCTTCTTCGGTGAAACATTTACTACTTTCCTTGGTTCCATTCTTTCGTTGGGTCCTTAAAACTTATTCCTCTCTCTTGGTCCTTGCTATACCCAATTTCACGGCTCCAATCCTTTGCAAAATTTCCTTCAAACCTTGTTCCCTAGCTATGAAACCCTAACCTAGAAAAACCTTTTTCCCTAAGACGATGTAACACCCACAGGATTCTTCAACAAAAAATTTTCCACTTATGCTTGTGTACTCCTTTTCACTCAGGTTCGTTGATCAAGCTAGCTATGCACGTAAATATTCATAACTCTTCTCAAACATTCTTCACAAGGATGCCCTAGTTCGTGAGAGCTCTTTGATAACTTAGAATGCAAGGTAGAAAAAATGCACCCCTGATCATATATTTATAACTTTTTCTCTTCTTCACAATAAATGCCATGCCACCTACCAACATACTTTCACAATAAAGGAATTTTTTTTTCCAATGCCAACCTTTAGTACTTTTCCTTCATGTTCAATCCTATGTGAACACTTCTGCAACCTTTTGGCACACAACTACCTTGACTATATAATTCTTCATGATTTCTCCCATGCTGAAGTCAATTCTTCCTCTATGTATTTGACCAAGTTCTTTCCATTTCCTTCCTCATGTTGCTCTTGCACTCTTTATGCTTGTATGTAGTTTCTCAAATCCTTTTGACACCAATATCCTCTAATGATCACTTCTGCTACGCATGATATTCCAATCCACATGTGTTTGATTTTTCAACTTGGGCCATCCACAACCATAGCTTTAACACTCATCATATAACTCCACCCCACACAAAAATGGATGCACACTCCTCTGCATATAGTTTTAAAAAAATAATACTAAGTGGCTACTAGTACACAAATGTGCACAAAACAAAACAAAAAGAAAGGGAAACACAAAGAAAGGAAACTGCATCCAAGAAAAACCTAGGCTAACTGGAAATACTGGCTTATTTATAAACACAAAGAAGACTTATTTATAGTGGGGATTCAACCTACTCCCATTGAAATAGCCTAGAAACCGTGTTCCACCCATCACTTGTAACTGGAAAGTGTATGAATCAAGTATATAGGATATAATGTACGAGCCCATCTAGTGGACTTTGAATTTCCCAGGATGGCACAGAAATTAGGAATCATACAAGAGAACCATCTGCCCAACCTCAAATTATTTTTTCTTGATGTGTCTATCATGCCATGCCTTCTTCCTATATTTTTCTGTTTTCTGACTCTAGAGAGTAATAAACCACCTCTCATCTAACTGCATCAACTTATCAATCCTCTACTCAATCACTTGTTCATCGTCTAACCCTCCTCTACACGCTATACACAATGATGGTAACATGAATTCAACATGTAAGATAAATTTTGTGCCAAACACCAATTAAAAAGGTGTGGCCTTGTTTAGTCACTTATAAGTGGTCTGATATGACCATAACAAAACAAAAACTTTGTCATACCAATCCTTTCTTCCCACATCACAAATATTGATTAACGTGTGATTCACAATTTAATTAAACACCTCAATAGTCCCATTAGCTTATGGGTGATAAAGGGTAGTCTTGTGATGGGCCACCAAGAATTTTTCCAATAAGATTCTAACTGTATCATTTAAGAAATGGGTACACCTATCACTTGTTAAGCTCAGCGGGCATCCATATCTGTTGATTATATTTTCCCACCAAAACCTAGTTGTTGTTACCGCTATGAAATCCCATGTAGGCACCGCTTCTTCCCACCTTGTAAGGAAATCTATGAATGTAATGATATATCATGAACCTATCCTTCACGTGGTCAGATAAATAGGGCCTACAAATTCAATTGCCCATTTCTCAAACGGATCTACATTGGTAATTGGTCTTATGGAATTTCATCTCTTTTCCCTAGTTTACCAAGACGCTAGCAGTGGTCATAGACCTTATAATAATTGATACAATATTGTTAACTGTTTCCCACCAAAATCTTGCTAGAAGGATCTTTCCCACAGTTGCGTTCTATACATAGTTTCCTCCTGTAATTCCACCTTGTGCTTCCTCCATGATTGCAACACACTCATGCTCTAACATGCACTAACGTAAAACCTCATCTTGGCCTAACTTGTATAAGTATCCACTAATTAACATGTAGGGTGTAACCCATATGACTAATTGATTCCTTTCTAAAGTCTTCATTCCCTCTGGTGTTACATCCATTTTGAGAAATGATGCAATATCTTCTAGGTCAGAGGGTGCATGCTACAATCTGAATAGTTATGCATTTGACATTATATCCTCAATTATTTGTGCATCCTCTCCTAATTCTATCCTTGATAAATGGTCAGGCCCCAAATTACTCTTCCCAAGTTTCACAACAACCGTAAATTCAAATTCCTAGAATAATAAGAACCACCTACACATGTACCCTTGTAGAAAAAGCTTGTTTACCAAGTAATTCAATACCATATGGTTCATGTAGAATATAAAGGGTGTTGCAACTGAATATCAGAGGTAAATTTTTGTAGCATGTAGATCATCGACAATGCGTCACACTCAGTAGTAGTATAGTTATGTTCTGCTGGGGTTAACTTCCTACTACAAAAGAAAAAGGGGTGATTAATAATTCCCTCTCTAGGTTGTGCCAAGATTTTTCTAATTTCCATCCCTGAAGCATCAACATGTACATGGAATGGATTATCCCAAGAGGGAAATCATAATATGAGCGCAGTGATAAAACCATTCTTTAATGTTTCAAATACCATCTGCTTCACCTCTCCCTAATGAAATGTACTTTTTTCCTTCGTCAAATTTTCCAACGACGCGATGATCTTGGCATACCCCTTAATAAATTTTAGGAATACCCCATATGCCCAAGGAATCCACACACTCCACTCTATCTAGTAGGCTCCCCCAATCCCATAATAATGATAAATTTGGTGAGATCCACCAATAAGCCTTCTGTACGCACCCAAAATTACACGTGTTATATTGTCAAGAAAACAGTTACAAAAGTCCCCAATGATGATTCAAAATCCTTTCAAGAAGGTGTCTAAGCTTGAAAACCCATTCACAATGTATATTTGTAGCATATATAGTCTTAACTTTTCCATGCACTTTTCCATCTTCCCACCTCTTTTTGTGCTTGTTTTGGCCTTCAGTGAGAGAACTGCCACCCTTTCTAGGCGGCGGTCTTGAAACCGCCACCCTGTATAGGGTGGTGGTCCTGCCCGATTTTTTCAGATTCTACATGGATGTTTTAAAATATGTGATGGTTCACTTAAGTTTTCTTTTTGCATGCATCCGTGTGCCAAACTTTCTAAAATTAGCTTTGTTTGCTTGGTTCTCCTTGCTCCTTCTATTTTAAATAAGATTTAATTGGTTGGAACTCCTCCTTCTTGCCTTGTGCATGAAGTAACATCCTAGCCTCCATTCCTATATATTCCATGCTTGTACTAAAGAAAAAGGGTCTGGAGAATTTTGTGTATCTTGTATTGTTTTTCTGCCATAATCTTGCTATGAATTGTATAGCCAAGCTTAGATCTATTGTGATATCTCTCTTCTACTTGCATTGTGTCTAGATTGCTTCCAAGATGCCATTTCTCAAGTGCCATCCTCTTATTGTTTTTCTTTGGATTCCAAATTCCTTGGACTCACAGGAACACTCAGAGAAAGAAAGGAAATAACTGAGGGGATAAATAGTGATACTACTAGATTTTCCAAGATTCTTGCTCTTCTAGGTTGGAGTTGTGTATTTGTTTTCTTTATTTATCAAATTGTCAATTAAGAATTGTTAATTTCAATTGCATGTCAAATAGAGTAGAGAAACAATTCATTCCAATTAGCCAGACAATTTCAAGTAGATCAAACCAATAGGAAGTTGTCTCTTCAACGTTACCAGGGAAGGTGTGGGGAACAATGGCTCTGTTAGGGTTGTGATTTGTTCTTCACTTCTGAGGTAAGGTTGGAAGGATATTTAATTGAGTTACAATAGATTTAAGATTTAGATTCACACATCTACACAAATAGTTAGCTACATACGGCTACTTGTTTGTATTCAATTTGTTTGATATATTAGATGTATTGTCTAAAAAGTTAGAAAAGAACAAAAACATTTACTTTTCATATATTAGCTTGTTTTACTACTTTGTTATGATATATTGAGAAAACACCAAAAATATAGGTTAGATCTCCTTTGATAGATAGTTTGTTTACTAAAAGCAAATCAGTTCATCTTGCATGACCATCAATGGTTCACAATAGGAAAAGACTTATGGTTGTGATCCCGTGGTTCCACAACCTGACAGGCCAGAGCTAATAATTGACATCAACATAAGCTTACGTTTTAACATCTTACGCACACCTACAACATACACTGAGAAAATAAGATATTTAGATACCCTAAATATCACTACTAATCAAGCCTACAAATTTTGGACTACTCTTGGAAATAGGGTTTGATTGTATGGATGACCATATGAGGTCCTCAGACTCAACAAGTCTTTAGTTGTGATCCACAGGTCCCACAACCCAACAATCTTACTAGTCGGCTAGATATTGACACTAGTTTATTCAAATTGGTATTCATATCTTCACCTCTCCCACCCAATGTTATTACGCAACTTTCATTGTTGAATATAGCAGCCGATTGGGCTAGGACTTTCTTGACAAGACCAGAAAATCACCCATAGTTACTACAACTCTGGTACACCTCTTGTCTCCACTTCCATGACCTTATCTGGAAACCCATACGAGGAACCTGTAGGTTACTTTCCATGTATTCCACAACCACTTAATAGAATCTCTGCAGAACTAGACATCGATTGGAGTCTCCGGGTAGCTATCATATCAGACCGTACCAACACACCCCTTTAGGTTAGGAGAGCATTCTTACCATAGATTCATAGATTCTAGTATTTTTTGTTGAAGACATAAGGTTTCCCAATTAGATTGATCTCTGCCATCACTTTCACTTCCATTTCCATTCCACACTGGCTGTCTCGGCAGGAACTAAGGAGGTTGGGTACGAAGAAGGTGATGTGTTGATTTTATATCATACAAAATTGGTGAACCCAACGTGAAGAGTTAGTTTCTAAGAATTTATAATTTCTTCCTCCATCCTTTATTCTGTGGGTATTAATATACCCCCCGAATATGTTAGGATATGACGAGTACAATCAACCCATCCAGGGTTTCAACATGTACCATTACTAATCAAGTATACCACGATAATCACCTTCACTTTCAACATAGACAGAAAACCACTCATCCACTCAAAACCCTCTACTTAAGGGAACCAATGTCAGTTCATCTGTATGCATTGAAGAACTTGATCATGTCACTCAAACCTATCCCCTTAAACAATCAAGTTTAAATAACATGACATTCACTAGTGAAGCAAGTTCATCTCCTTGGCTATTATTTCAACATCCCATTAGCATGCAATCCAATCAACTCCCCTATCTAGATGAGTATTATTTAGCACGATATGCTAGGAGTGAACAAAAATTCCAACACATGAACCAATATTTCAATAGGTTGCAAGGACAAGGTGATGTCCTGTTTCAAAACAATAATGCTACCCTACCACCAGCTGATAATACAACCAATGATCTTGCTATGAATTGTATAGCAAAGCTCAGATCTCTTGTGCTATCTCTCTTCTAATTGCATTGCATCCAAATTTCTTCCAAGCTACCATTGCTCAAGCGCCATCATCTTGTTGTTGTTATTTGCATTCCCAATTCCTTGGACTCACATGAACACTTAGAGAAAGAAAGGAAAGAACTTAGCAGACATATACTAATACTACTGGATTTACCAAGGTTCTTACTCTTCCAAGTTGGAGTTGTGTATTTGTTTACTTTGTTTATCAAATTTTCAATTAAGAATTGTTAATTTAAATTACATGTAAAATAGAGTAGAGAAACAATTCATTCCAATTAGCTAGACAATTTAAAGTAGATCAAATCAATAGGAAGTTATCTCTTCAATGTTACCACGGAAGCTGTGGTGAACAATAGCTCTGTTAGGGTTGTGATTTGTTTTTCACTTCTGAGGTAAGGTTGGAAGCATATTTTATTGAGTTAGAATAGATTTTAGATTTAGATTCACACATCTACACAAATAGTTAGCTACATTTGGCTAATTTTTTATATTCAATTTGTTTGATAGATTAGATGCATTGGATGAAAAGTTAGAAAAGAAAAAAAACATTTACCTTTCATAGATTAGCTTGTTTTATTTCTTTGTTCTGATATATTTAGAAAACACCAAAAACATAGGTTAGATCTCCTTTGATAGATAGTTTGTTTACTAAAAGAAAATCAGTTCATCTTGCATGACCATCAATAGTCCACAACAAGAAAATATTTACAATTGTGATCCCATAGTTCCACAACTTGACGGGCCAGAGCTAATAACTGACATTGACAAAATCTTGTGTTTAACAGTCTTATGCACACCTGTAACATACACTAAGAAAATAAGATAGTTAGATACCTTGAATATCACTGCTAATCAATTCTATGACTTTTGGACTACTCCTAGAAATAGGGTTTGATTGCATGCATGACCATAGCAAGGCCTCAGCCTCAACGAGTCTTTGGTTATGATCCACAGGTCCCGCAACCCAACAGGCCTACTAGTCAGCAGATATTGACACTAGTTTATGCACATTTGTATTCATATCTTCACCGCTCCCACCCAATATTATTACACAACTTTCATTGTTGAACATAGCAACTAAAAGGGTTAGGAATTTCTAGACAAGACCAAAAATTCACCCATAGTTCCTGCAGCTCTGTTACACCTCTTGTCTCCACTTCCATGACCTTATCTAGAAACCCATACAAGGCACCTGTAGGTTACTTTCCACGTATTACGCAACCACTCAATATAATCTTGGTAGAACTAGACATCGATTGGAGTCTTTGGGTAGTTATCATATCAGACCGTACCATCACACCCCTTTAGGTTAGGAGATAATTATTTTCCTTAGATTCACATATTCTAGTATTGCATGTAGAAGACATAAGGTTTCCCAATTATCTTGATCTTTTCCATCACTTTCACTCCCATTTCCATTCCACACTGGCTATCTCGACATGACCTCTGGAGATCGGGTACGAAGAAGGTCACGTGTTGATTTTCTATCATACACCTTCCTTGCATATGATATATCCCAACAAGGTTCCAAATAGGGTGGTAAAAACACATTTCTTAATGTTGAGGGATATACTCAACTACCAACATCTCTCAAACATTAGCCTCAAATCATCACAATGTACCCTTACTAATCCATATATTGTCTAGTCATCCAGGTATACTTGTAGAAACTTTTGGATGAAGTCTTGAAATGCCTAAACCACAATGTGTGAAAACACAACAGGTGCATTATTCAGTCCAAAAGACATGACCGTGTAGAAAAAACTTCCCTAGTTAGTGTCAAAAGTTGTCTTTTCTTGGTCCTCCTTTGTAATTCTGACCTGCTGATATCCTCATAATCCATCTGTGAAAGAATAGATCTCACACCCAACTACTCCTTCTATTATAGCCTTGGTGAAGGGGGTTGGAAAAGGATCAATGACACATACCGCATTCAAATCTCAGTAATCAACACAAATTATTATGCTTCCATCCTTCTTAATTTTGATGACCAGTGGAATTATCCATTCTGATTCTTCAACAACCTCAATGATGTTGATGCAATCATCTTTTCAATATCCTCCTTGACTTTGACATGTATATTCATACTCATTTGATAAGGTCTCTTCCGAATTGGACACACACATTCCTTTAACTTGATCTTCATTTCTCCCAAAGAGTGGTGAACTCCTTTAAGCTCATGGTACCCGCATAGAGACAAATCCTAAAATTCATGCAACAGATCAATGATGTTTGAAACCTCCTTATCTTTCAAGTAATCTCAAAACCAATGTTAACCTTCTTTGTTTTCAGGGGTTCATGGTAGGCACACATTTACTAATCACTACTATCCATAACCTCATGCATCCCCACAGTATGGTTAACATCCATGTTTTCCACCTCTTCACCATATATTACGGAGACAAAATTTAATTTCTCTTTTTCCATGCATCTGCACTTAAGTTGTATCTCCTCTAATTCTTCCTCATCAAAGCATGCTTCAAAGACAAGTTCACCCAATAAATCCAATAATTTTTCCTCTTCCATGGCATTATATTCCATAGTTAGGAGCTTAATAACCTATAACACCTCATTCACCAATGGTTTAGTACTTTGGTACTCAAAAGATTGAAGGATATCAACCATCAACTCCTTCCAATTTCATGTATGATGGTGTAAATCTGAGTGAATGTACCATGTACACACACAACCTTATAAGGTGGAGTAAAGCTTATGTACCCATAAATATGGAGGTAATTCTTCCACGCCTTCCATCCACACCTTCTCACATGCGTGGACGTGAAACGAGGCTAGTTCCTTCCCATGATAATATTGTATAATAGTACGTTAATTTCTTTATAGAAACCTAACAGAGAATATGATCATTACCTCACACCCCTATAAAAGGTTATTGCGATGGAATGCCCACCAACGTGATATGGTCTTGAGCAAGGTATAACTAAGTATCCTTATCATTTCAATCTCACATCTCCACTGGGTCTCCATTACTCGTAGGAAAATATCACGGTTGGATCCCCCAGTGTAACTTGGCAACTATTTTCCTCCCAGGTGCCTGACTAAGCATGCCTTTGTTATTATTGTCACAGAGCCTATTAAATACCTTTTGACTAGATCATGTGTTTTATGCACCCAATTGTCACATGAAACACTAGTTGTATCACTTATAGATTGAGAAAATTCCCATTGACTAATGCCATATTTTGTTGGTTGCACAACCTCAGAGTCCCTAATAGTGCACACATAGATTTGGTTTAGGTCTTCTTCTCCTAAGGTCTCAGTATAGGGCGCTAACTTCCCATCTATCAAAGGAATGATAACACGTTCCTCCTTTTTCTCAAAACTTATATAACCCTTATTGAAATGTAAGTAACCATTGTTATTATAGTGCTAGGGGCTACCAAGTAACACCAGAAAGTTGTGTGCCTCAGTAAGCGCTAAGAATTCTAAGTCCCTAGTGAATTTTTCCCGTTGGATAGTGATAACAACATCCTTTAAAACACCAATGGACATTACCTTTGTCTTCTTAGCCATATAATTTTTTTTTGAAGATGGCTGTAATGAGGGCCTTTCCATTTGATTCCATGCATCTAAAGTGAGAACATTAACTTCCATGCCCATGTCAATCATGATATTTCTTAGGAGGCATTCATCAACAACTGCATTCAAGGTAATCTCCTTATCATAGTCAAGGATGTGAGGAGGAAGGTTAGCATGCAAGACCTTCCTCTCACACTCTCCTCCAATGTTTGGTACTTTATCTCTCAGCCATTCTCCTAATAGAGGAATGATATTCTCTTGGCGCAACATCTTACACACTTCTCTGACATCATCTATATCCGACTAAGGTACCTCAATGCACTTTTTTTCTACTCTAACTTCCTGGATTGCTCTTTTAGACATTGAATTTCTTGTTGAAGACTTCTGATTACATCCATGGTCTCTTGATAGACTTCCTTCCAATGGGTAGGTTCCAGATATTTCCCATATATCACCTCTTCTCTTGTAATTAGTAATCTCTACTTTGTTATTTCCCTGGCGTGCATATAGCCTCATCTAACATCATGTCACCAGTATAGGTTCTAACTCTAACTTACATGCGCCATTCTAGGCATCCACTATTGATTAGCATGCTTTACACTCACCATCCTAGTGCCCTTATCCTTTGGCTACTTCTATCTCATGTGTTCGAATAATTCTGGGAACTCCTCATACTTGTGCTTCTTTCCAAACTAAGAGCACTATAGCAAATCAGGGAATTCACGCTTATAGTGTTCCATAGACCCACAGTTGTAACAAGTTCCACGTGAGAACTCGCTTCTTCAACCTCCATGGCTACCAAAGCCTCTAAATCCTCTATAAAATCCTCTTCCTTGAATCTCCTCCATTCGTGTGCACTCTTTATAATGATGACCATCGTCCTTGGAGTTATTTGCAACACTGGTCTGGCGTACACACCAGTATCAATGATGCATCATGTATTTGGTCAATCAATCTACAATCCTTTGTGTCATGAGTAGTACAAGTACAAATTTTGTAATAAAAAGACACATTCTTATGGATCACGCACTTCAATAGTGAGACACATACTTACATCATGATCTTTGTGGTAGATCTCACAGTCTACCATTCATCACATCGTACTGATATCTTTGAGGAACAACTTTCCTTCGTATGCCCTTCTACCTCACAATATCTATACACCATAACCCATTGCGAGTCTCATGAGCCAAGTTCACAAATAATTTCTCCAGTTGTACTTTTCCATTAGAGACAATTTGGGCTTCCAAGAACAGACTAACTCCTGTATCAACTGCTTCGTACTGCCTCAGTCATACAAGGCAACCTCCAAGGCCTTGTGCAGATTTTTGAAAGTCCTCTGTGCAAAATCACCCTCCTAAATGGTGCATGATCAATCCTCTGACAAAACTACTGAGCATGCTAAGATAGGATAAATGTCCATAAGATATACTTGGATAGGAGGGTCTTAAAACATGCGTCATACTCCCAGCACAGTATCCATCATTCCTTTTTGAATCTCCTTCAATGCAATGTTGATGCTTTTCTATTCAAACTCATGTAATGTGGAACTATGCCAAAAAGGCATTATGCATTAAAATGTAATCCACCACTATCTGGTGTGGGTAATACTTCTTGTACCAACTATGTGCATGCGTCCTTACAACATGGTTGCAAACTGACTTACTTTCCGACTTTTCGGTAGTGATCCCCTTTGTGCATCCATAGTAACTCGCACTTGTTTACATGTTTCACGGCATCCTCAAGTGCCCTTATAATTAGGCAAGTTGAGTGACATACTCATAAAACACCTGTTGATGGTATTGTGGACCTTGTCCACTAGATCTAGGACCTTGATTCCCCCTGATATTACCTCCACCACTAGACCAACTAGATCCACTAGTTCCAAATGCCTCCAAATCCACCAGATCCTCCTCCTTTCATAGGTAAAGGGTCCTAACATAGCAATGTACGCCCTGAAAACCCACCGTTTTTGCTAAACTATGTGCACTGATAGTTTGTGATACTGAACCACTCCCAGATATGTGATCTCCCACACCACTTCTAGATGCGATACTTAAACCTTGTGATCCCACACTTTGTCCAAATGTTGTGCTAGAAAAAATGTGCCAAAACATAGGAAATGACTGTGCAGCCATAGATCTACCAAATAAAAACTTATACAACCTAGGTATGTCTCTCGACTACGAATACCAATACCAATTGGATTATCAACACTTATCTCAGGAACTAAAAAAATAAGTATCAAGAGTATGGTCGCCATGTGGGTTAAGATGTGCATCCTACATATCTTCTCCTTTCTTCATATGATGAGCTCTCTCTAGAAGCCGAAGGGCATTTTTCTTCCGTGTTTAACAAGATGGGGTAGCGCAGAACTGCTCAGGTTCCATTTCCTCTGCGTGAACTTCAAATCCTTCCCTCAACATCTACCTCCATAAATCCATCACTCCTATAACTTCTGGTTACCTTTCCAATTCCCTCTCTTGAGCTTCATTATACTTGAGCCACCTATCCTCTCTCTCCATTTTGGCCGCAAGGTCTGCCATTCTTCTACCCCATTAGCTTCCATGCCCCACACCTTGCAGGAATTTATCCAGCCATGGGAAACACTTCCAAACTCAAAGTAATGACTAGGATCTTGATATCCAGTGGAATAACACACAAGAATGATCCTTTAGGATCCCTAATGTAACAAACCATTACACCAAAACCTCGAGGCGTTAGTGAAATCTGTAGATGAGGATCATAACATCCCACCACACTTCCGTAGAGCCCGACTCAGGCTGGTTTTTCACCCACACTCCCATACATATGAGCCCCACTTCACGGATGTTTAGGCACCCCACGGGCCTTGGCTACATGGCATAACCAACCGAGTGGGATTTGAACATGGGTGTTCACTCTAATACCAAATGTAACAAACTGTTACACCGAAACCTTAAGGTGTTAGTGAAATCCACACATGAGGATCATAACATCCCACCACACTTCCGTAGATCCTGACTCAGGCTAGGTTTGTGCCCACACTCCCATACGTACGATCCCCGCTTCACCAATGTTTAGGTGCCCCACGAGTCCCAACTACACAACGTAACCAACCGAGTGGGATTCAAACACGAGTGGTCACTCTGATACCAAATGTAATGAACCATTACACCAAAACCTCGAGGCATTAGTGAAATCCGTAGATGAGGATCATAAAAAAATCAAACTCAGCAATCTATGGGAAATAATACATAAAAATGGAATATTCTAAGGTATAACTAGTTGACACATCTACTCCATTAGTGATCAACAGGATGGGTCCATGTTAGATCAGCACCATGCAACCACTAATATTCCACCTAGTGTCCAAACATGAGTTCTATAGTTCCAACTCATCCTTGATGCATATGTTGATAGCCATTCATTACAACTCTATTAAAAAACAATAGAAGAATATCTCATAGAGTTTGTGATACATAGGTTCTCCTCTACCCATTTTCATGCATCAAACTCATATCTAGTATTGAACCTCTAAGACAAACTCATCCTATCATTTTTTTGAGCCAGGTCTTTGACACTATCCAAGGTCAAGTGCTCCGTTCATCACACATTTCTCTCACAATAGCTTCAAAAGAGGTCCCGGCAATGGAACCAAGATGTAGTCATTAGTTTACCCTCAATACTTCTTTCTAACCCCAAGTGCACCATAGGCCTATCACACAAGCATATGTTGGGTTCTCACCTAAGGAACGTGCGGGCTCCGAGCCCCTCCTTGATGTGAGCTTCTAAGATATTTCCACCATTAATGGAGGATTATTTACAGAAACAAAAGTACATGTATATAATCTAAAAGGTAGAAGATATAACTAACAAATCTACACATTAATGCATCACAAAATTTGGTAAATAATGTAAGAAGTACAAGAAACTAGATTTGATTCATGATAAGCCAAATAGCATGAGGGTTTACACCCATAAGAAATTTGTATAGAATAGATCCATGTATATTGATTTAGCAAAGTTCTAGTAGCCATATTACATTCAAAAGGGTCATCTCAGACCATATACATGAAATGACAGAGACTCAACTCTTGCAAACCTATCAAATCAAAAATCCTAACTCTAATTTTCTCCATTATATCCCTTGTTACATATCCCAATACCCATACATATGCTTAATTATATCCCTTACAACCCTTTAGCACTAAGTACTCTAAACCCTAGCACCATAAACTCTAAACCCTTAGCATTTCCTAACATTTTTGTAGCACCTTGTTACCTTCCTTCTTTTCACTTCCCTTCTACTATCTCTCTCTCTCTCTCTATGTCTGTTTCTATCCTAAACTCCTCTTTAAATAGGACCATCATCTTCTTCCATGAATTATATCTTAATCAGATCACGTGCCAAGTGTTGATGTGGTCCTCCATTGGTGAATGTTTATCTTCTTTGCAAACCTTCCACTGACTATAATGATGCCTCTAGGAATATTCTTTATGTGGAATATACCTTTCTTGACCTCTAAGGTTGTAGGATGGCACATTATCCACTTATTACACCTAGTCAGGTCCTCACATTTTTTCTCAAATGATTCCTTGATGCCAAATATGGCTAATTAATTTAAACCCTTGTTCTACCTCCCGCGCATGCCTTGGTTTCACTTTAACCCTTCTTAAACCCCTTTTTCCTGCACACTTTTCCCTTAGCAGCCTTCTATTTATTGATCTTGCACGTGCGCAACTCTTAGTACTTAGCCAATATTTTAGGGTCCAACATGGAAAAGGATGCTGGAATGTATTCTACTAAAATGGTCAACAAAACCTTCTTATTTGGAAAGTCCGCAAGGGCCACTTGAGCATCTTTGATTCTCCTTACTAGTGGAACTTATTTACACTCCATAAAATAGTAAGATTTAATTTCTCGTATTAAGGTTAGTCCTAGGGAATTAATCACTTTTATTGGAATTACATTATATGAAGCACCTGAGTCTATTATGAAAATTTTCAATTGGTGGCCTTTATTCAAGAGGGAAAGGTAGAATGCTTCTAGTTTTTTGGTTTTAGATGTGCTTAGGGAAAACATGTTTTTTATTAGAGGAGTGGGTGGTGTTGGTATTAACCTTTTGGAATTGGAATTTTCATTAGTAGTATTTGGGTTACCACTCTTGATGTAGTTGACAAGTCTTTCCAATTCCTATGGATGTGTTTGTAAAAACTCAAATTTAGAAATATAAACTTTAAACTTGTTCACATGCTCAATGATATCAAACAGAGAAGAATTGGATGAGCTTGATATTCCTAGGACATCATATGTTCTGTAAGGTGGAGGAGCTACTATTTTGGAAGTTTGGATATTTTTAGCTGATGGAGTAGTTGGCTACAAAACAATGGCTGATTTTGAATGTGCATTTGAATTTTTTTGCAAGATTAGTCTTAGATACTAAATTAGAATGAGGAGAAGTACCATAAAAATTACTTGGCATGACATATTTCTTCTTTCTCTCTAATTGGTTAGGTTTTTCTTTTGTAAACTCCATAGAAGGAAAGATTGCAGATCCTCTATTAATTTGTTTTTCTGAGTCACCAATTGAGGATCCTCTTTCTTTTTCTTTTTTATAGTAGCAGTAGAGGAAGAATCCCCCTTTTGAGATTGAGAGATGGTAAATACCAAACATGAGAAACTTGGTGCATATTCATCATCATCATCATCTTCTCCCAAAGAATACTCAAGGAAACCAATTTGTGCATCATATTCTACTTCTTTAATTTCAAGAACATTACGATCCCCATTTTCTTCTCCCAGTTCTTCAATTTCATGTACTTCTTCCTTAGCATCATAGGTTACATTAATTGGAGGTGTCTCAAGAGCAGGTTTGTGGGGATGCGGATCAATCCTTTTTCTATTCATAAATTTATTCTTAGGATTTTATCTATTCATGGAAGCTTGAGCCAACTTATTCTTGAGGCAAGGAACATCATTAGCTAGCTTCTAAATTAATGAGTTTGTGATACCTATGTTTGAACTTTATCCTTTCTCCTTACTTGGACCTTTTTTTATATTTCGTGACATGATCAAGTCATCTTCCACTTTGATCGTGAGATTTTGTGCCTCATCCAAATTAGTTGGTTGAGTTCTTCTCACCATAAAACTCACTTAAAAAATTTGAGCATTAGTGAAAAATCTTAGCTTGTTGTCTTCCATAACTCAGGAAACTTTAGGGATATTATAGAGAATTCTATTAAACTTTGCCACAAACTCCCTCATTGGTTAGAAGGGATATTTCTTTAGTTGAGACCATTGGGAAAAAATAGCATGAGTGTATTTTGTAGGTTTGAATCTAGTTTCAAACCGGGTCTTCATATCATTCTAGTTAGTTATAGACCTACTCGAAATGTGATAGAACCAATCCATTGATACATCTTGTAAAGATTCTAAAAATATCCAAATTGATACATCCTCATAGCCAACTCCTAGCTCTCCAAAAGAAGTGATGAAGGATGTAATGTGGTAATTTGGATGCTTCTTCCCATCATCATAGAATCTGGGAAATTTTTTTCTTGACCCTTTAGGTAAATCATGCAAAGTCAAGGTGAGAGCTAATGGGCATGTGTTTTTCTCCCAGGACAACTATGCTTTTTGAGACATTGATGGTTAACCCCTCTTCAACATCAACTCTTTTAAGGAATTCTTTGACTCTTTTAAGAAATTATTTAACAACTTCCTCTTGTGGAGGGATATAGTTCAATGGTTCAACTACAACTTTATCACCAGGATATTTGAGATGCAAGGTTGGGTCAAATTAAGGGAAGTACTACTGACCTGTTCTCCTTACAATCTAATTAATAGGAAGTTGGAAATAAGCTTGCAATTGTTATTTAAAATTAGGATTGATTTTTCCACTAGCTCTTGAGGATCTTGTATACTATCTTTCTTCTAGCTTGAATGTAAAATTCAAACAAAGTTCTTCTAGGCTCTTCTCTTCTAATTCTAAACTTATATTGGTATTTACAAAGCATTTACACGTTCTTCTTCAGAATCTAGAACTCTTGTAGTAGTGTGGTAATGTAACAAATTTATTCTATTGTGCTGAATGGCCTCCCTCAAGTCTGATGTAATGTGTTCTTGGGTATGAAAGAGAATTTCAAGTCTTAGGACTTGGGGATTACATGAATAGACATTAGTGTAACACCTAAGGCTCAATGAATTTTCAAATTTTAGTTTTTTGGATTTTTTTGTATATATCTAATTTATTTTTGTATTTTCTGTGGAATATATAAGGGTTCAGAATAGAAAAATCTGCCCCACAGTAGGCACTAAAAACTGCTTGTGAAATAATTTTTCCCTAGGACAAACTAAATTATTTTCACCAACACTCTAGGACATATTGTATGTGAATAAAATTAACTATGTGGTTGGCCAATATGCTAGGGATGTAACATGGACACTCCACTACACCTGCAGAAAATGCTTTGAAATTTTATGTGAGGGAGGAATTCGCAAGGAAGGTAAAGTATTGGGAGTGGGAATTTAGAGATAGGATTAATATTGTAAGTAGGATAAATTAGAGTCTTGCAAGTATTAACTAGAGATATATCAACAAAAAATTAGAAATAATAACAAATCTATTAATTATATCAAGACAAAATAAATTATCAACATAAAATCTCATTAATTCATTCATCTAGAACAGATGAAAAACCCTTCTTGATTAACATGCTTGCAAAGCTATAAAATGAGAGAGACAAGAAATATAAGGAAAGGACAACAGAATAACTGTTATCTTTACTTATTATTTATAGATTTCTACTTATGAATTCAAAAAATTGAAAATCCCTTGAAGTGAGGAAGTCACTACGATATATAGTTTTCAAAAATAATCCTCACCTACACCCACATGTATTTTCACTTGTCTTTTACAAATTATGAATCTTTACATTCCTAGGGAAGAAATTAAGTCCCCTTTTTATTAATTGATGGGAACTTATTACAATTTTCAACTATATTCACATCTTAATGAATAATACAAAATTGAATAAGATAAAAATGAAAAGTACAACCCGCTAATGAATAAATATAACTTGAAAGAGGAAAGGAAAGGGGGTGGGTAAGAGAGAAAGGAGAGAATATAGATACTCGGATGAAGATGATGCTGCATTTGTCGATGGAGATTCCTATGATGATGTAATCCTGGAAATTTCTTCTTAAGACATCTTGATCCCTTTGAATTACTTGCTAAATAGAGTTATTTTGGGAACAACCTTCTCAACTTGTGGAATGTGGAAAATATCAAGGATTTAACACAATTTTCTGAGAGAGAATTGATGTTGTTTTATTCCATGAACCAATTCTGATGCTCATTTGTGATGTTTTATATGATAGATATTATCTCAGCAAGAGAATATAGTGTTTTTTTATTGAAGGAAAATAGATCTCCATCCTCCTTGACAAGATCTTCAAATGGCTTCAACAAATCATCCACCAAAGTTTTTTCATCCATTGTTGGTACTCCAAGTTTTTGTATCTCAACATTTAAATCCTATTGCATCTTTAAATTATATTCATTTTATGAATCCACTTCACTAAGGGCATGATTTAGCATTTTGTAGCGAGCAACCAAATTTCTAGCCCAAAATCGAGATAAGTCTTCAGATGTAGAATTAAATACCTCTTTGCTCACTAGTAGGGAAGAGTTGAATTTTCCCATATTGATGACAAGGGGAAACACCTAATCCAAATAATCATTTTATTATTCAATTTATTTTTTAGGAATTCTTACTTTCATGGCCATTGTACTCATGTACTTGAACAATGAAAGGATCTTAGGAAGCAACTTTTAACCTTTTTCTAGAATCTTGCTCACCCATTTATTATTTTCTCTACCCTACATGGTGAAACCTTTTGTTTTTCTAATGGATTATAGGTCAAAGCTACTGATGGGAATAAATTACTTTTCTAGGAGAGACAAAGAAACATTTGGATCCATGAATGTTTTCACATATGAGGTAAGGGTCCTTTTATGATCTTCTAATTGATCAATTTTATCCTTATACTCCTAGATTCTCACAAGAAGGTGAGAGGAAAATTACTTGTACATGTGAGCATATCCCTCATGTGTTTCCAGCCCTAGAGGAATGGTTCTGATCTCATTGATAGGGTTGATGATTTGAGGCTAAGCTACCTCTACGTATTGATTCCCCGAAGTGCCGCTAAAAAAGTGAGAGGTAATTTGAGCTTTCATCCCTTTCTTTTTTTTCACCATTATGGAGATAGCATATAAATATGGGATCACCATTTATTAGACCATGTGGGTCTATCATCTAATCATATCCTACACCCATGATAATTTTTCATTTGATTTAATTTTGATGTTGGGAATCATGGCAGTTTATTGCTCTGGTTGAGAAGGTGCATCCTAGGTCGACTGAATAGACACAACTATGGAAGAAGAAATTATTTGAGTTATTTGAAGGGTCGGTGGTTGAGGTAGGTCAATGTAACCCTATTCCATACCTTCAAAAAAATATTGAGATGATCTTTCCTTCTTATGTGTCCTATTGTAATGAGTCAAATCAAATTCTATTGATTTTCTTTTTGTGAGCCTTTCAGAGTGGATGAGACTTGAATATTTTCCTAGTTACCTTCAAAGTGGAGAGGGGAGGTGTCTATTTATTAATATCCTTAGGACCTACTCATTTGATGAATGTAGACATATTCTTTTTGAACCACTCTCTAGATCTATGAATCACTACCTTAGTCCATTTATTGATATCTCCTGATTCCCGCATGCTCTAATAGACTTGCGGGAGAGGTGAATATTTCACAACTTGATATTTAGGGTCATAAAAATCATTTCCATCATCATCAATTCCCTACTCAAACCAATAAAAAAATTCATAATTTTTCCTACTATCATCCTCATATGATCCCTTTCCCTAACCTCAATATCATCAAAACAATTCACTCAATAGTCCTAAATTTACAAAACATGGTGAAATTCAAGGATATGGAACATATCAAGAGTGCTCTGAATGTTAAATTTGTATCTTGAAGTGTATGAATAGATATTCAAATGTGAGAAATAACATTCCAAATTTGATGCATCAACAAAAGAATTGCATGAGAAAATTCCCAAAGAGATAGGGAAAGACACACCTTTCTTTTTCTAGCTTTTGAGTTTTCCATTGATATGGGAAAGTTGTCTACAAAGCTTGAACATGAAGATATTTTCACTAAGGTACATTAGAAGTTTTCATAGAACAAGGTCAAATATAGATACCCTAATGTATGAGAAATTTGAAAACTGTGTGAAGAAGGACCCATATCTTCGGATCAAAGTGAAAAATTTTGAGGACAGTCTTAGTCTAAGATTTCCTTTGAGAAATATTATGACACACATGGTGAATGTATCATTCACCCTTGTAAAATGGTGATTAATTTACTTCAGGGTAAATTATGGATATCTCTCGTAGGAAGGAGACTTTTGGGAGATGTTGTTTGTGAGAGTTAGACCCATGAATGACCTCGTACTGGCAAGAGCATATACTAAGTATGATGTCATTAAAATTTTTGTTGTGATTGGCAGTTGGAGCTATTGAAAGTGGAGATTATCACTAATTATTTGAACCCATTCAATCATTTTCATTCCCTTAATGATGGTAAGGATGAACAATTCCATCTAGTATTGAAAATCCTTATTGGTTTCCTCTCCCATCACCATGCTCAACAGGATGATTGCATCTAAAAATACTTCCTGAAACTCATGCCTATACCAAGCCTTTGGTACATGGGATGATTTCCTTAAATTTTTCAACCATGACCCCAAAATAATGCCTTGGAGGTATGAATCCATCTTTGACCATTCTTTTGATGTAAATTCCTTTGGGATGATTACCATGTTGCTCAAGGTTTGGATCTATATACATTATGACATTCCTTTGGGAGTGAGCAGTGCCAAAATTGAATTTTCATATGCCCTTATGATTCTCATATCTGGTTCATAGTGTGGAGAAAAGGACATCACTAATTATATGCTCTGAATAAATAATGGGTGATCACCCATAGCATACAAACTACTTGTGTATACTTTGTCTTCTACATTTTCCTCGAGACTACCTAGCATTTAACTTTTTAGATCCTCCAAGTGCATATGAGTGACATCCTTGTCACCCAAATATAGATACTATGATGTAAGGTAAAAAACTAGATCCAAACCAAAAAATTTGAACTTCATTATTGCAAAAATCTAGTAGGTGAGAGAAAATGAAGAAGACAACAACTTTTTGCACCTAAAACAAATGCTTTCTATTTTTAGTAAGTAGGAGCTAGGGCCTGCCTTTTTTTGATTTTTTAATTTTTCTTGATTTTTTCAATCTCTTGAAGTTCCTAACATACTACATACAATTTTTTTTATCTATCTTTGATGATTTTTGATAGTTACTATTTCTAGAAAGTGCTTTTTACTTTTTTTTTCTTTTTCCTTTTTTTTTCTTTTTTGATCAAAAATGCCTTATTTTTCTTCTCTACTTATATTTGAGTGCTCTGATTCGAGAGGGTTTTAATTTTAAGAATATTTATATTTATAGTAATTGAAAATACCACATACTTACTATATTTATATATGGCACTTCCCCTTATCATATTGTAATGAAAATAACTTTGCTGGAATAGGCTCTCTCGTGAGATCTTGTGCTCGAAATTTCATCTCAATCTGTCCACTAGAACACTTGGAAACTGAAAAAGTGTGATGTAGGGAATCAAAATAGGGTTTTCTAACATTAAAAAATTAGATCATCATAGGGTTTTTTGTCACTATCTTCTTGAAGGCACCTGGGTTGTAGGACAACTATGAAAAATTTCATCCAGATCTAATCACTGGTTTGGGAAATATGATTTTTTCTTTGTTTCAGTGCTCATGGAAATCCTTGATGAATTTATAGGTATGTATGATTTATTTTTAGGTGTGTAGAGATTTTTGATGAACAAAAATGGCTTCTTGGGTCGATCTAGTGAAGGAATTACCTAAAATAATCTTGCAGAAGTCTTTAAAAGATCAAAACAATTTATTTTTAAGTTATGAAAACACTTTAAAACCTAGCTTTGAAATCAAGAGGAGGTGGGATGAATTTTATTGTCTTAAATATCTCCACTATGCTACGGAGAGTTGGGACAATTGGTGTAGTGAAATGCTTCCCCTACCCTAAGCATGACAAGTGGTGGAGCGAGAGTGGAGAGATGGGGAGATGAGAGAGAAACACTTAAACACTTGGGTAGAAATTTTTTTCGTCATGTGATTAACCTCAGAAGGGGATAAGGGTGGGGCACACTTATTTTTCCTCAATATCCCCATTTTCCTAGGGATATTTGGGATAGTAAAATGCACCCATGTGTTTCATTAAAAAACTTAGACAATTTGCAACCACAATTGCTTAGCTCTTGCCGGAAAGAAAGAAGGTCATATGGTTAACCGAGAGAAATAACTGAGGGGGAGGAACATTTTATTTTCCATAATTTACCTACTATCCTCACTATCCTTGGGATAGTTTGGATAGTCAGGACACCAAAATGCACCACCCACCTAATGAGAAAATGAATAAGTCCCTGAATCTTGAAATCACTTTTCCCAGAGCTCTAGGAACTATTTTAAGGAAAATTTTAATATCATTTTTAATCCCAATTAAATTTCAATATCCATGGGATGGTTTAAATACATTATTATTACCCATTATCCAAAATAATCATCTTTTTCATTTGGGACAACAAGGTGAGTATGCACAAACTGGTCTTCCTTGAGAAGAAACCATGTCTTGAGAAGAAATTTATGATTCCACAATGAAGAGGAATATTCAATATTTACAATGATATCTTGTTTGTCTCTTGAATAATCATGAAGATCCAAAAATACTTTTTGGAAGTTCAGGTACCATTTTTAACTGCAAGCTCCTTTACCTTCTAAGACCCACTTTCATTGTTCTTATTCCTAAACCCATTCCATTACATTTAAAACTCTTAAATAACATTACTATATGGATATAGGCATCTTGATAAATCCCTATGGATGTACACGTATCCCAGAAAGACTAAAGAATAACCTTTCTAGGCTTACTAGAGATTTCATCTTTTGACAACATTCAACTGAATGGACCGAATGACCTCATGATTAAATTTAAGACACTTGGAAAGGTTTTACATTAAATTATTAAGGTTATCAAGGATGGGATGATTATGACACAAAATTTATAATGATTCAAAGTATGCTTTAGGAGGGGCTTCAATTTTTTATCAAAACTAGGGTAAAGTTTTTATGTTTTCAACTTGAATTTTGACCTTGCAAAAACACATGACAACACTGTTATATATACCCTATTATGTTACAAAAAATACCAAGGACAACCTATTAAGCATATTAAAGCATACATAAATGTGATAGGACATGATAAGAGATTATGTTATCTATAATACGGCCATACATATCCAAATATATGACCTAGGATTAAGTGTGAAGCATACCCCTACCCTTTAAATAAACATTGTCCCTAGTGTTGGTAATCTATGTATATTATTTCTAGATTGATTCATATTCCCATGTTACATCTACAAGGTATAAATTCTTCCATTTGATCGGATACTTGCTAATGATCCATGTCCTCAAATTCTTAATGTGTGTTTGTAGGATTACATTAGGATCTAAAATGATGTGTCCCTCCTCATCAGGATCAGATAATAATTACTAGGAAGGAAGCTTATGTCCATCGACATTCTTCAAGAAAGAAACATGGAAAACTGGATGTATTTTAGTTTCTTGAGGAAGGTTCAATTTTTATGCCCCAAGTAATAAAATTTTACAATAATCAAACCATAATATTGAAGTAAAAAATTTATATAATTCTTCTAATGCTTCAAATATAGTTGCCTATATGGCTTCTATTGCACAAAAACAATGTCTCCAACTTAAAATATTCACTCACAATGGTGTTGATCAAATTTTTTCTTCATGTGGTTTTGTGCCATTTCTGAATTCTCTTTAAGGCTAGAGAGTACCTCCTATTGGTGTTGAATGTTCTCTTCAATTTATAACACTTTATATTGTACCCTTTAGTTGGAGGTAAGTGATGGTGGATGGTAACCATATAATGCTAAGAATGGAAAATTTTTAGATGAGGCATGGAATGAAGTGCTAAACCATAATTTTGTAAGTGTTAGAAGGTAAACCCATCTCTATTACTTATCTAAAGTAAAACATCAAAGATAATCTACAAACATTTATTTACTACCTTAATTCATCTTGTTGGTACCCAATATTACACCTCCTTCAGGGGATTGAAAAAATATGTAAATCACTTGGGGTGCTTTCAAAGTATGACAAATTGGATATTTATGTCATTTGTAGCTGGGGAAATTTCTAGAAAACTTGTTGGGACCGAGATTTTGATGGATTTAGGGACACGTACAAAGGGGATTTCCTGTCCCTACTAATTTTGGTTATACCTTTAACTAGGGTGAGAGGACCCAATGGGTAACCTAAATGCAAAGGGATAAATGAATATTTTATTCCTCAATTTATTTAGAACAAGGTCAATTTTGGATAATCATGGCCATAAACACATAACTTTACTTTTGTAACTCATCACATAAACTGGTGTATACACTTATTTAAACAGACACATGTTACTATAGACATATAAACTACATTGCTACTACATTTATGATAAAGGAAAATGGAATTAAAGATTCCTTTTATTGGTGTTTGTAAGCAAGAAAAAAATGATCAACTAAGGACCTATATTGTTCGACAAAAACTAGATGTATATCTATATTTTTAGAGGTGGGGAATTATATGAAAATGGATATTCACTTAGACAATATAACATCTTGGAAAAGGAAGAACACTTCATCAATTAATCATAGTTTCAGTTTAAGGGAATATTTGCATTCATTGATAATCAATTAGTGCAGAGGTTCCACATAACCTTTAAAATACTTAGTAAGAAGACTTATGCAAATATTTTAATGAATTATTTCTTACTTCTGATCTCATATGCTTAAGATTCACTCAAAATTTTATGAAAATCCATCAACAAAATGATTTCAGTAAGGGTTTTATAATTCCATCAAATATTGTAAAGTAAGTACTCACAACACAATATCAAACAAATAACCAAATCTTAATCACTAAGGATGGATTCAGTGTAATTTAGAGAAGCAAGAACTTAAAAATTGTAATAGAAAATGAAACTCATTAACCAAATATTCAACATACAAAAACCAGAATGTGTAAGCCAAGTTCAAAACCAAACATATTTCATTAATATCTACCAAATTCTTGACAAGGGAACATGAAAGTAAATGATCTGAATGCATGTTAATGGCTATTCATTGTAACCATATTAACATCATATATTAGGGTTGGGATTAAGATCAGATCTCGACAGCTCGTGAAAGGATCTAACTCGTCAAAGGAGTGACTTAGGGATCGAGTGCTCGAAGTGGGAGACAAATCTCAGATAATGAGCAATGAATGTCATGGAGTCATCATGGGACCATAAGCTCAGGAACGAGGTAGGCTGAGTTGAGTCAATATTTTGGAGTTTTATTTCAAATATTATTTTTAGACAATTTCATTTCAGAATTTCAAATATTTTGGGATCAGAAACATTGAACGAGCCAAATATTTCTGAAGACCGAAACTCTAAAACTCCAAAATTTGGAGTTTCAAGTTTTTGGGATTCAGAGATTATGGTTTCAAGTTTTTTGGAAGTCGAAGGTTACAGAGATGGTTGGAGCTCGAAGTAGGAAGTGGCGACATGGTGGAATGGTTTCCATGAAACTCGGTGAAGATCAATCAAAGGAGAACTCGTCAGGTTCCATGGTGGAGGTCCCACAAAACTTGGAAGGGATCACTCAAGGGAGATACAGTCAGGTTGATCCGTATATGCTAAAGTTTGGTAACCTACAGGAAAAAGTTTCTTTTATGACTGAAATATTGCCTCATCTTGAAGGTTGGATTGAAGAAATAGAGGCCTATGAGTTTTATGCAATGTAATCTTTTCAATGGGTTGATTCTACACCACCACCACCTCAAAGTTCTCTTTACATTTCTCATTCAATGTCATTTCAGTCCAAACCTCAAATTCCAAGCTTTTCACCATCAACACATGCTGAGAATTCCTTTCCTTCACCTCCTATTCCTCCTTTCCATCATGAATCTTCCATGCCTCATCTTTCTAAAGTTCCCTCTTTTCTACAAGGGCCTGAATCTCTTCCTCAAATAGTGAGGGAATCAGTTGAATCCCAACCCACCCCTCCTCTTATAGTCCCAAATCCATTTTGGGAGGAGCATTGTCAAGAAATGAGAAAAAGGGAGGAGTATATGGTCGAAGAGAATAGAAAAAGAGAGCATGCAAATAATCTGAGGAAATGAACTACAAAACTTAACATCAAGCAAGCTTTGTTCCTAAATAAACCTTCTATAGAAGTTGAGGCTCAAGAACAAGTAGAAAAAACTAGTTTTGTACCAAAAACAAATATAGAGTTGAATGAGGAGGAACATTAGCATAATTGTTCAAAATGTAGAATTCATATTGACTCAATTCCACCAGAGGAGTTTAGATCAACAAAGGTGGAAAAATCAGAAATAGAAGAGCAGGTGCAAGTTGAAGAAGAAAAATTCTCAAGTGTACAAGCTGATTTTAATGAGTGTAATGATCCTAATTATCATGCATGTCAGGAACATGCATCACTTCTAGAAGGTGGTAACATCTTTCCAAAGTCATCATTAGATGTTACAATCAGCCACAAAAGGGTTCATCAGATGAAGGTAGATTCACAGATCAAGAATGTAGATGAGACCATGTAGAGGCTTTCTAATCCTTGTTCCTCTCTACCTTCTCAAAAATATTATTTTTTAGATGAATTTGATCTTTCTAATTTCATGTTTGAAAATGAAGAATATCAAGGTGAAGGAGGTTCTAGTTTGGAGGATACTCAGATTGAGGAGGAACTTTTGACACATTCAGAGAATGAAGAAGTAGATTATCTATTTGATCTGGAAGAATGTTTTGATGGACAAGATCCTATGGAACTTGACAATATTATTATTCCATCACTTCTTTTCCACTAGAAGGTGTCAAGTGTTGTGGAGGTACATGCTCAAGAACAACTCATTTCTCATAATTATCCTTTGGAATTAGAATTAGAGGAATTGAATCTTCCATATCCATCATCACACGTAAAGGAGGAACACATAGAAGCTAGGACTGATCTAGAAACACTGAATGAAGATTATGTCATGGAGAGGTTTCTGTTTTTAGTTATGGAACCTATTTTGGTAAACAAGTCTATGATGGAAAGAAAGTATTCTTGAAGATTTTTTTTCCCCTACCAATCATCCAGAGCTACAAATAGGAGAGTTTGAAATTCCAAGTTCCATGTCAAATGAGGGAGATGTCACTATAACACCATCCATCCAGGTGAATGATAAGTTGTTTGTAAATGGGAAACCAGAGGGAAATCAGGTCATGAGTAACCATCCTTTTCAAGGATGTCTTCAACAAGACTTCCTTGTTAAAATTGAAGTTCAGACAAGCAGGAATATTCAATGGGTTAAACCATGTCCTATCAGGTACCTGGCTTCATTGAAGCCAGAAGAGAAGCTAGAACCAGTCACATTCATTTCAGAATGTGAGGATGAGTTTCAAAATTATGAGGATCAGTTGCAGTGCTTCTATAGGATGAATGCAAAGAAAACTAAAAGAGGAATTATTTCTCTTTCCAGTTTATGTCTCAGTAGACCAAGTGGAGAATTGGACCTATTTCAGTTTTTCACTCTCATTTTCAGCCATGTTCATTATCACATCATCTTCATGGCTTCCCATTGTAAGGACATGAAGCTATTTTGCACAACCAGTTGCAGGTTTTGTTTAGCTCACATGTGCTTCTGGTTAGTGTAGGGTAGTAATAGGTTTTCTTTCAACAAAATAAGTGCATTGCACACCCTGCATGTTTCAATTGGAGCATGTATGGTTTTCAGTTTCAGTGTGTTTTTGTTTTATATTGTCACTCTTGTGTTGTTTTGCACACTGTGCATCATTGGAAGGTGTCAAGGAGAAGGAAGGTTCAAATATTCCATAAAAGTTTCATAATCTGCTTCAGTCAAAATTCTGCAGCATTCCATAGTTTTGAAATATTCAACAAATTCAGTATACTTCATGCTTAGCATTCCAGGGAGATCTAAGATCATATTGTTCAAGAAAATTCTGGGATGTATCACAGAGGATCAAATTGCTTTCAGAATCCCAATATAGACTCCATGCCCAATGGACAACTTAAGGCTACTTGAATCATGCTTAATAGGCAAGCATCCCTGAGAGGTCACCAAAAATGTTGTCAATTTTTACCCTCTTAGACAAAAATTGACAATGAGGGTATATCAGACCCCGAGACCGAAAAAACAAACCCTTCATGAGCATTCTGGGTCGTTTTGGGTAATTTTTTGTGCTTGGAAGCATTTATGTTGTTCTGAAAGGTTACGGGATCTTCTGGGATTGTTCTTTCTTTCCCATGTCTTGGAGGTTCAAATTGGTCTCTGAGTGGGAAAACCAACTTTAGTGGGCCCACAGGCTAAAAGGATCAAAATTGATACATTGTGTTTATTAGGCCTTTTGTATCTTTTCTACTCTCCGGTTTGAGGAGAAGCCCAAGATTATTAAAATCAGGATGAAAAAATGAGTAGAGTAAAGGAAAGTTAGCGCTAAGTGAAAACAACTCGTTGAGATGTGTATTGAGAGGAGCTCGATTTTGTTTCGTTAAGTTGGCTCAGTCAAAACGTACCATGATGAGCTCGACACAAAAGTAGATTGGGTGTTTGGGTAGATAATGCACAGTTCGAAGTCAGCCATTATAGCTTGGTCTGGATCCATTGAGGCTCACAGAGAAATGAGAAACTAAGATTATCAAGTTCTCACAGTCGTGTATGGTGTAGATTAAAGTGTGTAATTACATCATGGGGTCAAATAGCTCAAAATGGAGACCTGAGCTAAGGTAAACATGATTTGTATCGATTTACAGAAAAATCGAGCTCAAGTCGAGTTAAAAGAAATGTTGGAAAGTAAAAGAAGAGCTTTGGATCGAACCCGTGTGATTAAAATGTAGCTTGGCTAAATTGTAGATTGAAAGATGGCTTAGTAGCATTCACCCAAATTACAAGTATCACAACAAGCCTTCATGTGACAAGCGTGGATAGACAAACAATTAGGTCAAAATGTTGAACTTACGAGTCCTAGAAAATAGCTTGAGTGAAGCGGTGAGTTCAAAGGGGAAAAGGTTCGCCGAGCCCGTGTGATGAAAAATAGTGGTGAGGTGGTAATAGCTCAATTGAGCACATTCAAAATTCAGCAAGCCTGAAGAAAATTATGGAAGCTCACAAGGAGCATGAATGTCAAGGGATTGAGCCCTGGTGAATGGATTGAATATGGTTGAGTCGAGCCAAGTGGGAAAAGATAGTTTGATTTCTTAGTGAATTGAGCTCATAATGGAGTTTCAGATGATGGCTCACTAGGTAGAGCTGAGGTAATACAGAGTTGGTGAGCCATGAATGACACAAGCCTGATTAAATGGAGACTGGATTCAGAGCTTGTGAGCAGGTTTAGTAGAAGCTCAGTCGACTGAGTGAGTGAGTTGGGGAAAAATGATACGAATAATCTCATCTTGGAGGATGAGTGGATGATTTCCGGAGGTTCTTGCTTTGATCAAACTTGGTTGGAGATAGATCTCATCAGAGGTAAGAGTTAAAATTTTTGTAAATAGCTCAAACTGAGTCTAAGCCGAAGAAAGAGAGGAGCTCGGTGACATCACTCAGAGTCATATGGAGTGTATAGGCTAGCTCATTGATGAGGCCCACCAAGACTCATAACTCAGTCACGAGTCAATCACATATTAGGGTTGGGATCAAGATCAGAGCTCGGTATAAGTCATGCAAGGAGCCAACCAGTAAAGGATTGACTCAAGGATCGAGTGCTCGAAGTGGGAGACAAAGCTTAGACAGTGAGCAATGAAGGTCGTGGAGTCATCATGGGACCAGAAGTTCAGGAACGAGGTAGGCCAAGTTGAGTCAAGCTTTCAGATTTTTATTTCAGAGATTCTTTTTAGAAAATTCCATTTCAGAATTTCAGAGATTTTGGGATCAAAAATGTTGAACGAGTCAAATATTTCAGAAACTCTGAAACTCCAAAATTTAGAGCTTCAGGTTTTCAGGATTCAGAGATTATGGTTTTGGGTTTTTTGGGAGTCGAAGGTTGTGGAGATGGTTAGAAGCTCATAGTAGGAAGCAATGACTACATGGTGGAATGGTTTCCATAAACTCAATGAAAGCTCAGTCAAAGGAGAACTCATCGGGTTCTACGGTGGAGGACCCACAAAACTCAATGTAGGGATCACTTAAGGGAGATACATTCATGTCAAGCCGTAGTTGTATTAGGGTGAAACTCGAATGCTTACCATTGTAAGCACAAGGAAAAGCTCGATAGGATTTTTTCGGCAGGGAGAGCTCATCAACAACTGTAGAGAGTTGTGTCTTCGTAGAGGTGGTCAAGGGGTAGTAAGAAATCGTAATATGTGGTGATAACTCTAAACCATAGGGTGGGGAGGAAATTAGAAATGATCATGAGAATCAGAATCAATCGATAAACCATAATGAAAATTAAGGAATGCACTCGTGAGAAGGCATAAGCTATGAATAAATTGACACAATAGAGCTGAAGAAGAGGGAATGGCATTAGGGTGGAGCTTAGTGACTTCAGTAAGATGATGAAGCTCAGTGAGAAGTCTACTCAGCACAGGGCTTGTTGAGAACATTACTCAGTCAGTGGAGATCTCACTTTGTGAGTTCGACGTGGTAAGATCAGCTACAGTGTATTCATGGGTCGATGAAAATTAGGAAGTAAGAACGAAGCTTGAGTCAATGATGGAGATCAACCAAGACGGTGGAGGGAGCTCATCTCTTCAAATGAAACAAGGAAGGTGAGGTGGCCTGATTATTAGGCAATCCAGTGGTGAGCTCAATGTCAACACAGATCACTCAATGGACAGTTTAGTGGGTCTTAGTCATGAAGAGCTAAAAGGAACAAATGCAGTGAGCTCGGTCATTCCACTCAAACTAGGTATAGCTCAATGAATATCAAATAGAGCGGTGGACAGGGGAACCTATCTTGAGGTGTGTCATCAAAGATGTCTAAGTTGGAAGGATGAAAATTACATAGGTGCTTGAGCAGGTAGTAAGCCGTGAAAATAAACTCATGCAGGTTCTCTTAATGATTTAAAACCACCAGGTTTACAAATATTAGGGAGCTTGGTACAGAAGCTCACTTGAGCTAGAGCTCATCGGGAATGAATCTCGATTGGAAGGAGAGGTCGGTGTTTGGTAATACAGGAAGCCCACAAGGGACTACAGTCAGGTTGAGCCATAGTGATTAGGGTGAAACTGAGAACATGGTTAATTAGTTAAGCACCTCCCCAGTTCAAGCTCGATATGAGTTGTTTGGCAGGGATCTCAGCTCGGAGAAGTCTTCAACGTAACGTGACCAAGGAGTACTAGACTTGTGGTTTCTCAAGTCCAGACCATATGGATGCTCAGGAAATTAGGGAATCAGTCATGACAAGGACTCAGTCATATTCTCTCATAGGCAATAACTGAAGATCTATGGCTTTGTGAATGCATGTGGTTCAAAGATCACAGACTCAACGCATCTAAAGTCAGTTAGGGAGACGATATCAGGTGAGATAGTTTGACAAGCCAAGATAATGAAGTCAGTGCACAAAGTTGGCTCATGGAAGTTGACTCAGCATAAGGCCATAGGATGGAGAGCTCAACAAATAGGGAGCTTAGTTATGCTTGAATAATAAAGGAGATGGTCATTGGAAGTAGAAGGAGCTCAAGTCTCATCAGATTTGGAAAGTGATGGTGAAAAGGGCTCGATCAGGTCTTAACATAACTCAAGGAAGGTGATTAAGCTCGAGTAAATGTTGAGATAGGTGGCATGTGTGCATAATTTGAAGAAAAGTTGTTTGAGTTAGGAGGAACTCAAAATTGGTTGAAGATCTTTCAAGAGGAACCGAGCTATGTGGGCCAAAGTACATCAGGTCAATTCACTGAAATGATGGGAAGGTAGCTCATGGAGCGGTGAGATGAAGATGAACTCGGTGATGTGATGAATGATGGAGCTCAGACCCAACTTGGTGAGTTGGCTTGGCAAGCCAACCACTGAGTTGGGCTTATTTTAAGTCTTTTTGGACCCCTCCCTCCTCATTACGAACCGGTCAATAAGGGGCCCACCAAAATTCAATTAATTTAATATTTTTTATTTAAATATTTTTAATAATAATATTTATTATTATTATTTAAATATTATTTAAATATTATTTTAATTAATTGAGAAGACTATGTCAACAGGCATTAATGATGCATGATGGAACCTTTTCAAGTGGTTCAACCGAATGTAATAAGTGATACATCATGTACCTTCAATTTAGGGAGGAAATTTATGACTCCTTCTCTCCTCTCTCTCAATTTCTTCTATAAATGTAAGTTGGAGGTTCCAACAAGTAGGTTCCAATAGGTCATACAAGTTGGACAAGTTAGACACTTTCCAAGCTTCCCCTCTCTTCACAAGTTGAGATGATGTGATTTGTAGGCTTTCAAGCCTTTCTTCTAAAATTGTAATGGCAGCCTATGCCTTTTCACTGATGTAATGATGCACTGTGCAAAGTGCTTGAAGTAATGAGAATTATGCTTTGTGATCAGTTGTATGTCCTTTCATGATTTTGTTGCTTCTATTTGCCTCTCTCATGTTTTCAGGTGAACTGTGCAACCAGGGTTTCTTTTGCAAGTTTTGGAGGTCATTGTGCTTATCAAGGAGTGAAGTACTATATGTAAAAGTGGGTTTGTAATGCATGTCATTCTTTCTCATGATCATCTCTCTTCATCGGCAAGCCGAAATTTTGTCTAGCAACACCCTTTCTTGGTGCATCACCACTTCTAGTATAGGTTTTATTTCCTTATAAATCTCTCTCCCTAATCCCTTGAAATGTTAGCATAGGTCTAGTTAGCCATTTTTACATGCATTAGGAGTAGTGTAGTGCTTAGTTTAGGAAGAGGAAGATGACCTTCTACAGAGGTTCACCTCGAGCCCAAGTCCCACAACTTGAGATGTGATCCCATGTGTCCCAATCACACCAAATGTCATGTTCACTTTCAGGCCATTCAGGGGGGCCTTTAAATCCTTCTTGATTTCTTTGAATTTATCAATATTTTGGAAAAATCCTACTTCAATAGAGAAACCATTTTTTATTTCCTTATTATAAGGCTTACCTAATGAGATCTTGAAGACATGAAAATAAGATAGGGATGTTTCTCCTTAGGGAGCATCAACTTTGGGAGTTACAACGTCTAATACTATTTCTCCTTTTTTGTTCAAGACTGCCTTGGAAATAACTCTTGCTATTTTGGGTGGTCTTGCAGGATTTAGGAGAGCCAAGATTTTTAAATAATCATCATCTACCTTTTTCTTTGTTCAGAGAGAATTATATATCCAATCCCTTATGGGGGATTCACGTTCATCTACTGATTATAAAACTAGAGTCACATGAATGAGTTCAAGGGCCTTCGAAGATGAAGAAGGAATAAAAAATCTTCATGAGTTTTATACATTGGTTCCTCTTGATCTCCTTATTCTATAAGTTGACCATATTCCTTCATTCTATCCATGGACTCATAATGATTTCTTCATTCTTCAACTACTAGGGATATTTAGCCACCAAATTCTTCTTCTGTTGGTATTGAGTCCTCACCCATTTTATTGCTGGGAAAAAAGACTGTATCATAAGGTTCCTTATAAATAACCTCAGTTGTTGGGATCTAGGCTTTGAGAATTTTTACAACCACTTCAGTGTCTTAAGGGGTTGCTACAATTATGACACTCAAAGTTTCTCCTTATGCTATTTGTACATGCTTCCTTTCTATGCAAGGATTCAATTTATTTTCAATAATTTACTCATCTCCTACCACCTCATCACTTGGAATTTTCTCTAGGGTGATCACAACTCCTACCCCAACTTTGAATGTCTTGGGCCCCTTTGGATGCTACCCTTGTATTTGCATTTTCTGTGTAAGAGACAAGACACTAGGAACAAAAACATCCATAATAGGTTGTTCCTTGATGGGTGAAGCAACTGGAGCTGTTGGAACACTAAGGATTTATTTCACAGGTACTGATATCTCAATGAGTAGAGTTATAGGAGATTGAGTGATAGTGGGTGAAAGGACAAGGACATCAAGAAATAGTTCCTGTTTAATGGTCTTTGTCTCCTCTAAATCAACCCACTTAGATACCTTAGTTTACTTCCTTCTCTGAAGATGGACCTTTTCCTCCTCCTCTTTTGAGTCTTATAGACCAGTCCCTAGTGTTTGCATTTCACAAGGTGTTTCAGATAAAATTACTTCCTTAGGCTTCTCAGGATTGGATTCCATCCCTTTTTCCTTTCCCTTGGATATAGAAGTAGATGCTAGAATAATCTGCATAGGGGTAACATGAAAAATAGAGGCCTCCCCCATATTTCCCTGAAGAATTTCTTTAGTTCTTCTTGTTGTTTGAGTAAGGGAAGTTCAAATTTTTCTAACCTGGGTACTTACATCATCCTCTACTCATGCAGATGTTAACTTCCTAATGGAATACTAATGTTTTACCTCTATGAAACATACATAGTAGCATAGACCTTCTGATATGGGGAAGAAAATTATAAGGAAGATTACTGGCCCTATACTCCTTTAATATTGGGGTATTTTGGAAACTTATATCCAATCCCTTTGAGAATAAAAAATTTAAGGAAAGTTTTATGACATTTGTGGTATTTTCTTGATTATATTTTTTCTCATTAACACCCCAATTAACTGGTGGTAATGGCTGAGAGGTAATATCATCCTGGGTGTACTCTTCACTAATCACTTTACTGTCATATTATAACTCTTCAGGGGCTTAAATTACCCCAAAATCAATCATCTAGGACAATTTCATTCTTGAATACTCTCTTTTTCTAACTTCCTTCTCATCCTCACAATTCATCCAAAAATCTTCATAATGAGTTTTATGCTCCATTTGAGTGGGTGAAATACTGTGTATAATCTACTTTATATTATAGAGTTTTTTTACCTCAAATTTATCCGACATGCACCTGGCCATTTCATCCTCCAATGTATTTTATTTCTAGATATTTGGGATAGTGTAATTCACAATGATTATGGGGAACTTGATAGGGGATGTAATATGTTTATTAGCAATGATCTTATGTACTGATAACAACTTCTTGACTAATTCCATCAGATCCCACTTATCATTTACACACTTGGGAATAAAGTAGGGTTTTGTCCTCAAAACCGCTAACTATGATATATGAATAGGTCATGAATTGGATAAAATAACACCCATATTGAGTAATAACTCTCTTGGCATCCTGGGAAAATCTTTTGGTCTCCCAATCAGGGGTGTGAAAACAAATTATGGCTACAAAGAAGTGATTAGCAATATTGATGTAATCTATTTTATAATTTTCAAGATTTAGCATATAGAAGACATCGTACACCTTAGTTCTACTAAGATCACCATCCATTATTAATTTTATAAAAAATCTATGAAAAATAATGTTATAAACCAAGTAAGAAGTCATGAAAAATTCTTCCATGTTGGCCTTTTGTCCTCTCACAATCTAAGAAACTCCCATCATTTGTTCATGAATGTTGTTACTTATTACCTCAGCCTAAGTGAGAGAATGTTTGTTTGTGAGTATTACCTGAATGAATTGAAACATCCATTCCTAGAAAATGGCAGTAGATTCTATACCCATTACTCAGTTCAAAAATATAATCACATCTTTAACTTCCGAAATAAATTCAGTTCTATTTGTCTTCTTTGTCATTCTGGGAGCGGAAGTTCATGAATTGGTCAATTAGTGAGTATTCATAAAATTTTCCATGCCTTTTCCCATGAGTTCCAATACGTCTATAATGAATATTTGGTAATAACCCCTTCTTCTTGTGTGGGAGGAAAACCTAATATTCTATCAAATGTTTGTTCTTGGAAAGATAAGACCAAAATCCCCTTCATGTCACAAAATTCTCAAGTTAAAGGATTATAGTGCTGAACACACACCCATACAAGCTCTAGGAATGGTTTAGAGGGAGGGAATAGAGTAGAAAGGTCAATAAAACTATTGGCTACATGGGCCAAAGCATCACTTATTTAAGGGGAATATAACCTTTTCCTAAAATCTTCTAGGTTGGCAGATGTAAGGTTAGAATATATAATTCTGTCTAGAGGGGAACTAAGATTGGAACATGTTCTTAGGGACAGTATATGAAACTTCATGATTCTGACACATTTTTACTCAAGCCTCTTCTTACTAAAAATAAAAACTTTTAAACTACTCCTCAAAAGATCACAGAAAATATGGGAATTGATGAACTTACCTTTAATAAAAATGTGGTTGTCATTTAGGACTTGATTGAAAAAGTTCTACAAATGTTTTTTTATCTTTGAGGCTACCTCTTGCTTCAAATTTATTTCATTTCTACTTTAATATCCTTCATAGCATCAAACATTTTAAGTACTGGTAGGATATTTACAATATTTTATTACATCAACGACTTGTGGATTCATGCTTTAATGCCAAAGATTATGTTTATGGGAAACTTTCATGATTCTCATATTTTTCCTATTTTAAACCATTGTAATATTTTCAATTCCTATCACCCACATATATTTATTACACAAATTATCCACATCAATGGACCTAATCCCGTATGGCTAGTGCATATATGATCCCTTTTTGGCCTTTTAACAGGATTCAGAAGAGTTTTGCAAAATAATCCCCACATCACCTTTGTGACATACCAGATGTATTCATTTATCCATTCCCATGTATGCCTATGCTTGATTCATGTACTAAAGGCACTGGGCCTTGGGGCTGCATTTACCAATTGTAACTCTCAAAGAAACATGAGAATTCATTCCTTTTCTTTCTGGCTCCCTGAATATTTTTTCATACATTCCTTCATAAGGATTTAGGGCCCTGGTGTGACGTTCGATCCTTAAAATATTCTTTACTTATGGATTTCAGGATCAAAAGGCATTCTTTAGCTGTGAAAACCTTATCTATTTGATAGTGACACAAAGCTTCAAAGCTATCTCATGATAAACAATTTTTGTGTCTTATAATTTCGTGGGTAAAAATAATACACGTGAGCCATATCAGAAAAATAAGATAGAGAAACAACATAACTTCTTTCAAAGTCTTCTGATTCAGAATTCAAGTAAATCCCGAATGATAAAATAACTCAAACTAGGCACAGACCAAGATCAATGACATGGACTACTAAAAATTTCCTGAATTTAACAAGACCAAATATGGGCACTAAAAATGGCTCTAACTCAGTGATGGAATACCCCAGCGGGTGTTCGAAGAACTATAAAAACACTTCAAGAGAAGTGAAGGTCGCATTCTTATCCTTTGAGCTATGGAGTTATGAGGGAACAACACATACAATTTCTATAACAAAAGATCATCAGAAAACAAAGCCTGGTTGATGTAGACTAGAACACATAAAGGAAAAAATAGAAAAACAATACAAATCTATACATTATAAAAGGTCATACCTGAGCATTTTAACTTAATCCAAGAAGTGCTTAAGATGCTTGTCATTGACATGAAACTACAATAAATTCCCTTCAAAATCCTTCAAAAAGAACATATTCTCACCAATTATGATATCAATGGAATATGGTCCCATCCATAAGGCATCAATTTTTCCATGTTTACCCTTTTCCTCATGTCTACCATCCCACAAAAAGACCAAATCTCCAATATTGAAGTCTCTTAGCGTTACTTTCTTATCAAATATCTTTTTGAGATTTTCTCTAAATTTGATATGTTTCTGATGTGACTCTCTTCTTTCTTCATCCAACTTCATGATCTAGTTAATTCTTGTTTCATAGGGGGCCCATTCTTCCTCATCTTCTAGTTGCTACATAAACTGATAAGATGAAAGCTGCAAATTCAAAGGTAAGAGGGATTAGATCCCATAAACTAACTCAAAAGGGATTTTTCCTATATCTCTTTTAGTGGTAACTCTGTTTTCCCAAAGTTCAAACTTGAGTTGTTCTCCCCATTTTTTCTTATTAGTCTCAAGCATCCTTATGAGGATTTTAAGCATATTTTTGTTGTGTGATTTAACTTGGCCATTTCCTTGAGGGTTATAGTTTGATGCATAAGAAAATTTGATCCCATATTCCTGACACATTGTAGCCAATGGTTTATCCCTAAAGCTCATGGAATTTTCTACAACTATTTTACAAGCACTCCAAATCTACAAATTATGTTTTTGAGAAGGAAATCCATAACTACCCGATGAGTTTCTTTCTTAGTGGGGATAGCCTTAACCCATTTGGTAAAGTAATATGTGGCAAATAGTATCCATTTGTTTCTAGAACTTGAACTATATGATATTTCTCCAATAACATCCATTCCTCTTTATTTGAAGGGGGATTTTACTGACAATGGTTATAGAGGTAAGGAACCTAAATAGTGGCAGCTTTCAAATTTTCTAACCAATAGGGTAAAATCCTCGAATAATGAAGGCCACCAATATCCTGCCCTTAAAATATTGTGAGAAATGACCCTACCAGTGAAATGACCGCCACATACTCTGCCATGTAATTATGAAATTATCCTAGGAGCTTCCTTTTCAGTGAAACACCTAAGTAAAAATCCCTCTAGGTTCTTCCAAGCTAACCCATGATCAGTCTGGATATACTTTTGGGAATTCAATTTTAGTGTCCTTCTCTCATTCTTATCTAAGTGCCTAGGACAATTCAAATTATTTAAATAGTAGAATATATCCTTATAACAAATTGAGTTGGTAAATTTTTAATGAGGGTTCGAAATACCTTACTCAACTGCATTTATTTCCATCACATGCAAATTACTCTCAACCATTAACTTTTCCAAATCCAAACCTCTAACTAATTTATTTTTTCTGGATCTTCATGTCATACTCTTGTGGATCACTGACCCAATAACACCTTTTAATAGATACTTCCATTACTGATAATACATCCTTTACCATTGTATGGGGAACATAAGCCATGACCTTGGAACTTAAAATATAAGGTCTAAAAATTTTGATGGCTTGTACTAAGGAAAAGGATTTCTTCTCTATGATTGAATATTTTAATTCAGCCCCTTGTAGGGCTTTACTAAAGAAAGAAATGGGATTCTCATGCCCTTCATCATCATTTTGTAATAATACAGAAGTGATTGTGTTTTTTGAGGAAAAAGAAAGAATTTGGAAATCCTTTTTATAATCAGGACTTGCTAAAATAAGGGTAGTTTTAAGTGACTACTTAATCCCATCAAATGCTTGAAAAACTCCTTCCTCCCATTTGATAACATGGTCTTTCTTCAACATGTTTGTAATAGGAATAGTTATCTTAGAAAATTTTGAGATGAACCTCCTGAAAAAGTTTATTGGTCTAAAGAAATACTGAATGCCTTTCTTAGATAGAGGAATAAGAACCTTACTAATTTCTTCCACTCTTTCAGGATCTATCATGACCCCGTATTTTTATATAATGTGCCCTAATAGCTTCACCTTTTGGACTCCAAAATGACACTTCTTGGGATTTAATGAAATCCCATATTCTCTGCACCTAAGAAACATATTCTCAAGGTTCCCTAAGTGATCACCTCTTTTTTATGAAAAAATAGTTACATCATTATGATATACTGCTATAAAGTCATTGATAAAACTAGAAAAAGCTATATCCATAGCTCTCTAAAAAATTTCTCATGCATTCATTAATCCAAAAGACATCCTATCATAAACATATGTTCCCCATGGAGTAGTAAAACCAATTTTAGATTATTTTGATTGCTTTACTACTACTTGGTTATATTCAGAAAAAAACATCCAACGTAGATATCATTTCTAATTCTATGACCTTTTGCAACATATTTTCCATGTTAGGGAGTGGGTAATTATGCATAAGTGATATTTTTTTTAGATTTCTATAATCTACACAAAGCTGGATGTTCCCATTCTTTTTTCTTACTAGCACAATATTATCCACCCATGAAGAATATTTGGTAGGCTGTATAATCCCACCATCCTTTAGATTTGTTAATTCTTCTTGCATTTTGCTTGTAAGGATGGGATTAATAGGCACATGTTTCTTCCTGAAGGGCTTGGAATTAGGTGCGAATGGTATTTTGAGTTGAAATAAATCCTCTCTATATGCTTTCAATTTTGAGTATGACCATGTCAGGTAATTTTGGTACTTTTTCAAAAAATTGGTGTAGGCTTGCTTTTCTTTTTTTTTCATGTTATAACCCAACCAAAATTTCTGAGGATTCTCAGGGGTTCCCAAATTTCACTCCACATATATAGATGTAGAGATAACCTTGTTAGTCATCCTATCAACATGATCAAAATTGGACTCAATACTAACCAATCCCTGAGGGATGGTGTTTATTTTTATTTGTATTATGTATTTTCTGAAAAGAGTTTCTATACCTTCACACATTTCTACCATAGGTTCAAGATCAATGAGCTTATTTAAAAAATTTTCTTTGTAAGTTAAAAACCTATTTATCTAAGTAGTTTCCTAAAAAACTTTCCAATGCTGAATGTTTTTGGTATTGATGGCCTAACCAACACTTCTACCTCATAGTTACAATAAGGAGACATTTTATCATTTTCATAATGGGATGCAAGGACAACCAGTTTTTTGGCTGTAACATTCTGAATTCTTTCATGATATAAGATAATAAAATAATCAAATAATTCAATGTAATCCCAAACTACATGCTTGTACTGTTTCATACTCTAGTTTTTAGTTGCATACAATTTTCTTATTTGTTTCACAACCAACTGAGGGTCTCCTTTGATAATGATGTCCTTGATTCCATGCTTCCAGGAAAATATTAAGCCAAGTAGCAATGCTTCCTACTCAATGATCTTGTTAGTGCATTCAAAATTTAATTTTAAAGAAAATTTATAAAGGACCTAATCCGAAGAAACCACGACCACTCCAGCTCCATTTCCAAATCTAGAACATGCTTCATCAAACAACATGGTCCAAGAATCATTGAAATCTTACAAATGTGCATTTGTATTTATACACCAATCTTTGAAATCTACATAGCCTATAAATTTTCCCAATTCTACATCAGTAAAAAACACATCATAAGAAGAATTTGTAGGATCCTCAATGATATGGAGCATTTTCTTCTCTCCATGAAATTTGACAAAATTCCCCTCAAAAGGTATAGTAGCATAAGACATATCCATTTGGACATTACCTTCCACACTTGCAGCCCACTTTGTTGACAACAACATACCCCATTTAGTAGGGAAATCAACTATAACCATGTTCATGGTTAGATATTTGTCAGGATAAGTAAAAAGTTAAACAATTAAAACCTTCACATATCTAATAATAGGTACTTTCATCAAATCCATGGAAAAACATGTTCCAAACGCTACTATTATCTTTATGTCCAATTCATTCATAACTTATAAGGGAATTTTATTACATGAGGCTCCTGAATCAAACATGCAGTTATGAACAAGCCTCTAATTTACAATTAATGTAGTGAAAAATGGGTCCACATCTAATTGTGAATCAACCAAATAAGGACACATATATACCTCTAGGGGATCCCCCATACTTTATTTTTCCTTTGAAACTTATATTTTTGCTATGGTAGGTGGGGTGTACACATTGATTACCTCCTTAGGAGTGACAACTTCTTCCTATTTGAATCCCAGATACTCAAATACCCTTCTTTTGTGCTCAAGGATTCTAAAAAAATACAAAATTGGCACAATGATCATTATTTGGATCAAGATTTGAGCCATATCACATGTTGTATACTTAGGTAAAGCTTTATTAGGAGCCAATATAACTACCTTTTTTGATAGAATGTAATCCTTCACTGCTTGAGCAGAAACAAATGTACTTGGTCTAGTAGTAATGATAGGGCCCTTATCAGGAATATCCATCTTAGGATATTTTTTGGGAATATTGGTCAAGAGAGGAACCTTTGGTTTAGCAGCAGGGGTGGATCCTTTGACTAATCTACTTCACAGGTTATAATATTTCTCTTGAGCCACAACTGCGTTCATCAACAATTTCCTATCTTCCTTAGAAGGGATCCCACCATCGTATTTATTGATCATCAAAGCCCTTAAATACTTGAAATCATGAGTAGGTAACTCAAATTATTGGACCATATCTACATCAACATTAGTTTTAGAAGGGAAAAAGGGTACTCGTTTTATGAAATTTCAAATAACCTCCACAGTTCTGGCAACTCATAGCTCATTTGAAGTGTCTCCTTGTGGTGATTAATTAGAATATTCCATCATACACACATCACCAAAGGTAATTTCATCTGCAACATAATCATCCTCCATAATAGTATCGCAAGGAAAATGTGGAAAAAAACATCTATCACACCATTAAATGAAATTATTTTCTTCCACCAATGATACTATGATTGTTAGTGGATCATGGACTATCTTGTCATCCCTAGGGGCTAGGTGTTTACTCCCTGATCCCATAGGCCCCTTTTTCGATCATAAACTCTGTGTTCACCCCTAGGATGGTTTCCATATTTTCTCTGACCCTGAGGTTGGTGTTGAGCTTCAGGATTTGACCCTAGGCCTTTCTCTTCCCTAGGAATCTTATATGAAATCTCTCTTACTGTTCCTACCAAGGTTTTAACCACCTCTTCTAGATCTACATCCTTATTTTTATGAGGTTTCTTAGGGTTAATTAACGTGACAGCTTCCCTCTTTAGAGATTTCCCAAATTCCTTGATGTTTTTCTTCATTTGGATAGCCATAAATAAGGCCTGCCTCAACGTTCTATGATTTTTATCCCTTAAGTAGTAGGTTGTCTTCTTATCAAAATCATCTGAATACATGATCAAGAAAGAGACATCATTAGGCCTCAAATTTATAGGTAATATGGTCAAGGATTTATTAAACCTAGTATTAAATCTTACATAGGTTCATTTGAATTCTTTTTTATGTTTTCAAACTCAGTCAATAAAAAGCTAGGATCTGTTTTATCACCAAAATGGAATTTTAAAGGATTCTTCATTTCTGTCTAAGAATTAATGGAATTTAGTGATCGCAAATTATACTAGTCCCTAGTATATTCTTCCAAATTATGTATAAAAAACTTTACATATATATCTTCATGCTCTACCTCGTAATCTTCCATGCAATTTTGAAATCCTATAAGATATTGATCTCCACTTATTGCTTTATTCCCTTGAAACTTAGATAATATATTCCTGATTTCATGAGGTAATTCATTCAGGTAACCCACCATCTCATGGAAATTAATTGGTCTAAAATTATTAACAACAAAAGGAGGTCTAGGTGCAGGTTGTGCCATATTGTTTGGTGGAGGTGTTTCAAGATTTAAATGGTGAGGAATTGGGGGCATTTAAGACAAGGGAGTATGGTCCAAAAAAGATGAATCCATTAAATATTTTGTTTCACATAATACTTTATTATTTTGAATCAATAATGGAGGTAAATGATGAATACCTTGGTTACTTGTAGATGTTTAACCCTTTTGAAACAGAGCATGAAAATATAATTGAGGGCTATCTGACTTCGATTTTTCATATGTGCTAGAAAAATCTTCCACTAAAGGTTTATCAAATTCATCACTCACAACAACCTTTTCTTCTGACCTCGAACCACCAAATAGCTTCCAGATTTGTTTCCTTCTTTGATTTGTGCTTTATAACTCTAGGAGTAGCCTTCTGGTAGGATCAAATTTGAATAAAGATCTCCTTCCTTCCTGATTTTCAAGAGTGAAAAATAAATCCACTAATATGTAAATAATTATCACTGGTGTATAAAAAAATTTCTTTTTAGAAGACAAAGTCACCACTAAGGTCTTACACCTTATATTTGTGGATCAATTCAATTAACCCTTACAAAGATATTTTCACCAGTTAATGAACAAATATTTGTAGATATTTGTGACTTGTTTCATGTTCCACTCAGTGGAATTAAATTTAATGGAAAGTATGTCTGTATTGAGAGGATATGAGGATAATACTCACAAAATAGACTATACATTTGACAAAACTTCACAAAGGATTAAGATCTTGATAAAAATTTGGGATTAATATCAATAACACTAATAAAGAGATTTGATTATACTTCAAATCCAGGAAGTACATACCCAAAAACAGTGCTAGAATTGTGTTGGTATCCAATATTACACCTCCTTCAGGAGCCTGAAAAAATCAATAAATGGACTAGGTTGCTTTAAGTGTATGAAAACTTGGAGATTTATGTCATTTGTAGCCGAGGAAATGTCTAGAAAACTTGTTGGGACTGGGCTTTAGAGGGATTGAGGGACATGTACAAAGGGGATGGACTGTCCCTAATACTTTTGGTTCTACCTTTAACTAGGGTGAGAGGATCCAATGGGTAACCTGAATGTAGAGGGATAAATGAATATTTTATTCCTCAATTTCATTAAAACAAGAGGTTAATCTGGGATAAGCATGGTCATAAACAAATCACTTTACTTTCACAAGTCATCACATAAAATTATGTATACACTTATTTCACCAGACACATGTTACTATAGAAAGATAAGTTGTATTTATGTTGCATTTTATAATAAAGAAAACTGGAATTAAAGGTTCCATTTACCAGTGTCTGTAACCAAGACAACAGATTGATCAACTAAGGACCTATATTGTTTTATAAAAAACTAGATGTATGTTTGTATTTTTAGAAGTGGGGGATTGTATAAAAATGGATCTCCTAATGAAATGGATTAAAATATTCACTTAGATAATATAGTATTTTGGACAATGAAGAAAACTTCATCAATTAATCTTAGTTTCAGTTTAAAGGAATATTTGCATTCATTGATACTCAATTAGTGCAAAGGATCCACACAACCTTTAAAATACTTAGCACAAAGGTTCATGTAAATATTTTAATGAAGTATTTATTGCTTCTGATATCATATGCTTAATATTCACTCAAAATATTACAAAAATCCATCAACAAAATGACTTTAGTAAGGGTTTTATAATTCCATCAAATATTGTAAAGTAAGTACTGACATCACAATATTGAACAAATAACCAAAGTTTAATCACTAAGTACAAATCCGTTGTAATTCATAGAAATAGGAGATACAAAATTGTAATAGAAAATGTAAATCATTAACTAGATGTTCAACATAAGGAAACTAGAATGTGTAAGCCAAGTTCATAACTAAACATATTTAATTAATATATACCAAATTATTGATAAGGGAACATGAAAACCAATTATATAAATGACTGTTAATGGCTATACATTGTAACCATCTTAACATAAGAATTTGAAAGAGTAAAACATTATAATGTATTTCTTTAAAAAAATTGTGCAGTCTCATAGCAATATATTTCAACTTTTCTTTATAGCAAAAACCTAAGAAATATTCCCCTTTGTATGAGGATAGAACCCTCATACTTATACAACTTTTGATCAATTCCTCTCATTCTATTAACCCCAAAAATCATCCTAAAGGATTCTTTGAACTCTACTTCATGCATTTCAAAATCTTTCTAAAGTAAAGGAAATATATTTTAACTGAAAGATTCCTTCCTCCTTCTGATTGGGTTGGGTGATGAAGGAAAAACAACGCGACACATGGAAGGAATGAAAATGGATTATTTTTTTTTCTTAACAAACTCTTTTTCCTCTAGAAAATTGTATTCCATTTAAAAATATATTTTCTCCAAAATGTATTATTCATGAGGGTAAGTTTATTTTGATTTATTTATTCTTTATTCCTCTGGGTCCACTCAAGTGGACTGATTTATTGAACTACCACCCACCCTATCTTTGTAAGCATCAAATATTCCAATCATTTGCATGATACTTTCCTCATTGGGCCCCATACAATAGTGGAAAAATATTTCATGCTTCATACTTGTGTCATTAAGCTATGTAGAAATAACACTTCCTTTCTTTGTCATTCTTAACAATTTATCAATTGTTAATTCAATTTGTGCCCATTTCTGCATAGTAGATAAACTAAAAACCCTTGGCTCCCTAGTTTTTCCAAGAACATGATCCCCAAAAATTCTAATTAAAATCTCTGTATTCTCCATTCTGATTCTTTCTTCACTATCCATCCCAGTAAACTTGTCTATAAGAAAATGGAGGCTACCAATGTACTTTAATACTTTGTCTCTTACCTCAACAAGAATTTCAATGGATTTTGTCATAGTCTCCACTCTTACTTTTGCAACTTCACAGTATTTCTGTTGATTTCCTACATATTCAAGAAATATCATTCCTTCCTTAACAAAAAATTCATCACTTAGGTCCTTGATGGCTTCCATTTTTGGCAAAATATCAGTCCACATTGATTTCTTATCCTCACACTTGTTCATTAGTGCCCTGGTCATTTCTACTTTATAAAAGATATGGGAATAACGTTTCATATATTCCTTCATTTTTTCTTATAGTTTGGTGAGAAAAATGTTTTCCCAGTGAATCATAGCTTCCCCTCTTTCCCCCATATCACTTACTCTCCTATTATAATCATTATAAATGTGAGGGATTTAAACCTACCCAACTCAGTGATTTCTAGTCAAATTTTCTAACCAAATTGGATAATGCTTCATTCTTGGCCTTTAAATCCTTCTTGGGTTCTTTGAATTTATCAATCTTTTGGAAAAATGCTTCTACTTCCAGAGAGAAATCATGTTTGATTTCCCTAGTATAAGGCTTACCTAATGAGATCCTGGAGACCTAAAAATTAGAAAAGAATGCTTCTCCTTAAGGTAGATCAACTTTGGGATTTGTAACATCTCTAAATCTTTCTCTTTTCTTGTTCATGACTTCCCTATAAATAAATCTTACTCTTTTGGGTGGTCTTGTGGGATTGAGGAGATCCAAGATTTATAAATCACCATCATCCAAGTGTATCTCCACCTTTTTATTCTTTGGGAGAGGATGATCTATCTAATCCCTTATGGGGGATTCACATTCATTGAGTGATTATAAAACTAGAGTCATGTGAATGACTGCTAGGGCCTTGGAAGATAAAGAAGGCATAAAAATACCTTATAGAGTTTTATACATTGGTTTCTCTTGAGATCCTCATTCTATAAGTACTCTCCAATCCTTCATTCCATCCATGGAATCACATTGATTTCTAACTTATTAAACTACTGGGGACGGTTGGCCACCAAATTATTCTTCTATCTATACCAAGTCCTCGCCTGTTTTTCTACTGGGAACAAAGAATGTATCACAAGGTTCTTGAGAAATAATCTCAGTTGTTGGGAGTTGGGCATCGAGAATTTCTATAACTAATTTAGTGTCCTGAGGTGTTACTTTAATTGTGACACCCAAAATTTCTCCTTGTACTATATGTACCAGAATCATTTCTGTATGAGGCTTCACTTCATGTTCAATAATGTTCTCATCTCCTACCACCTCATCACTTAGAATTTTCTTTGGGGTGATCTCAACTCTTACACCACCTTTGAATTTCTTGGGTCCCTCTGGATGTTGCCCTTCTATTTGTATTTTTTTGGAAGAGACAAGACATTAGGCATAACAAATTCCATAATAGGTTGTTCCTTGATGGGTGAAGCAACTGGAGTTTTTGGAACAGTAAGGGTTGATTTCACAGGTACTAGTTTCTTAATGAGTGGAGTTACAGGATACTGGGTGATAGTGGGTGAAAGGATAGTGACATCAAGAACTATTTTCTATTTAATTGTCTCTACCTCCTTTAAATCAACCCACTCAGATATCTTAGATCACTTCCTTCTCTAATCATGGATTTGTTCCTCCTCATCTTCCAAGTCTTGTAGACTAGTCCCTGGTGTTTACATTTCACAAGGTGTTTCAGATAAAATTCCTTCCTTAGACTTCCTAGGATTTAATTCCATCACTTTTTCCTTTCCTTTGGATCTAGAAGTAGCTTCTAGAACAATCTGCAGAGGTGTAGCATGAACATTATGGGCCTTAACCATACTTCATTGAAGCATTTATTCAGTTATTCTTGTTGTTTGAGTAAGGGAAGTTCCAATTTTTCTAACCTGGGTAATTACATAATCCCATGTTAACATGGAAGCCAAATTTCTAAAAGGAATCTTAATATTTTATCGGCATGAAACATCCCTAGTAGCATAGACCTTCCTATATGGGGGAAGAACATCGTCAAGAATATTACCGAACCTATACTCCCTGAATACTGGGGTATTTTGGTAACTTATATCCACTCCTTTGAGAATAACCACTTTAAGGAAAATCTGATGACATTTGCGGTCCTTTCATGATTATATTTTTTCTCTTTAACCTCCCAATTGACTGGTGGAAAAGGCTGAGAGGAAATATCATTCCACGTGTACTCTTCACTAATCACGTTACTGTAATCTTCTAACTCTTCAGGGGCTTGAATTATCCCAAAATACACCATCTGGGACAATGTAATTCTTGAATACTCTCTTTTTACAACTTCCTTCTCATCCTCACATTTCATCCATAAATATTCATAATGAGGTTTATGCTCCATCTGAGTGGGCACAACATTGTGTATAATCTTCTTTATATCATAGTGATTTCTTGCCTCAAACTTATCCAAAATGCACCTTCCCATTTCTCCCTTCAATGTCTTTTCATTTTTTATATTTGGGAAAGTGTAATTCCCAATGATTATGGGGAACTTGATAGGTAATGTTAGATGTTTGTTTGTAATGATCTGATTTACTGATAATAATTACCTAACTAATTCCATTAGAGCCCACTTACCATTTACACATCTGGTGAGAAAGTAGGGTTTCCCCTCAAAACCCCTAACCTTGATATATGAATAGGTCTTGAATTTGATAAAATAACACCCATATTGAGTAATAAATCTCTTGGCATCCTGGGAAAATATTTTGGTCTCCCAATAAGGGTTATGAAAATAAATTGTGGACATAAAGAAGTGATTAGAAATATTCATGTAATGTATTTCATAATTTTCTAGTTTTAGATGATAGAAGACATCATACACCTTGGTGCTACTAAGATCACCATCCATTATTAATTATGGAAAAAATCTATGAAAATAAATGTTATAAACCAAGTAAGAAGTCATGAAATTTTTTGCCATGTCAGCCTTTTCTCATCTTGCAATATGAGAAACTCCCATCATTTGTTCATGAATGTGGTTACTTATTATCTCAGCCCAAGGGAGAGGATTTTTATTTTTCAGTATTACCTGAATGAACAAAAACATCCATTCCTGGAAAAAGGCATCAGATTCTATACCCATTACACAGTTCAACAATATAGTCACATCTTCAAATTCCTCAATAAATTCAGTTCTGTTCAAATTATTTTTCATTATCGAAGAGGAAGTTTTCAAATTGGTCAATGAGTGAGTATTCATAATATTTATCCATGGCTTTTCCTCTAAGTTCCAATACGCTTGCGCTGAATCTTTGGTAATATCCCCTTCTTCCTGTGTGGGAGGAAAACCCAATATTCTATCAAATGCATGTTTCTGGAAAGATAATACCAAATCCCCCTTCCCATCCCAAACTTCTCTAGTTAAAGGATTATAGTACTGAGCACACACCAATACAAGATCTAGACATGGCATAGTGAGAGGGAAAGATGAATCAAGGTCAATACAACTATTGGCTACATGGGGCATGACATCACTTATTTCAGGGGAATATGACCTTTGTCTGAAATCTTCTAGGTTGGTAGATGCAATGTAAGAATATGTAATTATTTTTAGGGACAATATATGGAACTAAAATTGTTAGTAAATATAGGGTCATGACCACTAACTATAATCTTAGGTGTACGATGTAGTTTTTCAATTGTATCCATTAAAGATATGGCAATTGTATTATTGTAAAGGGATGTGAGAAGGCACAAAAATGAACATATTTGGTGATTCTATCTACAATAATCATAATTAAACTTTCCTACTCATATTTTTGAAATCATGTGATGAAATCCATTGAAAACTCTACCCATCACTCACTAAGAATAGATAGAGGTTGCATAATACCTTACACATTATTAGTTTCTCCTTTATAACACTAACGCACTAAATATTTTCCAAAATTATTCAAAAATCCCATATAAAACCTTACTATATTAAATCTTGCTGAATTATTTGATAAGTTTTTCAAGAACCAAAAATAGCCACCTAATGGGAAAACATGAAGCTCTGAGAGAACCTAAAATTTTAGGGTTAAACTATTGCATATTCATAACCTATCATTTTATCACAATGCATCCCCCATCCATACATTTTTTTCTAAAATGTTTGGATCATGTTTGATATTTTGAATAAGAGTGTGGGTTTATGTGTCATTCTCCCATTTTTTATCTTTCTTGATCAACCCAATTTTCTTGTAATATGGACATGGCATATATCAATGCTTGTATAGACTCATCTCTCATGGGTGCATCAAATACCACATTTTCATTTCCTTTCTTGTAAATGATATAAAATTCATAACCCAACATATTTTTGACCCATTTATATTGTTCTTTATATCATAGCCATTTCTCCAGGAAGTATTTCAAACTATCATGATTTGTCTTCACCTTGAAGTGAAAAACCATGAAATATGATCTCCATTGTTTGAATCTATGAAGAATAACCATAATTTAATTCTCATAAGGTTATTTTGATACATTATTACCTTTTATTTGACAAATCTGAAGTGTGATGGGGTGTACCTCTTATACAAGTACTAAAATTATGCCACACCTTGAAGCATCATATTTGAAAATGAACGTTTTGGAGAAATATGAGGTAGTCATAACTAGACTTGTACACATGTCCTTATTTAGTGTTTTAAATACCTTGGTTTATTCCTCATTCTAATAAAAAGAGTATTTATTCAATAAATATGTGATTGGTGCTTCAATTTTTACATAATTCTTCACAAACATGCAATAATAATCTTTAATCCTTAAGAATCCTTTAAAGTTTTGAGGGTTTTAGGAATCTTCCAATCCACCATGGCCTATATCTTGTGAAGATACAATTTTACACATTCATGAAAAATAATTTGACCCTATAAATTTACCTCAATTACTCAAAAACATAACTTGGATGGATTGGTATAAAGGTGTTGTTGTTCAAGAGTGATAATCACCTTATTGACATGATATAAGTGTCCCTACCATGTATTGATATATGTTAATATATCATCAAAGAATACCAGGCTAAAATTTTATAGAAAAAAATGAAATATATAATTCATAAAATCATGAAATTTAAAAGGTGCATTTGTAAGGATAAAAGGAATTACAAAAAAATCATATTGGCCCTCATGTGTTCTATATGTTTTTTTATGTATATCTTCATCACAAATTTTGATTTGATTATAGGCAATTGTGTGTTTGTGTTGTCAATTTTGGAAAAGGGTTTCATGAGGTTATTTGTGTCTCCATGAGGTTTCAATTAGGTGCTAAGCATGAAGGTTGATTGGTAGTGTCCAAGTTTGGTGAGTTCTATGATGGGCACTTATGATCATTTTGCAGAGATTGGCTTGGATTAAGTCATCTCACTTGGATTTGGAAGGATTTCCAATATGTTCTGGAAATAGGATTAAGATATATTTCCAATTAGGTATTTCTTGTCTTATGGTGAGGTGTTTTTGTTGGTCATTTAGGATGATTTGTGAAGATGAATGTAGCTGATTTTGAGGATGTGTTTGTTCTTGCTGAAAGAATGAGTTGTTTGAGGCATGTGATGAATGTTTTGATTCTTGATATCAATTGGAGAGTGAAGAGGGATGATTTTTTTTCCTATTGAAGGCATTTCGAGGTCTGGAAAGTGACGTAAAGGATGCTAATCAATTGAGTTTACAAAACTAGTTTTTTGGGAAACTTGTTTTGGTGAATAGTAAAGTAGTTGTCGTTTGTGTATGTAGATGTTTCATGAGTTATAAATTGTATATAAGTTATTTAAAGGTAATGGGATCTAAATATATTGGTTACATTCCATAGTTGAGTTCATATTGATGGGTCTTGAGGCCCAAAGGTAGAGACATGGTGCTGGAAACAACTGTTTTGAGAAGGATATGAGCTACTGGGCCCATTAAATGAAATAATTTGATTTTTTAGAGTAAATGTGCAACCATATATGATTTTTTATGATATATAACTCATATGTGGTGAATTTTGGAGCTTGAATAATCATGGATTTGGTATGAGTGGATTTTTCTCATTCCAGTGATAGGGTTTTTAGGATTTTTGGTGCATGATGAGTGGTTTTTGGCATGACCAACCTATATGTGTCATTTTTAACCATTGTAATGGATGTAATGGAATGTTTTAAATTTTTATGGGTCTAATTAGTGATGAATTACTGACCTCTCTTGGGTTATAAGGAAGATAAGGCTATAAATATGAAGTTTGAGCTCATTTTATTAGCTAGTCTTGCATGGGTGAAAATTTTAACCTAAAAGAGAGTGTTTTATAGGTATGAAGGAATGATTTCAAGTATGATCATATTTTTTTTATGTTGAGGAAGTTTTTTACAGAATTTTTGCAAGGGTTTAGAGCTATGACAAGTTTAAAATGAATAAGATAGAGCGAGTTGAAGCAACGAGGGTTTGAGTAAGGGTTTGTGAGATGAAATCATGATCTCCATCAGTTTTGGTGGAAAAAATCAGAGATCAAACATATTCAGGTGTACGAGTTGGTTTTTAGTCATGACAGGGGGTTGGAGTCTCCTTTTGGAGTGGGGGCTTCACTAAATTAGGGGTTGGTGCTCCTTGTAGGGTTGGTGATCCTTGTGGGGTTGTGGCCTCACTAAATTTAAAGCATGAAAATATAATGTTTATATTTCAATGGGATTTCTTCCCCATGAGGGTTTCCCACTTAATTTTTGTGTTCATATGTACTATCTTGTTCTTGCTCATGTGTATGGTTTTTTATATGCTTAAGTAAACTCACATATGGTTCTTGTTTAATTAAATGGCTGCATAAAAGATTATGAATGATAAATGGTAAATGAATTGAAATATTTTTTTGACTGATTCACCCCTCTTAGTCCATTATTATTCCAATAATTAGTATCATAGTGTGTCCTTGAGAAGCAAGTCTAACAACTTGAAGAAGATCCTAGAAGCACAAGTAATGCATAAGTATTCAAATGTTGAGGTTATATTAAGAAGTAGTAATTATGTAGTTTAGTCAATGATAAATGACTACCAAGATTAGATCAAATATATAGAAATAGAGCATGATCAAACCATTAAGGGTTTGAAATCTCAAGTGGAAAGTTTATCTAAATCCCTAAAGGAGAAAGAGAATAATTATCCCAGGTATGAAGAGAGAATGAAATATTTGGAATATGATTTATAATATGCTTATAATATTTTGAAAATGTATGGCAAGTTATAGAATATCTCTTAAGCTATTGATGGTATTTTAGAAGGCCAAAGGGTGGATAGTGACAAAAAAAGCCTAGGGTTTGAATGAAAACATGTGGAGAATGATGGTGTTTTTGGGGAAATCAGTAAATAAGATGAAAGAGTGATCAATAAGGATCATCAAAGTAGGTCTAAATCCATCAAAAAACCTAATTCTATGAGGTATGGTTCAACATTCAATGGATATTGCTATGTTTTTTCATGATTTCTATCATAGAGCTAGAGATTACAAGAGGAGGTATCTTAGAAATGGTGTAGGGTTATTCAATGGTGAATTTCATTCATGTTGTGAGTATGTGACATAGGGCTAAGGATTGTTGTATGGAGCATAAGAGTATATGATCAAGAATAAGATAAGAACGGTATGCTTTTTGCTTCAATTGTAACAAAATCAAGGACATATAGCAAGATTTTGTATTCAAAGGGGAACCCTAAGAAGTTCATTAATATATTTGAAGTATCCTATGGAAGAGTATTCAAGAGAAAGAGGTTTCCCCATCGAATGATTCAAATAGGTTCAAGAAATTTGATTCTTAGCCTACCATGTAGTAGATGAAGTATGTAAGGAGGTTAAGAAAACTGATTCTTAGTCTGATATAGTAGGCTGAATCCAATGATATTTGTCAAATAAGCCCTCAAATCAAGTCAAGGAAGCATGATTTGGACTTGTTGAAGAAGATCATATGTGACTATCCACCATGCTTCATGATCCAATGCATAAAAAATTGAAGAAATATAGGTGTGTGGGATACCACATAAAGTTGATAAGGTATGGAAAGTGACTTTTCTCATACATGTCTTAAAGCTCTTAATGTACTTGTAGGTGTTTGAGTCTTGTCACGTTGTCTTTGTATTCATATTTGTATGTAAAATTTTTGCTATGCAATTTTCAGTGATGTAACACATCATATATGTATGTTCTTACAAGGTGTGTCATATATGTCCATGGTATTTCTTATGCTAGTGACTGAGGTTATGTTATATCTCTAGATTTTTGTCATGACATGTGTCTAATATTGGTAGTTTGTGCTGTATCATAGATGAAGAATTGTCTATGGTATCATCATTTCACTATGAAAGTGTGTCGCATAATTGATACATGAAAAATTATATGTGTGAGTATATGGAGTCATTTAAAGGTATATTGTATCTAAATGTGTCACGTATATGTGACTCAATGTGACTGAACTAATTGGGTTTCCAATTCATGTTAGCTCATTGAAAGTAAATTTATGTAATGTGTCTTGTGAGTGAATTGACCATGGTATAATGAATTCATTGAAGGATTATCAAGTTGTAACCTAGAGTATATGAGTTAAATTGTTATGTTAGTGAAAGTCTAAACATGAAGGTCATTAATTGTACAAGTGTAAATATGCAAGTCTATGACTACCTATGTTTAAGATTTTAGCTGTGTTCTATGAGTTAACATAGAAGTGTATCAAATGTAAAATGGTTTACATCATGGTTTGTATTAAGCTACTCCTGATCCAAGTAAGAGTTTTTCTATGAGGTATAGGTATTGATATAATTTTTTATGCATCAAAATGCCAAGTCTAGTCCAATAGGTTGATTAAGGCCAATTATGTCATGAAGGAAAACATATATGACAATTCTTTTGGATCCAACATCAAGTTCCTTAGTGAAGGAAAAGATATGATGGGTAACTCATATGTTTAGGACAATATTCAAGTGTACATATGTATATTCTAGGCCCTAATATGTCTTATGGTATACATAAAAATGTTTGAAGGATGAAGTTTTGTTAATAAAAACTTGTAGGACAACATATTGTTGGTGTGTGTGTAAAAGTGTTGACAGGGTAGTGTGAATGTCTTTAATTACCTTAGTTTGTTTAAAGAATCAACCATTGTGTCAAGGTTTGAGAAGGTGATCATGTATCATGGAAAACTCTTAATAATGACTATGCTCAAAAAGGTAAGTTAATATGGTTCTATGTTAATGAATAAGTCAAAAAAATATGGCCTAAAGCAAGCATGTCAAGGTATCTATAGTATACAAATACACAAAAAGGTTCATGTATCTCTTGAAGTTATCTTAAATCTTGATAATGCTCTCATTTCATCCCAAAGGGTAAGAAAGTAAAGAAGTATCTATGAAGTTCATTTTTAAGGTGGAGAAGGATTGTAGACTCTTGATTTGGTCAATTTGTGCACAATGATAGCCATGTACAGTTCAATGTTAAAGTTTTTAATAGTGATGGTATGATTATGTGTTGTGAGGATCCACAAGTGAAGGCTTGATTATTGGTCTATTATTAAGAAGTGTGCTTAAAGTTTCTTGACCTAATTTTAGTATGGATGCATTACTCCAAGGGATGATGAGCTTGAAATATCAATGTATCCGTGAAATGGTGAATTTTTGGGAAGAAAATGTCATCTACAGGTATGTTTGAGTATGTTGCTCAGAGAGTGGATCTGAGGATTATCATGACAATGAGAGTCATGAAAATTTTATCACAAGGTATGAGTATATTTATTAAATGTTTTAGTTCACATTTTGTGTTCTACAGGTATCATGAGTTAAGTGGATAATGTAGTAGTATGGGAGCTTTCCTATTCCATCAAGTGGTGAATATGAAAGATTAAGGGTACAATGAAGATGACTGTGTTTTAAATGCATGGTTCAAGGTCTTGAAATAATGCTATAAAGTGTCTGATATGATCAGTGTGTGATGAAGTATATGGTATGGAAACTATGTTGCAATTCTCAAAATAGTAGTATCAATGAAATTTTTGGGAATGGTCACTAGGGTCAAAGCATTGATTTCAGTTCTCATGAATTGAAGTTCAAATCATGAGTCTTACCATGATAACTTGTCTTAGAAGGTGTCAAGGATCCTAAAAATATGAGTAGTATTACTTCTACACTATAATGGTTGTAAATTCAGCATCCAAATAGGTTTTAATGGTATTTGTAGCAAATACAACTGCAATTTCAGATTAAGATATGATGTATCTCCTCAATGAGATGCTATGAATTTTGAGTGGCTGAATATTAAGCTATCAAGAAGATGGGATAATTTAGGGCTTCATAGGCTCAAAAAAATTTTGTATTCATTTCAACAGTCTAAGGAAAGTAAACCTACAGGTATTGGTTAAGTTCAATTATTGAAACTTGAGTCATCCGTGTGATAACAAGTGTGTTGACAAGTTGAATGATCATAATAACAGGTTTAAGAATCCCATTGTCATCATAGAGAGCATGAAAAGGTATTATGAGGTTTGAGCAGGGTATTTTGAGTATCTTACATGTGACTAAGTGATTGGTCTGAAATGAAATTTTATGTCTAGAATTTGAGTCATTTACTAAGCTCAATAACATACGTGACAGGAGAATTCTATAATGGAGATGTTGGAGGATATATCAAGAAGATTAGAAAAGTTCTATCATTCTTAGGGTTCAATTCCATACTTATGATGAATGATCACTATCTTGCTTCAAGGTCACCATGGAAGAAGGAATGGATTTAGTACATATGTGACCTTAAGTAGTCATATCCGTGGTGTGCAATTATTATGTATTTGGAAATTGTAATCATCTATACTCAAAATCCATAAATGGACTATGAAAGTCTATGATAAAAAGAAATTTGAGGTAAATGTATTGACATAATGTTGAGTAGGTATTCTATCAGGCCTACTACAATCATAAGGTATGACTAATAAATTGGAAAGTGAAAAAAATTGAAAAAAAAGCTATTGTATTTATAGGTCATGAGCATCTCCAATATTGTGTGATTGAGACTACAGGAGTAAAAACCAATGAATGGCAAGATTATAGGCCCGAATAATTAATATCTTTGAGGCAGGGGGAGTAGTTTAAGAGGCTCCAGGGAATTATGATGAATGATCTTCCTGATGTACAAGGTAGGTTGAGAACTAATGTTAAGGAGTTAATTATTTTACATTTCCATGTGCATAACTAGAGAAATAAGTGCTATAGGTATGATATGAACTAATAAAGCAGGGGGAGTACAACTTTTGTACTCAAATTAGGGTAAGGATTACATTAAGAAAGTTATCTTTAGGACAAGGGATATATTTTTTTGATTCATCTAAAAGGCATGAAAACAAGGTAAGAATCCATTTTTTTACGTTTTCCACCAGAGTATAGATGGTAAAAATAGAGCGTGGAGAAATTGGAGGATTGCATTTCATGAAAATATTGGGCTTGTGAGAATTCTATTGCTTGGTGAATGTGGTCCCATTTTGTATACAAAGAATGTTGATTACGGAAAATGGTCCTCAGAGAATATGGTATGCCAAGATTGGAAGGTAGAATTTTGCATTCTTGAATCATGAGTAGTGACCAAGAAGAGGTTGATGTAAATTATTGTTAATGGATTCAAAAATTGGAAGCATTATTAGTTTAGTGGGAATATGTATTTTTATGATGTATCATGTTCATAGGATCATCTACATGCTACTGAAGAAGTTTAAGAGAAGAGAATTTAGTCCTAGGGGAGCCATACTTGACGCAAGTAAAGCAAGTTTGTGCATTGCTTCCATTATGTGTTGTCATTTTCCATGTCTTTATGGTCAATATAGAATTTTTCATAAATGTAAAAGGGGGAGACAGAGGCATCAGAAACATGGGAATAAGATTCAAGTAGGTGTGTTGGTCTTGTTGGTTGCCATCAATATTTTTGAAGGTGGTTGACAATCAATGACAGAAGGGAGAGATTGTTGGCCATTTGTGTGTTTGTGTTTTCATCTGATGTCCAATTCCATTGATGGAAACGAATGTCATGAGAGTTGATATTGTGTCTCCATTAAGTGTTAGTCAATTAGGTGTTAAACATGAAGGTTTATTGGTAGTGTTAGAGTTTGGTGAGTTCTATGATGTTCTGGAGCATGGTCTAGTGAGATGAGTCATTGTATGTGTCCTTCTTGTGGTTATTGGTTAATTTTATGAGGTAAAATATGGTTGGTATTATGATGTCATGGGTGTATATGATTCTACATGAGGTGCAAACATGATTCAGTTCATGGGTTGTCAGCATTGAGTCAGGTGATTCCAAACTTGTTCCTAAACCCTAGAAGCATGCATAAATGAGGTAAGGAGATATGAGAAATGGAGTTGATAATTATTGTTGGTACATGGTAACAGTATGGTGGTAATTTACGTGAGGTGTATGGTGACTTTTAGGTCATTTATTAGAGTGGTTTGATGCATGTATGAGGATCCTTGAAAAGTAAGTAGGTGAGAAACAGGCATAGTTTAGCATCATGTAAGTTACATTAATGGATGGAGAGTTTTAGATGATATTTGGGCCATAGTTGGTGAGTTTGAAAAGTTATAGGATTGTTATCAATGATGCTGTCAAGATACATTTTTTAGGTCAAAGTGATGACATGGAATTTGAATATATGCAATTTTTGGTGAAATTAGCGTAAGTTACAGTATGTGATTTTGAAAGTAAAATTGGACCTTCTGATGCTAATTATGAATTTTATTATTTGCATGGGGACCTGATATCTTTGGAATATCTTATAATGTTAGTTATTAATGATTTAAAAGAAAAAATTAAGTGGTTTTATCATCACATTTTTATGAATGAATGTTAATAAGGTAAACAACTATTTATGTGTGCTCTATTTTGCTGATCTCTTACTATTGTATGGGTGCAGTAATGTCATTGTGCTGCTGATTTTTGGCACCATTATGGAAGGATGTTCCCTACATATGTTTCTATACTCCTATTCTAGCTTCTAGGATTATCTAGGGTGTGGTCCTGACTTGGCAAAAAACCATTGTTGTTACTTTGTAATATCTTATTGTCAAACGTTTTCTTTTGTATTTTTGGGTATGGTCCCCTTCAAAGCAATTTATAAATAATAAAAAACAACTCTTTATGTGTTTAAAATCCTATCTCAAAATTGGTAGGAGATAAAATGATCGTAAGTGCCCATAATTGATTTCTAGTGCATGGATGATGATTGAATGATGTAGAGGACTCCTTCAGGTTTCTAGAAAGGTATGGTAGTGCTTGTGGTGATGAGTAGACCCAACTCAAGTCGTAATTTTTATGAATAATTTAAGTTTGGAAAAAGGTTGTCCAAATAAGTTGCAAACTAAATGAACATTATGTGGAGTACGTGAGTTTTCTTGATGTCTATGGTGGTTTTAGGTCATGATGATGTAGTTAACTAAGCAAAGGGAAGTTTTGGGACAATTTCAAGAAGTTTGTAGATATTATATTGGATGAAGGCCTAAAAATTATATTTTTAAGGAGTTAAAATATGTTATGGAGATAGTATTCATATATATTTACAATGAGGTATGGCTTATCTCATGGTGAGGTGTTTTGGTTGGTCATTTAGGACAATTTATGAAGATGAAGGTAGTTACTTTTTCAGGAAAAAAAATTTCTTACTAAAAGAATGAGTTGTTTAAGGCATGATAAGAATGATTTGATGATTTCTATAACCTAGAGACTGAATCGAGATGATTTTTTTCATATTGAAGGAATTAAGAAGACTTTGAAGTGACAGAAAGGATGTTGATCAACTGAGTTTGTAAAAGTGGTTTTTGGGCAGCTTGTTTTGGTGAAGAGTAAAGTAGTCGTGGTTTGAGTATGTGTATGTTTCATGAGTTAAAAATTTCATAAAAGTGATTTAAATGTCCTATGATTTCCATAGAGTGTTCACATGTTATAGTTGAGTTCATCTTAAGGGGTATTAAGGCCTAAAGGTAAAGATAAGGTACTAGAAACAACTATTTTGAGAAGGATATGAGCTAGTGGGTCCATTAACTAAAATAATTTGATTTGTTAGAGTAAATATGATATCATTTATGAAATTTTTATGCTATATTACTCATGTGTGGTGAAATTTGGAGCTTTAATAAGGATGGTTTTGGTATGAGTGGATTTTTCTCATTCTAGTAATAGGGTTTTACGGCTTTTTGGTGCATGATGATTGGTTTTTGGCATGACCTACCTATATGGGTCATTTTTGAAAATTGTAATGGATGTAATGTAATTTTTTAAAGTTTTATGGTTTGAATTAGTGATGAATTAATAACCTCCCTTGGGTTATAATGAAGAGAAGGCTATACAAGTGAAATTTGATATCATTTTGTTAGCTAGACTTGCATGGGTGGAAAGTGTAAGCTAGAGGAGAGTGTTTTGAAGGTATGAATGAGTTATTTTAAGCATGATAATATGTGTTTCAGGTTTAGGAAGTTTTTAAATAATGTGTGCAAGGTTTTAGAGCCAAGAAAATTTGAAAAGGAAGAAGATAGAGCGAGTTGAAGAAATGAGGGTTTGAGAAAGGGTTTACGAGCTGAAATTGTGACATCCATTAGTTGTGGAAGTAAAAAAATACAATATAAAATATATTTAGGTGTTTGATTTGGTTCTTAGTCATCCTAGGGTGTTTTATCCTCCTTGTGGAGTGGGTGCTTCACTAAATTAGGGGTTGGTGCTCCTTGAAGGGTTGGTGCTCTACTAAAATAGGGGTTGGTGCTCCTTATGGGGTTGTTGCCTCACTAAATTTAAAGCATGGAAATATAATTTTTATGTTTCAGTTGGTTTTGTTTCCCATGAGTGTTTCTCACTTAATTTTTGTGTTCATGTGTACTTTATTATTCTTGCTCATGGCTATGGTTGTTTCTATGCTTAAGTAAACTCACATATTGCTAATGGTTAATTAAATGCTTTCATAAATGATGATGAATGATAAATGGTAAATTAATTGAAATATTTTAAGCACTGATTTACCCTTCCCCCTATAAGTCCATTATGCTTCCAACATTGATAATATCCACATTGAAGATCTGATTTTGAAAAATAAACAACACAATGTAACTCATATAGTAAATCCTCATTGACAAGAATATGAAACTTATATTTTAATATGGATTTGTTGATATCCATTTAATCTAAACTCGTGCATTAACCTTCATACTTATTTCATATCATTACCAACGAAGAATTATAAATATTGTGACTATGGTGAATAATACTCACTTTCAACATCTCTTATATTATATTTTCAATCTCACTCTTCAATAGATAATTATATTAATAAGGTTTAATATTGGGTTCTTGGATTCTTGATACTAGGTAAATAGAAAGATCATGATCTATTTTGAGAGGTAAACCTTTTGAAATATCCCTAATAAAACAAAGTTCTAATTAAGAATCACTTCTAAATATGATGGTATAGTTACTAAGCCCTGGTTCATTGGTTGGTTTTTCCATTGATGCCATATGACATTTATGGAAAATGAGGAGTGAAATTTCAAGTACGTTGGTGCCTTCCCAATGGTGTTTGGTGGTCACAAAGTGGTCTCATGGCGATTTCAGGATGGTTTTAGGGTACTACAGGCTTGTTCAGTGAGGTTGGTGCACAATAGATGTATGGAGATGGTTGGTGTGCTTGGATCAGGTTTCCTACAAGTCAAAAATTATGTCTCAAGGATGTTCAAGATCTTCTAGAGTGCACATCAGGTCAAGTGTTACAAGTCACAGCTGGAACTAAGCCCTTTTAGGCCTAGTTCTAGAGCCTAATGAGGTGTAAGAACTCAAATAATACCATGAAAAGCCTATGTAAGTCATGGTAGAAGCCTATTAGAACACTTCCTAGAACATGTATGGAGCATCTAGAGGTAGCATAATTTATCTTTTGGAGGCATATTTAAAGTTTTCACTAAAACTAACTTTGAGAACTAACAGTGAAAGCCTAGAAAAATGAGATTTTTTTGGATCGTATAGGCTCATTTATGAGAAAATAATCTATGAAGACATGTATAGGAAGGTTTTTTAGTGCATCATGGGTAAAATTTCATCAAATTTTGAAGAGGAATTATGAAGATATTCAAGTTTTACAAAAACTGGGTAAAGTGAGAAGGGCTAAAACAGTGACCTATCTTCTTAGCACTCAAAATAAATTATCATACCTCCTTTAGATAAATCATAGAAGTAATTTTTAAATATCACTCCAAGATTGAAATTTTTCAATAATTTTGAGGATAAAAGGTGAAGGAACAAAAGTTCTATTCATTTTACTATCAGTTTATTTTCTCTCTCCAAACCTCCTTCTTGAAGCGATAGGCATAAAATGATACATTTTGAATCCAAATCAAGTTTTCAAGTTTTATCAACCACTTAGGGTTATAAAAATATTATTCTACATTTGAATGGTGATATCTTGGCTTTTCAGGTCTAACTATTATGTACAGATTCATCTCCGTTTTGTAAGGTTTTGTGCATCCTTCCCTGTCAAGATGGTTTCAAGTTGTAATCAGTGATGTAGGGAGTTGTGTCAAACTTGTCTCTTATGTTCATGAAAAAATTGAAGTGATTTTTTGGCTAATCTCAAGGTCTCTAGACATACTTGGTCATTCACAAATGCAAAACATAATCATTTAGGAATGAGAGTCTTTTTTATGCTTGGAGAAAGGTTGTGTGAATGAGCATGATATAAAGTTGAGAAATGATTGTAAATTTATTACACAGGTCCTAGAAAACCCTTTGAAGCTCAAATTTGACTTGGTTAAGTAGTGCGAAGGTCTAGTTCCCATTTATTTTCAAAATTCCCTGTATGGTTAGTCAAATAAGATTGAAATATGAGCTACATTAGTGTTTTTCACATCATAACCATTATCCTCAAGATGTGAAGATGGTGTACATGTTAACCTAGAATTTTCTTCTTCATGTGAAGGGAAGTCTTGAATAAAATTTCTTCAGGTCAAGACTTACATGTGTTACCTCAAGATACAATGCACTCAGTCTAAAAAATGCTTGTTCTTCATGTCTATATTCCTTGAAATGGTGACTTTTTTCAATGTGGTTAGATGGTTAAGAGGAAGGATATACTTAGAAAAGTTCCATTAGATGCATTGGATATAAGTTTTCTTAGGAAGATCATGTCTTTCTTGAAGACATGATTCAATCTTCTGAAATAGTCAAGAAGGAATGTATCTTTTCCTTAAACCATGAAGTTAACTATTCATATAATGTAAGAGAAGTCCTAAGTTTTCTGAATGAACCTCTAATGGAGATACTCTTCACGTCAATTGAATTAAAAGTGAAATTAAACATGTTACAAGTCTTCAAACAACTAGCTAGGGTTTGAATCCCAAAACCCTAACTGAGCACGGTTTATAAGATTAAGCAAGTGTGGTCTTAGTGGTATAAATTCAAGCAATATATGAACCTAGGGAGCTATACCAACGTCCTTCCTTTTTTATGAATTCCTTTGAAGTCATGGTGGACTAAAAATGAATATAATGATCACAAAATATTTGAAGTTGCGGGTTTGTGTTGATAGAATGGTGCATACCCTATTTTCAATGCATTTTTCATGAAGAATAGTTGTAGTGTCATGTCCTCCTGATTGATATAAACAACTAGGTTACTTCAAGTAAATATCCCAAATTGTGAATCTCATTCTTATTCTATTCAAGATTATGAAAGTTCTTAAGTTATTACAGTGCTCTCAAGTTCATAACAGTGTTCAAGACTCATAACCATGCTCAAAATCATAATAGAGTTTTTCATATCTTTAAATGCTTTCAAATTATTGTCATAGATTGATAGATTTTCCTTTCTTCAATCTTGTAACATTGATCATCAAATGTTTATTCTTAGTAACAGTGATAAATTATCCTTCCTTCAAGATGGTAACATAGTTCTTTAAGCTTGTAATAGTGATCTTCAGTCTAAAATGAACCTGGGAGCACAAATGGTGAAGGTTGAAGTTTGAATGGAAGTTATAAAGGATGTTTGAGGTGTGAAGTAATGTGTTTTCATAATGTAACTCCTTGTGTAGGGTATGAAAATACTAAAAGACAAACATAATCTCGTGGTGCTAGAAGAAAAACCTAATAACAATTACATTTAAAGTTGGCAGAGGCCTGTCTTGGCATATTTGTAAGCTCAAAATTCTGGTAGCAATCTGAATTATATTCCTTGTTCCACTCAAGCATACCAAGAGTCATAACAAGTTAGAAAATGAAGAAGTTAGTAATCACTTTCTTGATGACAACCATGTAATGTTAGTTATACTTATTGGTTAGATTTGTTAAGAGAGGCATGTAAAGAGTCTATGAAGATGAAGTGAAAATTTAGGGTATGAGTCCATGTTATTTTAAAAAAAGCTCATTTTTGTATTAAGGAAGTTCTTGAAGTTGATGTGAACTGAGTGTGTGTGAGAGATGATAGTTTGTTGAAGATACTGAAAATTAGGAGATGGTGTAAGAGAGACCATGAGTAAATTTATGATCACAATTTGTTGTTTTAGCAACCTTATGAAGTGAGTGCTAAAAAAATTGTAAAGTTTGAGTCGTATTTCAAAAAATCTTGAAAGTAGGTACTTTATTGTAAGTTGTAGCTTGCAATTAGTCAAGTAGGTGCTTGATTTTGAAGTTGGTGCTTTATGTTGAGTTGTAGCTCAAATAATTTGTAACCTTTGTGAGCATAGTGCATTGGTTCAGTGGGTTTTCTCCTAGTTTGGGTTTCCCAATTAAAAAAATTGTATCTCCCTGTGTTTATCTTGTTTACTTCATGTGAATTGTGTGATTGTTGCATCCATATTAAGTTGATACAAATTTATTAACTTGAATTATATGAAAAGTTTGAATTGACACTGATTCAACCCCCCTCTTAGTGTCCTAATTTATAACAATGAGTTTCAGAGGCTGGTCCTTATGTAGTGATTTTAACAGCTCAAATGAGATCCAGACAATTTAGACATGGTAAGCAATCAGTCACAAAGTGGTTTCTCTACATCCAAAGAACCTCTATTTAATGGATAAAATTATGCCTTCTAGAGTGTCAGAATGAAAACTTACCTCACGTCTCTTGTATTTGACATATGAAAATCATTTGATAATGGCTACAAAATTCTAGCTACACCTCCTACTGATGTAGTAGGAAAGAAAGAGAGTGAAAACAATTCCAAATCAATGAATGCAATTCTTTGTGGAATGGACGAGGCTGAATTTATAAAGGTCATGCATTTCACCAAAACTAAGGAGATTTGGGAAAAATTGAAGACCATTTATGAAGGTAAGAGTAAAGTTAAATCAACCAAGCTATAGACCCACAAGAGCCAATTTGAGAGCCTCAAGCTGAAGAAAGTGAAAGTATTGCCTCCTTGCAAAGGGTAGATGAAGTAGTAAATATGATCAGAGGTCTAGGAGAGAAGTTAAAGGAGAGTGTAGTTGTCTAAAAGGTCTTGTCATTATCTTCTAAATATGACTCCAATGTCTCAGTAGTGGAGGAAGCCAAAGAATTGAGTACTCTTAAAATGGATGAACTTCATGGGATACTAATTACTTATGAGATGGGAACCACTTAATTAAAATCAGTCAAGAAAGAAGCAACATTCAAGGATGATAATGAATCCCAAGCCAAGAATAAAAAATCTTAATATGATATGGAGGTGGATGATGAGAAGGTTGAAGCCATGTTTGTAAGGAAACTAAAAATATGATCATGAAAATACAAGGGTAAGCTACCATTCAAGTGCTTCAACTGTGGCCAAGTTGGTCATTTTTATTCAAAATTTCCCAACAAACCCAAGGGAGATCAAGATGAACATGATGAAGAAACTTCTCATAATAAAAATGGAAATTAAAGAAACATGAAGGAAATAAGAATTACTTCAAAAATAAGAAAATTTTATATACTTAAGAAGGATCAAGATCATTTGAATCCAGTGACTCTAACAAATCTAAAAGTGAAGATGAACGGACTCAAGCTGAAAATCTATCCGTGGCTATGGAAGTGATTGTTGTAAGTGACTCAAAAGGTAAAATTCAGCTATAATATGATAACTCAAATGAATAATATGTAGGAGTAGACATTTAATATGAATTAACAAGTGATATTAAATAACTAAAACTAAAAATGAAGAAGAATCAAAAGATAAATTCGCCGCCGAGAGACTACAAAGAGAAGATCAACATTCATGAGAAAAGGCTAAGAAAAAGGGATTAAGAACATGAAGAAATGGTCAATGAAATTGAACCAAAAATAAGGATGATTGAAACATATTTCAAATTCAAGGAAGAGGGGAATCTAAAACTCAAATCTGAATTAGATTTTTTGCAAATTCAATTGGATCAGACCTCAAACAAATTGAAGGCCTATAACACATTTTAGAAAAGCACTAGTGGAGAATGAAAAGAATGTAGAAATCAAGAGTTTGAGGTCTAAAAGAGGAATATAGTTTTGGTCAAATGAATTTGATGATTTTTTTGAGACTCGTGGAATAAGAATAGAATTATCAACCATAATAACACCTCTATAAAATTGGGTAGTAGAGAGAAAGAACAGAATAATGCAAGAAATGGCTAGAACTATGTTGAATGAATCAAGACTATCATATGGATATTAGAGAGAGGAAGTTAACAAAATAATATACATCTTGAATAGTGATCATATAGGAATTAACAAAACAAAGAACACTTGTGATATTTGGATAGGAAGACCTTCAAGTGCTACTGTTGGAGCTCAAATGTGCACCCATGCCCGGATCATAGACAATTCAGGATTTGAGACAACATGGGACTATCTCCAAGTTGTGGGACTTGAATTGAGATAGAACTCTAGAGAAGGCTGACTTCCTCTACGTACTCCTAATGCCAAAATACTCCTAGGAATTGAAATGCAACTATCTAACTCTACTATAACTATCCAAGGGACCAGGATGAGAAGGAGATGCATAAAAGATAAACCTATTCTAAAAGAAGTGATAACACAAAAAGTAAGGGGATGAATACTAAGAAAAGAGATAAAATTGAAGAAATTGATGACGAGGAGGAAAAAAATGAAAGCCATAGATCAAAATCATGTTTGGATTTCTACTTTCACGTTGCACAACAGACACATATTCTAGAATAATGCATGCAACACACCTACAAATTAATGAGAGGCAAGAGAGTGTAATAAAACAATAGATAAGGCCAAGATAAGCCACAAAACCAAAGATTTTATTTCTTAGAGATCATGAATAGATCATCATGATACAAGAGGAAGATGCAAACATTTACAAAATCCAAATCCAAGGCATGTGACCTTTAGAATACTTATGCAGTATAAACTAATGCCATCACATTCCCAAAATATCCAAAATTAAAATAAGGCATCACTTTACAATATATATAAAAATAAAGAAGGAAGGAGAGAATAAAGAGAGGGAAAATCCAAATTCCATTCCACCATCCAACCAACTTCATTTAATTATCTGAAAATATCTAATTATTTCTACAAATTCCCCCTCCCCACACCCCTTTTATTATTGAAGAAGGAAAAATGCCCATAATGCATTTTATTTTGGTGGTTGAGCCATCCTGTGTAGACCCTTTAGGTGTTTGGGGATTTTTCCTTTACTTCTCCCCCCTCCTCCATTAAATTCATGAAATATGATTTTTTTATGCAAAGAAGGTGAAGATATCATCAAATAATATCAGATTCGCAAAGATAAAATCATTATATTGATATTCATGTTCATTTTAGCAATCTACGGAAAAATGTTGTTCTTTGTGTTACGTGGATTTTCCTTTTTAGCTCTCTGTGGATTTCAATCTCAACGGATTCATCCACATATGTAGACTAAATTTTCTTCAATCTATGGTCTATTTGAATTTCTTCCTCCCACGGGTTTCATTCTTAGTGCATCATGACTTGTTAAAGCATCTGCGACCTCTTTAATTCCTGTTGGCCCTTCTCCTTTTCCCATGGCTTCATAAAATCTTGTCCTTTCCTCTGTGGCATTCAATCCTTGGCCATAACATTGCCCTTCAATCCATGACATGCCTAAACACTTCCGTGTCTAATTAATACAAGTATGAGGAAAACCAATTTTCTCTATTTTGTGAGGGGTGTAAAATTAGACAACATTTTTGGCAACCCATAGGGGCAATCTTCCTACTATATGAGATGATTGGTAGCATAAGAATCCATTGGGCATGGATTCAATTTGAAAATTTATTTGAGTCTAATTTATTTAGTCTTCATTTGATTCTCTAAGATGACTACAACTAATCCCTGATATTTTTAACCTCCCTCCTTCAAGAACCTTCTGAAAAACATGATGAAATAGTGCACAAGAACATCTCCAAGAAATAAGACTGTGTAAAACACTTAGGGAAAGAAAACTACACTACCAATAGAATCATGTGCTAAAATAACTTAAAGGAATTGAAATCCTAATCTACTATGTATAATGATGTAGGAAAATCTTAGTGAGAAGATTTAAGATGGATCCCTTTGACCATGATTTAAAACACATTCCCATCAAGATTATATAACTTTAATGAATTACCTTCCTTGCAAGTGGTGATGGTGTATGGTCCACTCCAAATAACATCTAATTTGGAGTGTCTCCTTACTTTAGCTCGATCCATGTCCCATTTCATAATGAGATCCCCAAATTTGAATGTTTGATCTCAAGATTTTTTGTCAAACCATTGTTTGGTTGATACCTGATGTTTTTCCATCCTGACCATGACGACATTCTTGTTTTCCTCTAGTTGCACCAACTCCACCATTTTGATTTCTCTTTGATCTACACCTTCACATTCCAGCTACTGCCAACTTAAATGAAGGAAACTCAAGTGACAATGATAATCTTGCTTCTTTACCATATACCAATTTATAGGGAGAAGTGCCAATAGCCTTCTTCATTATTATCTTGTTCACCCAAAGTGCATTTTTCACCATTGTCTTTGATTGATATCTATTGTTCTCTTCATGATTCTGATCAGGTTCTTGTTAGTGGATTCTACCAACGCATTACCCAAGGGGTAATAATTGGAAGAAGTTTTTAGATAAATCCCAAGTTCCAAAGCCTAATTAGAAATATTTGATACTAAGAAAGTCTTAGAATTATCATAAATGATCATTTGTGGAATGCCAAACCTTGTAACAATTTATTCAAGAAATTATAGGATGGCTGACTCAGTGGTCTCCTTTAATGACATGACTTCATTCCACATAGTGAAATAGTCTATTGCTATGAGTACCCACTTGTGACCAACAATAGATGGAGGGTTGATCATACCAATGAATTCAAGACCCCATTGTGCAAATAGATGATCTGTCTGGATCACGTGAAGTGGAAGGGCCACTAGTATTTTCTTTCTAGTCAAGAGCACACATTATTTGCACTTCCTCACCCATCTATGAGTATCCATGAATAATTTAGGTCAGAAATAACCTACTTTTATAATCTTCATGGTTATATCTTTAATAGAGAAATATCCACCCGAGAAACCATCATGGAACTCAGTTAACACCCTATCACATTATTCACTTTCAATACACCTGAGTAGCACTCCATCAATATTTATTTTGAATAATATGCCACCAATAAGAACATAAGGAATGGCTTGAAATATCCTATGTCTCCTTTTAACCTTGTTCAAACCAAGAGAGTATATACTAGTAAATAAAAAATTAGTCGCATCAGCAATCCAACTATGCTCGTTAAACACATTCCTTTCATCTTACTGTCATTCAAAATCATGCAGAAAATCATCATTTCAAGGCACTTCATTCATGAGGGTGGTCTCTTGGGGTTCTGTAGCATCCAGAGCTAGTTTCTTGCAAATTTCTATTCCCCTTACCAATTTAATGGCCTTGATGATCACATCATACTCCATGATCTTATTTACCCATCCAGCTCATTTCTTGTTGATCTCTCCTCCCATAATAAAGTGTATAATGCTAGAATTTGATACTAAAACCTTTACGTGGTGAGAAAAAATCATGATTTTTAATTTCTTCAAGGCTCTCATGATGGAAAACACCTATTTTTCCATGTGATTGTACTTAAGCTCATAATTCTTTAGTGTTTGACTGAAAAATGCTACAGGTTGCTCAATCACTTGATCATTTAGCTGTGTCAAGACCGCGACTATGCTAGATTCCACCCCATGAGTATAAAGAATGAAATATTTTGTGTAATCTAGATTAATCAATGTTGGGACTTGAGAAATCTCTTATTCTATCTTTTCAAAATTGTCTTTCCCTTCTATGATCCACTTGAATGTTTCATCCTTCTTGAGCATGAGAGTAATAGGTCTTATCAAACTGATGAAGTTAGCAATGAAGTGCATAATAAAGTTTATTTTCCCAAGGAAATACTAAAAATCCTTCTTATGAGCTAACAAGGAAAGAGCCACGATATTTTCCATTCTTTCTAGGTCAATGACGATGCCTTATTTTAAGACAATATGCCCCAAAATCTTTCCTCTAGGGACTGTAAAATTGAACTTCTTAGGATTAGGGGATACGAAAAAATTCCTGCATCTTTTAAATACTTTTTCCAGGTGGTTCATGTGGTTTGCGCTATGCTTAGAGAAAATAGTAGTGTCATCTAGGTGAACCAAGATGAACTGATTGATATACCCTTTGAAATTAATATTCATTTCTCTTTGGAAGGTAACACCTTCGTTTGATAAGACAAAAGGAATATTTTGATAAGAAAAAATTCCCCATTTTGTGGTTAATATGGTTTTATAATGATCCTCTTCCTTCACTTTGATCCAATTAAAACCAGAATAGTCATCAAGCATGGAGAACCTCTCTGATCCTGTCACTATTTGAATTTTTTTTCCATGGAAGGAAAGGGATAATGATCCTTGAGGGAAGCCTTGTTCATATCCCTGAAATCCACGTAGAGGTGTATTTCACCATTAATCTTCCTTAATGGGACCAAATTTTACACCCAAGTAGAATACTTAATAGGAAAAATTATTCTGGCCTCAATGAGTTTGGAGATCTCCTTTCTCATGAGGGATTCAATATTTGGGTTAACTGGCCTTTGTTAATTCCTGATTGGTTTTATGTTGGGATCAAGATCAATGGAATGATGGAATATATTTGGATTAAATTCCTTCAAATATTCATAGTCCCATGAGAACCCATCACTGAACTTATGACATAAGGAAACAAAATATTGCCTTTCATTTTCATCACATACCATTCTGAGTAGAAGTTCTTTTCCTGGAGCAACTGAAACTAGCTAAAAATATTCCTTCTTTTCCACCATGTTATTTTCCATTCCCTTGAATTCATCATCTGGAATGAATATTTTCTCCAAAGTAGCTAATACTTTCGGTAAATTGTTTATTTTTAGTTGAATAATCTAATCCCCATAGACCTCCTACAAATCAACTTGTATCTTTGAGGAGAACTCTGCCTCATTTTGAATGAACTGCATAATTTTTTCATCACGGTCAAATACCCGCCAAAAAGTTTGATTGTCTAGAATAGATGGCCTAGCCACCATTTTGATATGTTGGGCATTCCCTTTTATGAAATCATCAACAAGGGAGAATTGGGAGCCAAGGAATACCATTTGATTTGCTTCTTTGTTCAATTTTCTGGGCACAAACTGTAGCTTGATGGAATCAAATCTTCCTAAAAATTCCCAAACTCTTTGTTTATAAGCTTTCAAAAACTTATTATTTATCACACATCTGCCATAGACTTGGTGAATGACTAATTCAATTTCTCCAAAAAAATGCAACTCTTTGATTTTCCTCTTCTCCATAATCATCAATCCATACACTAATCCTTCATATTCTGCTATATTATTAGAATATACAAATTGAAGTCTATGAGAAAAGAAGAACTTTTCATTTTTTGGAGAGATGAGCACAACGCCCATCCTGGCTCCATTTATGCTTCTAGAAACATCAAAGAACATATGCCATAGTCTAGGAGGATTTTATTCTTCTTGTTTGAATGTCATGGGTATCACATATTCTTCTTGGATAATGTAATTAGTGCCCAGAGAAAATTCAAAAATTTTGAGCTCTTCATCATAAGGATCAAAATTGTGGTCTCTCTCATCCCATTCATTGAACAACAAACCAGGCATGGAAAGAGGAACAATCTATTCATCTGGGATAGAATCTTGCTTGTGTTCATCTTGTATTATGAAATTAGATTAGATGGGAGTTGGGTCATATCACTAAATATGGTAAGAAAAGATGGGCTTAGCTTGTATTGTGAATTAGGTGCCATATTTGGTTCTCAAAAGCATATGTGTCCAATATGAGGATAGATATCTACCTACTTTAGCAGTGAAGTCTCTAGAAAAACTAATGAAAAACATGGGAGGAAGGTCAATGACTGAGATATCATGGGTTATGGAAAGGCTTGGAAAAGCATGAAGTGTTAGTTTAATGTTTTTAATTATGCCTAGGACATTCACAATTGACCCATCAAGTTGTAAAACTCCCCTAGACACAAGACTGCATTTGAGACCTAAAATATCAACAATTTTCTTGGGCATCATAGAGGTACTAGCCCCTGAATAAATCATACAGTTATGAACTAGGTATTTACCCACAATTATAGACATATAAAAGGGTGTGGTCTTTATAGTTTTACTTACATGATTAACCCTTTCTTGATAAACATAAACTGTAACATGCATTTTTTGCATTGCTGGATCTACCAGAGGCAATTGCTTGAGGGATTCACATAGGAGATCACGCTATGTTGGAATAGAAATTGAATCCCACATTGAAACATTGAAATCGGTATTTTGTATTTTCTCAACAATATTAAATGGAAGACCCACATAATTTTGCATCTACGACATGCTACCTTATTTTCTTTGATGTGGCGGCATCTGACCTGACGATTTTGGTTGAGTAGGAATCTCCTTATCCACAAATTTACCAAGAATATAAGGAAGATTGCTTTTGTTCACAACAGATTCATTTTCCCTTCCTACAGAATTGGCACGATCCACAGAGGGAAAGACTATGACTCCAACATCCTTTTCTTATACCACATATTATCAACAATGTTGACTGATGGTTTTTTATAACTTCTTACCACTTAGTTGACCATGCAAAAATCCTTAGCTCCAAAGAACATAAGGTTTGTATCATTTTTGATCTCTTGACTTGCTTATGTAGTTGATTTTGGTACCTCTAATAGTGGTTCTTGTTGAGTGAAAGAGCGTTGAACCATATATGCTTGGAAGTGCATTTCCCTTTCACAATCAAGTTGATTATGCAGCATATTACATGGGAAATACAACTATGTTTCTTATGCCATATTATTTTGTACAGGGACTAAATCCTGACTTGAACTGAGAGGAGGAAGTTCTTAGGGGGGATTGTTTCTAGTGGAAGAGGAGCCCTTTGACTTTACCATCTATTATTTTGCTGTTTTTTTTGCATATTTTTTATTATATTGTTGGTTTCTGTATGGTTAATATCCCTGATTTGAAGATTTCCCTTGATTTTGATAATTTCTATAAGATTGGGATTGTTGTTTTTCTAGGGATATAAATTTTTTTTATCAAGTTTATGATGAAAACCTTCATTTCTTCATCCTCTTTTTGCTAAGTAGGAAATTTTGAGGTGAAAGCTATAGGTTACGGATTTGGCAGGGGAATAAGAGTAATGGCAGGTTAGGCATCTTGTGGTAATTTAGCATGTAAGGGCATAGGAGGCATATGGGCTGATTTCCCAACTTGTATTAAATAATTTTCTACACTTATGGCCAATACTTAAGTTTCTGGAAGCATTATACCTCCCACATATTGTACCATAACAACAATATTAGAGTTAAGAGATTTCAAGAAGTAAAGAAATACACCTTTAACTATAGGCCTGACAAGAGCTAGAATTCTGTCTCAGGTTCTTTGGAATATGAAGTTAAAATCTTCCAAGAGTTCACTTGGGGCCCTTTTGATGGTAGTTAGCTACTCCAATAGAGAAATATTGTCTAATGTTTCTCCAAATTGACTACACAGAGCTATGCATAGCTCATTCTGATTTCTAACTGATCCTATTGTCAGGCTTCTGAACCATTGCACATATTTTTCTTTAGAACATGAAGCTAACAACTTAAATGCTACACCCATCTTAGTAATTTCATGAATTAAACACAAATTTGTACTATATTATATGTGATCAGCTGGAGTGGTGTGATTTTCTCCTGTGAAGAATAGGATATTCTTTAGAGTTGTTACAGGAATATGATTTTGAGCATTCAAAGCAACTGGAGTACTACTCGTGAATTGTAAAAATGGATTGGGCTATTATGCAACCATTTTTATGGGTCTGAGAAATATTGTTAATAGTAAGAAGGGACTACCATGTGGAGGTGTTGAAAGATTTTTATTTAGAGGAGATGGAGATCTATGAACTTGTCTTCCTCTTCTACCTCTACTTGGGGATAAGTGCAAGTATTCAATTATGCTTTCTTCTCTTGTTATCAATTACATTTGAATCCTTATCATGAATCAAGGAAAATCAAGTCCCTTGGTACTTTTGAAGCCAGTAGATATTTTGAAATGAGTCACTAGATGTGTTACAACATATCCTCTAAAGGCTAGAGATTTACCAAGATACACATTGAAACCTGGTAAAACTAGAAATATTAATTTCAAGGTCCCACTAGGCATACAAAATAATTTGGAGCTCAAATGTGCACCCATTCCCAAATCATAGATAATTCAAGATTTGAGATAACATGGGATTGTCTCCAAGTTGTGGGACTCGAACTGAGATAGACCTTCGAAGAAGGCTGACTTCCTCTACTTACTCCTAATGTCAAACTACTCTTAGGAATTAAAATGCAACTATCTAACTCTACTCTTACTATCAAAGGGACCAGGGTGAGAAGGAGATGCATTAAATATAAAACTATTCTAAAATAGGAGATAACACCAAAAGTAAGGGGATGAATACTCAGGAAAGAGAGAAAATGGAAGAAAATGACAATGAGGAGGGATGAAATGAAAGCCATAGATCAAAATTATGTTTAGAGTTCCACTTTAATGTTTTACAATAGACACAGATTATGAAACAATGCATATAACACACCTATGAATGAATGAGAGGCAAGAGAGTGCTATAAAACAATATCTAAGGTTGAGATAAGACACAAAACCAAATATTTTATTACTTAGATATCATGCACAAATCATCACGATACAGGAGGAAGATGAAAAAATTTACATAATCCAAATCCAAGGCATGTGACCCTTACAATACTTATGCAACATTAAATGATGCCCTCACATTCCCAAAGTATCCAACATTAAAATAAGGCATCACTTTATAATATATAGAAAAATAAATAAGGAGAGAAGAAAGAGAGGGAAAATTTGAATTCCCTTCCACTAGATGACCAACTTCATTTAATTATCTAAAAATATCTAATTATCTTTGCAAATTCTACCTCCCCACACCACTTTTATTGTTGAAGAAGGAACAACACACATACTACATTTAATTCTGGTGGTTGAGCCATCCTGAGTAGACCCTTTGCATGTTTGGGGAGTTTTTCTTTACTTTTCCCACCCTCCTTCATTAAATTCATGAAATCTGATTTTACTGTGTGAAGAAGGTGAAGATATCATCAAACAATATCAGATTCAAAAAAATCAAATCATTACATTCATATTCGTGTTCATTTTAGCAATTCATAGAAAACTTTTGTTCTATGTGTTTCATGGATTTTCCTTTTTAGCTCTGCATGGATTTTGATCTCTGCGGATTCATCCACATCCATGGACTACCTTTCCTTTAATCCATGGTCTATTTTATTTGTGCTCCCCCAGAGGTTTCCTTCTTAGTGCATCATGACTTGTTGAAACATTTGTGGCCTCTTTAGACCCTGATGGCCCTTCTCCTTTTCCTGTGGCTTAATCAAATCTCGTCCTTTACTCTGTTTCATTCACTACTTAGCCGTGACATCACCCTTCAATCTGTGACACACCTAAACACTTCCATGGAAAATTAATTCAAGTCTATGGCAAACCAAGTTTCTCTATTTTGTGAAGGGTGTGAAAATAGACAACTACATCAAAAGAGATGATGACAATCTTGGCAAGTTTGACTCAAGGTGTGATGAAGGAATTTTCTTAGGCTACTCAGCTGCTAGTTCAACATATAGGTGCAAAAATAAGAGATACCAAATGATATTTGAGAGCACCAATGCTAAAATTGATGAAACATATCTAAAGAAGACTACAAATCAGCTTAAGGAGACTCTACAAGATATTGAAAATCAGATTGTTGATGAAATTTTAGAAGTTGATCAAGAAGAAGAAGATGATGAAGAAGAAATATCTAATACAAAATCACCTTCAAGGTAGGTTAAAAGGGATCATCCACCAAGTAAAATCATAGGAAACAAGGAAGATATCATTCAAACAAGAAGAATGTTGAAAAGTGCTCAAAATCAAGAAAATATTTCTCTCTTGTCCAAAATAGAACCAAAGAATGTCATGGAGGCTAGCTAGGATTAAAAATGGGTTGTTCAATGAATGAAGAGCTGATCAAATAGAGAATAATGAAACATGGGAGTTTATTCCTAGGGAAAATAATAAAAAAATCATTGGAACTAAGTGGGTGTTTAGAAATAAGCTAAATGAGAAAGGTGAAGTCACAAGAAATAAGGCAAGGTTGGTTTGCAAAGGATATGCTTAGGTTGAAGGAGTGTATTTTGATGAGACACTTTCTCCTATGGCTAGGATAAAATACATTAGTCTCTTATTGGCATATGTAGTACACAAAGGCTTCAAAGTATATTAAATGGATGTGAAGTTAGCATTCCTAAATGGGAACTTGAATAAGGAGGTATACATTAAACAAAATGATGGAGTTTATCTCACTAAGGACATGGATTATGTGTGTATATTGAAGATGGCACTCTATGGTCTCAAACAATCCCTTAGGGCCTGGTATAATAGATTATACAAGTAATTGATTGAGTAAGGATTTAGAACAGAAGTAGCTAATAGCAATATGTACATAAAAGAAGAAGAAGGTCACATGTTGCTAGTTATTGTCTATGTAGATGACATAATATTTGGGAGTAATAATGAGATTATGTCACATGATTCTTTAGAGGTCATGAAAAAGGAGTTTGAAATGTCAATGCTTGGTGAAATCTCATTATTCTTAGGGTTGCAAATTAGGCAATGCAAAGAAGGTATCTTCATCTCACAAATAAATTACATTAAGGAGATTATCAAAAGCTTTAAAATGGAATATTGCAAGCCAATAAGCACTCCCATGATTGTAGGATGCAAACTCAGTAATGAATATGGCTCACCAAAGGTAAATCAGACCTTATATAGATATATAATAGGTAATATTTTGTATTCAACTGCATCTAGAGCTGATATATTGCATGTAGTTGGTTTGTTGGAAGATTTCAAGAAGAACCCAAGGAAATTCATCTCCAATCCGTCGAAAGAATATTTAGGTATCTCATGGGGACATTGGACTATGGACTTTTGTATCCATAATGTAATGCATTCTAAAGGGAAGACTTCACATATGTAGATTGGGTAGGAAATGCTGATGATAGGAAAATAACAAGTGGTGGAGATTTATTTGTAGGTAAGTACCTTATGTCTTGGTTGAGTAAGAAACAATCTCTTATATCTCTGTCTACTTATGAGGTTGATTATGTAGTAGCAACTATTTGTTGTACTTAGGTGATGTTGATGAAACAAACACTTGAAGACTACAAAATTGAAAATGAAGCTCCTATTCCTTTATACTATGATAACAAAAATTCTATAAGTGTATCCAAGCATCTAGTGCTACATTCTAAGAAAAAATGCATTCCAATCAAGTATCACTTTTAGAGGGAGCATGTGAATTAGTAAAGAATCAAGCTTAAACATGTGTCAACAAAGGAGGAAGTAGCTGATGTCATGACAAAACCTCTACCAAAGATAGTTTTTGATAATTTATGATAAAAATTAGGGGTAATTCCTACACTAAAAAATCACTAAAGGTATCAGAGTATCAAGTGGATAAGCTCAAGTGCTATAGTTACTCCAAGAAGGCTCAAGATGAGTCTAGATAGGGGAACTAGTTCACTAGTTCAAGGCACAAGTCAAGAAGACCATAAAAGGGCATATACAAAGGGTAAAAAGGCATAATTTCAAAGATAATAGGATCATGGGGAGCATTTAATCTGATTGATGTGAATATTTATGTAGCTAGTTGATTCTTATTTGACAAAAGAGCAACTTCATTCAAAGGGGAGCTTCTTGAGGTAAGTCTTTTCATTGTTTTCTTTCATGCTACTCATGTTGTTGGATTTGTGTACCTTTTTCATATATGTAAAGGGGGAGATATATTTTTCAAAAACAAGGATTAAATGCTTTTAAGATGTTGGTGTAATGGTTTACCATCAAGGTTTATGAGATTTTTGTTATTAATGACAAAGGGGGAAATTGTTGAACCCTGGTTCATTAGTTGGTGTTTTAATTAATGTCACGTGGAATTTATGGAAAATGAGGAGTGAAATTTCAAGTAGGTTAGTGCCTTCTCAATGGTGTTTGGTGGTCACAAAGCGGTCTTAAGGTGGTTCTTTGAACATTCACGATGGTTTCAGGGTGCTACAGGATTGGTTAGTGTGTTTGGTGCCTATTGGAGGTTTTGAGATGGGTGGTATACTTGGCTCAAGTGTCCCATAGGTTGGAAATTGTGTTTCAAGGATGTTAAATATATTCTAAGGTGATCATCAAGTTAGGCATTGTAAGTCATAGTTAAAACTAGCCCATTTAGGCCTAGTTCTAGATCCTAACGAGGTGTGAGAGCTCAAAAAATTCTATAAAAATCCTAGATAATAATGGTTGGAGCCTAAGAACACTTCCTATATCATGTAAGAGCATATACATGGCTTATTTTATCCCTTGGAGGTAAAATTCAAGTTTTCACCAAAACTATCGTTGAGAACTAGAAGTGAAAGCCTAGAAAAATGATATTGGTATGGATCATACAATATTATTTAAGAGAAAATAAGATTTTTAGAATGTAGAGGAATATTTTTTAGTGCCTCGTGTCAAGTTTCATCAAAATTTGAAAAGGAATTTTGAAGATATTCAAGTTTTACCAAAATCGGGTAAACTGAGAAGGGATAAAAAAGTGACCTATCTTCTTAGCACTAAAATTTTTTATCAATACTCCTTTAGATAAATCATATAAGGAAATTTTGAAGATCACTCCAATACTGAAATTTTTCAAAAATTTTGAGGTTAAAAATTGGAATAACAAGAAAGTTTTGTTTGTTTTTCTAACACTATTCATTCTCTATCTAAACCTCTTTCCTGAAGCGATAGGAAAGAAATGAAGTTTTTGGTCATCATTTCACTTATTAAAGTTGTGTAAAATTCTTAGGGTTGCAAATAATTATTATAGGTCAAGATGATGACATTTTTCCTATTTCAAGCATTGATTGACACAGGGAAATGTAAGCATGCAATCTACATATGCATAGTAATGCATATCACAGTCTAATGTTTTGAAGGAAATAAATAAATGAACCACCAAGTGTGAGACCTTGATATTTGATGACACACTCAATGATCTCATATTATTGTTTTAAGCATATACCTACAACCTATTTGGAGTAATGAAATATTCCTTGGACTCATTAACCTCTCGAAAAAGGGTTTAGTCATTAGCCAATCTAGTTTGTGAAGGCTTGGAATAAATGCATTGAAGGCCATCTATGATGCTTTTACAATATGATATTTGAGATGAAAATGGTTGTGATAGACCTTATATAGGTCAAATTAAGATAAATTTCTTGGTAAGACCTAATGATGATATTGGTAAAGTATAAACATTCATTTGCATCTAGCTAATTTTCCTATATCTAGGTCTTATAGCTCAAAGATGACTCCATATCTGGGTTGTCCACTGTCAAATTTCAACCTCTACAAATATTCTAGAACATATCAAGTTGGTGAATGTAGTGTATATGATCTATCCTTGAAATTATTTTTTCACCAAATATTATCATGTGAATTCAAGATCATTGGTAGAAAAAACCTAGCAAAATTGTGATTGTCCTGTAGTGTTGTCATTAAGAATAGTGAACACAATCCCAATTAAATGTATGTACCAATATATTTCCAATGTCTCTAACTCTTTCTTAATTTAGTGGTATCACCATGATCGAAGTGATATGCTTCAAAAGGATATAAGGCTTCTCATTTTTATGACCTGTAGATGCATCAATTAGTACCAGCTAGAGATAAACCTACATATGTAGATCCTCATCTCATTATTAGATAATAGAGTCTGATTTGATGCTTTGTGCCCAGTCAAGAAAGATTGAAAACTTGAACTCAGAATCATGGGGGTAGATTTCCCATTCATCAAATGGCAAAAGAGGAATTTTGACATTATACTTATAATTGATAACCTTGAACCGATATCATCTTATTTCTAGTTGACCTATAAATTTGAAGGATAATTCCATGTGTTGGGCCAAGATGAGTTTCAAATAATGAGTTCTTTGGGTTTGTGAAACATGGAAATCCTGATTATGTACATTTGTGGAAGATCCAACTCAGATTAATGCTACGGACATGTTCTCAGAAAGCAAATATTGATATGAGAAGCTATGTAGATGTCTCATATCCTCCTTTATGGATATTTCTTGACACCATAGTTGACTAAGAATATTATGTGAAATCAACCGAAATTTTTCTACGTTGCATAGTCTGAGTTGATAAATATAGGGTACATACTCTAGTCTTCAAGCATGTGTCATGGCCATGAATGATGACTTGGTATTTTCATGTAACTCCTGATTGATATAAAAAATTCATGCCTTAAATTAGTAATCTTTAAGATCTGAAAACAATCAACTTCTTCCAACTCTTCAATTTTGGGATAGTGGACTTACAAGTTATCTAAGTTCTTCAAGTTTATAACAATGTTCAATGATTCATATGCATGCCATAATCCTATAAGCCAGAAGGAATTACTTCCTATCCTCAAACTTTGATCATAATCAAGCTCTTAGAGATGCTTGATAATTTTCGTATCATCCCAAGAATTAATAGCTTACCTATATGACTTTTTCATGCCTTAACAGTGAAAATTCCATTTTTCCATTCACACTTTGTAACAAAGTTGTTCAAGCCTATAATGGCATCTTCATGGGATTGCAAATGGAATTTGCAGATCACAAATGGAAAATTTTGGCCAATTTTAAAAGAGGTTACTAAACCAATTTTTGAAGTATCCATAAGTAACTATGTGATTCTCATAATGTAAACTGCCTTTATGCAGGGTCTGATGAACACTAAAGGATGAAAACTTAATATCATTGTGTTAGAATAAAATCCTTGAAATGGCATTGTTACATTATAGATTGGAAAATATTTTTAGGCATATTTGTAACCCCAAATCCCTCTCAGTATAGAACTCATCATTCCCTGGGATCAAAGAATATTCTAAGAAAAATAAAAAGGTGGAATATAGAAGCTAAAGTATGACAGTTGCACTGATGACAACCAAGTCAGTTATGTTTGAAATATCTTCTTGGCTTTGAGTTGTTTAGAAAAGTGTGAAAGGCTGAAAGATTACCCTATGAAGATGAAGTGAAAATATCAGGTCTGAGTACCAAAACCATGTTTATTGCCTAAAAAGAACTCATTTGTTAGTATGAAAGACTTGAAAATGGTTGGGAGTGAATGAGATAATGTGTTCAAATAATATATCCATAGAGTTAAGAGTGACTAAATTGTTGAAAACTATTGACAAATTAGAGATGATGTAAGCTAGATTATAGTGCAAATTTAGGATCACATAATTTGTTGTTCTTAGCAACCTAATTTAGAGAGTGCAGTGGTCAAAAATTGTTGTAAACATATCTAGGTGTAGCTCAGTAAGGGTCTTTAAATTAAGTGCTTTCCTGGAAGTTAGTAGCTTGCAAATCAGTCAAGTAGTCTACTTGATTTCCTAAAGTTGGTGCTTCATGTTTAGTTTTAGCTCAACTAATTTGTAACCTTTGTTCTGAACATAATGCATTGGTTTTAATGGGTTTTCCTCCCAGTCTTGGTTTCCCAATTAATAATTATGTCTCTCCAAATGTTTATCTTGTTTACTTCATGTGAATTGTATGATTATTGCTTTCATATTAAGTTGATACAAATTTAGTCTTACTCTAACCAAGTACATAAAAAACTATACAAAGCTACAAACTGGGATTCACCCTACAGTAGCTTACCTGTCCTAATTTATAACAATCAGCCATGAGATAATAGTTTGAATCACCCAGTGGAAAGTGAGAGGAGTGAAAGAAGGTTCATATACACTCATTCTTAAAATATCAGCTATATTGATATGAATACACCCACTCTTTTTATAGCTCTTTAATTGTGATCATGTGCATATCAACTAATTATTAATCTGTCACTATGTAGCTCTTCCTCATGCTCTAAATTTAACATGATAGATGGAAAATCATTTTTAACAGATTTGATGTTTGATAAGACATTGGACTCTATAATACAATATTAAAACCTCCATATTCTCTTTAAATAGGATGGGGCTATCTTCAACCTTGGTGCATAGCTCCATAAACAAAGCTCAAAGTAACATGATCCTTCTTCCTCAGACTAATGGAATTTAAGTCTATAATATCTCTATGATCTATAACATCCCATGTGGGCTTTGATAATTGGATACTAGGGGTGATAGCACAATTCTTCAAGTTATGGTTGATCAATTTCATCCTTACTTCCTGCCATCACATGTAGTATTTACATATGATAACCCTTTCATTCTTCATCAAAAATGTAGTGTCATATAAACATCAGTGTGGTTTCCACTAATGCATGAAATCTTCCTCTACCTTGGGCTAATAGCTTGAAACATCATTGACAATTTAATTAATATAACTTGGTTGTAACATCCTCATTTTAAGACTTCAATAACAGGGGAAATTTGTTTTTCTTAACATAATGTTCACTTGTTCTAAATTCACATAATTTAGAACAAACATTCCTTTAGCTAATACATCACATAACAGTAAACCATATGCAACTGTAATGACTTGGTACTAAAACTGATATCTACATTGTCATGACTTGGTATTAAACTGATCTAACTCATGCTTAATTATATCAATATGTATACTATAGTATACTTTTGGTATCCCTTATTCCAGTTAAAGGTTCTATCAAGTGTAAATATCTAAAGTTTGTATCTGAGTATCTGTTACGGATACCCAACTGATATCTTGCACCTTTAGTCCATGTGAAATTAAGAAAACACAACCAACAGCTTGCAATACTTTGGAAATTTTTTTAAGACATGTATGCCATGCTTTTATTCCTAGATGACATACTCGTTATAAGGAATATGTCATTTACCAAACTCAAAACTATTATCTAGATTAGAATACCTTGACTCACGTCATTCACTTCCATGTCCATGTTATATACTAAGTAGAGATAACTCACATCGACTAGTGCAGATAATATTCTTTGAAGGCTAAGGGAAATCAAGTGCATCTGAATAGACTTACATCACTTCGGATCAACTTCATTACCCGTAGTCATCATAAGATGACATCAACAATAGGCCATACTACTATCACTATTAAGTGTATATCAATAAATTTGATCCAAAACTTAGGATAATGCTTAAGAGATATAGGAAGATAATCACGTCATAGTGGTTGCTCCATAGTAACCAATTAATGACTCATGTCATTAAATGGGTACTGTGCAATAATGACTATGTTGTGATGATCCATCGAGTTTTACTAAGAAAAACATCGTATCTTAAAATTTTCAATAATTAATTTAATTTTCAGATTGTTAATCTTTTCATTAATATTCTCAACGTTAGGTATCATGCCTAAGGATTAACTATGGTTTGATACGATTATTCCTTTATGTAAGGATCACAACATTTTATTCACTTAAGTTCAGAAATTGCAGATTTAAATCTGTATTGTGCTTAATCATTTAAGTGTACATTTTCCCCTTAATTCAATTAAGTGTCATGCTCCTGATTCAACCATATTTAATATAGGACAACATTAAGGTGATATCATTTTTACTCGAAATTCTTAGGAATAGTTCATCTATGCATAACTATTATGTTTAGGTATGTTTCTTTACTTTTATAAAGTATCATAACCTATCACGTGCATTTCAAACACATCAACCATAGGCATACATATTTACTTTAATTATAGTTTAGTTATAAGAATTCCCTTATACAAAGATTAATTATGATCACTATTTATCACCACTATATTAAGAAACTAAACAATAAAGTATATATTTAAGGATGAATACTTATAAATCATTCCAAATATTATAAGTGCATTTCATTTTCCATTCAACTAATGGACTTAATCTAATAGTCATATACTTTTCATATTACCCAAGTTACTTAGATATCTAATCATATTCAATTATTTCATAATGATATTCAATCACATACAACATGAAGCACATCAATAGAATATACATATGCTTAGTATAGTAATGACAATAATACAATCTGCATCAATTATATAAATGAAGTTTACAACTAATTTCAATGTTGTACATTCAGTCACTTTCATTCAATTAATGTAAATCAAGTAAACCATTTCTATTTCATTCTAATTTAAATATCAACAAACATGTTTCTACCAATGTAATCATCATCTTTGTGAGTAATTACAATAAATGGGCCATAGAACTTTCTTGTTTCCAAATCAAAAGTACTTCAATAAATTTATACACTAATCATTTAACCAAATCAACTATCTTCAATCAATATAATAAATGCAAATGTTTATACGTCTTCATTCTTTCATCTTTCACGAAGTCCATCTGTAAGATTGTTAGCATCTGTCAGTTCATATGAACTGAGCATGATAGGTACTAAACATTCAAAACAAAATTCTCTAACTTAATAATTTCATAATAGGAACACTTCTTTTAAAGGAAATTATCCTAAGGTTCAAAAGAAAACACACAAATCTTTTGATCATGCCACAATAACATGATAATGATACCAACTAAGGAAGACAAGTTAACTCAAGCACTTCATTTAAGTAATTTCAATAAATTATTAATTTAAGGAACACAAAGGTAACCCAAGAGAATAAAATTGATCACAATTAATCATATTAATGTAAGCACAAGAGAAGTAAGATTATAGTAATATAAGCCCATACTTATATGACTATAGTATTATATCTAGTTTAATTAATTTTATATAGCTTAACTGAATCAAATAGTTTTCTATACTTCATTTGAGCAATGCCCATGCAAAGTAATATATTATTTAACTACCCTTATATAATTAATAAATAATATACTTATTAATTCATTATAGCAGTCAAGTATGATCCACTGCCTTATATAACATACTGAGTTTCATTTCCATAAGTTACTCAGAGTATAAAATCAACATTCAAGTAAGGGTCATTACCAACTGAAACTTGTTTGAAAGAAGGTATAAGATCATAATTCATTAGCATTCATAGTAAAATTACATGAACCAAGTAACCATAGATGAAATGAAATCAAATACACTCAACCATATCATCTACTAGAAGAACTAAATATGATCAAACAATTTTCACCTAACTCAAGTTATGAAGCCACTATTATATTGGGAGTATATATGACTAAGTAAATATACTCATTCACACTCTAAAAGACTTAACCAAACTTAAGAAAAAAATCAATGTTTCCTTTCAGTCAAGACTCCATGCCTTCGAATAAATACTACATAGTCATTGAATGAACAAGAACTATAATAGTTAAGGAAATTCGATCAACATTCCAACTTCAGACTCTATGCAAGATCCAATCCAGTTTGTGACAATTATAAAATTAAAATATGATCTAGACTGATACAAATTTGTTGATAATAGAAGAGTTAATCTTCACTCTAGGTATGAAGTTGAGTTAATCTCGAGCTTCAAAATAACTTATAATCAGAACTCACCACTAAATCAAATAGGTATTGATCCATACTGGATTTGATTATAATAAGAGTATAAGGTAGGAGATGGTATCACTTCAACCCAAGTGAGCCTAAGGATCAATGTAAATCAATATCAACTTAAATCAAATCAAAAATCCCTTACTTATTTCTCCAAGTAAAGGAAGTATAATCACACAGTAATAAGATAATGAATCCCTTCCACCAAAGTTGAAGTATATACAATGCAACAATGGTTAATACAGTCTAGCACTCATTATGACTCCTTTTCTCACCAAACCATCAACCTAAGGCTTATTTTAAGTTATAGAGGTTTACTTTCATGAAGGAAAAATTGAAAACACTTCATTATTATCCAATCCTACTTTGAAATTCAAAAAGAATTTGTCATAATTAGGAAATAAAACCCAATATTTTACCCAGGTTAATAAAAAACAATGAAATACTTGAACACCTAGTAAGGGTATCGACTCCACATTAAGTCCCATTTAAAATTAAGCCAAAACAACCAAATATATTGTCTATATTAGAAAAATTGACATGTCATTCAAGGTCTAACAACAAAAAAGAGAAAGACCTAAACACCCATTACCTTAAGAGATCAGAATGGTAGACACATAGAAATAAAAATGTATCAATTCATATTTCCATCAACACCTACTTCCAGACATAGAACTATTCATGAAAAAATTACATTAAACCCTGTAGAGATGGGTATCTACAAAAAAAGGTTACAACACTTCAAAAAAACACAAGAACACAACTTATTTAAGGTATTCGATTGCAAACACAAGCCATCATAACTATGCTTTGAAATATTACTTCATAGTCAACCATAAAGAAACCATAGGCCATAATAATTGAAATACATCCACATTCAGAAACTATATTTCATGATACACCAAGATAATCAAATAAGAAAATGATATACAAAACCCAAAACTAGAGAACAATATTTCATATAAGAGAAAATTTCTTTTCATGAAGCCATTAAATAGAGAAAATTATTTCAAGGAGTTAAAGCCTATCATTCCTGGTAGAGCTTCTATAATTCCTTTCCAAGATCTCCAAGTTCTCCTCCAATCTTGCACAAAAAAATCCATATATATTTTGAAACTACTTCCATGGAATACCCTTCTTCTCCTTCTTTCCATTTTAATAGCCAGTCCATTAAATTTTTCTCCACCATTTCCTCCATGCAACTGATAGATCATAGATTATCCAAAAATGAAATAAAATTTCAAAAACTGGAAGGTCTACATGCAGAGCTCAAGTGCTCATAAAACTAAATGAACAATGAAAACTAACCCCTATATTTTCTCCCAAAACCATCGTGTTACTTCCAAGGTGGTTTTGGTTTTATCAAGGCCATTAATGCCAAGGTAGGATTATCAGTTACTATCTTGAATCCTACCAACTACTTTATCCTATTTTAAATTTAGTAATCCACTAATATTTTTCAAAACCTTCACTAAACCATTCACCGAAAATTTAGCTTGAATGGCCAAGGATGACTTGGTCCTTGTCAAAGGAGGTGGTGGCTTCCAATTAAAAATCATTAAATTTTTCGAGTACAAGTATGGGTTGGTGTGAATTATTGTAACCATCCTACTAACCCTTCTCACTATTGCTAATCACAATTAGATCTTTAGGGTTAGGTCATAGGATCCTTAGCTAGGTTAGGATTTATATTAATTAATATTAATGTATCAACCTTATCTTAGGCTGCTATCATGTAATCAAATACACATAGAATTAAGTTAGGTCCTTGAGAATGTAATAATCACCTTAGTATAGGTTAGTTGAGGGATTCATTCTATCAAAATAAGATAACCATTACATTAATCGTAATCACATCTGATTAAGCATAAGTAGGCCTTCAAGATTATAAGGTGATTATAAACAACTTAGGTTAGTTTATAGTTAACTTGATTTGCATATAAAATTGCAATCCCATAAATCATTAAGAATTTAAATAGCCTTACAACTTAAATTCGTAATAACATAACGATTAAGGAGAATGCCTTGGATCACTAAAATTGATCCAAAGTACTATCCTTCATCCAATATCAATACCATAGTTTTGAGGATAATAATTATATCAAAACTTAAATATTTTACCAGATTACCTATTTTCTTAACTGTCTCGAGAATCTAATTTCACTTTCCACAAGCTGAAATCATTAAGTTTATTTCAAAAACTAGTTAAATAAGTACTTCATGATCAATCATCATAAGCAAAAAAAATTCCATTAGAATGCTTAACAATCAGATCTCATAGGCACTTGATATCATTTTGGAAAACATGATTTAAACAGTTCAAAAGAGCATAAAAAATCAAAATAAAATCACATGTCAATGTTTGCCAACTACATACAAAGAAGAAAGTACAAATATCAATACAAAAAGGCCTTACAAACCTCCCTGCTAAAAATTATCATCGTCTCGATGATTAAATTAATCCAAAATAGTTTTAAGAACACATGTAATAATATAACTTATTTAACCATAAATTTTCTTAAACAATCAATCATAACTTGTAAAAATTTAGGTTTCCATAGGTTCATAACAACATCAAAATGGCTGTACCAACACTTATTAAAAGTTTTTTTTCCAAAAAAAAAATTAGAGATAGTTTTTAAACCAAATATCTCAAGTATTATAGAAAATTTAAAATCTTTCTGCTAAAACAGATGTGGAAAAGAACTTTTCATGTCTTCCAGATTCTCCCAGGTTGCACTTTCTTCATTAAACTGGTCCCATTGGACCTTGCATTGACTTATTTCATGGTTACACAAGTGCAACTTATGAGTTTCCAATACCCTTATAGGTTCAACCATGATTACCCTTAGGTCTTGGACCTGCATAGAATTCCAATTTAACACATGTGAAAAATCTAAAACATATTTCTTAAGCAAGGATATATGAAAAACATTATGCATCCATGCCAATGTGGGAGGAAATGCTAACTGATAGGCAACTAGATTGACCACTTCTACAATTTCAAAAGGTCCTACGAATTGAGATGATAACTTGGTTACCTTGCTAAAAGTAAGAGAACTCTTATTAGGCTTGACTCTTAAAAAGACTTTTTCACTAAGTTAAAATTTCCTATCAACCCTTTTTAGGTTTGCATAGCTTTTCTACTTATTATAAGTTTCCTTTAATCACTCATGGATTAATTTTACTTGTTGTTCCATTTCAGTAAGCATTTCAGGTCCAATTACCTCTCTATCTTCTATGTTATCCCAACTAAAAAGGGTTCTGTAGTTTCGTCCATGTAATGCTTCAAAAGGTGTCTTTTTTAGAGAGGAATGATATATGCTATTGTATGCAAATTCAACCAAAGCAAGGTGTTCTTCCTATTTGTACTACTGATCCATACAGTACATACTAAGCATGTCTTCCATTAAATAATTAAATCTTTCAGTTTTCCCATCTGTTTCTGTATGGTATGCGAAGCTAAAGTTTAATTTTGTTCCTAATGCTGCATTTAGAGTTTGCCAAAAATGTAAATTAATTCTTGGATATCTATCAAATATAATTAACTCAAGTACACCATGCAATCTGAAAATTTCATGAAAAAATATTTTTATAAGAACAAGTGAATCATCCTTTAGATTACCAACAATGAAATGAGATACTTTTGTTAATTTTTCAACCACAACCAAAATAACATCATGGTTATTTTTAGACATAGGAAACCCTTGATCAAAATCCATACTTATTACTTGTCATTTATACTGTGGTATGATATGTGGGTACAATAAGCTAGTTGGGTGCATATGTTTAGCCTTAACACGTTGACATTCTAAGCAATGAGATACATAATCAATTCTATCTTTCCTCACCCCTTTCCAAAAATAGTTTTTTTTTACATCAACAAGCATTTTTGTCACTCCAAGATGTCTATAGTAAGGTGCATTGTGAAATTAATTCATGACTTTCTTCCTTAACTAATTTTCTAAGGGTACATATACTTGATGTTCATACCTTAGGATTCCTTCACCATCAATTCGAAACCCTTTGTATCTTACATCATTAGAATATGCAGCAAGTGTTGTTTTTACTTGCTAATAATATGAATCAGTTAACATTCCTTTTTTTACTTCATCTTTGAGCTAAGTTCTCAAGGTTACAAGTGCAAAAATATGTTTGCTACAACTTAGCACATCTGCCACTCTATTCTCTTTAACTTTGATGTAACTAATGTCAAATTCATATTGAGACAAAAAATCTAACCATATTCGCTACCTTGCATTAATATTAGGCTGCGTGAAGATGTATTTTAGCCCAAGATGGGTTGTTTTCAACTCAAAGGGCTTCCCTAACAGATTATGTTTCCAAAATTGCAGTGCATGTACTATGTCAGCAAGCTCTAGGTCATGGGGAGAATAATTCAGCTCGTGTAACTTTATATTTCTACTTTCATATGCTATTACATGTTCATTTTGCAGTAATATACCCCTAATCCTTCTCTGGAAGCATATGTGACAAATGTAAAGCTTCCGTTAGGATCTGAAATAGTCAAAATAAGTGTTGTAGTTAGTTGTTCTATTAATTTTTTAATGGTGCGTCACATTTATAATTCTAAATAAACTTTTTATCTTTCTTTTTCATTGAAGTAATTAGGGCAACAACCTTTGAAATATCTTTTACAAACTTTCTATAGTATCCAGCAAGCACAATGAAGTTTCTAACTTCTTGATCATTATTAGGTGATGGTCATTCAATTATGTCTGTAATCTTTGATGGATCCACAAATATTCCATCCTTACTTATCACATGTCCTAAGTAATGTACTTTTGTTTCATAAAAAGAGAATTTTGACAACTTTCCAAACAATTTTCTCTTCCTTAATATTTTAAGTACAATCCTTAAATGTTGATAGTGATCCTCCACTCTTTTAAAATAGATAAGAATATCATCCAAGAATACAAGTACAAACTTTTCCAAGTATTCTCGAAAAATATTATTCATCAAATTCATGAAAGTTGCAAGTGCATTTGTTAAAACGAAAGGTAAAGTAATGAATTCATAATACCCATACCTTGTTCTAAAGGTTGTTTTATGTATGTCTTCATCTTTTATTATCAACTGATGGTACCCAAATCATAGATATATCTTAGAATAAATTGGTTCTCCATGCATTTGATCAAATAGATCATCAATTCTGGGAAGATGGTATCTATTCTTGATTGTTTCTTTGTTTAACATTTTGTAGTTAATACAAAGTCTAAGTGTTCCATCTTTCTTTTTAACAAATATAACCGGTGTTCACCAAGGTGAGACACTCGGTCTTATTAACCCCTTAGAAAAAAATTCATTTAACTAACTCTATCATAGTCATATGGTATGGTGCTTTAGAAAAAGGTTCAGTTCTAGGTTTGATTTCAATTGTGAATTCAAAATCATGTTTCAGGAGAAGACCAGGTAGTTCTTCTGGAAACACATCATTGTACTCTCATAAGAATAAATATTTTTCCATAAAATCAATACCTTCCTCTGCTGATTCAAATATTTTTACAGTATATAACATGCAACCTTGGTTTTTGGTCTTTTTAATTTGGATGAATGATATTTCCCTAATGTTGGTACCCAAATTTATTCTCCTTTTTAGTCTGAGCAGCATCAGAGATATGGCATGAAGCTTGAAGTAAGATAGATCATGATGTGTGTCATTTTTTAGCTGGGGATGTGATCTAATTGGCACTCAAATTTTTGGAGAGATGGATAACACTCAAATAGGACGTGATCTTGTCCTAACTATTTTAGGTTGTGCCTTTCAACCAAGGTAAGAGAACCTACGTTATAACCCTCAAATGGTGAAGGAGATGAATATATCCCTCAATTTGTGTAAATAGTATGGAAAGGGCCTTGGGAAAATATGATCAACACTCCAAATCTAACTTTCACAAGTTGTCACTCCCAGATTATGGAGATATTTTCAAAGCAAGGCAAGGGTTACTGAAGAAATTACATGATCCTCATTTGCTTTGAGCACTTTTGTAGATGGATTATATTCTGTTATTGACACACAATGCAATGTAGGGGTAGTATGAGGTATGATTAGTTATTTTGAATGAATTTTGGTGGGAGATTTTTAGACTAGATTAACCAGAATTTTCCAAATTCTTTGAGGACCTTTGCAAGAAATTTGTAAGACCTAAATAATAGAATGCTTCAAATGGGTTAAGGTACTCCTTCAACCAAGATATGTGTAGCAAATAGAGGCCCATATCTGCACTCTTCCACACAATATTTGAAAACCTGCCAAAAAATCTTGAAGCAGATGAACCAATAAAGCATCCAGAAACCTCTATTTTATCATGACCCGAGGTGCACCAAAAGGTTTACAAACAATATCTAAATTTAGGGAAGGTAAAGTGATTTTAAATATGTTTATCTCTTTATCATATGAAATCTCTTTTGAGTGTGATATTCAAATGCCACTAAACTATCAACAAGAAATGAGACCATGTATGATTAAGAGAGATTTCAAACACAAGACTGCAACAAGAGCAAGAAACACAAATTGAAAACATTCTGAAACATAAGCGCATGTAAATTTTTCCAAGAGACAACACAAAATAACCCACAATGACCAAATTTATTAGCAGGGTAATGTTATAGGAACAATCTCAAAGCTTGTTGATGGCTTTACAACTAAAACCAACTCAACATGATACAAATCTGATGTAGAAAGGAATTAGAAATGGTTCTTAGGTGGTTTCTCAAAGAATGGGATTCTTCCCATATTTTCCTGTGAAATTCTAAGTTTATCCGACCTTTTACATGTCTCAAAATATGCATTATATAAATTTCAATTACATTTGATCGTTCTTTCCCAAGAAAAGAATATGCCCAACATCAAGTTTGTTACAAAATTCCAACATGATTCACAGATAGGGACATTTAACATATTTACAACAAAATTTTCCAGGTGTTTCAAAAAAGGTGAATTATTACAAATCCTTCATCATTATCCATTGTGGAGGCATGTTTTTTATTCGCCAAACATGCAGACTCCTTTTATTTCATTATTTCATCCTTATCATTTCAAAATTTGATTCTATAACTTCTTGATTTGATATTTCACGTTTTACACGGGATGGGGAATAAATTATTTCAAAAACACCTCAAATCTACAAATTAGTCCTTAAAACCAGTTGCATTGGTCCTTGAAGGCACAAACAATTCCTCCACTAGCCTCTCATTCTGCCTTTGCATGAGAAAATGACATGTGTCCTCCTGCGGAGTTGCAGGGGCAATTTTGAATTTTGCCAAAACACCAAAAATGTTTAGTTTTCAAAGAAACCCACTGATCCTTGTTAAACCAAAAGTAGCCACATATGAGGGGTGGCTTGAGCTTAAATTTGATGGGCAAAGGACACCTGTATGACCGTTAGAAAACATAGAATTTTCTAGAGATGCCTGAATTCAATTTTTTCTTTGTGGGTGAAGGAGTTTTTGGTCAAAAAACAAAGGGAAAGTGTTTTAAAGCAATTTTCGACCATAGCAAAGGATATTTGAGGGAAAAAATGCATGAAACGAACAACCATGAGCTCCACAAGCCAGGAAAAATGGAAAAAATGACATAGGCCGATGGATTTGGAAATTTAGTGCACAAAATAGGGTAGACATGTATTTTTCTTTCAAAATGGGGCAAAATAATAAGTTTGTGAGCCTTTGAAAGAATTCAATCTGGAGAACAAAGTTTGTAGACCAAAATTTTTGAATAAAAATGTTGTAGAGCATGTAGAACAAAGGGGAAATATTGGAAAATAATAGAGGATCAAAATGGGCACCAACATCAGCTCCTGCTTGGGGATAGGTACTCCCAGTGAGTGCCACAAGAACAATAAGTAGACCAGGTGCCAAAATAATCCATTGGGAAAAGGATTCATGAGCCAAAACCACCAAATACCAGCAAAGAAACCAACAAAAATGGATGCCACACACTAAGGCAAACCAAGAACCACCAAAACACCAAACACAGAGCAAAATCCAAACACTATACACTGTACAAGTTGGTAAGAAAACCACATTCAAAGAAAACAAATCAAGGGGAAACCCCAAATGCCGTCCATGTTGGATATGACCATGCCAAGAGGTTATGATATGTTTTTAGCAACTGAAAATATACCTCTTCTTCTTCTTTGTTTAATTTGTAAACTATCCAGTTTCTTTGAAGCTCCTCCATTGTGCTCAAGTCAAACCTTTTAGCATTTTTCAAGGCTGAATCAAGGACCAAATCTCTAGAAAAAAAACATACTTAGGAGATATGTTTTCAACAACTTCATACTCCCTAAAATCCATAAAACTCACAAAGTGATCAGTACTAGCATCTACCTGCAAAACTTCATAAGATGCATTGCTTTAGTCTTCAATAAGGTACATCATCTTCTTCTCTCCACATAACTTCACTAAGTTTCCTTCAATGGGGATAGTAGCATAAGACATGTCCATTTGGACACTCCCACTAACACTTGTAGCCCATTTCCTTGATAATAACATACCCCATTTGGCAGGGTAGTCAACAATCACAACATCCAATTTTAAATTCCTCTTGGGATAAGATGTAAACTACACCACCAGATCTTGACACACCCAACAACTATCACTTCCCTGGAATCCATGGTAGTACACTTGCCATACACTACTATCACTTTGATTCCTAATTCATTCATGACCTCCAAAGGCATGACATTACATGATGCACTAGAGTCAAACATATAGTTATGTAACAACTTGTCTTTGATAACCAAGGTAGTGAAAAATGGATCCACGTTCAGCTGAGATTTAACTAAAGAAGTTCCTAAGTAATCCTTAGGTGGTTCCCCCAACTCTTCTAACACTTGTGTTTATTCCAATTTTGCAATGTCAATAAGAACTTAAACCTTGCTTCCAACTCTACTTTGGGTACTCTCTTCCTATTTGAATCCTAAATATTCAAAAGCCCTCTTCTTGTGATCAGGAATCCTAAGCAACTCAGAAATTGGAACATGAATCTTGATTTGACTCAAGACTTGGGCAATATCATATGGATCATTCTTGGGCAAGGTAGCATTGGAAGGGAGATAAGCAGATTCATTAGATGGTATGGTAGTCTTTTCAGTTTGGGCATGGGGAGGATCACAAGTTTTTCTTGGGGGAATAGGGCCTTTACTAGATGTATTTTTCTTTAAAATTTCTTTATTAAGAAATGGAAATTTTGACTTGGCTTGTTTCCCCCTGGTAGCTTTACTTCTGGTATTTTACTCCTCTTGGGAAACTACAACATTCATAAGAAGTTACCTATCCTCCTCTGAAGGGATATCACCATCATACTTCTCAATAATCAAAGCTCTTAAGTATTCAAAATCATTATTGGGTAGCTTAAAGGATTTTAGATTATCAATTTCTAAAACATGAGAAGGAGGAAGAAGATGTACATGTTGGATACAATCCCAAAAAACAAAAGTAGTCCTAGCACTTATGAAATCCATTGAAGTATCTTCCCTTGGTGAACTTGCAGGGATCTCCATCATGTAGGAATCATCATCAATTTCATCATCAAATTCCTCTTCAATTTTGTGATCTATTCCACATGGAGGATGGGGTCAAAAACATCTATCACACCAATTAATTTGATTTACATCATCAATAGTAGCCACCCTAGTAGCTAGGGGATCAGGCACTACCTTATTTTCCTTGGACTGAGATTGTTTATTTCCAAATCTAATAGGCCCTTTTCCTTTTTTCATCAAATCTCTGATCACCCCTAGGATGATTGGAAAATCTATCATGGTTATGTGCTTTTTTCTAACCTTGTGAAGTTTTCCCAATTCCCTTCTCAGCTCTTGCCAACTTGTTTGAGATTTCTTTGATAGCCCCTGCCAAAGTTTTCACAACCTCCTCTAAATCAGCACCCTTGCTAGCTTGAGGTTTTTTAGGGTTTATCAACTCTACTCCATCTCTCTTGAGATGTTTCCCAATTTATTTGATATTGTTTTTAATTTGAAGTGCCATGGTGAAAGCTTGTCGTCAATTGGTAGGGTTCTTATCTCTTAAGTAGTAGGCTGCTTTCTTATCAAATGCATCTACATATTTGATTAGACAAGATTCATCACAAGGCCTTAGACTAATAGGAAACCTTCTCAAAGTTTTTCTAAACCTTGTATTGAAGTCATGGAATGATTCATTGGGGTTCTTCTTGATATTCTCAAATTAAGACAAGAGAAATATAGGATCAGTCTTGTCACCATATTGCAATTTTAATGTATTCTTTATCTCAGTCCAAGAATCAATTGAATTATTAGGTAGAGCCTTGTACCAATCCCTAGCATCCTCTTCTAGTGTATGATTGAACAATTTAATATACACATCTTCAAACTCTATTTCAAAATCCTCCACAATGTTGACAAATATCTTGAGATGTTGATCACCACTTATAGCATTGTTACCTTGTAACTTTGGCAACCTATTTCTGACAACTTGTGGGACAACATTAGGGTAACCATCCATTCCTCTAAATTCTATAGGACTAAAGGTGTTAACAACAAATGGAGTTCTAGGCTAAGCCATATTTTTGGAGGTGGTGATCTTGGGGGTGACACAAAATGATGAGGAGTGCAAGGTCTTTGGGTCTCAAAAATGTGGCTCACAAGATTGGTATTCTCTATTTATGCTAATTTTATTGGAAAGTTTTATTAGGATTGAAACACACGTGTAGATTGAAGAAGGAAATCACCAGGTACAATAGAAGGACCTGTTGTATATATCTTCCCCCTGGGTAGATATAGACAAGCGGAAGAATATGGAAACCAAAGAAATTCAAACCTCAGCCCATAGCGCACGGAAATGGCGCATAACAATGAGTGTCAACATGAGAATTTATGCGCCAAGGCGCAGGAAAGTGGTGCACAGAAATGGATGTCGACAATGTAAAGGATGCACCCTTTGCGCACGGAAATGGCGCATAACAATAAGTGTCAACAGGGAAAAAGTTGCGCCTTGGCACACATAAGAGGATTTCGACACAAATGTAAATGCGCCCTTGGCGCACAGAAGAAGATGTCAACATAGAAATAGACGCACCCTTGGCGCACAAAAAGGAATGTTGACACGGGAAAAGTTGTGCCCTTGGCGCAGGTAAAGTGGCGCACGTAAACATGTGTCGACATAAACATATTTGCGCCTTTGGCGCACAGAAAAGAGTGTTTGACATGCAAATGAATGCGCCTTTGGCGCACAAAAAGGGTTGTCGACACAAACATATTTGCACCTTTGGCACACGAAAAGGATTGTCAACATGCATATGGATGCGCCAAGGCGCACCTTCAAGAGGCGCAACATTCTGAGCGCTGACAGGAAGCAGACCCTGACCCAGATATTCAGATGGCCATAACTTTTGACTGGGAGCTCCGATTCACACAAGGTTGGACTTTTCAGAAATCCTACGGCGTCCTCTACCTAACTACGACTGGATATCTTTAATTAGGTGGGAACAAGTTCTTAAAAATGCAAAATACAGTTTTCCACTTTTGGGATTTGATATGGTCCTCACCTACCACCATAATGAGATGAATTAAATACAACCTGAGGTGGTTGGGGTAGATTTGGACTTTCTCTCTCTTCTCTCTCTCATTCTTCCTATAAATTGTAAGGAGGGGCTTCTTTCTAAAGGTTGGAAATTCTTGTTTTGCCCCTCCCTTCTTCTCTTTGGCAGGTGAATCTGTGGAGTTAAAACCTCCCATTTAAAACTGTAATGTAGCTTTGCCTCTTGGCATTTTGCAGTGTGTTGTATCAATCTTTGGAGCAAATTAATGCATGTCTGTGGATGATTATCAACCCTCTCAGTGTTTATTTGCATCTTCTTGATCTTTCACTACAAATCTGGTTATCTGTGCATGATCTTGCATTACATTTTTTTTGGGTCTGTGTTTATTGGCAAGACAGGTGTTCTTCATTCCTCGGTGCATCACCTCTGTTAGTTTAGGTTTTATTTTCTGCATTTTCTTACCCCTGTCTCCTTGGAAAATTAGATTAGGTTTTGAGTAGACCCTCTACATTTTTACGTGTGCATCTGAACAGAGGAATAGGAACCAGCCTTCATCCGGAGAGCTTTTCCGATTTCGCAAGGTCCCACACTTGGGAAAAGCTCCATGTTGTGCAGTCGCACTGAGACTTTCAACCCATCGCGTTGCAGAGTCCCAGGGGTGCTGTGATTTCACATCAATAGTTTTGGCACACCCGGTGGGACCAAGAGGTCATTCCATAGATTTGAAGGAGTTTTCATGAAATTCGGACCAAAAAATTGCAGGTTTTACAATTCCAGATTTTTCACCTTCCAGGCTGAACTTTGAAATTGATTTTCAAGGACTTAACTTGCTCGAAACAAGTCAAAATTTCATCAGTTGATAGATCGGGGGGGTAATCTTCAAAAGGGTATTCCTAGAATTTTGAGATTTTGACTTTCAAAATTTCATGGTTTTTTGAATTTCGGATTTCAGGTTTTCAGAAATCTGGCGTTTTTTTGGGTTTTCGGGACTGTCATTCCAAATCAAATTCCAAACCCTAAAATCTCAAATGTGCAGGTCTTTTAAAAAATTTTGTGTTTAAATATTGTCAGGTTTTGGTGTGTAACTTGGCAAAATCTAGTCTTTTGAGGCTTGTTCTCTAACACATCTGGCGACTCCGAAGGGATAGAATTCAGTGGTGTAGCAGCACAAGTTGCCTAGGCACATGAGAAGAATTCGAACCAGGTCCAATACTCAAGAAGAAGGGCTATTTTTCCACTTGTAACTATCACCAGGCAGAGGAAGGAGAGGAAGAAGACCACAAAGATCACCATCTCCGCCTAACAGGACTTTGTCTACACCTCCACCTGGTAGGCCTTTTCTCGCATCAACCAGGGTTCTTAGGCCAATCATAATGGCGCATCTACCACCGAATCCCTTTGTCAATTTCACGGGCAGTAGTCCACTTGCCCTAAATGCTCAGAATCAAATTCCAGTTGCAGCGCTAAAGAATATCCCCTACTTCACAGGTGAAAATCATACTACTCCTATTGATCACATCCAGGATATTGCTAATGCATGTGCAATCCACGAAATAAATGAAATGGATGTTGCAGTCAAGCTGTTGGCTTCATCTTTCAAAGGCAAGGCCTTACAATGGTTTAGGAGCCTTACAGCAGGCTCTATTACGAATTGGAACCAACTTTGTTCTGCTCTTTGCAGCCAATTCGGGGAGAGGGCGGACAATTTATCTTTATTGGAACAGCTGACAACAATCAAAAGGGCTCCTAACGAACAAATGGCAGATTTCAACTTTAGATTCCAACGGACATGGGACAGGATCCCAATAGCTATTAGACCAACTGCCGAAGGAGCATTCCTTTATTTCTTAAAGGCTATAAATTCAGACATAGCCATGATGATCCAATCAATGGGAGGGACAACGCTGCCAGGGTCCTATGACACAGCGATCAGAGCAGAGAACTGTTTGATCCAAGCCAGAAAGCTTGCACCAAGGCCACCAATGCCTCTCTATCCAGACATGGGAAAGCCTACAACCAGTCAAGCACCAGAGTTGAATCCCATTCCAACTCCTAGGAATCAAAGCAATAATGAGGCGTCGACTTCTTCAAATACTTCAAAGGAATTGCAGGAGGTCATGAAACAATTGCAGAACCTTGGAAATGAGCTTGTGACTATCAAAAGACAGCAAGCTCAAAGTGCTAGACCGTATCAGCCTCAAGCACAGTACCAAGCTAGGCCCCCATACCAACAAAATAGACCACCACCTCAGGCTGCAAATCAAAACCAGAACCAAGGACAGCCTCAAGCTGCCAGGCCATTTCGACCGTATGATCCAAATGCAACGACGTCCTCAAGAGCCTTGGTTCCAACACAAAATAACATGGCACAGGAGTACGACTGGTGTTACCCTTGCAATCTACCTCACAATCAGTCAGCATGTTTCAATGGTGCACTGAATCAGGCCTTGATGGTGCAAACCATTGGTGTTGCTCAAGAACCAAGCCAGGAGGAGAATCAACAGCAACAAACACAACAAGAAGGACCTCCAACAGAAACCACATTGGCAAATTGGCAAACGGAAGACTTCTGTGGAGTTAACCAACAGCCTTTTCAAGGCGTGGCTGCCAACACACGGTCAAAGAAGAGAAATATAGGAGAGGGACAACCATGTAATCCAGTTGTTCCTCAACCCACTCTTACACAACAAGGGGCCAGTAGACCAAATGTAGCCCCAAATGTGCAGCAATACCAGACCTAAGGTACCTGTTGTAGCAACACATGCACCCGTTCAAGCTCCAGAAAAGCTTGCACCAAGTAAGGGGCAGCAAAAGGACAGTTCATCCCCCTTCAACATCATCGATCAAATGAAGAAGACACATGTGAACATTTCCATGTGGGAATCACTGGCGATCCCAGGGCAACGAGATTTATTGCAAGCTGCAATGGCTAATTGGTCTGCCACAAATGTATCAAACCAGGGAAATGAGAAAGTTTCTCACTAATGCAGTGCAACATGATGGGGGCCAGACAAGGAAAAATTTGAAGCCTCCACCATTCTATGTTTCGTTGATTGTTGGAAACCACTTGGTACACAACTGCATGATTGATTCTGGGGCAAGTAGTTCAGTGATGCCGAAGCAAATAGCGGATCAACTGGGTCTGAAGTACGAGCCAGTGCTGAAAGGAGTAGTGCAACTAGATGGAACAGCAGTGGGAACAGTTGGGGTCATCAAGGGGTTAAGCCTAACACTACATTCATGTCCTAATGTTACAGTTCTGCAAGATGTGTCTGTGATTGACCTTCTGCCACTCTTTGCGTTGTGTCTATCAAGAGACTTCACTGCAAAAATCGGTGGATATTTATCTGCAGATTGGTCACACATGATTTTTAGGACAAGGTATGGAGCCAAAGCAACAATCAGGTCAGAACCAATTGCCCATTTCCATATTGAGCCTCATGTACCAAATCCTATCAATGCAAATTGCTCGGTTTTTGATCAGGAGGAGTGTTCAAGTGATCTAGAAACAGGTACTAAGGTCGAGGGAATTCCTGATTTAACTTTGGATGAATGGGCAAACAAGAGTCATGAATTTGACCCATACAAGGAAATTGAAGAATCTGAATTGGGCGTGTATTGTATACACGAAGAAAATTCACCCATTCCCGGCATCATTCAGCCTGAACAAAAGGATGAAAACAAAGTTTGGAAATTATTTTTCGATGGTTCGAGAAGCAGACAAGGTGCTGGAGGTGGTGCAATGTTGATTTCACCACAAGACATCAAATATTTTTCAGCTTTTCGTTTCCAGTTTTCCTGTTCAAACAACACGGCTGAATACGAAGCATTGATTCATGGAATTCATTGGGCCAAGAAAAGGGGCATAAAGAACTTGCAGGTGTTTGGAGATAGCGAGCTAATCGTCAACCAAGTTAGGGGACAACATGCTACAAAGAACGACTTGCTAAGGAGCTACAAGAATAGGGTATGGGACCTCATTGAGGATTTCAAAGCTTTCAACATTGTATCCATACCCAGGAAGAAAAATGAAGCCGCAGATAGGCTCGCAGCAGTTGGAGCGACATTTGATGTGGTTGACAGCATCAGGAGAGAAAAAATGCAGCCACACATCCATGTGGTTGTGAGGCCAGCAGTTCCAGATAACAACACAAGCTGGCAGGTGTTTGAGAACGATCAACAGATCGTCAATTTCTTACAAGAAGAGGCTGAATTTTCAGCTAGGAATCAGGACAGATTAGAGCAGCAGTATGGGGATCAAGTAGTACAGCTGCGGACAAACAAGCTTCCTAAGGGTTTGGTAACATTGGAGTCTATCTTCAACCCTAACGACCAGTTTCGTAAGGAAAAGGCAAACATACAGGTCAAGAGAGAAGATTCAGAGCCAATTCCAGTTGGGGAAGACAAAACACTTCAAATTGGCAAAGTGGCCACTGAACAGGAGAAATCAGATTTCATACAACTTTGCCAAGAATTTCCAGATGTCTTCGCTTGGAGCTACGAAGACTTGAGAGGATTCGATCCAAATTTGGCACAACATACCATAGAATTGGATCCAGATGCTAATCCCGTCAGGCAGAAACAGAGACCGGTCAACCCTCACATTGAGCCTCTAATGAAGAAAGAGCTAAATAAGCTGATAGAGGCAAGCATTATATTCCCGATCAAGCACTCAAGCTGGGTTGCAAACTTGGTTCCGGTCAGGAAGAAGAGTGGAGAAATCAGGTTGTGTGTAGATTTCCGAGACCTCAACAGGGCATCTCTCAAAGATCATTACCCACTTCCTTCAATGGAACAAATATTGCAAGTAGTATCCGGTTCAGAGAGGTTCTCTCTCCTAGATGGCTACTCAGGGTATAATCAGGTGATGGTAAAAGAAGATGACCAGTTCAAGACAGCTTTCACCACCAAATGGGGGACCTATGCCTACAAGAAGATGCCATTTGGGCTATCAAATGCTGGGGCCACTTTCCAAAGGGCAATGGATATGGCATTCAAGGGGTTGATCAATAAAATAGTTTTGATATATCTTGACGACATCACTGTATTCTCAAAAAATGCAGCGGATCACCTCTATCATTTGAGGCAAGTATTTCAGAGGTGTAGAAGATTTGGGGTATCATTGAATCCCAAAAAATGCATATTCTTGGCTCACGAGGGAAAACTTCTAGGCCATATTGTTTCAAAGGAGGGGTTGGCGATTGACCCAGAAAGAGTTGAAGCAATTCAAGCATTGCCATTGCCAAGTCACAAGAAGGCTCTTCAAAGCTTCTTGGGAAGGATCAATTTTGTCCGCAGGTTTGTTCCAAACTTTGCAGCTCTTGCGAAGCCAATAACACTGATGTTAAAGAAGAGCATGGCATTTAAGTGGACATCTGAAGGCAAGGCAAGTTTTGAGGCAATAAAAGAGGCTATATCTCAAGCCCCAACTCTCGTCAATCCAGACTTCTCTAAGGAATTCATGCTATATGCCTTTGGTGGTGGAGACACAATTTCTGCAATCCTGGTACAACAAAACAAAGAAGGGTTAGAACAACCAGTTGCTTTCTTCAGTCAAAGCTTGGAGGAATACGAAACTAGGTACTCTTTCATTGAAAAGCATGTCCTTGCGGTAATCAGAAGCTTAAAGAAATTCAAGCACCTAGTCTCAAACAACAAGATCCAATTATTAGTCTCTCATGCGGGAGTCAAGGACTTCCTTCTAAACAAGGATCTGAATGAGAAACGTGCAGGATGGATAACTCGTGTCATGGAATATGACATCGAGATCAAGGTCACCAAACTAGTACGTGGGAAGGGACTATGTGAGCAGCTAGCCTTGAGTCAGAAAGTTGAAGCTGGTGATGAAAAGGAGACTACCTTGGTACTACAGGATGATCAAGAACAAGAAAATGATGACGTGCCTACTCCTTGTTGGACTCAAAATATGATACACTTCCTACAGACAGGCCTATGCCCTCCAGAAATGAGCAAAGCAAAGAGGAGATACTTCAGATTACAAGCCATTCCATATGTGCTTGTTGATGGTGTTTTGTTTAAGAAAGACATCAATGGAGTTCTATTGAGGTGCATTGGGATAAGTCAAATTGAGAGGGTGTTACGAGATTTTCATGATGGAGATTCTGGAGGACATTTTGCCCCACGAGTAACAGCTCTCAAAATAATGAAGGCAGGGTATTATTGGCCGACAGTCTTCAGTGACTGCTATACATGGATAAGAAAGTGCAAGAAATGTGCACTCTTCACAGGCAAAGAAAGACAAGCAGCACTTCCATTGCACCCAATTCTGGTTGACCAACCATTTATGCAATGGGGATTGGACTTCGTCGGGGTCATTAATCCAAACTCAAGCCAAGGCCACAAGTGGATTCTCACGGCAACAGACTATTTCACCAAGTGGACCGAAGCAGTAGCGCTCAAGGAAGCAAATGAGTCTAACATACTAGACTTTTATGAAGGAATAGTGACCAGGTTTGGTGTGCCGTCCACTATCATATCAGACAATGCATTGGCATTTATAGGTTCCAAAATTACAGAATGGGCTGTTAAGAATGGAATCTACTTGAGCACCTCTTCAAATTATTACCCGCAGGGTAATGGACAGGCAGAGTCCACAAACAAAAATTTGCTAAGAATCATCAAGAGGACTCTGGATGAAAATCAAAGAACATGGCATACCAAGCTAAAATCAGCATTATGGGCTGACAGAATAACACCAAAGAGGTCTATAGGTAATTCCCCTTATAAGTTGGTCTATGGAAAAGAGGCAGTATTGCCTATATCATTAGAACTACCTGCATTAGAATTCATGAAGCAGTTGGAGTTGGCTGAGTTCGAACCAATGGAGGCTAGGTATGCAGAGTTGATGGAATTGGAAGAAATTAGAGAACATGCAGTTCAAACAATTGAGAAAGATCAGGCCTTAGTGAAAAGATGGTTTGATAAGAAAGCAAGAGCAAGGACCTTCCAGGAAGGGGACCTAGTTCTGAAATGGGATGCAGATCGGGCAAAACCAGGAAGGCATTCCAAGTTTGATGCCATTTGGAGTGGCCCCTACATGGTCACGGGATGTAAAAGTAGTAATGCCTTCCAATTGTCTACATTGGACGGAGAAGAACTTTCGATTCCGGTCAACGGAATCTATCTTAAACATTGCTACTGAAAAGAGAAAATTTCTACCCTTGTAAATATTAGCTTAGATTTCAATTCCTCTAAGTGCGTTTGCACATTGTCTTGTTGTAGTTAGGTTTCAGTTTCCCTAAGTGCTTTGGCACAGGTTTCGTTGCTCTCAGGTTGTTTCTACAGTTCAAAGTGCTGTCGGAGAAGGAGTTGCGGTTTCAGGCTCGGGATCAGAGATCAAGTTGGTTTCAAGTATTGCTTATGACTCCATGCCCAATGGATTTCTAAAAGGGCCACTGATCTTCTACCTAGCAGGCAGGTGATCCCGTTGAGTCACCAAATTGTTGTATATATCTTCCCCCCGGGTAGATATAGACAAGCGGAAGAATATGGAAACCAAAGAAATTCAAACCTCAGCCCATGGCGCACGGAAATGGCGCATAACAATGAGTGTCAACATGAGAATGTATGCGCCAAGGCGCAGGAAAGTGGCGCACAGAAATGGATGTCGACAATGTAAAGGATGCGCCCTTGGCGCACGGAAATGGTGCATAACAATGAGTGTCAACATGAGAATGTATGCGCCAAGGCACAGGAAAGTGGCGCACAGAAATGGATGTCGACAATGTAAAGGATGTGCCCTTGGCGCACGGAAATGGCACATAACAATGAGTGTCAACAGGGAAAAAGTTGCGCCTTGGCACACATAAGAGGATGTCGACATAGAAATGCGCCCTGTCGGCAAATGTGCGCGCGCCTTGGCGCACAGAAAGGAATGTTGACACGGGAAAAGTTGCGCCCTTGGCGCAGGTAAAGTGGCGCACGTAAACATGTGTCGACATAAACATATTTGCGCCTTTGGCGCACAGAAAAGAGTGTTGACATGCAAATGAATGCGCCTTTGGCGCACAAAAAGGGTTGTCGACACAAACATATTTGCGCCTTTGGCACACGAAAAGGATTGTCAACATGCATATGGATGCGCCAAGGCGCACCTTCAGGAGGCGCAACATTCTGAGCGCTGACAGGAAGCAGACCCTGACCCAGATATTCAGATGGCCATAACTTTTGACTGGGAGCTCCGATTCACACAAGGTTGGACTTTTCGGAAAGCCTACGGCGTCCTCTACCTAACTACGACTGGATATCTTTAATTGGGTGGGAACAAGTTCTTAAAAATGCAAAATACAGTTTTGCCACTTTTGGGGTTTGATATGGTCCTCACCTACCACCATAATGAGATGAATTAGATACAACCTGAGGTGGTTGGGGTAGATTTGGACTTTCTCTCTCTTCTCTCTCTCATTCTTCCTATAAATTGTAAGGAGGGGCTTCTTTCTAAAGGTTGGACATTCTTGTTTTGTGCCCCTCCCTTCTTCTCTTTGGCAGGTGAATCTGTGGAGTTAAAACCTCCCATTTAAAACTGTAATGCAGCTTTGCCTCTTGGCATTTTGCAGTGTGTTGTATCAATCTTTGGAGCAAATTAATGCATGTCTGTGGATGATTATCAACCCTCTCAGTGTTTATTTGCATCTTCTTGATCTTTCACTGTAAATCTGGTTATCTGTGCATGATCTTGCATTACATTTTTTTGGTCTGTGTTTATTGGCAAGACAGGTGTTCTTCATTCCTCGGTGCATCACCTCTGTTAGTTTAGGTTTTATTTTCTGCATTTTCTTCCCCCTGTCTCCTTGGAAAATTAGATTAGGTTTTGAGTAGACCTCTGCAGTTTTACGTGTGCATCTGAACAGAGGAATAGGAACCGGCCTTCATCCGGAGAGCTTTTCCGATTTCGCAAGGTCCCACACTTGGGAAAAGCTCCATGTTGTGTAATCGCACTGAGATTCTCAACCCATCGAGTTGCAGAGTCCCAGGGGTTCTATGATTCGACACCAACAGGACGTTCACTGGCTGAAGTGAACAAGTTTATGAGAGGATTTCTTGAATCAGAATCACTTGAAGAAGAGTGATAATCCTCTACCAAAGGATGATCTCTCTCACCAATGGATATATCTTTACTTGATGTCTGACCTTTAACAACTTTCCAAAATCTTCTCTCTTCTAATTATGAGTTCCTTGAATCTAAGAACAACTTCTTAGCAGAGTCCCTAATGAAGAGAGATCTTCTTCCTTCCAGTTTTTTAGAGATTAGCAACACAAAATAAATGACAGAAAATTCAAGACACTGGTATTTATCAAGATCAGAACAACATGGAGTCGCCACTAAGGAATTTCACCCTAGTTGTGCAACTGAGAACCTTACAAAAATTTATAGATCAGACCTTCCTTTTTTTTGAATTTATCAACCATAAATGCAAATCAAGTGCAACAATTGCTGGAAACTAGTAAAATTGCAGGCAAAACTTATACCTTCACTTAATCCTTACAAATCTGATTATAAAATGATGCTTCAACAATGTATTTGCATATAAAATTTTCAAGGGACATTACTAGGGTTTGACATGCATTCAAATATGTATGCACATGGATCATATTGAACTAAGAAAATATCAAACTTAGAACTCTACTCTTCATTCCAACCTTATAAATTTAATCAGAAGATGATACTCAAATTTGTAATTACAATAAATCACAGAAGAAGTATTACTAAGGATTTGAAATACTGAATAATTTCCCTAGAAACGGTGCTAGAAAGTGTTGTTGATGGGATATATAGACATGGACTGGTAAATGAATCAGCAAATCAATCTCAGCAATACAAATTATTTCCCAGGAATTCAAAATAGTCCCTGATAACGGCACCAGAAAGTGTTGGTACCCAAATCTATTTTCCTTTTCAGTCTAAGCAGAGTCATGGATATGGCATAAAGCTTTAATTACGATAGATCATGATATGTGTTGTTTTGTAGCTGGGGATGTGATGTAACTGGCACTCAGATTTTTGGAGAGATGGATAACACTCAAATAGGACGTGATCTTGTCCTAACTGTTTTAGGTTGTGCCTTTCAACCAAGGTAAGAGAACCTGATTTGTAACCCTCAAATGGTGAAGGAGATGAAGACATCCCTCAATTTGTGCAAATAGTATGGAAAGGGCCTTGAGAAAATATGATCAACACTCCAAATCTGACTTTCACAAGTTGTCACTCCCAGATTATGGAGATATTTTCAAAGCAAGGCAAGTGTTGCTGAAGAAATTACATGATCCTAATTTGCTTTGTGCATTTTTTTAGATTGATTATATTCTATTATTGACACACAATGCAATGTGGGGGTAGTATGGGGTAGGATTAGTTATTTTGAGTGAATTTTGGTGGGATATTTTTAGACAAGATTAACCAGAATTTTCCAAATTCTTTGAGGACCTTTGCAAGAAATTTGTAAGACCTAAACAATAGAATGCTTCAAAGGGGTTAAGGTACTCCTTCAACCAAGATATGTGTAGAAAATAGAGGCCCATATCTGCACTCTTCCACACAATATTTGAAAACCTGCCAAAAAATCTTGAAGCAGATGAACCAATAAAGCATCCAGAAACCTCTATTTTATCATGACCCGAGGTGCACCCAAAGGTTTACAAACAATCTCTAAATTTAGGGAAGGTAAAGTGATTTTAGATCTATTTATCTCCTTATCATAGGAAAGCTCTTCTAAGAGTGAGATTGCAAATGCCACTAAACTATCAACAAGAAATGAGACCATGTATGATTAAGAGAGATTTCAAACACAAGACTACAACAAGAGCAAGAAACACAAATTGAAAACATTTTGAAACATAAGTGCATGAAAATTTTGCCAAGAGACAACAAAATAACCTAGAATGACCAAATTTATTAGCAGGGGAATGTTATAAGAACAATCTCAGAGCTTGTTGATGGATTTACAACTAAAACCAACTCAACATGATACAAATATGATGCAGAAAGGAATTAGAAATGGTTCTCAGGTGGTTTCTCAAAGAATGGGCTTCTTCCCAGATTTTCCCATGAAATTATAAGTTTCTCTAACATTTTTCATGTCTCAAAACATGCATTATATAACTTTCAATTACATTTGATTCTTCTTTCCCAAGAAAATAATATGCCTAATATCAAGTTTGTTACAAAATTTCAACATGATTCATAGATAGGGACATTTAACATATTTGCAACAAAAATTTCCAGTTGTTTGAAAAAAAGGTGAATCATTACAAATCCTTCATCATTATCCATTGTGGAGGAATTTTTTTCACTCTCTAAACATGGAGACTCCTTTGATTTCATTATTTCATCCTTATCATTTAAAAATTTGATTCTGTAACTTCTTGATTTGAGATTTCATGTTTTACACAGGATGGGGAAAAAATTATTTCAAAAACACCTCAAATCTACAAATTAGTCCTTAAAACCAATTACATTGGTCCTTATAGGCACAAACTACATGAATTTGCCAAAAATTTGATCAAAATTAATGCAAAATTTACATTTTCACACTTCCTGGAGCAAAAATGGTGGCCAAATTGAAGAATGTACAATTATCATTGATTTGCCTTTATCCCTTCAATATGAGCCCTCCACATGTCAAAATGTAATTGGGAATGAATTTGGGATCACTTTTTGACCTTTTAACATTTTTAGAAAAATGGAAAAAATTTATTTTTTCCTCCGCCCCCTGCCCTTGAAATTTGGAGCTGACACGTGGCATATGGTGGGTCCCATTGAAATCGCGCTTCAATTCTATACATTTCCACCCTTTTTGGGAATTTGGAAATTTTTCAATTTTTTCCCCATAGGCCTGCGCCTCTGATTTCTTCCTTCTCATGCATCTCCTTCTAATTTTTCATGGAGCCACGCCTCAAATTTTCATTCTAAGTCTTTTCGTAAAAAGGGAAAAAAATCTCTTTTTCCTCCACCGGCCCACCAACCTGCTCTTCCCACCACGTGTCTCCCTGTGGTTCATTTTGTGGACCCACACTTCAAACTTCCATGGAAATTACTTTTACAAAAAGGGAACAATTTCACTTTTTCCCTTGCCAGCCCGCCATCCCACACTCTCCTCTGCGCCTGCCACATGTCCACCCCTTGCTCCTTTGCAGACCTGCATCCCTTTCCTCACCCTTTTTACCTTTTGCCAAAAAGGAAAAACTTTCCTAAGTCCTCCACCAACCTCTCATTCCACCTTTGCATGAGAAAATGACACGTGTCCTCCTGCAGAGTTGTGGGAGCAATTTTAAATTTTTGCCAAAACACCAAAAAATGTTAAGTTTTCAAAGAAACCCGCCGATCCTTGTCTAACCATAAGCGGCCACGTATGAGTGGAGGCTCAAGCTTAAATTTGATAGGAAAATAATACCCGTACAATCGTAAAAAACACAAAATTTACCAGAGATGCCCGAATTTTATTTTTTCTTCGTGGGTGAAGGATTTTTTGGTCAAAAAACACAGGGAAGGTGTTTTAAAGAAATTTTTGACTGTGGCAAAGTATTTTTAAGGGAAAAAATTCATGAAATGAAAAACCATGAGCTCCAAGGGCTAGGAAAAATGGAAAAAATGATAGAGGCTAGTGGATTTGGAAATTTAGGGCACAAAATAGGGCAGACATGTATTTTTCTTTCAAAATGGGACAAAATAATAAGTTTGTGAGCCTTTGAAAGCATTCAATCTGGAGAACAAAGTTTGTAGACCACCAATTTTGAAGAAAAACACTATAGAGCACACAAAACAAAGGGGAAAGATGGGAAAATAACAGAGGATCAAAATGGGCACCAACACCTAACTATAATATCTCTTTTTACACCTTGAATTTGTGTTGTTTAGTGCAGATCATTAAAACATTTCATGGGTTTTCTATAAAAATCCACATGTGCCTTATGATCAGAAAGCTAATTCACACCAATTATTACATCATAAGACCCTCAAGGTACAACATAAAGGTCAACTTCTATAGTACATATTGTTAATTCTAAGTTTGCGCCAAAAAGACATTTATTAACTGTGTGGACAACATTGTTCCCATAATGGACGGTCCATGATTTTTCCATAATTCCATCTTTTATTTTTAATTTTGAAGTTAATTTACTATAAATAAATCATTTTTTAGAACCAATATCGAAAATTATAATTACAAGTATGCTAAACAACTTACCTGGCACTCTTATGGGCGTAGCTTGATTTTCATCTTGCTTATCCACTACTGCAACATGCATCTTGTGTTTCTGGTTATTGTCATTTTTATTTAGATGGAATTGATTGGTGTAGTGATCCTTTCCATAATTATAACAGCCCCCAACAGGTCCCTTCCTAGGCTCAAACTTATTCTCAGTTTAAAAATTACTGTTTTGGTCACTGTTGTTTTTCTACCCACTATTTCTATTATTTGTAGTTGGTTTATTTGTTACCATTTTATTACTTTTATCAGCCCTAAATCTTCTTTTGATGCCAAAATCCTTCCATGCCACATTCTTAGGTGTAAGGGATGAATGAGAGTTAAAAATTTCTTACGTTTCTCTTCTTTATGCGCAGAAATCACCTTCAATTTATGTTCTTTCCTTATGGCCTTTTCTACAACTCCTTCCATAATGGACGGGTTGTGTACATCCACCTCTCCACGTATAATAGGATTCAACCCCATTATAAATTTACGTATTATGAAATTTTAATCTATTTAGTACTATGGCACATACTTGAGAAGTTTGGTAAAATTCTATAAGCATTCAGTTACAGTAAGTTTCCCTTGGGTTAAGGTCTAAAATTCTACCATTTTAAAATAATAATAGAGTTGTGGCAACCATAACTACCTAAAGTAACCCTTAAATTAATCCCAAGTGATGTTTTCTTCATCCAAATTAAGTTTAACCTTATTTCTATCCCACCATGAAGATGATTCATGGGAAATATGGTAAGCTCCCCATACTACTTTGGTTTTGTAGTAATTTTTATGCCCTTAGAAAAATAGTCTAATCCCATGTGTGCAATTCTATCACCTAGCGAGCGCTTAGCACTCACCTAAGGCATGCGTGGGTGTGAGCCCCTTCTTTATGTGAGTCTTGTGAGAATACATCCTCTACTGATAGAAGGATAGATGCAAGAAGGGAAAGAACCATGCATTAATTATAGGAGTTTAGGATGAGTTATCATATCAATACATCCATTCAGATAACAAAAGAGAAGTATCAACAAAATACAAAACTAATTCATAACACAAAGGAAATACACTAGGGTTTATACTCATGAACAACACATATTCTTTAGAAAAAAACCTTATATTCATGTTAACCAGTTCAATAACCACATTACATTCATTAAGGCCATAACAAACCAATATAACAATGTAGATTAGAGTCATGCATCAGGAACCTAAGCCATGCTTTCCACATTACAAAAACCCATTACAAATCCATCCCCCTAAACATGTCATTTTACCTACAATCCTCCTAACAAGGACCTTAACCCATAGAACCCACTATTATCTCTGTAGAGCTTTGCCTATTCAAATGCTATATGATACCCCTCTTATCCTCTTTCTTCTACCTGAGCATCTCTTTATATAGTTTTAGTCTCCACCGCCATGCCTTCCTAAGATAACAAATCAGTTTCCAAGTGTCCATGTTGTCCTCCAATGGAGCATGCTTCCTTTCATCTGAGCTTTCCACTCTTTGCAATGATGTATTTCTGGATCCTTCCATTACATAAATGGAATATTCTTTTCTTAACCATACAGCTTCCAGGATGTCACCTTATCCACTACGCATGCTAGATGGGTCATGCTTTTCTCATGTGCTTCCTAGAATTCCAAATATGGCTAAGTCCCAAAACATGTCCTTCCTTACGTGTACTCTATGTGTTCTGTTAAACCCTCCTAAAACCTTGTCCTATGCACTTTCACCCCACACGCCCTTCTTCAAATAGGTCTCATGTGCCCACGTGCCTTCTTGTACTTAGACAATATTATGGAGCACAACTTCACCCCACACTACTCCTGTTCTCCATCCTTGGAAACACTTATCTTTAATGAATAAATAATGGCGGGCTCTGAATAGTGGGAAAAATAATGAAGGAATGGAGAATTGGGAGAAAGAATGAAAGAATGGGGAAATGAAAGAGAATAATTCTTATTTTTGAATGAGGAGAGGGAAATCCTTCCCTATTTTTGCCTCTACTTTTTCCCAAACGTCAACCTCACTCTGTACTTGTTGACAGAGGTCTCCAATTAGTGTGCTCACCCCCTCAAAACTTAGTTCCTCCCCTTTGGTACTCATTGTCTCAAAAATACTCTCCAATTGTTTTCCCAAGTCATAAAGTGCATCCATCTTGCGGGTGATATGGGGGTATAATTCCTTTAGCTAGCTTTTGATCAAGCCTCGCAAGGTCTCGATAGCTTCTGAATTATTTTCTACCTCCACCAAGATTTATCCCTTTCTGCTATGTTCCCCTTATTATTATCTTGAAACTCCTTGAGTTTTGTTTCATGTCTAATGACAGGATGCTTTCCACTCTATCTCTATCATCTCAATTTTCATATGTAGCTTCAGCAACATATGTGGTGACGTTTACCTCTTCAAAGAGTTTGGTATATAGAGGAATGATATTGAAAACATTTAGCTTCTCTTCTCTCTCTTGGCATGAAAATGCTTCTTCTGTGGTCTCTAAGGAAAGTGGTCACCTCTCTATAGTGAGGATGTGAGTCAAATCCTCTAGGAACTACAAGGTTGATTCATATTTTTCTCAGGCAGCACCAGGTCAGGATGCTTTAAAACAATAACAACTGTAATCATTTCAATTTTCTTGTGTAATCCATGTATCCTTGCCTTTTCCTCTTTCATTTCATGCCTTAATTGTGTGTTGATAAGTTCTTCTTATTTCAGGTCCTTGATTTTCTCAAGAAGCTCCTCCTCCTCCTTCTCCAACTTTGCCTCTAGGAATCTCACCCTATCATTCCTCCCAAAAAGCTTGGCCACAATCTCAACTGAAAATTTGTTGAGTGCATTGCAGACTTGATCATCTAATAATTGTTGAGCATTCACTAAGGGATTTTCTGCTTTCATCTCTGGAACCTTCATCAGTGCTCTTTTACTTACTTTGAACTTAGGTTCATCCATGTGGGACTCAAATGTCCAATAGGATCTTTCTAGTTCATGGATATGTGCCTTCTTCATCAAACAAAGTCATAGCCAAGAGTTTTTCTATTGGTATGGTGCTCTGGAAGCATATTCATAGTACCTTTCTTAGACCATTAATGTAGCCCATTCCTTGCCCTTATGCTGCCATTACACCCTTCCCACATATTTTCACAACCCTTGGGAAGCTTACTGCCAAATTGGGATTCCCACCCATGCTGCCATATTCTTTCCCAACTCTCTCTTCTTCCATTTCCTTAAAAATTTCATCTTTGCTCTGCTCCAACTCCTACTCCACCAAGTCCTTAATGATTCCCGCTACTTCTCTTTCCTTGGATTCTTCTACGTGTTCCTTGGTGAGGCTTGGGGTTCTCTAATTTTTGGTGCTTATCTCTTTACTCACCCCCTTACCTGGATCATTTGCTTCCTCTTCATCATTCTTCTCTTCACCTTCCTCTTCCTCAAAGTCTTGTACATTATATATTAGATGGTATTAACCTCCCTTGGGCTCATCATCATCCCTGCTGCCAATGTAGGCTTTTAAGATCTTTGTTTCCTCCGAGTTTTCCTTTTCTACCACCTTCTGCATCTTCCCAAATGGTGATTCCAGTATAGGAGATTCTTCCTTTTCTTTCTCCTTAATAGGCGACATCTTCCTTGGTGATTCTTCATGTGAGGGGCCCTTCATGCTCTAGCACCTCTTCTTCTGGGGTCTTTTCCTTGACTAGGGACTTCTTCCAACATGCCCATAGATTGTGTTGTTTACACACTTGGTGCCTTCTTCTCTTGCACCTCTTCTCTTTCCCTCTTCTTTTGCGTGGCCTTTTTCCTCCATTTGGGGTCTTTTGGAATGGAGACATAACTCTCCAGATAGGTTCCTTTCTCAAACTTAGGCCTTATGTGTAGATATACCCTTGTTGTAGCCCTTCTGACAATCGACAGTGCTATTGACTTCATCATTTATACTTCATGGGAGACATACTTATCCACGTATGTGCACTTCTTAGGGTATACAAACTTCTGACCCAACTCGCAGTGGTCTTGGTCTACCTCACTAAAGTCAAACCTTAGCCTTTTAGCCTCTTTGAAGTGACTGACCCCTGCTTGGAAGTATTGTCTGGTGAAATAGAAGGGTAGCTTGCACCATGGACTCTTAGTCCCATCTTTCAATATAAACCTACCAATGTAGAAATGTTGATATACTGCAAGCTCTACCTCTCCATCCACGAGCGTGGGCAACTACTCATGCATCCTCCACTTTTCCCTTAATGCATCACCCATTCGCTTGTACCACTTTTCTAGGCATTCCTTGTGATTGGCCGTAATGGTCTCACATGTATACTTCTCAAACCTTTTTGTGGGTAAGGGATTCTCTTCTCAATACTCCTAAATGAACTTTTGTGGCCCATCAGGCACTCCAATCTCCAAGAAAAAAATGGTGAGGAAAATGTTTCTGAATAGTATCTTTTCTCCTTCTTGAGTGTTGCTTATGACATCATCCGCAATAAAGGAAAACAAGTTATAGATGGTCCCTTTTAAGATCTTTTGGCATACATTTAACCATGCCTTGTTTACTTACATCCATATTTCTTGATCATTAAGCTTGGTGACTAAGCATGCAGCCATCCTCATAATAGGGTCGGGGATTTTTACGATTTTAAAGTACCATGAACCCTTTTTGTAGTCATACGCCTCCACAATTTCCTTGATGGCCTCATTATCATCCAAGTTATCATCTATGGAGTCTCCTTCATAATTCAGGCCAGTGAACTTTGATATAAGCTGAGGGTTATGTGCATTTTGCAGCCTAAAAAATAGAAGTGGTCTTTATGTACGCACGGCATTAACCAATGATATATTCGCTTGGGATTTCCAAAATAAAGCAACTCATATAGTTGTAACAACCATGCATTCTCTAACTTTAACTTTACTTCATCACTATATATTGGCATTCTATCTGGTGTACTCTTGTTAGTTAGATGAACCAGTTCCAATCATATTTCTTTCTCAGTAGTGCTCATGTGATGGTTTTAATTGCTCACAAACATTTGTCTCAAATGTGACACCCACTCTTTTGCCAACAATACTCCATTTGGGTACTGCATTTCTACATACCATTCTTCATTGGAGCTAATGATGACAATGGTTTGTTTTCCTTTTCCCTTGCCCTTATGTTTATTTGGTGAAATGGTCACCTTCTTTGGTGTCATGTTTCCTTGTTGGGTTACAACCTAAATCTCTCCTTCTTGCTCTGATCTACTACTCTACTCCACTCTAAGGCTCCACTCCGTGAAGAATATTTTTTCTTTCATACCCTAGTTTCCAAACCCTAACTAGGAAAAAATTCTTCCACAAGACAACTTATTCTGAAAAGAACTCTCCCCACACCTGTGTAATCTTTTCACTCTGGTTCACAGATTAATCTAGTTACACACTTTATGATTTTTCTTCCTTCACATAAATCTCTCTAGATTCCCTAGTTCACAAGAGCTTTAACTTCACAAAATTAGGGTAAATAATAATGTGCCCAACTTCATACTTATAGTTTTTGCTCCTCTCCAACAATCAATGATATACCACCTACCGATGTACTTAGAATTAAATGTGTTTTTTTCCACTAGGCTGACCTTAAGTGCCCTTACCCATGCACCCAATCCTACACGAAAAACCAATCTAACCGAAGACTCTTACACATGTGTCTATAGCGCCAAAGGAACTTCTTCTTTCCTTTACCTAATTTTTGTCCTCACCTACCTCATGTTGTTCGTGCACTCTTCACCCTTTGTACATGGTATTTGTTATAACCTTCTTAACACCACAATTCATTATCCACGTTTTCCCACATGCTTTCTCAACCTTACGCGCTTCTTTCTACTGGTCCATTCAAATTTTACTACTAGCTTATAATTTACTTTTCACTACTCCACCCCACTCTAAAACAAATGCGTGGTCCTCTGTGCATACACAACTTTAGAAAAATAATGTGGTTACCGACACACAAGGCACAAAACAAAACAAAAAGAAAGGAAAAGGAAATGAGAAAGGGAAACACAAGAAAATAAAAAGCATGCATAAAGGGAAATCCTAAACTAACGAGCAACACTACCTTATTTACAAACACAAGGAATGCTTATTTATAGTAGAGATTCAGCCTACTCCCATTGAAATGGCCAGGTAACTTCATCCCATCCAGTGCTTGTAACAGACATGTTCCTGAACCAAATATGTATGAGATGATGTAAGGGAACACCCAATGGACTTTAAACTTCCTAGGATGGCATAGATACTTCAAATCATACAAAAAACCCATATTCATAATCTCAAATTGCTTGTTTTTTATATGATGATCTTGTCATGCCTTTTGTCCCCTTTTTTAGTCTTCTGACTCCATTTAACAAGTGATTGTCTCTCATATAACTGTTAGTGCAAAATCACAGCACCCCTGGACGCACATCAGGCTTCTAGGTTGATGTTCAGGCATCCAGTGTGATTGCACAACATGGAAACCTCTCTCCAAGTGTGGGACTTGTGAAACCGAGAGAGGAATCTCCAGAGAAGGCTAGTTCCTGCTCCTAAACTACTTGCCACAAGCTATTCCAGTGCAGGTAAGCTAATCTAATCCTAATCTAACCATGCCAAGGAGACAGAGAGAGAGAGAGAAGGGGAAAACAACAAAAGCCTACACTAAAATGGTGATACACCAGAGAAGGAGAATGTTGGACATCTATCAAAACTGCCATGGGACAAAGAGAGGTGAGCAATGGGAAGGATGGACAGATGCATCACAGGCCCAAGGATAGATTTCACACAGAAAATGTCCCAAAACTCCATGAACACAACTCCAAACCTGCAATGAACATTCAAACATGCACAAATACCTGTAATGAAGAGAGGCAAGAAGAGGACAAGCAAAAACGAGGAAGGATGGACAGATGCATCACAAAACACGTTTTGTTGCTCCAGAAGTTTGCACAGAACATCATTCCATTAGTAAAAGGAAAAAACGCCATTACAGAGCAAGGGAGGAGGTTCCAACTCCATTTTCAACCCTAGAGAAGAAAAGATGGGAGGGCCAAGCTGAAAGAATGAACAACTCTTTTTTTTTTAAAAAATGAGCCAAATCTGGCTTTTACATTGCATGGGTCGAGCTCAGGGGACAGAAAACGTGGGAAAACATGTAAGCCTATTCCTCATTGAATGCCAACACATTAAAATGGCATAGGATACCTTACCAACCCATACCCTGCCATCTTTGACCGATTTGGAGGAGAATGCGACCCATTTTGCATTAATTTGGCCGCTGAAATGTCACTTCTGGCCGTGCACACGTGTCAGAGCTGTTTCTCAATTTTCCCTCTTCAGAATACACCAAAACTTGAGGTTGATCCCAAAATCATGTAGAGCATCTCAACAGCTTTCCGTTGATATAAAGAACGTGGAAATCCGAGCTCTGGATCAAAAGATATGGCGATCTGAAGATTTAGGGCACGGAACAGACCAAGACAGAATTCGAAATATTTTCCCGCGCTTCGCCACCTAGATGACACGTGGCAGGCTCTGATTGGTCGCACAATTTTCTCTCCTCTACCTTTTGGCGGGCTATCTTTTGAATTTTCCTTATGGGCCCTAGCTGGGACACGTGGCACTATCCCATTGGTTCAGATCGGTGCTCGAAAACTCGCCTCTTGTCTTTTTGACTTTTCTCTTTGTGGCACGTGGCGATTTCTCATTGGTCCTCGGCCCCTTCGGCTCCTTCGCGTACTTCGCCTCCATTTGTCCCAGATGTCCCATTTGATTTTGGGCCCTTTGTGCTCATTTCAGCCGGTTCGGGCATTTCGCGTCCATTTGTCCCAGATGTCCCATTTCATTTTGGACCCTTTGGACTCATTTCGGCCGATTCGGCCGGTTCAGGAATTTTTGGCCCACTTGTCCCACTTTGCTTCGGACTGACTTGACTCTTTTCGGCTGGTTCGGCCAGTTCGCGCCTTTTTGGTCCGATTGTCCCATTTGCATCCCTCTCAGCAGTTAGCAATTTTTTTCTCGGTCGAACCGGCATTTCGCGCCCGCCGCGTACTTTTGTCCCAGATGTCCCTGTTGCTTTGCGGGCTGTTTGTGCTTACTTCGGCCGAGCCGGCCGGTTCGAGCCTTTTTGTCCCAAATGTCCCGACTGCCCCTACGACTAGGACTTAGTCATTTTTATGATTTTTTCCTGGATCAACCTACTTGCCTTCTACAACCTTTTTTCGCATTTTCTCAGAGCTTGCTCTTTTCCTCTCAGACAGGGAACTTCGAAAATATTTGAGGGGACTCTAGCAACATGATTTTTGGCCCTGAATCAATCAATTTTCCTGGGACTTGAATATTCTGATGCATGTTATCAAAATTACCCAGGGGGGGTGAAATTTTGATAACAATAACTGCACCAACTTATCGATCATTTCTTCAAGTGATTGTTCATCATCTAATCCTCCTATGCATGCTATACATAATGATGGTAACATGAATTCAATTGGAAAATAGCCTCCGCGCTAAACACTAACTTAAACGGTGTGGCCTTGTTCAATATTTTGTAGGTTTTCCTGTATGCCCATAGAATGGCTGATAATTTGTCATCCCTATCTTGTCTTCTAAAGTCACAGATCTTGTTCAACGTGTGGCTTAGTATTTTGTTAAATTCCTTAGCAATTCCATTCACTTGGGGTGATAAGGGGTAGTCTTGTGATGGGCCACCATAAATTCTACTAACAAAATCCTAACCGTTTCATTTAGAAAATGTGTACCTCTATCACTTATCAAGCTTAAAGGACATCCATACCTGCATATAATGTTCTCCCATAAAAATCTAATAGTTGTCATTGCAGTGCAATCCTTTATAGGTGCTTCCTCTACCCATCTTATCAAGTAATCAGTGTAAGTAATGATATATCGCGAACCAATCCTTCACACGGCTGGCAAAATTGGCCCTACAAAATTGATTTCCCATTTTTCAAATGGTTCTGCGCTAGCTATTGGTCATAAAGGAATTTCATCCCTCTTTCCAGGTTTTCCAAGGCACTAGAAATGGTCACATGCCTTGAAAATATCAATATAATCCTGGTATATGGTTTCCCACCAAATCCCTATCATTAGAATCTTCTGCGAGGTAGCATTTACTGCATAGTTTCCTCCTGCAATCCCATCATGCACTTCCTCCATAATTACCACACATTCATGTTCTAATACGCATCGGCACAGAACCTCATCACATCCTAAATTATATATATCTCCACTAATCAACATGTAGTGTGTAGCGTGTATTGTTATTTTCTTCCTCTCTAGAGCCTTCATCCCTTCTGGTGCCACACAAATTTTCAAGAATATAGAGATATCTTCCAAGTCTAAGGGCGCGTGCCAAAACCTAAACAATTACACATATGACATGGTATCCTTAATGCTTTGTGCACCCTCCCCTGAGTTAAACCTTGATAAGTGGTCAGGCCCTGAATTTCTCTTCATTGGTTTTACAACCACTGTGAACTCAAACGCTTGGAATAATATGACCCAATAACATATGCACCCTTGCAAAACGGGCTTGTTCACCAATTATTTCAACGTCATGTTGTCTGTATAGAATATAAAGGGTGTTACCAATAGGTACTATCTAAACATATGCAATGGGTAGATCATTGACAGTGCCTCATGCTCAGTAGTTGTGTAATTTTGTTCTACCTTTATTAGCTTCTTGCTTGCAAAACACAAGGGGTGATCAACAATCCCCTCACCAAGTTGTGCTAGTACTTCTCCCATGGTTGTTCCTGAGGCATCAAGATACACATGGAAAGGATTATCCCAAGAAGGAAAGCATAGTATGGGTGCAATGACAAGTCTATCCTTAAAAGTGTTAAATACCTTCTATTGTGCCTCTCCCAAATGAAAGGAACTCTTGTGCTTTAGTAATCCCTTTAAGGGAATGGTGATCTTGGCATACCCCTTGATGAATTTTCTATAGTACCCCATATGTCCAAGGAATCCATGCACTGCCCTTTGACTAGTAAGCTCCCCCAATCCCACAATAACTGCAACTTTTGTAGGATCCACTAGTAGGCCTTCCTTACATATAATATGTCCCAACAAGGTTCCAAATGGAATATCAAAGACATATTTCTTAATGTTGAGAGATATCCTCAACTACTGACATCTCTCAAACATTAGCCTCAAATTCTCATAATGCTCTTTTACTGACCCATACACAGTTCAGTCATCCAAGTAAACTTGAAGAAATTTATGGATGAAGTTCTGAAATGCTTGTACCACGATGCATGAGAATACAACAAGTGCATTCTTCAATCCAAAAGGCATAACCATGTAGGAAAAACTTCCCTATTCAGTGGAAAAAGTTGTCTTTCTCTAGTCTTCTTTTGCAATCCTGACTTGGTGATACCTTAAGAACCCATCCGTGAAAGAGTAGACCTCGCTCCCAGATATTCCCTCTAGAATTTCTTCAGTAAAGGGTGTTGGGAAAGGATCGATGACTCATACTCCATTCAGGTCCATGTAGTCCACACAAATCCTTATTCTTCCATCCTTCTTGATAATAATGACCATTGGACTCACCCATTCCAATTCCTCAATGGCCTCAATAATGCTTGATGTTATCATCTTATCTATCTCCTCCTTGACCTTTACATGCAAGTTAGGATTCATCTGATAAGGTCTCTTCCGAATTGGAAGTCCACCCTCCTTAAAATTGATCCTCGTTTCCCCTAAGGAATGGTGAATGCCTTTGAGCTCATGGTACCCGACAAGGAATAAATCCTGAAACTCACATAATAGATCGATGATCTTAGAAAATTCTTTCTCTGACCAATAATCCCCAATGATAACCTCCTTAGGTTCTTCCTCTGAACTAATGTTAACCTTATTTTGTCTTCAAGGGATCATGGTAGGTGCGTTCTCTCTCATCAGCACTATCCATGACTTCACACATACCTACAGAGTGGTTAACATCCAGACTCTCCATTTCTTCACCATATATCACATAGACCATTTTCCCTTTTTCCTTTTCTATGCACGTGTGCTCAAGATGTAATATCAATTATTCCTCTTCATCAAAATGCATCTCTAAACTAGGTTCTCCTAGTATCTCCTATATTCTATCTTCTGCCATAACACTATCTCCCATTGTAATGCACTTGACTAATTGTAATGCCTTATCCAATGATTTCTTTGTACTACTATACACAAAATCTTGAACGAGATCAGCCACTAACTCCTTCCAATTACCTATTTTATGGTTCATCTTCAAATGAATATACCATGCACACGCACAAAAATGTAAGGTGGAATATAACTTATTCACCCAAAATGAAGGTGGTAACACTTCTACGCCTTTTATCCAGGCCTTCTCACATGCTTGGACATGAAATGAGGTGGTCTCTTTACCATGGTAGTCTTGAATAATAGTGGGCACATTGCTCCTATAGAACCTAATAGAGAATGCAACCCTTACCTCATGCCATTCTAGAAGGCTTTTGCGATGTGTAGCCTACCAGTGCGTTGCAGTTGCAAGTAGGTTATAGTTGAACATATCTCTTCTCTTGACCTCATCTTTCCACTGAGCCTCCATTTCTCGCAAGAAATCATCAGGGTTGGATCCTCTAGAGAAACTTTGTAACTTCTTACCTCCTAGGTGCTTGACCAAACTCACCCTTGTTACCCTTATTATAGATTCTCTCAACTATTTCCCAATCAACTTGTTATCCAAAATGAGCCCCCTGCTTATTTTTTCTAACTTGCCTTCTTTCTTTTCTTCCTTGTGCCTCGGTTAGATTTTTACACATTTTAGGCACTCAAAATTTTTTGGAAATGGCATCATCAGATAGGATTTTTCTTCCTCTTTCTAGAAATTTAAAATTTTCCTCCTAACTCCATGTAATTTTCAAGTTATGGCTCGGTGGAGTTTTTGGGGAAATTTTCCCTTGACAGGCGCGTAGCTAATGAAATGATGCCACATGGCGGTGGAGGTTAGGACGATGGAGGTAAGTTGGAAAATTTTCCAAGGAGTTAGCGGAGGTACAAAGGGAAAATTTTGGCCCATAGGCCCGCGAAGGAGGATGGATAAAAGTTTAGAAGGCCCACGGCCAATGTGGAAGCGACACTTGTCCCTTTTCACGGTGGGGGTCAGAGGCACAACAGGTTTTAGTGAAATTTTCCAAAATTGCAAAAGGCACAAATGAAAATGTTGAAGCACATAACCGCAAAGTGACCAGAATCCGACACGTGGCAATGGAGTGGCAGAGCATGGGGAAAGTTTGGGAAAGTTTCCCAATAAAAAATCAAAGGAGAAAAGGTGAGATTTGAGCCCACGTTCCTGTCAGTGAATGGAAAAGTGACACATGGCAGCAGAGCGGTGGGGTGCGGAGAATTTTTGGGAAATTTTCCCAAATTCAAAAAAGGGGAAAATATTCAAGTTTCAGCCCACCGACCCAATTTTTGTAATTTCACAAACAGGGATGGAAGCCTGTATATTTTATTAATGTGAAATTGATTAACCATTACAATGGAGTACTGCAATATTTATACATATTGGACAACAATGTGCAGAAAAAAAAATATGTTGCACAGGGAATACCATACTTACAACTGCTTACAATAATAAATCCAGGAAAGCATATACATTGTTATAATAAATGTAAACAATTATCCCTATGAAACAAAAAGACAAGTATGGTTTAAAACCATATAACAACTTACAATTATTTTATGGTTTATAATATAACCATATAATATGATTATTCAATTAATAAAATAAATTAAATAATAAATCATATAATGCATAATTAATATTTTATCCTAACATTCCCCCCCCTTAATTGTGCATTGTCTAAAGAGATGAGGAGAGGAACTCTCTGAACAACTCAAACTTGTCACGTACAAGTGACTTTGTGAAAATATCTACTCGTTGTTTAGTAGTTGGACAAAATTGAAGCTGGATGTTGTGCTTCAACACATGTTCCCATATGAAATGAACCTGTACATCAATGTTTTTTGTTCTCTCATGAAAAACTAGATTGCGAAAAAGTTTGAGAACACCTTCATTTTCAACATACATGGTGGTCAGTTTGTCCTGTGGTATTTCAAGTCCTTCTAGTATGTGACATAGCCAAACCACTTCACAGACAACTTCCCCCTATAGAAACGATACTTGGCTTCTGTGGAAGAGCGAGAAACAAAGTGTTGTTTCTTACTTCCTCATGATATTGATCCAGATCCCATAAAAAATACAAATCCAGAAGTGGATTTTATATCATCAATGTTACCTGCATGATCTGAATCTGAATATCCAGTCAAGAAGAAGTTTTCGTTCTTCTTACAGTATTCTAGACCAAGATCCTTTGATCCTTTGAGATATCTCAAAATGCACTTTGCTACTTTCCAATGACAAACTTTGGGTTCCTGCATGAACCTGGATAGATAGCTCACTACAAAGATGATATCTAGTCTAGTGTAGGTCAGGTAAGGTAAATGAGACTCCCAATCAGCTGCTCGATAGAGAGTGGCACTTACCTCAGGAGATGGATTTGAACGAGATAATTGTAATCTGTTCTCCATAGGTGTAGCAATTGGTGTGTAATCCATCATCCTAAACTTCTTGAGCATAGTCTTGGTATATTTCATCTGAGAAACAAAAATATGATTCTCTTTTTGCCACACTTCTAATCCAAGACAATAGTGCATCAGCCCGAGATTGGTCATGTTGAACGATTGATTAAGATCTTTCTTCATTGCATCGATCATCCTCACTAAAACTACCAGTGATGACTAGATCGTCGGACATAGACAAAAACAATCACAATCTCCCCCCTTTATTTTTGAGGTAGATATTGGGATCGTATGGATTTCTAATAAATCCATGGTGTACGAGATGCTCATCAATCTTGATGTGCCATGCCCAAGGTGCCTATTTGAGGCCATAAAAATATTTCTTGAGTCTCCATACCTTTTTTTCTTGACTAGATACAACATATCCCTCAGGTTGAGTCATGTAGACTTCTTCTTGTAATTCTCCATTTAGGAAGGCACTTTTTACGTCCATTTACTAAACTTTCCATCCAAACTGAGCAGCTAGAGCAAAGATCATCCTGATCATTTTGATCTTAACTATGTGGAAGAAAATGTCTCCTCATAGTCAAAGCCTTCTTTTTTATTGCGTACCCCTTTGCTACAAGTCTTGCTTTGTACTTGTTCCACTGTCCCATCTGCTTTGTACTTAGTTTTGAATATCCATCTGCATCCAATGGGTTTCTTCCCTGGTGGAAGATAAACAAGCTACCAAGTGTTATTTCTTCATCACTGATTGATATTCAAAATCCTTGGCATCTTTCCAAGCTTTTGACTGTAGGGCTTCCTGGACTGTAGAGGGCTCGTCTGATTCGATAACTCTACTCAACAAAGAAAAGTTAACTTCTTCTCTTTCTTTACTGTGAGTCTGTGGTCCAGGGGTGGATGTATTCAATGGATCATCCAATCTTGCATCTTGTAATGTACTTGTACACCTTTTAGGCATACATCTGAACTATTCCCATGGGTTTTGCTTCTATCTGAATCAACACCATCATTCCCATCATTACTTTCATCTTCTAAGGGAACATTAGCTTTAATTTTTACAATAGGTAAAAAATCTACATCATGTGAGTCTGGAGGAGGAGAGTCTCTACTTCCTTATTCTCAAAAAACTCAACATCTCTGCTGGTGTAGACTTTTCTGGTCTTAGGATCCATCAATCTATACCCAAGAGTCTCTTCACTATACCCAATGAAGATGAGTTGTTGTGACTTTCATGTCCAATTTATTTCTGTTCTTGTTTGGGTATGTGCATGTTTGCTTTGCACCTCGAATACTCTGAGGTGTGTAATGGATGGTTTCCTTTTTAACCATGCTTCTTGTGGTGTAATTCCATCAAGAGCAGTTGTGGGCACTCTGTTCAAACAAATACACTATTGTCTTTGCTGCTTCTGCCCAAAAAAAATTTGCAAGTTTGGAATCATCCATCATCGCATTGCACCATTTCCATGATGGTATGATTTATTCTCTCAAAAACACCATTTTAATGCGGTGTGTGTGGAGGAGGAATTTTTTGACGAATCCCATGAGTTTGTAGGTAGTCTCTGAACTCATCACTGGTGAATTCCCCCCCTTGATCTGAGTGGAGAGTTATGATGTGATGACCAGTTTCTTTCTCAACTACTACTTTGAACTTTTTGAAGGTTTCACGCGCTTCACTTTTCTTGTGAAGACAAAAAATCCACATTTTCCTTGAATAGTCATCAACACAAAGCATGAAGTACTGGAACCCAGAATGACTTGGTTGCATTGGACCCACAAAGATAGGTATGAACCAAGTCAAGTTTACCATGAGCTTGAGAATGTACTCTTTTGGAATGAAGCTCTGTGTTGTTTTCCTGCTAGGCAGTGAGGACACTTGTCTGTATCCTTCTGAAGAGAAGGTAGCCCATGTACCATATTACACCTGTGAAGTGTTTTGAAGATATTTGAAACTAACATGACCAAATCTCTGATGCCACAACTGGGTTGAGGTGGAGTTTTTAGCCACAAGTGCTTGATCATCTCTGTGAACAAAATCAAGTTGGAACATGCGTCCCACATTGGAGGATTTTGCAATTATTTTCGAGCCTCTTGATTTATCTCAAATCAAACATGTTTTCTTGCCGAATTGACTATCAAAGTCAATTTTTAGGTTGTGATCTAGGAGTTGACTAATTGAAAGAAGATTCTTTGTCAACCCAGGGACATATAGGACATCTGATAGTCTACATTTGCATGAACCAAGGGGTAGAGAAATGTTCCCAATCCCCTGAACTGTATATGAAGAATCATCTCCCAACGAAACATGATTTTTTGATGGCGTGTCCCTCATTGAAATAAACCAGTCTCTGTGGCCGGTCATGTGTTAAGTGGCTCCCTGAATCAACATACCAGACATCACTAGATGACATGGATGGTTCACTTGATCTAGCAGTGAACAAGAAGTCTTCATTGTCTTAACTGTTCTTGTTGCTCAACAATATTACCTTGCTGGTGGGGTCTTCTTTTCTAGTTCCCCTTTTTCTACCCTTGATAGTTGTTAGAATGTCCCTTGTAAGATTGTTGTTGTTGTGGTCCAGAGTTTACTTGATGAACCTTTCTTATAAGTGTTATACCAACAATATTTTAAGTCATGTCCACTTTTGAAAATTGGACATTGCTTCTTCTGTTGATTGTCCCCATGATACTGATTCTAATGTTGGGACTTCTGATAGGATTTAGGTTTTCCTTTACCTTTTCCTTTCCATTTTTGATGTGAAGAAAGTGACTGATCCTCTTCATCATCCTTATTGTGCATTGCTTCCTCTTGTTGCATTAGGTTTACCAGCTTGTCAAAACTAATTGTCGTATCTGACAAGTTTAGAGTTGTGACAAAAATGTGGTAAGAAGAAGGGAGAGCTCTCAGAACAATGGGAATGAGAGATTCATCTTTGACCTCTTCTCCTAGGGCTAGAATTGAAGCCCTCAACTCTGCAACTCTTCTTAAGAAAGCTTCAATTTTCTCATTCTGCTTGAACTTCAATGTATGTAACTGACTCTGAAAATTTAGTATGACATTCTTGATTCTTGGCCTCATATATTGTGCTTAGCTTATCCCATGCTTCTTTTTCTGTTGTGGCATCTCGAATGTGGGCTTGCACATCATCAGACACTCCAAACAAGATGATGAGTTTTGGCTTTCTGATCTGCTTTATCAAACTTTCATTGTTGTGTTGTATCAGTTGTTGATTTGGTTAGAGTACCAGTCACAACATAGCCATATTTCTTCAAACTCAAGTTGTGTCTTTATTTTTGTCTTCCATGCAGCATAGTTGTTTCCTCTGAGTAGTTGTGAATCCGGAAGAAAAAATTTGGGGGCATTGGTGCCCATTTTACAGAGATCACTGACAGGGTTTGGCTCTTATCACTCTAGGTATTAGGTCTCCCAATCTATATACCATCAGCGCTGATATACCGAACCTTTCTATATATGCACCCTTCTGATATACCCAATCGGTACGTGGAAGAAGCTCGCCCTTTCTATATACCCCGGTGGTACGTGAAAGAGGCGTTAACGTACGTGAAAGAATTCAATACGTGGTACCAAGACAGTACTGATGGGGTCTGTGTGATTATTGACACCGGCTCAAAGAAATATCCTCATACACGTGCATAACTTCGCTATATACTTGGATAATTTCTCAGTCCAGATTTATGTCGTGTAATTGTTCACAGACAGATGGGATGGTTCATAGTGTGTGCACTGTGACCTTATTACTCCCCGTTGATTTAAAGGGACAATGCCCAGACGACGTTGTTGTCGCTATATTAGGCATTAAGTGCAGTAGTACTCACAAAGTATTTACCCGTAAGCACTTCCCAGAGGCATCGTATATACTGAATGTTGTGAATGAGATCTAGGATCTCGTGAGTGTTACAGAACCAATTTTTTATTGTTTTTTATTACAATTTCTGCCATTTTTTGAGCAGTTACAAATTTTGCAGTTGACTATGGCAACCTACAAATTAGTACAATATACAGAAGTATACAATTTACATTAAAAAAACTAGAAAATTGAATGGATGAAGCAAAAACATTATGTTTTCGTGGGCCCTTGTGGCCTCCAGAGCCCAATACGACTCAAAATGCAAATAATTGCAAAAAAAATTAGCTCAAAATGTAGGTTTTTAGATGGGTCTCCTTTTTCAAAAAATGTCTGAAATGAAAAAACAGGCCAAATTAGGAGAAATTTTTTTTACCCTAAATTAGGGATTTCTCTGCTAAAAGTTTAGTTGTTTAGTTATAACTAAATTCAAAAAATCTTCTAAATTTGGCAGTTCCGCCAAAAATTTTGCCAAATTCAAAATGTGAAGTTGGGGGTGGGATTTGAACCATGCACCTCCCACTTCTAAGGCTTTCCCTCTATCCAACTTGGCCGCTTAAACATTTGTAATGTAAAATGAACAATATTGTATTTAAATAAAGACAGATTTGACTTACTCTTAAAAAAAAGATAACTTGTAGAGGCTCCACGTGGCACATGCTGGTGAGAGGTGATTTTAGGTTTTCTCTTTTCTGTCACAAAAAATGGATCTTTTATATTTGCTTTTAGCCAGTCCTCCTCTTTTTAAGATCTCCTTTGATCCATATGGTATTTTCCTTTGGCAGCCCTTTGATTTTATCTCTTAGTTTTTTCCTTTTGCACGCAAGGTCCTTGAGTTTTCCCTTTTTTTAACTCCTTGCATTTCTTGGACAACGTCGTTATTTCTTTGCTGAAGGCGGCTTTTTGAGTGGAAGGCAGGTTTCGACTGCAGGAGGATGGAGATGGTTGTTTTTTCACAACCAATATGCGCCTTCAATGTTGTTGGCCTTTATTTGCACTCATGAGGACGGGGGTCTCCAAACTGGCAAACTAAGTTGCAGGTCAAGCCGCTTCAAAAGTTTCTAGGTGCTTTGGCCACTCATCTTGGCCTGAAAGATCTATAGGGGATGCTGGTTGACTGTTGTTGCATGCATGAAATTCTATGCAAATGTTGATTTAAGCTCTTCAAACCATATAGGGAACAGACTACCAATGCATTTGAAAAACCCAGTGGAAGAACAAATGCTACCTCCAAATATAGAGGTAAAACTGGCATGGGGACTAATTTGCTTTTTTTTTAAAGGGTTTTTGTAGGGGTAACACCCCTAGGGAGAAATTTTTTTGCCCGAAGTTTCCCATACCTGCACCAAATTTTTTTTGGTGCTGAGTGCAACAGTGCAAATAAAAATTGTGTTCCAAATACCTAGAGAATGGCAGGAGGATGTGGAGAAGGCAAACATTTTGGGAGGTTGTTGGAGGTAGTCATAGGCTCTCATAGAATGCTGCGAACTCTTCTCCAAAAATCTATTTCTATCTCTACTACGATTCCTTTCCACTCCTTCACATGTCTAGATTCTTGCTCTTGTACCAAATGTAATTTCCAAATAGGGATGGAAACCTGTATATCTTATTAATGTGAAATTGATTAAACATTACAATGGAGTGTTACAATATTTATACATATTGGACAACAATGTGCAGACAAACAAATATGTTGCACAGGTAAAACCATACTTACAACTACTTCCAATAATACATCTGGGAAGCATATACATTGTTATAATACAATGTAAGTTGGGAATTATCCCTGTGAAACAAAAAGATGGAAAGTATGGTTTAAAACCATATTTCACAACTTACAATTATTTTTTTGGTTTATAATATAACCATATAATATGATTATTCAATTAATAAAATAAATTGAATAATAAATCATATAATGCATAATTAATATTTTATCCTAATCCATTTTTTCCCTAATTTTGCCCTAAATCTTCAGAGGGCCATATCTTTTGCATCTAGAGCTTATATTTTCATGATTCTTGGTATAATTGGAAAGATGGTAAAATTATCTACATGATGGAGGGTTCTATTTTGTATTTTGATGGAGATTTACAAGAAGAAAAATGGAGAAGAACATTCCCTGGCATGTAAAAAATGTAGGAAATGGTTACCAACCACCAAACTTAATTGAAGTATGGGCCTCGTTTTTGGATCTGCAGAGCAATGTACTTTGAAGTATGGGATTTTCCATGGGAGCACATAATTTTTTAGGATAATTAGAAGAATATTGTTATTGGTTGGAGTTGTAAATCAAATTTGCCCGTCATTTTCTACACTTTTCTTCCATTCTGCTTCGATGGCTAAAAGCCAGTTTTGGCTCATTTGTAAAAGGTTGTTCATCTTTCTCTGCTTTTTCAAGCTCCCTTCTTTTCCTCCCTAGCAGGTTGATTTGAATGGAGTTTTCATAACCTCCTCCCATGGAGATCTATAATGGTGTTTTTTTCCTCTTTACCATTAAAATGCATGTTCTATGCAAACTTCTAGAGCTGACAAAAAACGTGTTTTATGATTGCATTTGTCCAATCCTTGCTCATTTTTCATTGTTTTCTTCTTGCCTTTCTTCATTGCAGGTATTTATGCATGTTTGGATGTTCATTTCAGGTTTTGGAGCTATGTTCATGGAGTTTTGGGACATGTTTTATGTGCTGAAATTTATCCTTGTTTTTGTGATGCACTTGTCCATCCTTTCCATTGCTCACCTCTTCTTGTTCACATCGCAGTGTTTTGATAGATGTTCAGCATTTTCCTTCTCTGGTGTATCACGGTTATAGTGTAAGCTTTGTTTTTCCCTCTTTTTTTCTCAACTCTGTCTCCTTGGCATAGTTTTAGATTAGGATTTTGATTAGCAAAACCTACTGCTAAAATAGCTTGCATGGCAGGTAGTTAGAGGAAGTAGGAACCAGACCTTCAATCTGGAGAGCTTTCTCACCATTTCCCATGGTCCCCACACTTTAGATAAGGCTCAATGTTGTGCATTCACACCAAATGACATTGCCTTAGAAAAGTAGATCCACAAGTCATTTTGGGGGTGCTGTGAATTTGCACTAATAGTTTTGGCATGCCCTGTGGGACCTTAGGGGTCTTCCACTTCATTTTTGACAGGTTGGTGTGTTCCTGTTAAGGATTAATACTTTGGATGCATATTCAAAAGAAAATATGGAAACTCCATCTGGTAAATAACTCATTCTCTGAGTTGCAGACCCTCTTTCCATTCATTTTCATTCATTTTTCATCCATTCTTCTTTCCATCTTCTTTCATTCCATGAATTTGTGCAATCATGACTTCATTTCCATCATGGAATTCACATTTACAACAGAAGCAATGTTTCCCACCTCCAACATGTTTTTCAAATCCTTCAAATCAGCATTTTGAACAAATTCAAAATCAGCATACATACCAATATGAGCAACAGTGCCAAAATCATTTTTGATATGGAGCTTTCTAAGAGGAGGAGTATGCAAACAATGAAGACAATCAAATGGAAGATGTTGATTTTGTGGAGAAGATCCAAAAGATGGAGGCAAAAATGGTGCAATCAAGAGCAACAACTCAAATGAAGGATTTTAGAATTGGTTGTAGGGCACCTTGTCCTTGGGTTGGACATTTTCCAAGACACTTAAGCCCTCAAGAGAAGTTGGACTTCATGATGGAGATGCTTCCCCAACTTACACAATGGACAGTGGAGATAGAGGCCTATAACTTTGGTTCTGAGCAACCTTATCAATGGGTAAGTTCTACACCATCATCTGGTTTTTCTCCTTCCATTCCTCAAGCAACACCATCTCATTTTGAATGCCAAATTCTAAATCTAGCCCATACTTCCCCAAGTGTTGATTTCATTTCTCCATCCCCTAGTCTTCCACCCCATCTCAATTATTCTTTCCTTTTCCCTTCTAAATAGTCATTCCCTCCACAAGATCTAAAATAAATACCTTACACTCCAAGGGAAACAAGAATTTATACCTCCTCCACCACCACAAAAAATTGTCAAAATCAATTGAGTCACAACCCACCCCTCCTCTTGCATTCCCAAATCCATATTGGGAAGATAAAAATTGCAGAATGATCAGTCAAGGAAAACAGCAGCAAGAAGAAGATCCAAACAAGAGATGAAAATGATTAAAAGTTCAGGTAACCTTGGCTCTTAAATTTGGGATTACAAAAAACCCCTTGATGGTGAAACCAATAGAGGAGGTTAGAGTTGAAGAACAAGGTGGTGGCCAAGGCTGATTTTGTTGCAGTAGAAGAAGAGCAAAAAGAAGAAGTAGATTAACAATCAATTTTCTCATAATGTAGTGTCCATATTGGCACTCTACTTGAAGGAAATTCTGGTCAAATTCAAGTTGCACAATCAGCCATGGAAGAGGAGCTCTGAAGAAGATCTTGCAGTCCCAACTTGTCCTCTAGAGCAGTAGATTGAAGAGTTTGACTTGACAAACTTCATGCTAGAGGAAGAGTTCAATCAAGAGAAAGATTGTCTTCAAATAGCAGAGGAAGGAGAAGCTGCTCCAAATCTAAAAGAAGAGGAGCACATTCCAGCTGTGGGGGAGAAAAGTGCAGATCCAAAGGCTTTGAGCACAAAGTAGGCTATAGAAGAACCTTCAGTTCTTCTTTCTACTTTATCTCTCTCGACTTCTAGTGTTGAAGAAGAGTTTGATCTCTCAAACTCAATGTTGGAGGATGAAAGAAACCATGGTGATCAAGTTGCAAATCAAAAGAACACCATGGGGGAGGTTGAGCATTTGCAACAGGACAACAATGAGGCAAGTTTATCTGTCCAGATTTGGAAGATTTTTTTGATGAAGAGGAACCGGTTGAAATCGCACACCATTTCTCCTTCATCATCCACATTCCAAACACTTGAGCCTATTGTCATGGAGGAGAACTTTTAATTACAGCAGCCTACATCTTATAACAGCTCTTTGGAATCAAGATTGGAAGATTTAAATATTCCATGTATCTTCATGGAGGAAGAGAAAGGGCAGAAAAGATTCTACCATTACTTCCACACCATCCATTCAAGAAGGTCTACAAGAAGACTCCATTATTAGAGTTGAAAATCAGAGCTATCGGCATATCAAACGGATCAAACCTTGCCCAATAAGGTATTTGGCTTCATTAGAGCCAAAGGAGAAGTCACAACTAGTCATGCTTGCTTCTAAGCATGAGGATGAGCTACAAAGTACCAAGGATCAGCTATCATACCTCTTCAATCCAAATGCAGAGCAACTAAAAGAGGTATTCAATTTTATTTTAGTTGACACCTTGCTAATTTGGGTAGAAGACCAGCTTCTTGTTGATTTTCCACTCATCCAAGTAGCCATACTCAGCTCCAAATCATTTGCATGGCTGCCAATTTTGAAGAAAGGAAGCTATTTTGTACAACTAGTTGTAGGGTTTGTTTTTCCCACCTTTTCTTCCATTTAGAGTAGAGTAGGTAGGTTTTCTTTCAGAAGAAGAACTGCTTGTGCACACTCTGCATATTCCATTTGGAGCATGTATGATTTTCAGTTTTGTACATAGTTTTTTGGTGTTGGTTTTTTCTCTTGCACAGTCCATTTCAGTGGCATTTTGGTGAAGATCAAATCCAAGTTATCAGTGGGTTTCCAAGTATCTCAGAAGGTCAAATTTTCATAGTTCAGATCAGAATCAATTCATCAAGCTTGACTCCATGCCTAATGGATGCTTCAAAGTCCACTGATCATTCATCTAGCAGGCAGAATGACCCCTGAGAGTCACCAAATTATTATCTAAATTGAGCCCACCTGCTTATTTTGGCTAACTTGCCTTCATTCTGTCATTCCTTGTGCTTTAACTTCAGATTTTTACACATTTCAAGCACTCAATGGTTTCTAGAAATGGCTCCATTAGATAGGATTTATTTCTTCACCTTTCCAGAAAGGTAAAATTTTCCTCCTAACTCCAAATGTTTTGAAAGTTATGGCTCGGCGGAGTTTTTTAGGGAAATTTTCCCTTGACCGGCCCGTGGCCAATGAAATGATGCCACCTAGTGGCAGAGGTTGGGCTGGTGGAGGAAAGTTGAAATATTTTCCAAAGATTTGGAAGAGGCGCAAAGGGAAAATTTTGGCCTGTGGGTCCACGAAGGAGGAAATGGAGGGAAGTTTAGAACCGCCGAGCATCCAATGTGGAAGTGACACGTGTCCTTGTTCGGTGGTAGGCGATCAGAGGCGCGGAAGATTTTGGTGAAATTTTCCAAAATTGCAAAAGGAGTAAAGGAAAATGTTGAAGTGCATCCCTATGGAGCGACCAGAAGCTGACACGTGGTAGTGGAGTGGCGGAGCGTGGGGAAAGTCTTGGGAATTTTGCCTAATGTGAAATCAAAAGGAAAAAAGTGAAGTTTGGGCCCGCGTTTCCATCAACAAATGGGAAAGCGCCATGTGGTAGTAGAGCAGCGAGGCATGGAGAATTTTTGAGAAATTTTCCCAAATTCAAAAAAAGGGAAAATTTTAAGGTTTGACCCCGCCGACCAAATTTTGACTATGTTTTCACCTAGTTTTTGCCCTAAATCTTCAGAGGGCCATATCTTTTGCATCCAGAGCTTGGTTTTTCACGATTCTTTATATCATTGGAAAGCTATGGTGAAATTCCTATACATGTTGGACCCCTCAATTTTTTATTTTGGTGAAGATTCATCAGATAAAATTGGAAAAACGTCCTCTAGCAATGGAAAAGACACAGAAAATCATATTTTCATTTACCAGATTTAATGAGGTATGGGCCTCTATTTCTGCTTCCTGTAAAGTAATCGTACTTCGAAGTATGGGATAGTGGATTATGCAGATCCCATGACCTTTAAAGACCATTTTAGATGTATCTTGTCGGTGGTTGGAGATCTAAAATCATATTTGCTAGCGTTTTCTCTTTTCTTCCATTCTCCTTCATGGTTAAAAGCTCAGACTTTGGATCATTTTGTAAAAGGCTGGATGTTCTTGCTTCTGCAAGCTCTACTTTTTCCTCCTTAACAGGTGGATTTGAAGGAGATTCAGACCTCCCATGGAGATTGTGTCACATGTTTTTTACCTCTTTTGCTATTACAACGTATTGTATCAAATTCTGGGCATGAAACAATGTATGTTTTGTGATCAATTTTCCAATCCTCTCATGCAGTTATTGGTTTGTTTCCTTCTGATCCTTCATTGCAGTCTAGTAATTTGTGCATGTTTTGTTGTTGTAATATTCATGATTTGTGTATATATTTCTGTAAAGCAAGCAGTTCAGCACTCCTTTGGTGTATCACCTTTCTATTGTTTTTGCTTAGTTTTGTTCCCCTTTTCCTCGTTTTCTCTCAACTCTGTCTCCTTGGTAGTTTTAGAGTAGGAATTTTGAATCAGAACCTCTGCAAAAATTGCATGCATACACCTAAATAGAGGAGTAAGAACCAGCTTTAATCTGGAGATTTTTCTCACCTTGGAGAAAACTCAATGTTATGCATTCACACCAAATGACTTTCCTTATAAAAGCAGATCCATGGGTCATTTTGGGGGTGCTGTGAATTTGCAACTAACAGTTTTGGCACACCCGGTGGGACCTTAGAGGTCTTCCACTTTACTTTTTAATAGGTTGGTGTGTTAATTTTAAGGATTCATCCTTTGGAGGAATATTAAAAAGCACATCTGGCAACTCCATCTGGTAAATAACTCATTCTCTGAGTTTTAGACCCTCTTTCCATTCATTTTCATTCATTTTCCAATCCATTATTCTTTCCATCTCTTCCATATTCTTTCATTCCATGAATTCATGTAATCATGACTTCATTTCCATCATGAAATTCACATTTACAATAGAAGCAATGTTTCCCACCTCCAACATGTTTTTCAAATCCTTCAAATCAACATTTTGAATAAACTCAAAAATCAGCATACATACCCATATGAGTAGTAGTGCCAAAATTAGTTTGGCTATGGAGCTTTCCAAGAGCAGGAGTATGCAAACAATGAAGACAATCAAATGGAAGAATGCTGATTTTGTCGCGAAGATCCAAAAGATGGAGGCAAATATGGTGCAATCAAGAGCAATAGCTCAAATGAATGCTTTCAGAATTGGTTATAGGGCACCTTGTCCATGGGTTGGCCCTTTTCCAAGACACTTAAGCCCTCAGGAGAAGCTGGACTTCATGATGGAGATGCTTCTGCAACTTGCACAATGGAAAGCTGGAGATAGAGGCCTATAAACTTTGGTGTTGAGCAACCTTGTCAATGGGTAAGTTCTACACCATCATCTGGTTTTTTTCCTTCCATTCCTCAAGCAGCACCATCTCATTTTGAATGCCAAATTCCAAATCCAGCCCATGCTGCCCCAAGTGTTGATTCCATTTCTCCATCCCCTAGTCATCCACCCCATCTCAATTCTTCTTTCCTTTTCCCTTCCAAACAGTCATCCCCTCCACAAGAGCTAAAATAAATACCTTCCACTCCAAGGGAACAAGATCTTTTACCTCCTCCACCACCACAAAAAATTTCAAAATCAATTGAAATCCAAACCCACCCCTCCTCTTGCATTCCCAATTCCATGTGGGGAAGATAGAAATTGCAAAAATCCAGTCATGGAAGGACAATAGCAAGAGGAAGAACCAAGCAAAGAAGGAAAATGATTAAGAGCTTAGTTGAACCTTGGCTCTTAGATATGGGATTACAGAAAATTCCTTTGACTGGTGAAGCCTACAGAGGAGGTAAGAGGTTGAAGAACAACTGGTGGTTAAGGACTGATTTTGTTGCAGCAGAAGAAGAGCAAAAAGAAGAGGCAGATTAACAATCAATTTTATCATAATGTAGTGTCCATGTTGGCACTCTACTTGAAGGAAGATTCTGGTCTAATTCAAGTTGCACAATCAGCCATGGAAGAGGAGCTATCTGAAAGAAGATCTTGTAAACCCCAACTTGTCCTCTAGAGCAGAAGATTGAAGAGTTTGACTTGACAAACTTCATGCTAGAGGAAGAGTTCAATCAAGAGCAAAATTGTCTTCAAAAAATAGAGGAAGGAGAAGCTACTCCAAAACCAAAAGAAGAGGAGCACATTCCAGCTGTGGGGGATAAAATTGCAGATCCAAAGGCTTTGAGCACAAAGCAAGCTATAGAAGAACCTTCAGTTCTTCTTTCTATTTCATATCTCTCAACTTCTAGTGCTGAAGAAGAGTTTGAATCTCTCAAACTCAATTTTGGAGGATGAAAGAAACCATGGTGATCAAGTTGCAAATCAAAAGAACACCATAGGGGAGGTTGAGCATTTGCAGCAGGACAAGTAATGAGGTAATTTATTTTTCAGATTTGGAAGATTGTTTTGATGAAGAGCAACCGGTTGAAATCGCACAATTTTCTCCTTCATCATCCACATTCCAAACACTTGAGCCTATTACCATGGAGGAGAACATTTCATTTGCAGTACCCTACATCTTATAGCATCCTCTTTGGAATCAAGATTGGAAGATTTAAATCTTCCATGTTCTTCATTGGATGAAGAGAAAGGGCAAGAGCAAGAGATTCTCACCACTTGCTTTCCACACCATCCATTCAAGAAGGTCTACAAGAAGACTCCATTTTTAGAGTTTAATTATAGGAAAGCTATCGGCATATCTAAACGGATCAAACCATTGCCGAATAAGGTATTTGGATTTCATTGGAGCCAAAGGAGAAGTCACAACCAGTCACGCTTTGCTTATAAGCATGAGGATGAGCTACAAAGTACCAACGATCAACTATCATACCTCTTCAATCCAAATGCAGAGCAAATAAAATAGGTATTCAATTTTCTTTCAGCTGACACCTTGCTAATTTGGGTAGAAGACCAGCTTCTTGTCTGATTTTCCACCTCATCCAAGCAGCCATACGCAGCTCCAAATCATTTGCATGGTTGCCAATTTTGAAGAAAGGAAGCTATTTTGCACAACCAGTTGCAAGGTTTGTTTATCTCACCTTTGCTTCCAGTTAGAGTAGAGTAGGTAGGTTTGCTTTCAGTAGAAGAAGTGCTTGTGCACACTCTGCATATTCCATTTGGAGCATGTTCAATTTTCAGTTTTGTACATAGTTTTTGGCGTTGTTGTATTGCTCTTGCACAGTTCATTTTAGAGGCATTTTGGTGAAGATCAGTTTCAATTTTAGTGGGTTTCCAAATAGCTCAGGGGTCAAATTTTCATAGTTAGATCAGAATCAATTCATCAAGCTTGACTCCATGCCCAATGGATGCTTCAAAGTCCACTGATCATTCATCTAGCAGGCAGATGACCCCTGAGAGTCACCAAATTATTATCCAAATTGAGCCCCCTACTTATTTTGGCTAACTTGCCTTCATTATTTCCTTCCTTGTGCTTTAACTTCAGAGTTTTACACATTTCAAGCACTCAAGGGTTTCTGGAAATGGCTCCATTAGATAGGATTTCTTCTTCACCTTTCTAGAAAGGTAAAATTTTCCTCCTAATTCCATAATGTTTTGAAAGTTATGGCTCAGTGAGAGTTTTTTATGGAAATTTTCCCTTGACAGGCCCGCAGCCAATGAAATGATGCCACCTAGTGATGCATGGAGGTCATGCCGAGTGGAGGAAAGTTAGAAATATTTTCCAAAGATTTGGCAGAGGTGCAAAGGGAAAATACCAGCCCACGGGTCTGTGAAGGAGGAATTGGAGGGAAGTTTAGAAGGCCGTCGAGCAATCTAGGAAGTGACACATGTCCTTGTTCGCTGTGGCGGCGATAAGAGGCGCAGAAGGTTTTGGTGAAATTTGCCAAAATTTGCAAAAGGCAGTAAAGGAAAATTTTGAAGTGCATCCCTGTGGAGTGACCAGAAGCTGACACGTGGCAGTGGAGTGATGGAGCGTGCAGGGAAAGTCTTGGGAAAGTTTTGCCCAATGTGAAATCAAAAAGAAAAAAGGTGAAGTTTGGGCCCGCGTTTCCATCAACAAATGGGAAAGTGCCATGTGGCAGCAGAGCGGCGAGGCACGGAGATATTTTTGGGAAATTTTCCCAAATTCAAAAAAGGGAAAATTTTTCAGGTTTTGACCCCGCCGACCCGAATTTTGACTCTGTTTTCGCCATTTTTGCCCTAAATCTTCAGAGGGCCATATCTTTCGCATCCAGAGCTTGATTTTTCCCGTTCTTTGGTATCTATTGGAAATATAGTGAAATTATCTACATGATTGAACCCCTCAATTTTGTATTTTGGTGAAGTATTCATGGGATAAAATTGGAAAAACATCCCTAGCACTGGAAAAGACAAAAAATAATGATTTTCATCCCACCAGAATTTAATGAGGTATGGGAAATTTGTTGTCCGCATTTGCTCGATAAATGTACTTGGGAAGTATGGGCTTTGCAGATGGTGACCCATCATTGTGTAGGCCATTTTAGATGAATCTTATCGGTGGTTTAAGATCTAAAATCATATTTGCCCGCGTTTTCTCTTTTCTTCCATTCTCCTTCAATGGTTAAAAGCCAGTTTTGGCTAATTTTGTAAAAAGGTTGGATGTTCTTTCTTCTGCAAGCTCTTATTTCCCTCCCTTAGCATGTGGATTTGATAGAAGATTTTTAGACCTCTCATGGATATTATAACACATTTTTTGCCTCTTTTCCATTGCAACGTATTGTATCAAATTTGGAACATGATAATGTATTCTTTTGTTATCAATTTTCTAATCCTCTCATGTACATTATTATTGTTTCCTTCTGATCCTTCATTGCATTCTGGTAATTGGTGCATGTTTTTTTGCTGAAATATTCATGATTTGTGTCTATATTTGTAAAGAAAGTATTTCAGCACTCCTTTGGTGTATCACCTTTCTGTTGTTTTTGCTTAGTTTTGTTCCCCTTTCCTTGTTTTCTCTCAACCCTGTCTCCTTGGTAGTTTTAGAGTAGGAATTTTGAATCAAAACCTTTGCAAAAATTGCATGCATACACCTAAATAGAGGAGTAAGAACCAAATTCAATCTAGAGATTTTTCTCACCTTGCAAAGTCCCACACCTTGGAGAAAACTCAATGTTGTGCATTCACACCAAATGACTTGCCTTAGAAAAGTAGATCCATAGGTCATTTTGTGGGTGCTGTGAATTGGCTCTAACACAACTCATAAGTACCATGCACCCAATTTTCACATGCCATGATAGTGTTATCACTTAAAGAATAAGCATCTTCAAAGTAGATAACTCCCTTTGTGGGATATATTATCTCAGGGTCTCTAATGGAGCACACATAAAAAATTTCAAGTACTTCTTCTCCCAAGGGCTTAGTATAAGGGGATGATTTTCCATTTTTCAAGGGGATGACAACCCTTTCCTCCTTGTTCTCAAAACTTATATACCCCTTGTTAAACCATAGGTCAACATTATTTTTGTAAAACCAGGGGCACCCAAACAATGTTGGAAAATCATTTTCCTTAGCAAGTGCCAAGACTTTGAAGTCTCTAGTGAATTTTTCCCCTTGAATAGTGATAACTGCATCCTTAAAGACTCGAATGGGAATTTCCTTCTTCTCGTTTTCCATATATAGCACATTAAAAGATGGTTATAATGCATTCATTCGTATTTGATGCCAGGAATCCAAGGTAACAACATTGACCTCCACTCCCATGTCAATGAGGATATTACTCAGAAGCCAACCATCAACAATTACATTCAAAGTAATCTCCTTATCATAGTCAAGGATGTGAGGAGGAAGGTTTGCATGCAAAACTTACCTTTCACACTCTACTCTGGAGAGTGGTATCTTGTCCCACATCCATTTTCCTAGCAAGGGAATAATATTCTCTAGCCTTAACATCCTACATACTTCCTTGACTTCATCCAGGTTCTCCTTATGAGCCTCATAATTCTTCCTTCACTCCAATTTCTTTGACTCCTCCTTTAGACATTAGATCTCTCTTGAAAACTCAGAATCACATCCATAGTCTCTTGATACACTTCCTTCTTATGAGCAGGATTAGGATACTTCCCATGTACAAATTTTTCCCTAAAAACTAGTTTTAGCCTTGGCATCTCCCTGGTGTGAGTGGCCTCTACCCACATCATCACCAGTATAGGTTCTAATCCTAACTCACTCACCACTCTTGGAATCTAATGTGGGTTGGCCTTATTTATGCTCACCATTCCAGCACCTTTTTATTTCTAGTTTTGTTGGCTCATGTGCTCAAACAACACAGGGAACTCCTCGTACTTATGTTCTTTTCCATACTATGGAACTATAATAGGTCAGGACACTCATGCTTATAATGCTCTGTAGACCCATAGTTATAAAAGGTTCCACACGAGAACTCACTTCTTCCTCCACCATGATTACTGACACCACAAAATCCTCTGTAAAATCCTCTTCCATGCACTCCTCCATCTGCACACCCTTCATATCGGAGATCATCATCCTTGGAACTGCTTGCAAGGCTATTATGGCACACACCAAGATCAATAGCATCATGAATCTGGTCAATCATCCTACAATCCTTGGTATCATGAGTCGTAGAGGTATATATCTTACAGCAACAAGACACATTCTTACTGATTGTGCGTTATAGTATAGGACATCTACTTGTATCATGGTCCCCATGGAAAATCTCATAGTATATCAGCATTGTGTGTACTGACTTTTGAGGGAAACTATCCTTTGCATGCCCTTCCACTTCACAGTCTATGCACCAAAGCCCACTACGATTATCATGTGCTTATTTTCTAGAAAACTAATCCAACGGCTTGGCCATTGAAGTAATTTGAGCCTCCAGAAAAGGGATAACACTAGTATCAATACTCCTAATAGCCTCAGTGCACACGGAAGCTTCCAAGGCCTTGCACAGGTTTGTAAAAGTCTTGTGTGACAATTCCCTTCTAAACGATGTTATCAATACTCCGAAAAACCATTGAGCATGTTGAGAAGGGTGAATTTAATATGATAGTTTTGACAAGAGAGTCTTGAACCGTGCGTCATATTCTCACACACTCTCTGCCATTCCTTATTTGATCTCCTTCAGAGTGCTAATTCTCTTCTACTTAAATTCAGGGATATGAAATTCTACTAGGAAGGTGTTCTTCAATACAGTATAGCCTACCACTATTTGATGGGGGTCATACTTCCGATACCAACTATGCATGTGCCCTTCTAATATTGTTACAAAATGACTTTCCTTCTGCTTCGGGGTAGTGATAAATTTCACGCACCATAGCAATTCACACTTGTGGAAATGCTCTACAACATCCTTAATACCCCTGTAGTCCGGTAAGTGCAAAGACATCTCAAAAAATAATTTTGGAGGTGGTTGCAACCCTTTTCCTCCTGATACAGATCCTTGGTTTCCTCCAATGTTTTCTCCTCCACCATATCCACTAGATCCACCAGGCCTTGTTCCTCTTGACCCACTAGATCCTCTAGATCTGCTAGGTCCACCAGGTCCTCTAGCTCCTATACCACTAGATCCACCTCCTGTAACTGGAAAATTTCCTGAAGTGGTCACGCATAGTGTCCCTAATATCCCACTGAACTACGCACCAATGGTTTATGATATTATCATTGTGTCAGTTGTGTGTCTCGCACCACTTCTAGACATGATACCCAAACCTTATGTATTTTCACCTTATCCAAAAATTCCTCCAAATACGAGAATGGTTTACAAGCCATGGATGTTCCAAACAAAAAATTATATCTCCTAGACGTAGATCAGTTACTCTCACTGATACCAACTAGGTTAACAATAATTCTCCCTTGATATGGAAAACCAAGCACCAGGGGATGGTCACTAGGTGGGTTCAGATGTGCACCAATGTCTCTCCTTTCTTCATGAGATGAAATATCATTAGAAACTGAAGGGGATTCTCTCCTGCACTTTCCAAGATGGGGTAGCATAGACTGTTCAAGTTCCACGTTCTCTACGTGAACCTCAACTTCTTCCTGTAACATCTACCTCCATAGATCCATCACATATGTAACCTTGCATTATCTATCCATCTCCTTTTTACAAGCTTCACTATACTTGAGTCTTCTCTCTTCTCTTTCTTTTTCAGCAATAATCTCCACCATCTTCCACCACCCTAACTTCCTCGCCCAATACTCAGAGAAGCTTAGCTGGCCATAGGGAATGCCTCTAAACTTAGGGTAATGATCAATATCTTCATATCCAAAGGGATAACACGTAAAAATGATCCTCTGCGATACCTTAGAAACTAAAACTTAGCAACCTCTGGGAAAGAATAAGTAGAAATGGTGTATTCTAGAGTATAATTGGTCATCACTCCTTTCCACCAGTGATCAAAAGCACGCATCCAAGTGAGATCTACATCCTTGTAGCCTTTGATAATCATCTTAGGTCCATACATGTGATCTATAGTACTATCTTGATCTGGATGTATATCCTAAAATCCATTCATATATTTCTATTAGAAAACAACAGAAGAATGTCTCACACAACTCATGGTAAAGGTTCTCTTCTAGCCATCTACGTGCATTGAACTCAGGTCCAGTGCTGAATCTTTGAATAAACTCATCCTACATGCTCTTGAACCATGCTTCAACACTTTCTAAGGTCATACGTTTGGTCATCACGCATCACAGGGACCAAGATGTATGCCATTTCTCACAACAACTTCGAAAAGAGGTCCTGGAAACAAAACCGAAATGTATTCATATTTATACCCTTATAAAAACATTCTAATCCCATGTGCATCAACCTATCACCCAATGGGTGTTGGTCACTCATGCAAGGCATGCGCAGGTGCCGAGCCCCTCCTTTATGTAAGTCTTGTGAGAATACATCCCATATTGACAGAAGATTAGATATAAGAAGGGAAAGAGCCATACATTCATTCTAGGAGCTTAGGATGAATTATCATATCAATACATCCATTCAGATAACAAAAGAGAAGTATCAACAAAATATAGAACTGATTCATAACACAAAGGAAATGCAATAGGGTTTATGATCATGATCAACATATATTCTTTAGAAAATAGCCTTATATTCATGTTAACCAGTTCAATAACCACATTAAATTCATTAAGGCCATAACAAACCAATATAACAATACAGATCAGAGTCATGCATCAGGAACCTAAACCATGCTTTCCACATTATAAAAACCCATTACAGACCCATCCCCCTAAACATGCCATTTCACCTAGAGTCCTCCTAATAAGGACCTTAACCTATAGAAACCACTATTATCTCTATAGAGCTTCACCTATCTAAATGCTATATGATACCCCTCTGATCCTATTTCTTCTACCCGAGCATCTCTATATATAGCTTTATTCTCCACTGTCATGCCTTCTTGAGATAATAGATCAATTTCTAAGTGTCCATGTTGTCCTCCAATGGAGGATGCTTCATTTTATCCAAGCTCTCCACTCTTTGCAATGATGTATTTTTGGATTCTTCCATCACATGCATGTAATATTCCTTTCTTTACCATATAGCTTTCAGGCTAGCACCTTATCCACTCCGCATGCTAGATGGGTCACACTTTTCTCATGTGCTTCCTAAAACGTTGAATATGGCTAAGTCCCAAAACTTGTCTTTCCTTGTGCGCACGTCATGTGTTCTACTAACACTTGTTAAAACACTATCCTACGCACTTTCACCTCGTGTGCTCTTTTTAAAATAGGTCCGACGTGCCCACACACCTTCTTGTACTTAACCAATATTCTAGGGCCCAACAAGCTCCTTCAGAGAAGTTCCTTATTTCAAAGTACTTCTCCATCTCACTGAGCCAATTCTTGGCCCCATATCCCAGTGTGGTACTGTAAAATTTTAGTGGACTTATTCTTTTTATGTCATTTGTAAGTTTAGCTGCCAACCTTGCCTTCTTATTTGCAAGTTGGTTAGGTGCATTTACATTTGCATTTACAGAGTTATTGTTGGAATTTACAACATCATTATTCGATGCATTAATGTTATTGTCTCCACTAGGATTTTTAGCATTAACATTTTTTTTGGAGGTTGTTCATTGTTATTAGCAACATTATCCTCCTCTTCATTTCTCATTACTTGTTGTTTAAGTACAACAAGATGATCCCTTGTGTCCAGTAGGGTAACAAAGATCTCATCTAGGTTTTGAGTTGTAGCTACTTCATCTCCCAGAGGCTAATTATTCGTAGTATGTCCCTTTATTCTAACCATTTTATGTTAACAAGAAATTAAGTTTTATCAGTGATGGAATCAAATAGGTCCAAGAGCTGTAACCTTCAGCTCTGATACAAAAATATAACATCCTCATTTTAAGACTTCAAAAACAAGAGAATTTGTTTTCTTATCATAATGTTCACTATTCTAAATTCACATAATTTAGAATAAAAAATCATTTAGCTAACCTATCACATAACAATAACCCAAATGTATTTGTAATGACTCGGTACTAAATTGATTTCCAATGTCATGGCTCGGTATAAACCGGTCTATCCTACCTATTTATATCAATGTGTATAGCAAGTGTACTTGTGGTTCCCTTATTCAGTTAAGGGTCAATCAAGTGTAAATATCTAAAGTGAATATCTGAGTATCTATTACGGATACCCAACTGATATCATGCACCTTTAGTCCAAGTGAAATCAAGACAATGCAACCAGAAGTTTGCAATATTTTGGCCAAATTTTTAAGACATGTATGCCATGATTTTATTCCTAGATGGCATACTCATCAGAAGGAATATTTATTTAACCACACTTAAAACTTTTATCTAGATTAGACTACCTTTACTCACGTCATTCACTTCCATATTCATGTTATATACTAAGTAGAGCTAGCTCACATAGACTATTGTAGATAATTTGCTTATGAAGGCTACAGTAAATCAAGCACATTTGAATCAGATTACGTCACTCCAGATTCCCTTCATTACCTATAGTCATCATAAGATGACATCAACACTAGGTGATACTGCTATCTCTATTAAGTGTATATTAGTGACCTGGATCCATAACTTACAATAGTAACACTTAAGGGAGATAGGTGTATAATCATGCCATAGTGGTTGATCCATAATAACCAATTAATAAATCACGTCATTAAATGGGTACCATGTAGCAATGAATTTTCTACGATGATCTGTCGAGTTCTGATAAGCAAAACATTGTATCTTAACAATTTCAATAATTCATTTAATTAAGAGATTTTTAATCTTTTCATTATTATTCTCATCGTTAGGTGTCGTGCCTAAGCATTAACTAGGTTTCGATATGATTATTCTTGTATGTAAGGATTGTAACATTTTATTCACTTAAGTGTAGGAATTACATATTTAAATCTGCATTCTACTTAATCATTTAGGCATTAATTTTCCCCTTAATTTAGTTAAATGTCATGCTCCTGATTCAATTGTATTAAATATAGGACAAAATTAAGGTGATATCAATTTTAATCAACATTCTTAGGAATAGTTCATCTATTCAGAACTATTATGTTTAGGTATGTTTCTATAATTTTACAAAGTATCATAACCTATCACATGCATTTCAAACATATCAACCATAAGCATACATATTTACTTTACTTATAGTTTAGTTCTAAGCATTCCCTTTTACAAAGATTAATTATGATTACTATTTATAACTGTTGTATTAAGAAACTAAACAATAAAGTATATATTGAAGGATCAATCCTTATAAATCATTCCAAATCTTATAAGTACATTTCATTTTCCATTCAACTAATAGACTTAATCTAACAGTCATATACTTTTCATATTACCCAAGTTACTTAGATATCTGATCATATTCAATTTATTTCATAATGATATTCAATCGCACACATCGTGAAGCACATTAATAGATAATACATATGCTTAGTATAGTAATGGCAATAATACAATCTACATCACTAATACAAATGGAGTTTATAAATAATTTCAACACTTTGCATTCAGTCACTTTTTCTTAATCAATGTATATCAAGTAAACCATTTCTATTTCATTCCAATTTAAATATCAACAGACATGTTTCTGCCAATGTAATCAACATCTTTCCAAGTAATTACAATAAATGGGCCATAGGCCTTTTTTGTTTCCAAATCAAAAGTACTTCAAGAAATTTATACAATAATCATTTAAACAAATGAACTATCTTCATTCAATAAAATAAATGCAACTTTTTATATGTCTTCCTTCTTTCATGTTTCACTTAGTCCATTTGCAAGATTGTTAACATCTATCAATTCATAGGAAATGAGCATGATAGGTACTAAAACTTTAGAACAACATGCTCTAACTTAATAATTTCATAAAAGGAATATCACTTTTAAATTCAATTATCCTAAGGTTTGAATGAAAGTACAAAATGTTTTTTATCATGCCACAAGAACATCGTAATGAAACCAACTAAGGAATACAAGTTAACTCAAGCACTTCATTTAAGTAATTTCAACCAAGTATTAATTTAAGGCACACAAAGGTAACCCAAGAAAATTAAATTGATCACAATCAATCATATTAATGTAAGCACAAGAATGGTAAGATTAAAGTAATATAAGACCATACTTATATGAATCTAGTTTTATATCTAGTTTAATTATGTTTATATATCTTAACTTAATCAAACAACTTGTTATACTTCATTCGATAATTGACCATGCAAAGTAATAGCTTATTTAAATACCCGTATATAATTAAGACATTAAATACTTATTAACTCATTATAGCAGTCAAGTCTGATCCACTCCCTTACACAACATACTAAGTTTCATTTCCATAAGTTACTCATAGTATAAAATCAACATTCAAGTAAGGGTCATTAACAACCGAAACTTGTTCAAAAGGAGGTATAAGATCATAATTCATTCAAATTCATAGAAAAATTACATGAACCAAGTAATTATAGATGAAATGAAATAAAATACACTAAAAAATATCATCTACCATAAGAACTAAATATGATCGAACAATAATCACGTAACTCAAGTTATGAAGCCACTGTTATATTGGGAGTATATGTGACTAAGTAAATATACACCAATCGTACTCAAAAATATTTAACCAAACTTAAGAAAAATTTCAATGTTTCCTTTCAATCAAGACTCCCTACCTTCAAACAAATACTACACACTCATCAAACAAACAAGAACTATAAAATTTAAACCAATTTGATCAACATTCTAAGATCAGACTCTATGTAAGATCCAAACTAGTTGGTGACAAGTATAAAATTAAAATATGATCAAGACTAATACAAATTTTTAGAGAATAGAATATTTCATCTTCACTACAAGTATGAAATCAAGTTAAGCTTGTGCTTCTCAATAACTTATAATCAGAATTCACCACTAAATCAAATAGGTATCTATCCATACTATATTTGATTATAACAAGACTATAAGGTAGGTGATGATATAACTTCAACCTACGTGATCCTAAGGATCAATGTAAATCATTATTAACTTAAATATAATCACATATCCCTTCCTTAGTTCTCCAAGTGAAAGAAGTATAATCATACTGTAATCAGATAATGAATCCCTTCCACCAAATTAGAAGTATATAGGATGTAACAAAGGTTAATATAGTCTAGTGCTCATTATTCCACCTGTACTCACCAAGCTATCAACCTGAGGCTTATTTTAAGTTACAGATGTTTACAGTCATGAAGGACAAAGTGAAAATACTTCATTATTATCCTATCCTACTATGAGATTCCAAACAAATCTAGCATAATCAGGAAAGTAAACCCAATGTTTTACCCAGGTGATAAACAAATAACAAAACACTCAAACACCTAGTAAGGTTATCAGTTCCACATTAAGTATTATTTAAAATTAAGCTAAAATGAAAAAATGTAGAGTCGATATTAGAAAAATTAACATGTCGTTGAAGTTCAAACAACCAACAAGAAAAAAACCCAATCACCCATTACCTTAACAGATCGAAATGGTAGATACATAGAAATAGAAACATATTGATTCGTATTTACATCAACACCTACTTCTAGACATAGAACCATTAATGTAAAACTTGCATTAGACCATGTAGATATGGGTATCCAAAAAACAAGGTTACAGTGCTTAAAAAAAAGCACAAGAACAAAATTTATTTAAGGTATTTGATTGCAAACACAACCCAACATAACTATGCTTTGAACTATTAAATATCAGTCAAGAATACACAAACTAGAAGCCATAAGTCACATTATTACTTAAAAATATTACTTCATAGTCAAGCATATAGAAATCGGAGGCCATAATAATCAAAATACATCCACATTAAGAAGCTATATTTCATAATACACCCAAATAATCAAATAAGAAAACAATATACAAAACCCAGAACCAGAGAACAAGATTTCATATAAGAGAAAAGTTCTTTTCATGAAGCCATTAAATAGAGAAAATTATTTCAAGGATTTAGAGCCTATCATGCCTGGTAGAGCTCCTGCAATTCCTTTCAAATCTCTCCAAGTTCTCCTCCAAGCTTCCACAAAAAATTCCACATATATTTTGAAATGGCTTGTACAGAAAACCCCTTCTTCTCCTTCTTTCCATTTTAATAGCTAGTGCATTAAAGTTTTCTCCACTATTTCCTCCATTCAACTAATAGATCATAGATTATCCAAAAATAAACTAAAATTTTGAAAACCATAAGGTCTACATATAGAGCCCAAGTTCTCGTAAAACCAAATGAACAATGAAAACTAACCCCTATATTTTCTTCCAAAACCATCGTGCTCCTTCCAAGGTGTATTTGGTTTTACCAAGGCTATTAATGCCAAGGTAGTCCTTATCCTATTTTAAATTTAGTAATCCACTAATAGTTTTCCAAACCTTCACTAAACCATTCGCCACAAACTTAGTGTGAATGGCTAAGGCTGACTTGGTCCTTGTCAAAGGTGGCAGTGGATGCCAATTAAAACTAATTAAATTTTCCAATTATGCATATGGTTTGGAACCATTCCTCGTAACTATCCTACTAACCCTTCTCACCATTGCTAACCATAGTTAGATTTTTAGGGTTAGGTCATAGGATCCTTATCTAGGTTATGATTTATATCAATTAATATTAATGTATCAACTTTAGCTTAGGTTTCTATCATTTAATCAAATTCATATAGAATTAAGTTAGGTCCATGGGAATGCAATAACCACCTTAGTATATGTTATATTATGCCTTTATTATATCAAAATAATATAACCATTACCTTAATCGTAATCACATTCGATTAAGTAGAATTCTACCTTCAAGATTATAAGGCAATTTTAAACAACTCAGGTTAGTTTATAGTTAAAATGATCTGCATATAAAATTACAATCCCATAAATCATTAAGAAGCCAAATACCCTTACAACTTAAAGTCATAATAAAATATTGATTAAGCAGAATGCCTTGGATAACTAAAATTGATCTAAGGTATTATCCTTCATCCAATATCGATACCATAGTTTTAGGGATGATAATTATATCAAATATTAAATAGTTTACCTGATTACCTATTTTCTTAACTATACCGAGAATTTGATTTCACTTTCCACAAGATGGAATCACTAATTTTATTTCAAAAAAAATTTAAGTAAGTACTTCATGATCAATCATCATAAGTACAAAAAATTCCATAATAATGATTAACAATAAGATCTCATCGAAACTTGATATTATTCCAAAAAACATGATTTAAATAGTTCAAAAGAGCACACCAAATCAAAACAAAATCACATGTCAACTTTTTTCAACTACATACAAAGAAGCAAGTAAAAATATCAACACAACAGAGGCATTACAACCTTTTCCTCTTGTCTGAATTATTCATCCTCATTAGGACCTTCAATGTAGAATAATTTATTCTCATCACACTTATGACCCTTACTCCATTTGTTATCACTATTATAATATATAATTTCTTTAATCTCATCTTTAATTTGTTAAGGTTTTAATAAGGTAGATTTTTGAGATGACTGTATTTGAATCATATGCTCCTTTTGTGTAGTGAGACCCCTCTATTTTATGATATATATTTCCTCCACCTAACCAAAAAATATCATGGATTTTGATATAAAATTTGTATTAAGGAGGATAATATCAAGTTGGATGTTATCTTAGAGACCAACTAAGAACAAATCATTTATAAAATTCTTTGAAATTCCATCTGCATGTAAGGACATATTTTTTAACTACTTGATATAATCCTTAACTATCACTTTTTGTAGAAGCTTTACTATTTGGCTAAAATGGGTCTCTGTAACACTATTTTTGTAGTGTATTTAGAGCTCATACATGAAAACTGAATAGGTAAAAGGGATATCCTTATTTTTATTCTTGTCACATATCCATCTATAACAAATGAACTATTCTAATTATAGATACAATGATGCTAATACCACCTTCTATCCAGTTGGAATTTGGTGTAAATAAAAAATATCTCCAGTTGGTTTATCTAAAAAACTAGATTGGTACCATAAATTTCCTCATATCCACTTTTGGCATAAATTTTCTACTCACCACACTAGAATATGATGAGTGGTGTGGTTGTGTTGAATTGGAGGCGAGGTTAATGGTGGTCCCTGACTAATATAGTTGGGAGTTGGTGGCATGTGGTTGGATACTAGAATTGACTTTAACGAGTTATGATTCCACTATTTTCTAGCTAAAACAAAGATCATATTTTGTCACTGATATTGAATGCATATTACATAGATAACACGTAAGTTGAGTGGATTTATGATATGTTGAGGAAAACCTGAGGTTCGAGGATTCAATAATTCCTCCTTTAAAATACATATCCTAATTATATTTTTGGAGTGGTATCACCCTTCCCTTTTCCTTTTATTTGTGAACCTATCATAGATTTTTCAGATTCAGGGTTTGGGTTTATGGTTTAGGGTTTCATATTTTAGATGGATTTATGCCAAATAGACAAAAGTGCAAGGAAAATACCTTAATATTTTCTTGTAATTTTTTAGAATATGTAAGAAACTCAGATAGATTCTAGAAATTGTAGGTTACTAGATGAATTTATTAAAAATCCTAAAATGGATTTAACTTGTGAAAAATGAGTCAAATAATATTTGATTTTGGAGAGAAACTCCTTGAATGAATTCTCCACTTTTGTTAAAAAAAATTGCTATAGTCTAGGAGACATCACTGAATCTTACAAATTAATTTTAGCCCAAATCAAAATACAACTTGTAATGAAATTACATACATACATACATACATACATACATACATACATACATACATACATACATACATACATACATACATACATACATACATACATACATACATACATATATATATATATATATATATATATATATATATATATATATATATATATATATATAACCAAGGAACACCAAAATGGAGAAAAAATATCACAAATTCAAGTAGAATGATGTAGACACTTCGAGGGGGAAACCTTCAAACTATAAAATAAGACTCAAGTGATTTATATGATTATAATATAATAGTTTCTAACTCCTATAAATACCCTACTATACTATGAAAAACACCATGGCTTCAACCTATTAAGATTATGAAAGCATAAATAAATATGATATAACTTGATAAGAGATTATGTTAGCCACAAGTTGGCCATACATATCTTGATATATGACCTAGGCTTAAGGGTGTAGAAAGGGACATTTGTAGTTAAATATTATTAGAAATATGTATTAAGAAATCAATAAAGAAATTATCAACACCAAATAATAAAGGATCATGTCAATTTAGCATATAAAAGTAAACAATGTAATCATAGAGCGAAGCACAATATTACACATGCTATAATATATGAGACAATGTAAGATATAAAATAGAAGCTTTGTATTGCTAACATACTAGTGTGAATATATATGATCCAAAATATTCTTTATATGCAAGATGCTTCCAAATATGGTGGGTTTACCTTAGAGTATATGGCTTAAAGAGAGCCAAAAATTATTCATATGTGTGCACATACATGAGTTCATGTGTGTGCGTGCATGTGTCTCTTTTGATTAAGGGCATATACAACTATATTATGTGTATTATCAATAGCAAGTGCCTAATAAGAAGGGTGTGTAAATTTTCAAACCTAAATAATGAAATTGTCTAATCCTAAGTAATGAATAAGACAATCACATGCATGTATTGGTTTTATATTTTTTCCATAAGAGATATAACATGAAATAAATTTCGAACTTGAATTCTATTAAGAGATGTAATCTAGAGGATGTTAAAAATACATTAATAGTGACACGGGTCCTACGTAACTGTTGTTCCTTGAAAAATCGTATGAAACCGTTGAAATGTGCTACATTTGTTTAGTTATTCCCTATACATAAACCATAATTTTTAGAAGAATAAGTATCGTGCTGTGATATAATTCCATTGATGGATAAATATATGAACCATATGTTCATAAAATAAGATATGTATAATTGTTTTTTCTCAAAATGTGATTAAAGAAGGCGTAATAAGGATATCCTGATAAATTTGGAGCATTTTGACACAAGAAATTGATTTATTAATTATTCTCCAAATAATAAGTTATATATAGGCTTTAGATGTCATTAATACAATGACAATATAATGTTTCAAGCCTAATAAATACTAATTACAATAGTTCTTGATCTCTATAAACTTTATTTCTTCTCATAAAGAATATCTATCTAGGTGAGTTGTTTTAAGAACTCACTCACACATACATATAATATCATTCCTCACAAACATATTTTCTCAACTCATGTGAGTACAAACTAAATTTATCCAACATTCCACTTAGTAAAAACATTGGGAGATAAAATAACATTATAGCTAAGTAATGTGTCATTCTAGAGTTTTCACATGATCTTGACACACACATTGACTATGGGAACCAAATTAATCATGAACTTGAGCTCATTAACCTATTCATGTGAATACATATATCATACATTGGGAAACATAAATTGAATTAGAAAATAATAGTGGGATGATTCTCCTACAACAATTATCAAGAACACATCTTATTATAATAATTGTAGTTTGGATCTCCACAATATTTTTACAATAGAAAAAAACATAGAGACTTCACACACCATGCAAAAAATTAATTAAAAATAATATAAAGGACCAAGTCCTCATTTTATTAATTGTTGCACCATGTATTCCTCCCCATTTTCACCCAAATATAAACAACATATTTTGTATGTTACTACCATTAAAAACCAATCTTGGCATTAGTCAATTATACACACAAATTCTTTGACGGTATCATATTACACAACCTTGTAGTTAGAAGACAAATGAGGTTTCTAATCAACATCATAACTCTATTTCTTCTAACATCCAACAAACATGTCTCACTTTTCTAGATGATTCTTTAAGCTCAAATTTTTATCCCATTTTTATTTCCTTAGATTCCCCACCAATTTTTTCTTTGGATATGAAATTCTAAAATGGGGGTATAGGGGCACGAACCCCTAATTGGGTCAAGGGGAAACACCCTAGGTTCACTCCATGTCATTGTACAGGTTGGGGTTGAGGTGAAGAGCCTTGTATCTAGAAACATTTGTATCCTTATATGGCCTTACAAACTTCACGTAGAAGAAACATTCTCCATGAAAATTAAACCCCCCATAATCAAAACATTTTTTTCATGAGGGTAAAATTTAACTAAAAATACATACTTTTATAAGTTTTGATTTTACAATGATGATGAAACAAAATAAAATTATTGAAATGGAATAACATGAATATTGAATCTATTACTAAAAAAATGATAATGAATCAAACTAGTGGTTCAAAAACAACTCTATAAATAAATTACATAACAAATTTTTAGTTTAAAAAATGATTGATTTGCAATCAATTTCACCTAACAACCATCATCAAATTTGATAGAGAATGTGTTTACTTTTTTTCCAATCAACATTGCATACATGGTAACCTTGTATGAATGAAGCCACACAAGGACCACTCTAATAAGATGTATTCAATCTATTAGTAAATCATCTAAGTTAAATATTTGATACCAAATGATAAATTTGGATCATTTAACACAATAAATTGCTTCATTAATTGTTCTTTGACTAATGAATCACATATATAAGATTCATATGTCCTTAAGATAGATATTTGAGACTAATAAATAATAACTAAAAAATCCCTAATATCTATATAAATATTATTATTTCTCACATATAATCTCTATATAGGTTATTTTTAAAAAATAACTGACACATACATGTCATTTTATTCTCACAAAATATATTTTATCACACACATTTGCGTACTAACTAAATTATTTCCATATAGCCTATGATCTCACAAATGATATGATCATTTGATATCTTATATCAAGTAGTGTGATATGTATAAGATCTAAAGGAGCAATTCCCAAGATAATATTGTAATCATTTGAGTCCAAGGCATATCCATGTGAATCATAATATCTTGAGATATCATTTTCTATAGATTGTAAATATAAAATTCATGGGTCACAAGTAGTCATAGTAACTCTATGCTCTTGATATACATGTAGAGAGTGCATTAGTGAATCATACGTGTCTCTCCCACAAGGTTTTTGTAAAACTACTATGTGTCATACATGATTAGGTAACACATGGTCTACATAAGGAGTAGGTTATTTCAATGTGTGCTCATCATGGGGATATTTTAACACATGTTCTATAATAAATAAAGGATTATAATGAAGATGTTAAATATGTTAGAGAATATAAAGTTTATACGGAAACACCTGTTGCGGCTTGTATAGTTTTTTGGTATTAATACCTAGGGATAAGGCCCTAGCTTGTAAAAAAGATATATTAATTTCCAATCCTAGATAACATCACTCATTATAGGTATCTCAAAATATAAACACATTATTGTGATGATAATGAGGGGAGAGAAGAACTTCAATCCATCCCACCCATCACATATCATTACAACCTATAACTATAACTATAAAATATATCCATATAGGCTACATCCCTTACACCATTCTATTCATAATTTGTGCCTATGAGGACCTAACATAGACTAGGGTCATGTAATCCCCCATCATCTTCATGTGGCATCGATAGGTTTGCCACCTTCTTTTATTTCTTGTCACCCAAGGAAACTTCAGATATAATCTCCACATCTGAGTAGACATCATATTAATTCGAGCAAGAGGAGAAGCACATCAATGGGGGAATTAAATCGTAACTTCCCTAGGAAGAAGGAAAGCTAGACTCAAGGCCATGTATTCCTTTACTTTTGACACAACTAGTATAGGTTTTTCCAAAGAAAGCACATGAAGATGCAAACACATTATCCTCCCTTCTAAATCCATATGGTCTCAGTGTAGGAAAATTTTCCTAGAGGAATTGGTAGAATGTTGGCAAAGATTAGACTTTGGGTCACCTCAAATACATTGTCCTTGTTCACTGACTGATTTTTATCCAACATAAAATTCTTCATTAACTCACAAATATCTACCTCATCTACCTCATTGAGGTCTTCAACCTCTGAACAATCCTTTGGTAGCCACTCCCACATGAAAACATTTTTAATCTTCCCATTCATCTAAATGACAAAGTATTCCCCTACATATTCACTTGTAAAATCCCTATTTCGCTTCTTTCTTGGCCCAACCTCCATAATTTCTAAATTCTTCATCACAAACATGCTACAAAACTCCCAAAAACCTTTTAAAAAATCACATACTCACCCTATTAAAAGACTAATTTCAAGAAATAAGAGAACACTACAGAAATCACTACTAGATACACTTTTAACACACTTCACATGGAGGAAAATATAGGTGTCATGTACGTGTGAATAAAATTAAATTATTTTGCATTTCACACCTTTACCCTTGTTACAATTTGAAATTATCACCATACCCACTAATAAAGTTATTATTAATCATAATATAGGACCCTCTTAGCATCATAGGAGACGAGAAATAATGTCACATGAAAAGTTTCATGTCCACACTCGACGAATCTTATGATCCGCATGCCAAACATCAGCTCTTACATTGGCTAAGCAATCGGCTACTTGGTTCCCACTACATTTAAAATGGGAAAATCTAAAAGATCTAAAAAAAGGAAGAATTGACCTGATCTATTGAATAATTGGTGCCAATACCCATACCTTGAAGTAATTTAATTTTATGGCATCAATAATGATTTGAGAGTCCCCCTCTATCCATAACTGAGGCCAATTCTAATTTTTTTCTTTAATAAGACAAAAGAGAAGAGCCTTTCCCTCAGTAGTATTATTGGTTGAATCACCACAATCTACTACCATAGCCAACAGAGGTGACTATCTAAGTTCCTAAAAATAAAACCACAATCAACTTTACCTGGATTCCCTTTAGAGGCTTCATCAAAATTTAATTTTATACACCCAGTCATGGGGGGATTCCATAATGTATCTAAATCATTCCTACTCTCATTATCAGGAGTATTGTGCCTTGTATATTAATGAACATATCTCCACATGATTTAAGACATTGGCTTGTATTAAATATATAATTTAATAAATAAATAAATAAACTAGTTAAATTAGTTGTGAAGTGAATGAGTATAACCAATCACCTTCTATATATTAAATTAAGTGTGTTTAAAGTTAGAGTAGAAATTAATAAAATTATACTCATGTAAATTCTCTATTGAAAAAGTGATAATAAATGTGTTTTGGGTTATGTGAAGTCTAGTTCCGTATGAAACCAAACTATTGTAAGTTTCTTTTATCTTAGTAAATTAGATGATGCATTTTTATGATGGTTTTTTACATTTACAAGATTTCCCACATAAAATCTTTGTGTTATGTTATATTTCCTTGCTATATATTTATGTTAATATTTTTTATAGTTTTATACATTTAAATTCCTTATGAAAATGAGTATATAACAAAAATTTATAATCAATCCAGCTAATCCCTAACATAATAGGGTATGAAGGTGGTGCCTTTGTATGAGACACCACTCGTTAGGTTAGAGTATAAGTATGGAATATGATAGGATGAATATAGTATTCATAATGAACCATTATAATTGTAAACACCAAATTATTGTGTACATAATCTAAACATTTATGTAAAGTAGAAGGGACAGGGAAATGGGAACATATTGTGAGTCTATGAGAATCCATATATAATGTTAACTATGTTGTTATATGGAACTAATAGGAACCTTTTGGAAATCCTCTTAGATGTAGATTGTAATGGTATTACTATGCCCCCAAGTGGATTATGTCATTACCCATCAAAGGATTGAATTATTACTAGTGCATCAAAAAGGTCCCATGAGATGTATTTTGGAGTAGTAAGGAGTGTTATAGTGTAAAGGTCCCAACAAGATCCATGATCTACCATCACACTTTGGGTTGGATGAATTTTTTTATCAACCAAACAAAGGTATACATGTTTCCTCATCATAAAAGGAATATATAAATCATCATATGTAATTAGTGGTACAAACTATGATATCTATGCAGTTATGATAATAACAATATCAATATGATAAGGGTCAATAATGTTAGTTTACAGTGTAGGTATTGTGTGATAATTCATGTGTACTTCTTCACCCTTATAAGTGTCTAGATGATTTCTTAATGGGTTAGTAAATAAAATAAAATTAGAATTGGGTTAGGAAACTTCTATGTTAATAGGTGTGCCGAAGTATTCTATATATAAATAGTATTTTTAAATATCCATTAGATATTATAGTGTAATTTGTAGAACTTGTTGGTTGAGTGTCTGTTGCATATATGTTAATTGTAATATAGTTTTCTAGAGAATTTCACTCTTTACATTCTATACAAATAAGATATAGTAGGTTAAGGTGACTCTATGAGATTGTAAATATTTAATGTAATATCTTATGAGTAGATTTTGGTAAAAGAGTCGATTCCATTTCTAAAGTTTAATTTAGGACCATAGGAAGAATTTGGTGTGCCATATTGACATTTTTGTCAAGAAATTTCCTATTTCCATTTTTGTTTCCTTTATAATAGGGATTTTATTGGAAATTATATCAACTAGATGTAGGTGTATTACCATCATATTTTAGCATCTAGGATGCATGAATATTGGTCTCAAATATCTTAACTATATTTCATGTATTAAAAGAAGGTGAATGAAGTGAAAAAATATTTTTTCCTAATTTATGGGATAAGGAAAACACTAAATATATCTAGTAATTCACCCTCATTGATGTGATTATGAGCTCAATAAAGCATGTGTCATCGTAACACATGTCATAGTTTGGGAAATTTTCATTAGATTGTTGTTCTACTTGGGGGAACATGAAAGGAATTGACAAATGTTGAATGAGATATGAGAGATTAAAATATCACCAACGATTTGGAATGAGTGTACCAAATATCGAAGAAGGAAATATAACTAATCTAACATTTATTATTTAAGGATATATGGAAAAATATTAGCTAATAAGATATTGTGTCTTATATAGCCCATATTTTTTGGAAGCACAATAGACTAAGGGGGGTGAGTTATTTCTACAAATTACTTATTTCATTAACCATTAATTTAAGCAATAATTAACATTCATCCATTCACATACATTCAACCATTGCTTATTTAGTGTGCACAATACATTAAAACAACCATAACACATGAGAAGAAGTTCATAGACACAAGATGTAAGTGGGAAAACCACATGGGGAATAAAATCCACTAAAAATATGATTATATTACACAAATAAAAGAGAATGAGTGAAGCACCAACTTCACAAGGAACACCAACCCCAAATTTAGTGAAGAACCCTCTCCAAAAGGAGGATAAAATTGTGCAAGATGAAAAAGAACCAACTTAGTGACCTGATGATGATGATCTCTGAATCTTTTTTCTATCACATCTGAGGGAGATCAAAAATTCATCTCACAAACCCTTTCTCAAACCATCATTCCTTCAACTCATTCTATCTTCTTCCTTCTCAACTTGTATTAGTTCTAAAAATTTGCACACATGATCTCAAAACTTCCTTAACCTATAACACATCTAATAATCTCTCAAATCATTACTTAAAACCTACAAAATACTTCTACTTGGGTCACAATTTTTACCTATGCAAGACTAGCTCACAAAACGAGCTCAAACTTCACTTTTATATGCTTCTCTCCATTCTAACTCAAGAGAGGTAGGTCATAAAATTTTTGCATGAAAAATAAAAACTTCATAAAATTAAAATAAACTCATTACAAAGGTCACATATGACCCATACAGGTCGTTCATGCCCAAAACCACTCATCATGCACCAAAATGCCTTAAAACTCTATCACTAGGATGAGAAAAATCCACTCATACCAAAACCATGCTTAGTAAAGATCCAAAATTCACCAAACAAGAGTAATATAGTATGAAAAAATCATACATGGTCTCAAATTTTCTTAGAAATATCAAATATTTCATTAAATGGGCCCATTGGCTCATATCCTTCTCAAAGCAGTTGTTTCCAGCATCGTCTCTTTACCTTTGGGCCTCAATACCACTCAAAATGATCTCAACTATGGAATGTGACGACTATATGGAAACAAAATAACCTTTAGAAAAAATTTATGCATGTTATAGCTCATGAAACAATCATATGTTCAAACCACAAAAACTTTACCCTTTACCAAAATAAGCTTCCCAAAAACTAGTTTTGAAAACTTAGTCGATTAACACCCTTTCTATCACTTTCAAGACCTCAAAATTCCTTCATTAGGAAAAAATTCATCCATATTAAATCTTGAGGTGATATAAAGCATCAAATAATTTATTTCATGCCTCAAACAACTCAATATTTCAGCCAAAACAAAACTATCCTGAAAAACAACTTACCTTCTTTTTCACAAATTGAACCTAAAGAGCCATCAAATCAAATAAATAAAAAATAAAAAATATACCACTGGAAATATATCTGAATCAATTTTCCATAAAATATTATAACTCCTTCCAAATCTAAGTGTAAGGCCTTCCTCCAAGCTCATCTCTACAAACTATGTTTTATGCCTTCTTAGACTCAAGAACTGACCATTAGCCCAATATGCTCCGTCACCTAAAAAAAATCCAAGCTCAAAAAAGCATGGAAAAAAGTTAAACATGATTTATAAGCTCTCATAAACCTTCACCAATTATGAAGAACTTAGAATCATCACTTTACCTCATAAAGCTACTTAGCACCTTACTAAAACAAACATCCTTCAAACTTGACCCTCAAAGAACAGATCATAATTTTTTCATACATTATCCAATCATAAAGTTTGATATTCCAATATAAATTTCTATTAACCAAATTCATAACACAACTTAAATTAGATCCTAACTCCTCATGTAGCTCCTGCAATGTTAATTTTACTGAAAGCTACTCCAAACTGCCTCAAAAACCAATCTTTAAAAATAGGGTATACTTTGCACTTTTTCACTTCAACCATGACCTGAAAATATCATAAAAACCTATAAAAAATCAAGGTTTAAAAATGTCAATTTATTATTTACCTTATTTGGAACAAAACTCCACAAGCTAGAACTCTTCATAAACAAGAAAATTTAGGTGGGGCCCACATATCACCACATGATATAACATACTTTTCTTAGTTAAGATTCCTATAAAACATAAAATCATTACTTTTTCAAAAACCAATCTAGACTGGGAATATATGCTCAATATTCTCCAAGTCACTCCTAGTTAGGGTTTCAAACCACTTTACCTTCTTAATGACCATTCATAAAAATGTGACAATAAAACCACCTCATTATTTTTTTAAGATTTATAAATTACCTAATAATCTATGCCAAACATATTAGGTTCCCATGAAAAGAATAAAATTGAAAAATATCATCAAAAGGTCCACTTTTGCTTTAAGAATACACTGAAACTTACCTAGTTTTGGTAAAACTTGCATATCTTGAAATTCCCATTACATAATTACTTAAAAATTGTCACAAATAATCATGAAAAAATAATATACATTTCCATATTCACCACAGAACCAAAATATTTATAAAACTCTCTATCCATAGTGACTTCCCTATGCCAAATTGCTTATTTCTCACTGTTTACTTCACAAGGACCTCATATATGCACTAAATCACTAAATGTTGACCTGAAGATCACCTTACACCTCAAGTAAACTAAAACCATGATTCTAAAATTCTCCAATTAGACTTATTTGGTCCAAATATCACACCTCTACCTCATTCTACATGCTCAAGGGACAAAAACAAGCCTGGAATGACCTAACTTAACCATGATAACTCATGACTTGACCTTATAGATCTCATGTGGACCAATAGACACCCATGAAACATCACACAAACCATGTTTACCTCATGAAAACTTGCAAATCACTTGGAATAACTAAAACCATGACTTGACATACTCAACCATGCATCTAGACCTCCTCAAACACCAGCAAAATGACACTACCAATTAACCTTCATGTTTGACTTCAGAATACCACCTCATGTGGACTCATACTACATCATGACACACTTTTCCATAAATGGAGATGACATAAATGAAAACACAAACATACAATGGCCAACAATCTCCCCCTTTGTCATTGATGACAACCACCTTCAAAAACATTGATGACAATGAACATGATCAACACCTACATGACCTATTTTCAAATTTTTTGATGACTCTCCCTTCTTTTACTTCTATGAAAAATAATACAATGCTAATACTACATGGAAAAATATAACATAAGACAATAACAATGACAACAATGTTCAAAACCAACTTAATTCACCAAGTAGGCCCCCCTGGGACTGAATTCTTTCCTCTTTAACTCCTTCAATAACATAAGAAGATTCTATGGACCTGATATGATCAGAAAACTAGCCCCCCCTAAACATGTACACATCATCTTGACATTCATTCTCATTTAACACCATCCACTAGGTTTAGATCAAGCTCAAAAACAAAATTTTCCTCCAAATTTAACAATTTTCACCTTTTATTACTATTTTCCCTAAAAAATATCTTCAGTTCATATTTGAAAAAATTATCAAGGCTATAGACATCCACATACACCATGATTTCACTCCATATAGCTCCCCATATACCTAGACTTTCCTCCTGTAATTGAAAGTATAAGAAAATTGACTATTATCTTGATTTCATGAGATCTAGATGAATCAAGCATTTCATCTTGGTCCTAAAATAGCTTTTCAGTGTTCTTTAAGATAATTTAGTGATGTTACAATTTTCTTATGCCATGCACTTACCTAACTTTGAGGTACACCTGAAAATTATCAATTTATCTACCCTACCTACCTTTTGGATCACTTAGACATCTTTTGCCTATGATATAGAGTTATTGTCAACTTCCCCTACCTAGAAGTCCTCCCTAGACCTGTACCTTCACTCTTTTTCTCTTCACAAATGTATAGTATGATACAATGACATATATGTTACTTTTATTGCAAATATATACCAAGTAATAACTGAAGAAACCATCACATTCCCTTATAGACTCCTTAATCAACTCACTTGAAGGATAGAAAGCCTTGTACCATCTTGTCACAATTTCTTAGTCATAATAGACCTTTATACATTTGTAAGTTAAATTTTTCTTGTGTATAGACCACTGAACGCTAATTTTCAACCTAAATCTTTCCATCACATTTCATAGTTGACAGTATCCATATTTTGATGTCAAAGAAACACGTTCCTAAACTATATATACATTGATATCCTTTTCAATTCCTTCATGAAGAATGAATGCACCATTAAGGCTCAGTTTCTCACCTTCATACCTGATGCCATGAAATTTCTCCATACACATAACATCAATTATCTTTTTATACCTATGACATCACATATAGTGCCATGACCTCATCATGATCTATCCTTTAAGACTAATATAGGTCCCTCAAGAATATCCACTTGACTTCTTGAGTCCTCAAACTGAATTTGAATGGGGGAAATACATGAGTAGAGACAAATAATTTTAAACAATAATGAATTCTCAAACCATCAATTCCATTTAAATACGTTGAAAATCACCATGCTCTACCTCCTTAGGCATGAACTCAACATTTTCACATTCTTTATTTTCATAAGAATTATTCTCAGACATTTCAAATCTTGATTTCACATAGAACACTGACCTTAAGCACCAAAGGAACACATAATTCTCACACACCTACAAACCATGCTCACTTTAATAATGTAGACATACTCAACTTCAACCTTTACCTATCATGTATTTGATTCATAACTCATTTTTGAAGAAAATAAGAAGCGACATACTTTTTTTAACACACACAGACCCTCTTCTATAGGATAGATGCCCTACCTTCAACATGCATGATTATTCTCTCTCTATACTGAATGCATTTAGATACATTTTCAAACCTTATTAGACTTGGAAAAACATCAAATACACACATGTTTCAGTCAGGGACTCCACTATATGCAAAAATCACCACCTACAGGTCAAAACCATGTCATTTTCTTCTCTAGGACACCTTTAATCATATTTCACTTTCCTTTAACTTATTATGTATTAACATATGACCTCCAAGAACACCTGAAACTCTTCATGCTTCAAAAAATACCTTTGCATCTATGACACCTTTAAGATTTTTCCACTGAACCACTAACCCTTTTTCAACCTTCCTCTGCCATTTCACAATCTAGGTGTTATACTTGAATAATTTCAATCATCTCAGACATAAATGACTAGAAAAATATTCTAGGTACATCATTCTTATGCATAAGACATTGTAATAGACCACACAAATGAAAACATAAAGTTATAATAAATTTGATCCTTGAATTGAAAATACACACTGGCCTCTTTGACAATAGATACCTTCTTAATTTACTTTGAGAATTTGATAGAGTCAATAATCATTTAACATAGATTGAGAACCCTCAAAATTTTGAATGAATTATTTGAAACCATGTGATACATGTAGGATACCATTACCATGCACAAAACCCTTATCTTGATCTTTTAATCTCCTTATTTTCTTGTTCAATCTAATATGAGTCCATGAAACCATATAACATGTTAACAATTTTGACTCTATCCTTGCATAATGTAAATGAAAATTTTTAGCCTTCCATATTAGTATATCGTCACACCTTTGATACTCAACTCATGACACATCCCTTAAATGTCAATCACATCATGAAGGTAATACTTCTAGGTACCTAGACCACTATAACACTACAATGAACACATGAGAAGACTTAAAAGGTCATAAAGAAGCCTCACACTTACTTATTTGTCAACAAAAACACATGAAATTATCATTTTTGTTGAGAAATGAGGTAGATATTGGAGTTTTACCGAACATATGATTTTTTTTGTCTTATTTACTTTCCTTCAACCTTATTCCGCTAAAACTTGAAATGAAGATATCTCCTCAATTATTTATGTTGTGTAAAAACAGAGAGAATTTTCTCCTCCTAAAAATAAGAGGAACAAAAATATCTCTCAGATTCTCATTTGAAGGTCTACAATTTTATGTAGAGAAAATATGGTGTTGCATGTACAAGTCTTATGCTTGAAAATATTCTTCTTCAAATACTGATATCTTCAAAACCATTATTGTTGTATAAAAATGGATAGAGATTTTTCCTACTAGCAATAAGAGGAACAAAAACCTCTCTCAATTTCTCATTTAGAGCTCTAAAAATTTATTTAGAGCGAGTCTTGTGTTGGGTCTGCTAGTACTGTACTTGAAAATATTCATCTTCAAATGTTTATATCTTCAAAACCATTATTGCTATGTAAAAACAAAGAGTGGTTTTTCCTCCTAACAATAATAGGAACAAAAAATTCTTATAGAATCTCATTTGAAGTTTTGCAATTTTAGTTATAGAAGGTTGTGCATTGATTCTGTGAGTCCTGTGCTAGTTATGTGAGTCCTGCACTAGTTATGTGAGTCATGTGTTCTATGACTTGTGAGTCCTGCACTCTATGTTTTGTGATTCTTGAAATCTTATGTATATGAGTCATGTTCTCTTATCTTTATGAGTGATGTGATCTTTGTGAGTCATGTACTCTTAGCTCTGTGAGTATTACACTTGCTACAGTACATTCAAGAGATCAAATGACCTGTTCATACATAATACTGCACTCTAACTTACAATAAATATTAAGAAATGAAAAAATTATGACTGCAATAGAATTTTAAAATATAGATCAAATATTGTTGGCTATATTTTATGCTTGGATACACACACAAACCTAGGAAGTCATGGGATAAATCCCCTTCATTTAACGATGAAGCTCTCGTGCAAGATATTTATTTATTCTAACTACTTATGTGAAAAATAAAATTATTTTAGGAGTATTAAATTAATTGCAAAGCTCATGAATGATAGCTAAACAAATCTTAATAAATCAATAAGATGTGTTTGGGAAAGTTGCAGCGAAGAGAAGTGAAAAGGAATTATAGGATAATATCAGTTGCTACGGTAAAGAGACATACTTCATAACTAGTAGATCATAGAGCTCATTATAATCATATAGAATAAATAAATGTTTAATAATTTTCACAATTTTCAGCAAATGAAAATAAATACATACAGATGAAAATTCAAGGTAACACAAAGTTTACCATAATTTTTTTTAGTATTTATAGACAGACTTCGCCAAACACAAATTTCCACAGAAATATTCCTTCATCTTATTCAAGTTCAACCAGTTTACAAAATGGACATGTGAGTATTCCAACAAAAAATTTGAAATCTCAATACAAAAAGTACAATAGTTGATAGCCAAAAAAATTCTAATCCTTTAGCCTGTAGGCATCCCTCTCTATTTATAGCATCCATAAAGAAAATACAAATAGGAGATATTAATTACATTTCCAATGTGTGCCTAGCTACAAAACTACAAGAAGTTGAGCCTTTTCTTCCTTGAATTTCCCATTGCTTGGAATGCATGATATTTAAAGATTCTACAATTTATAGTAACCTCAAATACCTTACATGTTGTGCCAACTATTTATAAGTAATTGACTTTTTCAAAATAACTTAAAGTAAGGGCTTTCAACCAAATTACTTACCTTTTACAAATTTTCTCGATTACTTATCTTGGTACCCAAATTTATTCTCCTTTTCAGTTTGAGAAGCACTAGAGATATGGCATGAAGCTTGAAGTCAGATAGATCTTTATGTGTGTCATTCTATAGCTGGGGATGTGATCTAACTGGCACTCAAATTTATGGAGAGATGGATAGCACTTTGAAAGGACTTGATCTGACCCTCACTATTTTAGGTTGTGCCTTTCAACCAAGGTAAGAGAACCTATATTGTAACCCCCAAATGCTGAAGGAGATGAAGATATCCCTCAATTTATGAAAATAATATGAAAAGGCCTTGGGAAAATATGATCAACACTCCAAATCTGACTTTCACAAGTTGTCACTCATAGATTATGGAGATATTTTAAATGCAAGGCAAGGGTTACTGAAGACATTGTATAATCCTGATTTGCCTCTTGCATTTTTGTAGATGGGTTAGATCCTTTTGTTGACACACAATGCAATGTAGGGGCAGTATGGGTAGGATTAGTTTATTTGATTGAATTTTTTGGTGGGGTGTTAACAAGACAAATTGGGATTTATCAGATCTTTGACAACCTCTACAATATTTGAACAACTATTAGATAAAATGCTTCAAATAATTAGGATATTATTTCAACCAAAAGAGGCATAAATGGAAGCCCAGGTTGCACTCTTCACACAATCTTTGAGAACTTACCACAAAACCTTGAAGTAAAGAACTCAATCAAACACAAAAATCCTTGATCAAACCATGCCTAAGGTACCCCCAAAGGCTTACAAGCAATCTCTGTAGTCAAGGAAGGTAAAGTGATTTTAAATTTGTTTATCTCTTTATCAGATGAAGGCTCTTCTGAACATGAGATTGCAAATGCCACTAAACTATCAACAAGAAATGGAGATTCTGTGTGATTCCTAAAGACTTTCAATGCAAGATTGCAACAAGAACAATGAAAAATATTTGCAGGCATTTAAAAAATGATAACAGACATCATATTGCCCATAAAAACATAGATTAACTCAAAATCTTGTTGGATTCATCAGCAGGGGAGAGTTTCATGAACAATCTCAGAGCTGTGTGATGGTTATACACTTGTAACCAACTCACATACATGAAGATCTAACACAGAAGAAATTATCTTGGTTCTTTGGTGGGTTTCTTAGAAAATGAGATTTCTCTTAGAATTTTCTCATGATTTTCAACTTCCCGACCATTTGCATTTCTAAAAAATGCATTATATATCTTTTTCCACATTTGATCCTTCTTTTCCAAGCAAATAATATGCCAAGGGAACAATTCTGTTACAACAATTTCTCATGATTCACTGAAAATGACATTTAACAAATTTGCAACAAGAGTTGCCAACTGTTTCTAAAATGGGGAATCATTGTAAATATTTGGATCATTATCCCCCCTAGAAGCACATTTTTCATCATTAAGACATGTAAACACCTTTTGACTCATCATTTCATCTTATCCTTTCCCAAGTTGGTTCTGCAACTTTATAATTTGACATTTCACATGTTTTCTCGGGTAGGGGAAAAAATCACTTCAAAAACATCTCAAATCAAAGTATTGAGTCATGAAACTGATTCCAATATTCCTAGAAGGCAAAAATGACCTGAATTCACCAAAAATTTGATGAAAAAAGATGCAAAATTCACATCTCCAAGCTTCCTGGAGCAAAAATGGCGGCCAAAATGAAAATGCATAGTTGCCCTTGATCTACTCTTTGTCCTTCAATATGGGCCCTCCACATGTCAAAAAATAATTAGGACCAAATTTGGGATCATTTTTGACTTTTCCACATTTTGAAAAAATGGAAAATTTTGACTTTTTTTTCCGCCCCTCTGCCCTTGAAATTTGGAGCTGACACGTGGCACATGGTGGGTCCCATTGGGATCGTGCTTCAATTCTACACACTTTGACCCTTTTTAGAAGCTGGGAAATTTTTCACTTTTTGCCCTATGGGCCCACACACTCGATTTATCCCTCGCCATGTGTCGCTTTCTCTATCACTAAAATCCGTGAGCTCAAATCTCACTTTAACTCCCTTTTTTAGCAAAGGGAAAATTTTCCCCTTTTCTTCCACCGGGCCGCCAATCAACTCTGCCTTTGCCACGTGTCTGTTGTTGATTCACTCACGGGCACGCAACTTAAATTTTTACTTTAACTTCTTTTTCCTAAAAAGGGAAAAATTCCCCATTTCCTTCCGTGGCTCACACTTCCCTCTAACCTTTCATGGACACGTGTCCACTTGTGATTGGCCATGGGGCCACACTTCGAAATTTCACCTTAGGCCTTTTTGACCAAAAGGGGAAAAGTTCCCTTTTCCTTCCGCAGCCCGCACTTCCCCTACTCTGCATTATGCACCACACCGCCACGGCATTAATTCTTAGCGGGCTCCTACTTGTTTCCCAATTTTAGTACATTTTTCCAAAAAGGCAAAAATTATCCTAAGTCCGCCGATCCGCATCCCCTCTGGCCATTCCCCAACTTTTTGTGAGCTATAATTTAATCAAAGGACTTTCACCAAAAAGGCAAAAATGCCTAAGTCCCACTGCCAGCTTCCCCTTCTGCCTTTGCATTAGATTGTGATGCATGTCCCCTCACGGAGTTGCGGGGGAGATTTTGAATTTTTTCCAAAACCAGAAAAAATAGCTAAGTTTTTCAAAGAGATCTGTCGATCCTTGTCTAACTTGATGTGGCCATGTATGAGGAGAATTTTGAGCTTGATTTTGATGGTCACACGACACTCGTACGACCATAAAAAAACACAGAGTTTTCTAGTGACCTCTAAAGTTGATTTTTTCTTCGTGGGTGAAGGATTTTTTGATCAAAGGGAAAATGGAAGGAATTTTAAAACATTTTATGACAATGGGGAGGGGTTTTTGAGGGAAGATATATATGAATCGATCATTCTAATACTCCACAATTGGGCAAACATAGAAAAATGGTAGAGCCCTTGGATTTGAAAAATTTAGGGCATGCTCATAGCAAAATTGGAGATTTCTTTCAAATGGGGCAAGGGAAATAATTTTCAAATGGCCTAGGGCATGGAAACAGAAGAAACAACTTCATCACATCCATTTAAACTATACAAAAAATTTCAGGCAAGGCAGAGGATCAAAATGGACACCAACATCAACTCCTGCTCAGGGATGAGCACTCCTAGTGAGTTCCACAAGAATAATAAGTAGACCAAGTGCCAAACAATCCATTGGGTAAAGGAGTCATGAGCATAAATCACCAAAAACCAGCCGAGAAACTGACAAAAAATGGCTGCCACACAGCAAGGCAAACCACAAAACTAATAAAACACCAAAAACAAAGTAAAAAACCAAACACTATACACTGTACAAGTTGTGCATACCTTAAATTTGGGGATTAATCCAAGAAATGCTTAAGATGTCTGCCATTAACAGGTAGTTCAAGAAATTCTCCATCTAAATCTTTGAGAAAAAAGGTATTCTCACCAATTCTGATATCAATGGAGTAAGGGCCCATCCACAATGCATCAAAATTTCCATGTTTTCCCTTATCTTCATTTCTGCTATCCCACAACAAAACCAGATTTCCAATATTGAAGGCCCTAGGAATGAAATTCTTGTCAAATAATCTTTTCAACTTCTATCTAAATATGATATGCATCTGGTGGGATGCTCTTCTCTCTTCATATAGCTCCACAATCTAATTGATCCTTGCTTCATATGGACTGAATTCTTGATACTCAAATTGTTGAACAAATTGAAATGAAGATAACTGCAAATGTAAGCGTAGCATAGCTTGAGTTCCATACACTAACTCAAATGGGCTCTTACTAGTAGATCTCTTGGCGGTGATCCTATTAGCCCAAACTACAATTTTTAGTTGTTCACCCCATTTTCTCTTATTCAATTCCAAGGTCCTCCAAATGATCTTTAACAAATTCTCATTTCTAGACTCGGCTTGTCCATTCCCTTGGGGGTTATAGTTTGAAGAATAATTCATATTGGTTCCATACTCCTTGCACATTGTCATTAAAGGTTTAGCTCTAAAACACATGGCATTATCAGCCACAATCTTGACTAGCACACCAAATCTGCATATGATATTATTCAACAAGAAGTCCATAACAACTTGGTGTGTTACTTTCTTTGTGGGGATTACCTCTATCCACTTGGTAAAATAATTAGTGGCTACAAGAATCCACTTATGGTCAGCACTAGAAGGATCTGAAATCTCACCAATGAAGTCCATCCCCCATTGTTTGAAAGGAGCTTCAATTGAAACAGGCTACAAAGGAAGGGAGCCTAAAGCTTTCTTTCTTCCAAAGAAATGCTGGTAGCTTTCACATTTTCTAATCAGCATGGTTGCATCTTTGAAAAGTGTAGGCCACCAATAACCAGCTCTCAAAACTTTGTGTGATGTAACCCTTCCAAAAAGGTGTCCTCCACAAACTCCCCCATGGAAATCAACAATTAATTTAGGAGCTTCATCTTCAGTTACACACTTAAATGATTAGGAGGACACCTTCATCTTCCAAGCCAGCCCAAAGTCAGTGATGATGTATTTTTGAGAAGCCATCCTAAGGGCTCTTTTCTATTTTTTATTTAAATGATTAGGATAGAAAAGGTGTTTGAGGTAAAAGATTACATCCTTGTACCACTCAGAACTTACCAATTTCCCAAGAACATCTGCCCTTTCTTCTTCTACTTCATTCACTTCCACAGTCTACAGGTTGCTCTCAACCATGAGCTTAGCAAAACCCAAACCTCTTACTAGCTTTGTGGTTTTGATATCCATATCATACTCCTATAGTTTGTTTAACCATATACATATTTTACTTGAGATCTCCATCTCTGATAAGATGTCTTTTACCATGGTGTGGGGAACATAAGCAACAACTTTTGAACTTAAAATATAAGGCTTGAAAAACCTTTGTTGCTTTCACCACAAAAAATGCTTATTTTTCCATGATTGTATACTTTAACTCAGCAGCTTGTAAAGCCTTACTAAAGAAGGAAATAGGCCTCTCAGCCCCATCTTCATCCTTTTGGAGAAAAATAGATGCAATAGTATTTTTAGAAGCAAAGGAGAAGATTTGGAAAGGCTTCTTGTAATTTAGAGCTACGAAGACAAGCACATGTTTAAGTTCCTCTTTGATTCCTTCAAAATCTTGAATAGTAGCCTCCTCCCATATGATAACTTGATCTTTCTTTAACATGCATGTGATAGGAAGAGTCAACTCAACAAAATTGGACACAAACCTTCAAATGAAATTGATTTTCCCAAAGAAAGATTGGATGCCCTTCTTTGTTCTTGGAATTGGCACCTTGCTGATTGCTTCTATTCTCTCAGGGTCAATCATGACACTAGACTTTGAAATAATATGACCAAGTAGCTTTGCATTTTGCACCCCAAAGTGACACTTCTTTGGATTGAGAAAGATTCCAAACTCTTTACATCTGATCAACATCCTTTCCAAATGCTATAAGTGATCTCTTCTGTTCCTTGAAAATATGGTCACTTCATCCTGATAAACTGCAATGAAGTCATTTATATAGCCAGAAAAAACAACATCCATTGCTCTTTGAAAAGTATCTTCAGAATTCATGAGACCAAAAGGCATTCTCACATAAACATATGTTCCCCAAGGAGTGGTAAAGGAAGTTTTAAATCTTTCTAAATCCTTGACAATAACCTAATTGTAGCTAGATAAACCATCCAAGGTGGACAACAATTCAGATCCAGTCACCAACTGCAGCATGTTCTCCATGTTTGGCAAAGGATAATTGTCTTTCAATGAATCTCTATTCAGATTTCTGAAGTCTACACAAAGTTTGATATCCCCATTCTTCTTTCTGACTGGCACAAGGTTTTGAACCCAAGATGAATACCTTGTGGGCTGAATTATCCCTCCCTCCTTCAATTTCTTCAATTCACCTTGCATTTTCATGGAGAGGAGTGGATTTATTGGCCTTTTCTTCTGTCTGAATGGTTTGGCATTTGTTTCAAGAGGAATCTCATGCTGAAACAAGTCTTTTCTATATGCTTTCAGCTCTGAATATGACCAGGCAAGGCAGTCTTGATATTGTTTCAACAATTGAAGATAGGACTATTTTTCTCCCTTGCTTAAACTACTACCCAACCAAAAATTTCTTGGTTTTTCTTTGCTTCCCAAGTCATGCTCTTCCACATCCCTTGAGGAAGATATTTTTCTATTGATGATGTAATTAGCATTGCTAAAATTTTCCTCAAGAGCAACTAGCCCTCTAGGAATGGTGTTAGTTTTCAATTGGATAATATCTTTTCCAAACAAAGTCTCTTTTCCTTCAGTCATACACACCATTGGTTCCCAATCAATATGCTGATCTACAAAACTCACCTTGATTTTGCAAGAACCTTTGCACTTGAGCATCATCATCAAACACTTGCCAATGCTTGATGTTGTTAGGGACAACTGGCCTAGTTAACACTTCAACATTGTACTCACAATAAGGTGAAATAGTGCAAAATCTAAATCTTGACCCCAACACTGCCAACTTTTCAGTAACAACATTCAAACTTCTGTCATGGTGCATAATATTGAAAGAATCAAACATCTCAATTAGATCCCAAGCCGCATGCTTATACTGCTTCATCCGCTGATTTTTTGTAGCATATAATTTTCTTATTTGTTTGACAACTAACTTTGAATATCCCTTTGCAATGATCTCATTGACACCATAATTCCATGCAATTCTCAGACCCAACAATAAGGCTTCATATTCAGCAATGTTGTTAGTACATTCAAAATTAAGCTTGAAGGAAAAAACAAATTCTTCCAAGCTTGGAGAAATTAGAATTACACCAGCACCATTTCCAAATTTAGAGCAAGCTCCATCAAATAGCAAGGTCCAAGGAGAACATACCTATTTAAGGAACTTTGACTGATCCATTTTGTGTTCTTTTCCAACAGCAAAACCAATGAAATTATCATCATCAACATCAACAAATAATACTTCATAAGTATCATTGTTTGGGTCCTCAATTAGATGCAACATTTTCTTTTCTCCATAGAGCTTGACTAGGCTACACTCAATGGGAATGGTGGCAAAATACATATCCAATTGGACACTCCCTCCAACACTTGCAGCCCACTTTCTTGACAACAACATACCCAATTTATCAGGGCAATAAACAATCACAACATCCAATTTTAAATTCCTCCCGGGATAAGATGCAAGCTGCACTACCAAACCCTTCACACAACCAACAACCGACACTTCTCTTGAGTCCATGGCAGTACAATTTCCATAGGCTACTGTCACTTTGATGTCCAACTGATTCATGACTTCTAGAGGCATGACATTACATGATGCACTAGAATCAAACATACAATTGTGAAGTAGCTTATCCTTTATGATCAAAGTTGTGAAGAATGGATCAACATTTAATTGGGAATCAACAAAATATGCTCCCCAAATATACCTCAGGTGTCTCTCAAAGATCTTCTACTGCTGGTGGTGTTTCAAGGTCAGCAATGATTTGAGGAGGAGTTTCAACAACATTTGCATTTCTGCCTAGAGTATTCTTCTCTTCTTTCAACCCCAAGTACTCAAATGCTCTCTTCTTATGCTCAAGAATTCTAAGTAGCTCAATGATTGGAACACTTAATTTGATTTTGATCAATACTTGGGCTATGTCATAGGGAACACTCTTTGGAAAAATAACATTGGAAGGGAGACAAGAAGATTCATTAAATGGCAATGGATTCTTGGCAGCTTGGGCATGAGGAGGACTGTAATTTTTTCTTGGGACAACAGAGCTTTTAGCAAGTGTTTCTCTCCTAAGAGCTTCTTTTGGAATGCTTGTGAGAAAGGGTGTTTTAGGTTTGGCTTGAGGCCCACTTCCTTTAAAAACTTTGCTTCTAGTGTTATAGTCTTTCTCTTGAGCTACAACAACATTCATTAACAATTGTCTATCTTCCTCCGAAGGAATACCACCATCATAATTCTTAATCATCAAAGCTCTTAAGTATTCAAAGTCATTGTTAGGAATTTTAAAATCTTGCACTACATCAACTTCAAGAGCATGAGGGGGAAGAAAGACTTGTACCCATTTGATGCAATCCCAAAAAGTTATAGTTACCCTTGCACTTATCACTTTAGTAGATGTTGCTCCTCCTTTTGAGCTTGAAGAACAACCCACCATGCAAATATCATCATCAGTACCATCATCATTATTAGATTCACCTTCTTTCTGGTCCACTTCACATGGAGGATAGGGTAGAAAACACCTATCACACCAATCAATATCAACAACTTCTTCAATAGCAGCAACCCTAGTAGTTAGGGGATCAGGTAACACTCTTCCTTCGCATGCTTGAGGATGTCTATTTGCAGACCCCATGGGTCCTTTCCCTCTATCATCTACTCTATGATCACATCTAGGATGATTGGAAACTCTATTATGGTTTTATGCTCTTGGCTGACCTTGTGAAGTCTGCCCAATTCCCTTCTCAGCTCTTGCCAACTTGTATGAAATTTCTTTGACAGCCCATACCAAAGTTTTCACAACCTCTTCTAAATCAGCACCCTTGCTCGCTGGAGGTTTTTCAGGGTTTATCAACTTTCCACCATCTCTCTTGAGAGGTTTCCCAATTGCTTTGATATTGTTTTCAATTTGAAGTGCCATGGTGAAAGCTTGTCTCAGATTGGTAGGGTTCTTGTCTCTTAGGTAATATGCTTCCTTCTTATCAAATGCATCTGCATATTTGATTAGAAAAGATTCATCACAAGGCTTCAGATTAACCGAAAGCCTTCTCAAAGTTTTTTTAAATTTTTTGTTAAAGTCATGGACTGATTCATTAGGGTTCTTCTTGATATTCTCAAACTTAGACAAAAGAAATCTAGGATCAGTCTTGTCACCATATTGCAATCTAAATTCATTCTTCATTTCAGTCCATGAATCAATAGAATTATCAGGCAGAGCCTTGTACTAATCCCTAGCATCCTCTTCTAGTGTATGAATGAACAAATTAATATACACATCTTCAAACTCTATCTTAAAATATTCCATCGTATTAACAAAAAAATTTATATGTTGGTCACCAGTTATTGCATTGTTGCCTTGAAACTTTGGCAACCTATTTCTGACATCTTGTGGAACAACATTAGGGTAACCATCCATTCCTCTAAAATCTATGGGACCAAAGGTGTTAATAACAAATGGAGGTCTAGGCTGAGCCATATTATTTGGTGGAGGTGATCTTGGAGGTGAAACAAGGTGATTAGGAGTGCAAGATCTTTGGGGCTCAAGAATGTGATTCACAAGATTGTTATTCTCTAAATGCTGATTTTCTTGGAAATTTTTGCTTGAATTTAAACACAGAGGTGCAGATTGAAGAAGGAAATTACCGGATATAGTAGAAGGACCTTCACTATTTGAAGAAAACAAGTTTATGAGAGGATTGCTTGAATCAGAATCACTTGAAGAAGAATGATAATCCTCTATCAAAGGCTGATCTCTCTCACCAATGGTTAAATCCTTGCTTGATGTCTGACCTTTAACCACTTTCCACACTCTTCTCCCTTCCAACTCTGAGCTTCTTAAATCTATAAATAACTTCTTAGCAGAGTCTCTAAGGAAGAGAGATCTTCTTCCTTCTAGTTTTGCAGTAATCGGCAACACAAAAATAAATGACAGAAAGGCAAGAAACTGGTATTTATTAATATCAAATCAACATAGAGTTACCACTAAGGACTTTCACCCTAGTTGTGTAAATACACTAAAATACTCTATCAAATATTTACTAGAACTAAAATTATTGCCAAATTTTACAAATAAGAACTTCCTTCTTCTTGAATCTATCAATCACAAATGCAAATGAAGTGCAACAACAGCTGGAAACTAGTAAAATTGCAGGAAAAACTTATATCTTCACCTAATGCTTACAAATCTAATTATAAAATGATGCTTCAACAATGTATTTGCATGCAGAATTTGTAAAGGAATTTACCAAGGTTTTATATGCATTCATAAATCTCAAATATGCATGCACATGGATAAGATTGAACTAGGAGAATATCAAACTCAGAAATCTATTCTTCATTCCAGCATTATAAATTTGATCAAAAAATGATAATCAGATTTGTAATTACACACAAATCACACAAGAAGTATTACCAGGGATCTAAAATACTACAATACTGATTAATGTCTTGGTGATGCTGATGGGTTAAATAAACATAGATTGGCAATGAATCAACAAATCAATCTCAGCAATACAAATTATTTCCCAGGAATTCAAAACAAGTCCCCAGCAATGGCGCCAGAAAATGTTGGTACACAAATTTGTTCTCCTTTTCACTCTAAGCAACATCAGAGATATGGCATGAAGCTTGAAGTCAAATAGATATTGATGTGTGTTGTTTTATAGCCAGGGATGTGATCTAACTGGCACTCAAATTTGTGGAGAGATAGATAGCACTTTGAAAGGACTTGATCTGACCCTCACTATTTTAGGTTGTGCCTTTCAACCGAGGTAAGAGAACCTATATTGTAACCCCCAAATGGTGAAGGAGATGAAGATATCCCTCAATTTATGCAAATATTATGAAAATGCCTTGGGAAAAAAATGATCAACACTCCAAATCTGAAGTTCATAAGTTGTCACTCCCAGATTATGGAGATATTTTCAATGCAAGGAAAGGGTTACTAAAGACATTGTATAATCCTGATTTTCCTTGTGCATTTTTGTAGATGGGTTAGATCCTTTTGTTGACACACAATGCAATACAGGGGTAGAATGGGTAGGATTCGTTTGTTTGAATGAAATTTTTAGTAGGGTGTTGATACAACAAACTGGGATATATCAGATCTTTGACAACCTCTACAATACTTGAATAACTATCAGATAAAATGCTTCAAATAATCAGGATATTCTTTCAACCAGAAGAGGCATAAATGGAATCACAGGTTGCACTCTTCACACAATTTTTGATAACTCACCACAAAAGCTTTAAGTAGAGAACTCAATTAAACACAAAAATCCTTGATCAAACCATGCCTAAGGTACCCCCAAATTCTTACAAGCAATCTCTGTAGTCAAGGAAGGTAAAGTGATTTTAAATTTGTTTATCTCTTTATCAGATGAAGGCTCTTCTGAACATGAGATTGCAAATGCCACTAAAATATCAACAAGAAATGGAGATTCTGTGTGATTCCTAAAGACTTTCGATGCAAGATTGCAACAAGAACAATGAAAAATATTTGTAGGCATTTGAAAAATAATAACAGACATCATATTGCCTTAAAAAACACAGATTAAATCAAAATCTTGTTAGATTCATCAGCACGGGAGAGTTTCATGAACAATCTCAGAGCTGTGTGATGGCTATACACTTGTAACCAACTCACATACATGAAGATCCAACACAAAAGAAATTATCCTGGTTCTTTGGTGGGTTTCTCAAAAAATGAGCTCTCTCTCAGAATTTTCTCGTGATTTTCAACTTCTCGACCTTTTACATTTCTCAAAAATGCATTATATATATCTTACCACATTTGATCCTTCTTTTCCAAGTAAATAATATGCCACAAGATCAATTTTGTTACAACAATTTCTCATGATTCACTGAAAATGACATTTAACAAATTTGCAATGAGAGTTGCCGAGTGTTTCTAAAATGGTGAATCATTGCAAATATTTAGATCATTATCCCTCCTGGAGGCACATTTTTCATCATTAAGGCATGCAAACACCTTTTCACTCATCATTTCATATCTATCCTTTCCCAATTTGGTTCTGCAAATTTATAATTTGACATTTCACGTGTATTGAAATCAAAGTATTGAGTCATGAAACTGATTCCAATATTCCTAGAAGCCAAAAAACACCTGAATTCACCAAAAGTTTGATTAAAAAAGATGCAAAATTTGCATCTCCAATCTTCTTGGAGAAAAAATGGTGGCCAAAATAAAAATGCACAGTTGCCCTTGATCTGCTCTTTGTCCTTCAATCTGGGCCCTCCACATGTCAAAAAATAATTGGGACCAAATTTGGGATCATTTTTTATTTTTTCACATTTTTAGGAAAAATGGAAAATTTTGACTTTTTTCTCCACCCCTCCGCCCTTGAAATTTGGAGCTGACACGTGGCACATGGTGGGTCCCATTGGGATCATACTTCAATTCTACACATTTTGACCTTTTTTAGAAATTTCAAAAATTTCCACTTTTTGCCCCGTGGGCCCGTACCTCTGATTTTTCCCTTGCCACGTGTTAGCCTCTCTATCGCTACAAAACCACAGGCTCAATTCTCATTTTAACTCCCTTTTTTAGCCAAGGGAAAATTTTCCCTTTTTCTTCCACTAGGCCACTGATCAGCTCTACCTTCACCACGTGTCTATCGCTGATTTGCTCATGGGTGTGTGGCTTAAATTTTTTCGTTAACTTCTTTTTCCGAAAAAAGGAAAAATTCCCCATTTCCTTCCGCGGCCCGCACTTCCATCTAACCTTTCATGAACACATGTCCACCCGAGATTGGCCACAGGGCCATGCTTCAAAATTTCATCTTAGGCCTTTTTGACCAAAAGGGGAAAAGTCCCCTTTTCCTTTCACATCTCACACTTCCCCGCTCTACCACCGCACCACCACGTGTCCACCTCCTACTCCATTATGGACCCGCGGGCCATTCCCCAAATTTTTTCCCCTTTTTCCAAAAGGGTGAAAATGCCTAAGGCCCCCCACCAGATGCATCCCCTCTGCACCTGCCATGCTGCCATGTGTCTTCCCCCTGTTCCATTGTAGACCCACAGGACTTTCCTTGCCCTTTCTCCCCTTCGCCAAAAGGAAAAATTTGCCTAATTCCCTCGTCAGCTTCCCCTTCCACCTTTGCATTAGAGTGTGACACGTGTCCACTCGTGGATTTGGGGGGATTTTGAATATTTTCCCAAAGCCAAAAATGGCTAAGTTTTCAAATAAAACCCGCCGATCCTTATCCAACCAAAAGCGACAACGTAGGAGGAGAATTGTGAGCTTAATTTTGACGGTCAAATGACACCCATATGACCGTCAACAACACAGAATTTACAGAGATGCCCGAATTCAATTTTTTCTTCGTGGGTGATGGATTTTTTGATCAAAGGGCACATGGAAGGAGTTTTTAAAAATTTTACGACCATGGCCATGGGTTTTTTGAGGAAAGTAAGTATAAATCGATCAATTTTAACACTCCATGATTGGGCAAACATAGAAAAATGGTAGAGCCCATGGATTTGAAAAAATTAGGGCATATTCATAGCAAAATTTAAGATTTCTTTCAAATGGGGCAAGGAAAATAATTTTCAAATGGACTAAGGCATGGAAACATAGGTAGCAACTTCATTCCATTCAATCAAACTACTGAAAAAAATTTAGGCAATGCAGAGTGAAAGGTAAATTAGGGCAAAATAATAGAGGATCAAAATGGACACCAAAAACTTACATCATCAAAAGTAATGAGAATAATAATAATAATAATAATAATAATAATAAATATAAGAAAAATAATTTATTCCAATATAAGAACATCAGTGTCATCTTTTCTTTTCTCTTGAGCGCCGTCATCACTTTTTTCCTCAATCTCAACCTTGATTTTCTCCTATTATACAAAATTTTGATCTAGCATATATTTTATTTCATTTTCATCTACTTTGGAAATAGATTTCATTTTAGTTTCATATCTGTGGATTTATTTTGTTAATATGTTTCTGAATCCTTTCACTTTTACTAAGCTTGATCCAATAATCTTAACATTTTGATGGATCTTTGTTAACTTCTTAATTGAATCATAAGTGAAAGCAGTAATGCTTGTATCCATTTCTCTTTTCAAAAAATGAAGAAATTTTTCTATAGTACCAGGTGGTTTGGCTTCTGTGTATTTTGTAACAAAAAATATGCCATCATCAAGATGATCCAAATACTCTTCTGTTTATTCTACTAACACTTTCATTTCTTCCATCATTTTCTTAAATAAATTAATACAAAAGGAAAGAGTCGAATCTTCTTACTTACCCTTTCTCACTGATTCCTCTAGTACCATTTGTTCTTCAATCAAAACCTTCTCTGAAAATGAATTTATCTTCCCAATACTCTCCAACCAAAGTTCAACAATCCCACATTCATTGTCTATTTACAATTTTAAACTCTTCAACTAATCAAACTTACTTTGGAAATATCTTAGTCCAACTAGCACTTCTAAATATTTTTCTTTAGCCTTCTCACTTATCTATGTTATCCACTCATCCAAAAATTTATCTTTATCCCCTGTTTCTTCCACTTCTGTGATGATTTGAGGATTAACTTTCTCCCCTAATAACATAGGATGAGAAGAAGACTTGGAAACTTTTACAATAATTTCACACAATTTAGATATCTTCTCATTCAATTTATCCTTTTAAGCCTTCTCTTTATCAATCTTGAGGAAAAGAGTATCTATCAAAGTCTAAGTGTCTTGTTTAATTCCTTCTGTGGTAATCTCCCCCAGAGGAACTCTTGTCACAACTATGTCCTCTTCAGTTAATTCCCTTTTTTCTTTCTCGTTACCAGAGTAGATACTTTGGAAAACATCTTCCCTGATGAATCAATTATTATCTTAGAAGTTACCTTAGAATATTTGGATCTCCTTCCTATCTTGTCAAGACTTTTAAGTATGTGCGGATCCATTTCTTCTAGATTTATTATTTCCTTGGTGTTTGGAACTGTCTACAATGCCAACCATGATGAGAAGTCTTTTCCTAAATAAATTAGAGTATATGAATGAACTACAATCTCCTGACTAGTCACAACTCTAGTAGGATGTACAACTATTTCTTGTTTTGTTTCAGTTGTAGTATCTTGTAACAAAAATTTCTCCAATTCATCCATTTTTTGAGTCACTTGCTGATTTTCAATTTCCTTTTCCTTAGTAGTCATACTGGTTGAATAAAATTAAAATTCTTTCCCCTTCTTATCTTCCCCATGCACCTAAGACTCTTTTTCAACCTCTATATGAGTTTTTTCTACCTGTTCATTCTAAATTTCCCCTTTTTCCATACCCTCCATTTCTATAGCTTCTTCTTTAGCTTCTCCTTTCTCTTGTTCATGTGAAACTTGATGAGGTGAAGGGTTCTCCAAGGAATCATTATGTCCTTCCTCATGATAATTTTTAGGTTGATCATCCAACGGTGTAGGATGAGGATTGCTTGGTGGAGAGAAAGGAGGAGGGTGAGGTGGTGGAGTGTCAACCCTTACTATGGGAAGAATAAATGTAGTAGCCTTCAAGGCTGTTATGCTAACTTCCACATGTGTAGTAAGAACTTGTATGGAAGGGACAACACAATATGAAGAAATAACCTATGTTGATGAATGAAAAGTTTTATTAGTAATGAATTTAAGAGTTAATGCTTGTTTGGATGATGGGCATTCAATATCCCTTAATGTTATGGGATTTTGGGTTGTTGGTGACCTCTTTGGTCCTTTTTCTACTCTCACCCAGTCCTTCCTTCCTTTTGGTGCTCTTTTGACTCATTTGTTTCATTACCGATTCCTCTAGACAATAACCTCTTTCAAGTATCCAATTTGAAGTGTAAACCAAGACCCTTGATGTTCTTCCTTTAATTATCTTAACATTATTCCTCATAGATTGGAGTAGAAAAGTATGTCCTCCCATTTGATTATAATAATAAAAAACTACATTCCCATCATCATGGAGATTTTTAGGAATTTTTTCTAGGCCAAAAATAATAACATGTTGGACTGTCAGCCTGATATAGTCTCTTCTTCTGATTTCAAATTTGTATCAACAATCTATCAAGAAATATTCTAGTGTTGGGAGATGCTTATAATCTAAGGAGATGACTGTCTTTTGTGCCAAATTTCTGAAGTCAATTTTTTTCCTAGATTCATAGTTATCTTGTTCATAATGATGGAACATCTCTTTTGAAATATTCATAGATTTATGAATGCTAAGACAATGATAATTGCCAATGATGATTGGGAAGCTAAAACCCACTCTATACATTTTTGATTGTAGATCATGAAGTTCCAAAATCTACCTACATAGTTCCATTAGTATCCACTTATCATTAGGGTATCTTGGGAGCTTAAATGGTGAGCCTAAGAAACCACATACCCTAAGATAAGTAAAATTGGAAAATTGAATAAAGATTTACCAATACTGGAAAACTATGTCCCATGCTACATAAGTCACCCTTTTTTTCTTCATATCAATATTGAGCTTGTAAATGATCTCATAAAAAGAATAATTCATTCACCTTCTAGTATTTCTTGAAATATTCAGATAATACTAATTGTGGGTAGAATTCATAGATAGGGTCTATAGCTAAGATTCCTTTACCTTATAACCTAGAAAAATTTCCATTTGATGGTGCAACATACACCAAATAGGAGGTCATCTTGGAACTAAAAGATTACCTAACCTTGTACATTTGATGATCAATGTTGTTTCTTATTAACTCATCCTAATTAATCAATGCAATGGACTTGTTGACCTCAATTTTTATGATGAAATAATACATCCAATTGAATAAATTATTAAAATTCTTTTCTCCATTGACCTTACATAAAAAAATGAGTTATATCAGTAGCTTCCTGGATAAGATCTAATCTCACACTGGTTTTGGGAAACTTGGAGGCCTACTTTAGTTTCTTCAAATATTTCAAATTCATGATTTTAATACAATCACCGAGGATATCCTTTCATTGCTTAATGGAATTTTCCATATTCACATCCAACACCTTTTCCTTTGTGGGGATCTTCAAACAATAATTTAAAAACTGAGTATCAAGTCTCACCACTATTGCTTGATGTATCTTTAACTAACCTAGTTAGATGATCATAAAACTTGGCACATTTTGAAACAAATTCAGGTAATTGGGAAGCACTAGAAAATGCATCTGCTTGTATTAATCCACTATTGGTCATGGCCTGTATTAAAGGTGTTTACCTAATTGCTTTAGATATTTCTATAAGTTTAGTTTTAAACACATGCCCCATGTCTGTGTCACTAATTTCAATAAGCTTAGATACAACATAAGATTCAACTAGATAACCCTTATATTCATACTTCATCTTATATCCTTGTGTTTCACTAGCTGGCCTAGATTTGTATTTTCCTTTTCTCTTTTTATCCTTGCAGGTTTCTTCAATAACAAGAAAGGGATATTCCTAGATAATGGAAACCTCTTCTACTTCTAGTGACTTTTCCCTTTCCTTAGACACTTTCAGTGCTTTCTTCAAGTAAACAGTGTATGCTAACTATAGAGATGTCATTAATTATTCCTACTTAAGATGTAGATTTTAAGTTATCTAATTGATCTCTTATAGATAAATTTAAGTCTATGAGCATATCGAGAGTTTATCTAGTCATTAAAGTACATAAAAGTATTCTACAAGTGAAGTTCTAGGCTTTTAGTAAACAAGAAAACAAAATAGTTATCTTCCCAATAGAGTGTGGGTTTGCAGGGTGATACTGCTTAAATTTTAAAGCAAACCAATAAAGGGAGATTGGTTTAGCGAAAATAATTGGAAGGAAAGAGTCCCTTAAAAATATGCTTTATAAAGACTCCTTAAGTAATAGGTGATCGGTTCTCTACAATGAATAGGAAAAAATAATGACAATTTGAAAACCTGCAAAAGACAAGTCTTCAACAAAGAGGGGTTAATTTCATGCAAATCATAGGTGGAAGTAGTAGTCATTTGAAAGTACACAAAGAATGGGGAGGTAGTAAGGTTTTGATTCTCCATAGAAAAAGAGGAAGTAATGTCAATTCAGAACCCCACATAGTTAGGATTTGAGTTGTGAAGGATTTCATTTCCATAAAACATGGAAAGGAAGTAATGGTGGCTAAGAATCTTGTGAGGTTAAGACTTCAAGTTGTGCGGGGTCAGTTTTCTATAAGATGTAAGGAAGAAAAAGCAGTTTAGTTTTTTGAACATAACTAGGGAAAAACCAGGTTACTTCTAATGATGAAATTCAGGAATTTTTAACATAGTACAAACATGAATTCAACATTCTCATGCAACCCTCAACCTCTTTCAACAAATTTAATGCAGTTCCCGAATGATTTAATGGTAAAGAAAACTTTACAGTATGGGGAAAAATTCAAATGATGGATAGGAATATTTGACCAAATGACCATGGAAATAAAAGGAAAAAACTTGAAAAAAATAATGGGAACAAAGAACATACCTTTTCCTCAAATGGGTCAAATTTGAATTGCTCAGAAATATCTCTAGTCAGCTAGCACAAAGTTACACTAGTTTTGTAGGGAGGGCTTCTTTGCTTCAATATGATCACATTCATGGAAATGACATGGATTTTATTTCCTATTTTAAATAATCCACCTCATTTAAACAATCTAAACAACTAAGTATTATTCAAGGGACACAAACAACATGACTCCAAACCTTCAGAAGGATTTTTTTTTAAAGGGGTATCCAAAAATTTCTGAATGAAATCTTGGGGACACGAAATATATTTTACATTTAATCCTAAATAAGCTATCTAGTTCTTAATATTACATCTAAATCCACTTTATAAGAGAAGGAATACATTATTTTTTGGAATGGATGATAATTAATTTGGTATCATCACTTCCCCACAGTTAACTTCATGCATGTCCTCATACATGTTTTTACACATTTTGATCTTGAGTCCTCTTTTTCTTCTTCACTTTTTATACAAGAATGGTCATTTTTTATCTTCACAAAAACAATATTTTTATTTTATTTTCATTTCAATACCAACATATGTTTTGTATATATCAACCCTTCTCTTATGTAGTTTTCAAATATCTTTCTAGGATTGTATTTTCTTCTCCCCCCACACTTGTCTTCTTGCATGACTGATTTTTCTTTCTTTTTCTAAACTTCCCAGAAGATGTTATTTACTTATTTTATACTTTTTTTTCAACATATAATTTCTCTCATCTACTGCTAAAAACCTTATTGAAAAAAATATTTTTCTTTTGGATAGGTTCTTGGAAGTGGACTTATCTATAATAAAATAATAGTAACTCTATCTAAGAATAAAATTATAGAAGATACCTAGACCATATGTCAACTTTATCCATGTTTTATTCTTGTTACACAACCTTAATTTCTGTAATGTTAGAGAAAATGGTAAATAAATTTGACTCCTTTACTTACAACACCAATTTTTTTAGCTTCAAAGGACTCCAATTTTATAGATCTGAACAAATAAAAAATCATCTTCAAAGGACTCCAACTCTACAAATCTGAAAAATAACAAATCCAATTAAAAAGACTCCAACTTTACAAATTTGAAAGAAATAGAAAATTGTATCAAAGACATTTTATCATAGATGGGAACATCAACCATTTACTAGTTTTCTACTTTCCCCAATTTTTTGGAGAACTAGCATTTTCTGGTTTTTAAATCTTTCCTCTTTTATTCTTTTATTCATTTTTTTAAAGAAAAGATCCATCATTTGATGGTTTTCAAATATTTCCTCTTTTTTCTCTTGTCTCTTTTTGGAAAAGATCCTCCATTTGTTGGTTTTCAAATTTTTCCTTTTTCTTATACACTCATTAATCAACCATGTAGTTGTTTATATCTACATGTTTAGTTTCTTGTATGATGGTTAGAACCCATTGTTGATATCTCTTTGTTCTGCAAAATATTTTCTTCCTTTATTAGCTAGAGTCAAAAGAAAATTGGTAGTTGCATGTTGACAAAAAAATGCATGAATTAAAATCAATGCATGTAATCTATTTTATTATATAGCAGAAGTATTCAGTATGATATATTATTTTTCATCTCTATAATAGAAAACTAAAAGGGAGATTTCTAGTTGTAGTTGTACCACTGAATCCTATGTATGGGTTTTGTGCTTCACATCATATGCCCTCTTCACACATCGAGTTCAATTCTTTAGAGCCATGTGACATGTCTACTATCTTCAACTGGTAGTGATGACACTATCATACTTAGGTTATTTGGGAGAGGGTCTGTTAAAGTGATTGGAAGAATCATTCAATGAATGTTCTAAGTATTCCTATCATTTTCAACTAAATTTGAATCCTAAACTAAGGATCTATGTAGATATACTCACCTTGGTCAATGGCATGTGAGTTGAGTTCACTCTAGAATTTACCTGTATGTCACTAGAGTTTCAAAATAACACTATCATATGCAGTGGGTTTAGTCGATCATCAAACTTATCTATTTTCCTTCTCTCACTTTGTCCAAGCATTTAACTAAAAAAAGATTCTTCATCAAATTAATGTCTAAAAGTACTTGCCATGACCAACATATCCTCTAAGCTTGAGCACATTTTTTATGATGAGGATTTATCTTCTAGCACATATGACCAAAGCATTAAAAGAATCTATGGGGACCCACCTCCACAATCTAGTTATCATATTCCAAGAAAGTGTTATGAGGAAAAAATATTTCTTGATCCACCTACTTCTGAAATACTTCATCACTAGATCTTAACTTGAGGGAGTTAGGACTATTTGATTCATGAACCTCATCAATGACATCAATAAGTGATGAGGGTTGTATAGTTAGCAGGTCACCATTCTATATTCACAAAGAATGTCTACTACTTTGCAGTTTCACCATCCCTATCTATGAAGCAGTTGGCTACTTCCACAATACATGAGGAGTATAGTTCTTTGATATAAGAATTGAACATGCTTTTTTGGAGATCTAATAACTAGAAACTTGAATCCGCTTTATTTAATAAAATCCAATGGTGATCTAACAATATTGAAATGTGTTTATAAATACAAATAAATATCCATAGTCAAATCAAAGTGAGGCTTCTTTATAGGATAGCAGGGTAAAACTTCAGATAGTTGTAGCTTTGAATAGGGAATTTTAGTACTAACTTATCTTCTTGGTATTTCTATTATGGGGGGAGTTTTTCCCACTGGGTTTTCTCCTTGGGTTGGGCTCCAATTATTGAGAGTTACATCAGTTATATGTGGGTTAACTTTATTAGACCTTATTACCAATGAAGCTGCTTCCAAGTGTAGACAACTATATTATGCTTTTGCAATCTTATTGCCGAAACACACACAAATCACTCTCATTCTTATCCAATTCCTGTTATAATTAGTGGTCTTTACTAATTAACTAACATTTCTTACCACTTTGGTCAATTAATAAGAACTTTATTGATCACCAAACCTCTTTCACATTCAAGATGCCACTTTATGATGAATCGTAAGTCAAAATCCTCTTCAAAATAGGACAATTAATGTTTATTAGCTAATTAAGCCTATTTTTCCCTTGCTTTGGTCAATATACCCTACTATTGGCTCAAAGCCCTCTTCCAACCACTCAAAATCACCCCACTTCTCTCCATAACGTGTTAGCAAGCTCCAAAATCTTATCCTAGCCTCCTAGTTGACCCTAAGCGGTTGATTAAGGCTCCACACATCTTAATCACTTGGTAATTCACTAATTGTGATTAGAAAAGACTTAATCATTATTAGTAATTCTAAACTAATTTGGGCTTTTAGTCCCACATGCACCAAAATATAAGTTTTCCCCAAACGGAAAACTATAAAAAAAGGACTCACCTCATACCTTAATACTTTACACCATGCTTTGATTTGCATCTCATATAATAAATATGATTTATAGCCAAGTTCAATCCTTTGCTAAATCCTTCAACAAGGTTAGTAGATGGATATCTAAAGTGACTTTGTAAGTCATTTGGAGAGGCCATTTCACCTTGTTTGGAGTAGCAACCATAACCATTTGATTTCCCTCTTATGTCTATTTAGGCCCATGTTAGGTAATAGAACATATTAGTAGGCATGTTTAGTCAGATTTTGAATTGTATTCATGTTAGTTAAGCATTCCTTTAATCTTCTATCTTAATGTTACATTCCTAGACTTAGAGCCTTGGCCAGAGGTGGTAATGGTGTTAGCCTTCCTTAGTTAGTCATGTAATTTTCTTTGTAAATTTTAGGGTGTCATAATTTGGCATGCCTGGTGGAAGCGTACCCCAGTGCATTCAATTTTTATTTTTTTTAACTTAGTTTCAAAGTTTTATTTTATTTCATGTTTTCTAGCTTAGTTTCAATTTTCCTAGATTAATTTCAATTTTGCTAGTTTAATTTCAAGCTTTCTAGAGTACTTTCAAGATTTTTAGATTAGTTTCTCAAACTTTTTAGATTAATTTCAAAGTTTTAGAGTAATTTTCAAAGTTTTGTAGATCAATTTTCAAGCTAGGTAGTTGTTTCAACTAGAGTAGTGGTAGAAGTTGTATTTTTCATGTTCTTTGCAGGATATCAAGGAGGTGAAGCCCTATCAAAATTGTCCTCAAAATACCAAAGATTTTAAGCTTTTTCAAGAAATTCTTTTCAAAACTGAGATTTTGAGTCCACCTACAGGAAAGAGTGCACATATGAATTAAACCGGAAAGTGTGCATGTGCATCAAAAGTGTGTGCTTGTGTTCTAGGAAGTGTAATGTGTGAAACAGGGGTGCAAGGAGTGTGCATGTGCACACACTGAAATTGCGCCTCTGCAACACTATCATTTTTTCTCTATGTGTATAAAATGTGCACCTGTGCATAAAAGAGTGCACCTACGTACCTCACTGGATGCAAGCCATGAAACAAGCACGACCCTCTAAACGATTGAAGCATACAGGTGTGCTCATGCACTACTTGTGTGCCAATTTTTTACACTACTATGTGTGCTGCATGCACTACAGAGTGCACCTGCACACGAAGGTAAAATTTTCTCAACACTTCATGGGCATTTCAATTTCTGTATATGTTTTTAGAATTGTTTCATTTTTAAAGGTCTTTTAGTTGATTTTTTTCAATTTAAATGTTTTTAGAGCAATATTCCTAACAAAATCACCTCAGGGTTTGATAACATATTTTATTGTTAAATTGGCTTAGTGTTTGATGAATGATTATGTTTTCATACTTTGTTTGAGTTTGGAATAGGGTTGTGTATGCTATTCTATTGCACCTAGTATGATATTGAGAATCAAAATTACCTCTAAACCACCTTTTACTTCTTGGGAGTAAGTAGGAACAATCATCATTCATTTTGTGCTTAAGGGAATAAAATTTCATTTTTGACATGTACTTGATGTTTTAGTTTAAGAGTTTTTTCACTTGATAAGTAATCAAAGCTAAAATTTGTGTATACTCTTCCCTTGTACCTAGTGTGATCTTGGGAACCAAAAGAATTTTTAGTCTTTCATTAAAAATCACTTGGATTGATTGAGAATAAACCTTATTTTTTCAAATTTTGATGGTAGTTAGTTGATTTACAAGTCTTTTTCATTGCTACCTTTCTATGATATTGTGAATATTTTTGAACTACTAATCATTTTTGTGAAGGACTGAAAAACACTTGTAAAAGAAAGAAGGGATCTCTTCAAACCAAAATCTACTATTCACGTGTGTTTTAGGTTTCCAACGACGGTCTAAACCAAATTGCTTAATCCAAAAGATAAAAAACACACCAACACATAAATTCAAAATACATCACAATCATGACATTGTATTTGCAGGTTTCTGTTAAGAGCTATGGCTCGTCCGTTTAACTAGGACATAACCCCTTTGGCATAAGCCTTAATATATAAAAATGGGGGTGGTCCTAGGAACCCTAAAGTAGTTCACAGCAAGAGGGAACCTTGTGAACGAAACAGGAAAGTGCTCCATACTACCGACTTGACTAGTACACCTTGGTGAGATTAGATGTCAAAGTTATCTTCCATTGCGACCCCATTGATAATATAATTGAATGCACTAGTTTCTCATTATATTAGAAGGGGGTAAAGTAAATTAAAGATACTCCAAGATTAGTCAGTGTGACTTTTTTGGTAAATCAAGCTTGCATAAGTAAACTTGTGACACATAGAGAAAGAACCACCTAGGAAGATTTATTTACTTGGAGCCATTTTTTTGACATTGTATTCTATATATCTCTCACAAAGTGAGAACTTTGTTAGATTCAAACTCTTGTTTTTTACACAAGGGAAATAATCTCTTAAATTTGAAACCGCGTGATATTTCATCATGAAATATATTTAGTGTTACTTTGACCTAGTTTTTCACTTGTCCTAAGACAAGGTGAAACTCTGCCAAAGTTACACCAAGTATTTTTCACCACCACTTGGTTTACACCTTTGTTTTCTTGTTGCCCATTTTGGAACAAAAGGAAACAACATACAAAGATACCACTTGATCATATTACGTGTCCACCACTTTTTTATTCTACTTGCGTGACTAGGTTGCAATGCCAGAGCGCAAGTGTTGAAAGTGTGCATGGTACATACTCACAATCTAGTAGGCCCTCATTGTATCAAAAACCCATATTTGAGACTTATTACCATTTGTAGTTAGGTGTTATAATAATTTTCTTCTTTATAATTTTTACGTTACCCACATTATATCCATACAATTGTGATATTTTCATCTTGTTTCCATTGTGAAACTTGGCCTAAATCTCTATATTGTATCGTTGCATTGCTTACATGCTTAATAATTCCTTGATATACTTAGACATTGTTTTTACATCCTATCTTTGTCTTAAGTTTTGAAAGTGACAAGGTTACTTTGTTAGCATCACTATAACACCATTTTGATACTAAAATCTTTCTTTCTCGCAAAGTTTGATTATGTGTCCAAATAGCGTTGTTACACTGCTCACATTTATATCATCTATTTTACAAGAATTAGTGTTAGTATTTAGAAAATAATTTTGAGTATACCTTGTTAGAATGTCGCATCAAAACTTTCTTAGAATTTAGGTCTTTTTTGTTTCAAACTTGACCTAACTGATGATATTGTGTTTTCACTATTTTGTTTCAAACTTACCTGAAAGAAACATAGGGAGTAAAATTCTGGTGTGACTGAATTTGAGTATTAGATGTCATTATATTGTATTAGAAATCTCATGTCATATATTATCTTTCTAGAGTAGATCATTCTTTCTTCTTTAGCTTCCTTAGATTCATATTGACCTATTGGATTCATGTCTATTTTATAGTCACCTTTTCTTGTGACGACTTAGATTCGTTACACCGTTTGGTTTTTCCTAGGGCCCATATTTTCCAAATACCTAGATGGTTTCCATTGTGCTTCCCAAATATACATAAGACTCCCTTCTAATTTAAGGAGTTCAATCGAACTATCTCGGTCTAGACATTTGTATCCCAAAAATGCTAACAATGACTAAATATCACGAGGTTCCTTATACGTACGACATTAAGGAATCAAAGTTTCGGCATTTCCATCAGAGGATGCCCATCGTGGCTAAGACTTATTTGGTTATTCACACTAGAGAACCTGCTTGGGTACCCTGTTCCCCAACTTTATCTCATAGTTAGCGGTATGTTTTAGACACTTCTGATCAAAATTATTATTTGGGTTCCTCCCACTCTTCTTCTGACTTTGATCTAAATGATTATTCTGACTCTTCAAATTCACCTCAATCTTCTGAAAATTATCATCATAACTATTCACTTCATTCAACTCTTAATTAATATTCCTCCCTTTCTTCATAGGATTCCCCTTATCAGTCACCTAAATGAAATATTCCTCCTTTGAATATCCATGCAACTCCAAGTCTCACAAATCAAACATCTAATTTGGTTCTTGAGTCACGGTCCTCCCTTTCTTCACATGACCTCCCTTGTTCACCACCTTGACAAAATATTCCTTCACTAAAGACTTAAGTGAATAAAAATTCATCTAATTCCACTCCCACATCACAATCTTATAAATCAAAACTCATGTCACAATATCCTTAGTCGACTCCCATGTCACAATCTTCTAAATCGATACTCATGTCGCAATCTCCTAAGTCGAATCCTATGTCACAATATTCTAAGTCAACGCATACATCACAAACACCTCAGATGGATCCTATGTCATAATAATTTGTTTTACTTCTATGCAATCCTTGTTAGTTCCCAGTAATATGCCATTTTCTAGGAAAACCAATACTAATAAGCTATCTTAAATGCCTATCTTCTTCTACTCGCGAGACATCTAGATCCAAATAAACTTCATCTCTTTTGTCATCATCTTCTTAATCTTCCATAGTATTTGGACCTGTTTCTTCTAATCAACCTCCTATGGTTGAAGAACAAATACCCCTACTGATCTATTCATATCGAGATGAGGAGACAATCATGGAATTCCTACGATCACACAATGGCTTTCCCCTAAAGGATTACAATCAAGTATTTGATCTTGACTTCGATACGCTTGCATATTGGGAAGAAGAAATTGATTCCTTTTTTTGGGATACTAAGGAAGATCCTAATACCATTGAGAAAGATCTTATCTTTTCTTCACATCCTTCTTTACATATCATGATTCCTCAATCACAATCTCACCTTGGGTCACCACCTGGTAGCCCATCGTCTACATCTATATGTGAGGCACCTCCATGTTTCCCTTCATCATCTATTTAAAGCTCACCTTTTAGTATCCCATTTTATTCTCACCTTGGGTCATCACTAGGTAGCCCATCTTTTTCTTCTATATGTGGGGCACCTCTAAGTATCCCTTCATCATCTATGTGTGGCTCACCTCCTAGGATCCCATATTATTTTGTATGTGGCTCAACTCTAGGTATCCCATATTCATCTATACTTGGGGCACACCCTATAAGTCCCTCATCATTGATTCTTGGTCCACATCCTAGTAGTCCATCATCTTATATCTATGGGACACCTCTAGGTAGTCCCTCATCTTCAATCTTAGGGCCACATCCTGGTAGTCCTTTATCTTCATTCTATGGGACACCTCCTCATAGTCCATCCTCTACAATTCTTGTACCGTACCCTTCATGTCCATCACACTTTAATTCTATCAATGATTCTGGAAATCCCACCTTCATTTCTCACATAAATTTTATTCGTTCACTTTCTTCTCCCACTTCTCGAAATCATACAAGTCAAGTAATAGTGTACAATAAACCTAAACAGTTTCTTCATCAAGCTCATATCAAAACTCCCAAGAGCTCCAAATCTCCCAAATATCTAAATAATCTTAAAGTTGAGAATCCAACACGATTCAAAAATGCACATCAATGCACCCATCAAGTATGGCATAAAGTGTAGAAACCTCTAGACAGGGACCTCAAGCTCCCACACATAAAATTCATGTTTCATAATAAAACTCAATCATCTATTGAGTATGATATCACCACTATAATTGAGATCTAAGATAATATGGCTCTTGATAAGCAAACATGACTATTATTCATTATCAAGGAAATAGCTAACATTGTTGTTGGATCTTATCATGCCAAGTGACCTCATTGGTCCCACATTTAAAAAAAAAAATAGAAAATACACAAAAAAAGAAAACATTTCAAAAAAATATCAAAGGTAAAGGAACAAACATTGCAATCTGGTATTGCATACACATGGATGTTCTTTCTTCACTTTTCTTCTCTTCTTCTGCAAGTCTTCCTACCATTTTCATCCCTTCGGTGATATTTTGGTTATCCTATTTGCACAAATTTTGTTAAATTTATGTCTATGGTATTCGTTTGGCCTTGGTATTTTATCACCTTGATAAATTAAATAATGACTGACCTCTTAGAGATCCTATCACAATCAACTTCTAAAAAACTTGTTGTGAAGAAACTTTTGGACATATTTGTTGACACTAGCCAATATCATTGTCATAGGAACTTCCACCTCCTTCCATAAAGCCATCAGTGGTTCTTAACCCCTTGTCAAACAAGAGATCTAAAATAAGTTATCATAAAGAAAAAAAAAATCAATCAAATAAAAAAGAAAAAACTAAAAGCAAAAGAAAATTGATATATAACTCTCTCTTGGGGTATTTCCAATAATCTATACTGGGGCTATGGATGCCTAACTGAAAGTAGAGAAATTTTGTGATAAGAATAAAATGCATCTCCATTGGGGCTATAAATTCCTAGCTGACAGTAGAGCAATGCAAACCTTTCCTTCCACAACCCATTAGAAAAAATAAAAAGTAAATCATTCCTACACATTGGCTAGGGTGTTTTCACTTGTTGTCTATCAAATCTTCCTTCCAAGAGGTAATAAATTTCCACATGCACACACTTGATCTCAATTAAAAAAAAGGATTAGTATGTTACCAAGTCTCTTTTTTTTGACCTTTTTCAGAATCTTACTTTAGTCCATATCTTGTCTCATGATTCATGCTTTTGGCTAATTGCTTCTTCATCGCAAGGCTTCTAAGGTATATTAAAAACATTCACATTGTTCTTCTACTTCATTAATAAAATCCATGTGTATAATATTTCATTTTTTCCATGTTTTCGGAAACATTTTTCCCATTCACAAAAGTAATCTTCCATTTCTTTCTATCATTTGCTTCTTGGTTAGCTTACACTAGGGGCATCCTTGCTCCTTTCTAGCACGTTAATGGGTTACATTCATCATCATGTTGAACCTATCTATATTGGACCTGATCCAACTTCTGTGTGTGAATATGTTACCTTTGAATATTCCCATCTAATGTTGGGGGTAATTTCACATCTGCATTTTCTTGTGCATGTGCATGGTATTCGACCCTTGTACATCCCATCTGTAACTGGGGCATCCACAATTTTTCATTTCTTGTACATAGCTTACGAAAACTTCTAAAAAATAATAAACATTCAAATATCTTTTGAAAATAAAAACCATTCAAATATGTTTCAAAAATAAAAAACATTGAAATATGTTTTAAAAATATAAAACAAATTGGTAAAACAATCAAAAACCCAAAAAAAAACTTGGTAAAATCATCCAAAAAATTGCAAAAATTCAAGATTTTACAAAAATTGGTAAATGACATACATCCAACTGAAGTTTGTATCAATTTCATTATCCTCAAACATCAAATTTTGTCCTAAAAAAACATCTTTCTAAGGTTCTTGCTTGTTATAGTCTCACATGACTTGAGGATCACCATGATCTACCTTCATTAACAGAATCTAGGATGCTTACTATGTCGACACTCCCGTGCAAAAGTAATTTTCTAGAGACTGCGTCATAATGCATGAAATATTTTCCATGGGACTAATTTTGTCCTCTATTATTCCCCTCACCTATATCCTTTCTTAGGGAAAATTTTTTAACCCTTTTCGTTACAAAAAAAACATTTGGGAACTACAACTTGATAGCAAAAACATTAGTGCAACTGTCTTAAATGTTGTTTTTTTTAGTATGTGTGATTGTAATAGTTTCTTTGTTAGGTTAGGTAGTTTACTTTCTCATATTGCATTACATTGTGTATGTTTGATGGAGTTAAACATCATTTTACTTTCTTGTATTACATTGAATTATGTATGTTGCATGGAGTTAGGTAGAAATGAACAAATTCTAGTAATTTATCTTTTCATGTTGTCTTACACTTTTGTTTATTTCAATAAAGGTTGATGATGTAGACCTACGGGAAAAATGATATAACAAATTTTCTTATTAAAAGGTTGGATGCAAAGATTGGGTTTTTCCTATATTCTCCATTAATCATTTCTTCTCCATTATCATTTATTACCACTACTTTTTTTCTTCTAAATCACATGGGGAAATAAACAATTATGTTTATCCCTATCCCTATTCCTTCTAAATAACCAAGGTTTGTGCCCATTCTATCTTACTTCTTCTATCCATTTCAATCATATTTTCGATTGTCGATTGACTTCTTCTGTCATCACCCCATCGACACTAGAGGGGGAATCCTTCATCCTACTAATTTTTCTTCAAAAATTTACCTATTTATGATTCTCTACTATATTTGAAGTAAATTCACTAACTTCACATCAAACAGGGGCAAATGTAGACACCTAAATTCCACTTTTACAATCTTATTGCCAAAAAAACACAAATCGCTCTCATTCTTATCAATTATGTTATAATTAGTGATTTTTGCTAATTAACTAACATTTATTTCTACTTTTGTCAATTAACAAGCACTTTGTTGATCACCAAACCTATTTTACATTTAGGATTCCACTTTACGATGAATCATAAGTCCAAATCCTCCTCAAAACAACAATTAACAATTATTAACTAATTAAGCCTATTTTTCCCTTGTTTTGATCAATATACCCTATTATTGGCTCAAACCCCTCTTCTAACCACTCAAAATCACCCCATTTTCCTCCACAATGTCTCGACAAGATTCAAAAGCTTATCCTAGCCTCCTAGTTGACCCTAAGCGGTTGATTAAAGCTCCACACATATTACTCACTTATTAATTCACTAATTGTTATTAAAAAAGCTTAATCATGATTAGCAATTCTAATCTAATTCTGGATTTTAGTCTCACATGCACCAAAATAAAAGTTTTCCACAAAAATAAAACTATAAAAGGGGTTCACCTCAAACCTTAATACTATACACCATGCTTTGATTTGCATCTCATATAATAAATATGATATATATCCAAGTTCAATCCTTGTCTAAAGCCTTCAACAATGTTAGTAGATGGATATCTAAAGTGAATTTGTAATTCATTTGGAGAGGTCATTTCACCTTCTTTATAGTAGCAACCATCACAATTTGATTTCCCTCTTAGGTCTATTTAGGCCCATGTTAGGTAACTGAGCATATTAGTAGGTATATTTAGTTAAATTTTGAATTTTATTCATGTGAGTTAAGCATTCCTTTAAGCTTCTTTCTTAATGTTACATTCCTAGAATTAGAACCTTGACTAGAGGTGTTAATGGTGTTAGCCTTCCTTAGTTAGTCATGTAATTTGATTTGTAAAGTTTAGGGTGCTTTCACCAAGAAAGTTAAAATATGTATTTTATTAATCAGAACGATGTTACAAAATTCATCCATTTCCTAACATTGAGTTATTTGGAGAGATATTTATGACTCATCCCTTGTCTAATACTCCAAGATTATAGAACTACCTACCTATAATATTTGGCAAGACTTGACTTCATATTGTACTTTACAATGAGATAAATGTGGAAGGAATTTATTCAAACATTACAACTCCATATTCAACTACTTCTTCTACTTGACAAGGAGACAAATATGGAAGAGATTTAATCTAACATTACAAATCTATATTTAATGACTTCTTCTTCCACTTGACAAGGAGACAAATGTGGAAGAGATTTAATCAAACACCACAACTCTAGATTTAACTATTTGTTCTTCCACTTGATAAGGAGACAAATGTGGAAGATACTTAATCAAAAACTATAACTCTATATTAAAATCCTTCTTTCACTTACACTTAACTACTTCTTTACAATTCCCAACTCTACCCTTGCATGATTGAATCTTTCAACATGATAGTTGTACTACCACATTCTCATCCTTGATTTTTTATCATTACTATGAATTCAATTTGAAGAATATTTTCAAACCTTTTCTAGGTTTGGCGCTCCTTGTAGTTCCCACTTCCCTTTGACACCTTTTGATGCTTATGCTAATACTATTGATTTTGATTACATTATAGACATTACTATGTTTTGACTTAGTATGTTGTTAGACATTGATCATGGATTATTAAAGATCTTGATTTGGATATGATACATGATGATTATTAGAGAAACTCATATGTGGATGATGATATATTATTAGACATGGATATTTTATGGATATTTTTGGACATGTGATTTTGGATATTATGAATAGATCTAGAAAATGAATATTTTATGATGTTGATATAGTTGTGGATTAAAAATGCAAATGATGTAGTTTTGATTCATTTATATAGTTGGTTTTGTGATTTCGTTTATATCACATTGGATGTTTTGATATGGCCATTAGGCCGAAGGAGTTATTTGTGTTTTTTAGGCTTAAAATATCACAACAAACATCGGGGGGTTAGAGACCAACCACAATGGAATTCTAGGTGAATTTGACATGGTCACCATGGCAACTTGTTTTGTGTGTGTGGTTTTTGTTAAATATTCCCATGGGGGGATTTCCTTTATATGTGACCATGGGTTTGTGTATTTTATTAATGTGTTTCTTTTATTATTGTTGCATGTATTTTATTAGTAATGTATTCCTTCTTTTAATTAATTTAAATGTGGTAGATTAATGTGAGGAAACATATGGTCAAAATTTAAATAAATCAAATTGGGATATGGGAAAATAATAATGAAAGTTGTTGGCTATTTGTATTTAATTTGTGAGTGATGTGTAAGTTGTGTAAGAGCTTGTGCAAGTCAGTTTTGGAGTATGAAATACTCCACCTCCATGAAAAATTCGAATTTGTCCTTGGGGGCTATTTTTCGAGGCTTGTGGGACAAGTAAAACTTGTCCCATGCCCCTAAATTTATGTTACCAACCATACTTATGGTTGGAGAAGTGATTTATCACTTTTTATAATACATTTTATTATTCATGTTTCTTGTTTTGGATTGCACTTTCTTGCATGTTATTTAATTTGATGTTCCTTGAGGTGTGGGCTTTTTGGAGTGTGTAAGTAACTTGTCATACTTTCACCCACCTCTTTATTGTGCTTGGGATAATGAAGTTTGTCTTTTGTGTTTGAATTGGAGGATGTGTGTTGTGGTATCCTACATGGATCCACATCATCCTCTTCTCTCTCTCTCTTCTATTTAATTTAAACTCTTACCTTATTTTTGGGTTGTTGAACATTTTTGCATTCTTCTTTGGGGGCGCATTTTTCTTGTTGGAGCTCTTGTGTTTGGAGGAAGTTTGGAGAAAGCTTTGCATGCTTGAAGATTTTTGTTTTGGACTGTGTTTTGGCACTTGAATCTTGTTTTTTGGAAACCAAAGTTACCATGGAGAGGTAGGATATTGCCCTCTTTTATTACTATTATTTTATTGTTGTGTTGTGTGTATGGTGCATGTTTTGTTTTATTTGTTGGCTGGTTGGGTAGACTGCCTTAGGGATGGTGTAGGAGATGGCTATGGGGGATCTATGTGGGTGGCATAAGGAATGCCATTGGCATCCAAATTTTGTGGAGGGAGTTTGGGCTTGGGATACACCATGGAAAATAAATAGCTTGCATTTCTTACTTTGTGGAGGGAATAAGGAAATTTGTGGGGGGCATAAGGAAATGTGTGTGATAAATTATTTTGGTGGTTTGTTATTGGTGGATACCCAATTCCCAATTGGGAGGTATAAGTAGCTTCCCCAATAAACCTTGCTCCTTTTTCTTGCATGATAAATCCTGAGTTCTATTTTGAAATGATTTTAAATGTAGTTGTGAACTGTTGTTTTTGTGTTGTATTGTGTTTTTTTTAAAAATGTGTATGTGAAAGAATGTTGTGTTGTCGAATCTAGTTGTTGCCATAGTTTAATTACAACTTTGATTGTATTTTGGTTGGGGCTCGGGGGCCAATGATGAAGGAAGGATTATCCTTTCATTGGATGTCTTGGTTGGATGGAGAGCGTTGCCTTTCCCCCTCTTTTGTTGTGATCAACTTGGAGAAAAGAGAAAATGTTCATGTTGCTATTTTAGAGCAAAAGAAAATATAGTTTGACAGTCCCTTGTGAAAATCCATTCATTTGTAATCTTTTCCCATATGATGTGGATGAAATTGTAACATTTATATTATGGAGAAATGATGATGTAATTGATTATGAAAATATATACTTGAATTGTGAGAGACATTTAAATTATGTTCTGTTTATTGGAAATAAATAGAATCATGTTATTACTTTCAAGAAATGGAGAAATGTGAAGATGTAAAAGTTTATAAATGAAGTCAATAAGGAATTGAAAGTTCATATCTTATTTACATTGTTGTGATGAAATGGGAATATCAAATTTTGATTTGAAGCTCTGTTTATTTGCAAAGGAAAGAAAATGTGTATGAAAGAAGAATGTTGCTTGTCTCTTTTGGGAAAAACATATGAAATTGAAATTAGAATTACTTTGAAAGGATTTGTTGAAAAAAACTAAATGTATTAGATCAGATTTGAAATAAGATATTATACTTAAATGATAAATTGGATATATAGAATTTTCCTTGAAGTGAGCCTCTGCTGCAAATTTGAAAACTAGTAAATTTAAATAAAATGCATAGTTTTGACCAGCACTTAACAGCCAACTTGGAAACTTTAAAATTCAACATGATATGTTAGCAACAAACTTAAATTGATAAAGAAGATTTATGAGAATAACTTGAACCATTGCAAAATTGAGCTAAATCTCTTCCTCAACCGTTTTTTGTCATTTGTTGGAAAAATTCAAATTTGAATCAATTGAACAAATAAACTTCCCTAAAACACTTTAAACTCTCCCTAAATCAATTCTCCATGCCTGTTTGGCATGTTGAGTGAATGAGGAGATCCAATTTAATAAAATTGAAAAGTTAGAAATTGTCAGTTTGCTAATTAAAAGCCTGTAGATTCTTTTTACAAAATTGACCCCTTAAACTTTACCAAAATTTAAAATTTATGTTTCTTGTACAAAGAGGGCTTTGAGAAATTTCCAAAAAGTCCTTGTTTTCCCAAAACTAATATTTCTAGCTCAAGTTATGGTACTTTGAATTTTTTGAGCCTTGGCAGGAAAATTTGGGAAAAAATTCCTTGGCGGGCTCACAACACAAAAATTTCCTGTAGAATTGCCATAGAAAAATTTTTGAAAAATTTTTGTCTGAGAAAAATTTCAACTTTTCCTCCACCGGCACACATCCAATCAGAGGCTACCACATGTCCTCATGGGGCAGTAATGGAGGCACGACATTTTCTGTACCCTTAGAATTTTTGAAATTTTGGAAAAAAATTCATTTTAGCCCCGTCGGCCCGCAACCAATTAGAGGGTGCCACGTGGCACCTTGGGGGTGGTAACGGGACGGGGGGAGAATCCTTTGTTTTTTTGTTTTTTCCTTGGGAAAATTTTAGACAATTTCCTTGTGGCCCCGAAACCCTGTCTTTGCCTTGGGATTTTCTCCTCCACGGGTACGCAAACCCGTGCATTCCTTTCACCCTTTTTCTTCCTTTTGGAAAATTTTACTAAATCACCTCAGTGCTCTGCCCTTCCCTCACCCCCTCTACTTTAAACCAAGACTCGATGCGTTTCCACTAAGGACCCGCAGAGGCGTGGGAGAAATTTTTCTTTTACGCCGTGCTGGGGGAAATTTTTTTAAAGCCGCCCCATAACCCGCCAACCCGCCAAAGGGTTTTTCCTCTCCTCTTGACATGTGTCCCTTTGGGGAAAATTTGACTCCAAAACTCCACTTGACCATAAATAGAGTTCTACTAGGAGTTAGGAGGACTTCTTTATATCACCGAAAATGTGAGAAAATTTCCTATCCAATGGGAATGATTTAGGGAAATTTTGGAAGCATTATGTATGAGAAAAATCAAGTTGAAACTTTGATCTTGTTAGAGAGTGGGTATGGGGGGAAATTACTCCCTGAACCTAACTGAAACTTCTAACCCTAAAATTGAACCATGTGAACTTGATAATTGATTAATAATTGTAAATTTTGTTCTTGTAATTTTAGAATTATTCTCGAACGTGTTGAGGCAACTGTTGCTTTGCAACTTGGTTGTAGACTCTTCTAATAAAAAAATTATCCCATAATTTTCTAGCTAATCCTAGGTTGTTTCTTAGGTTTCAAGTGGGTTATTTTAAACGGGCATCACACTTGGTATCAAAGAAATGGTTCAGAAGCTTGGGCCCTTGAGCACACTAGAAAACTTGAGACATGAAATTTAAACCTAGTACACCTTTAAATCTAGAAAACAACTCAGTTAGAATTTGTATATTTTAGCAAGCATGGAAGATGATTAAAACTTAGCAAAATGAACTAACTCTCACTTTGGTCTATCCAGGGGCCGTAGATGGAGTGAGAGAAACTTTCACAGAGACTCAGACTTACCACCACCAGCACAACCACTAGATCAGGGTGTAGCAGTTATCCTACCTTAGATTCTACAGACCCTTCAGGATGTTAATGTTGCTATACATAGAGGATTAGGAGGAGGACATGCAACTAGTCATGATAGAGCCCCTTCTATCGAGGGTCAGGTATCTCCTCGACTCAACAAGGATCATAGAGGAGATAACTCCCATGTGGAGTCATAAAGAGTAGAGTCACCACCTAGGAGACAGGGTGATAGAGTTTCAGAGCATAGAGAAAGGTATTAGAGCCCTAGACTTAGGGATGAGCATGCCGAGAGACCTAGAGGCTGCCAAACCATAGTAGCGGATCACATCAGGGAGATCCTAAATCTTTGGCTATCACATTACTCAGGTGACACAAGTGGATTTTAGGTGGAGGCCTAGCTAGTGAGCTTGAATGTTTGCTTCAAGCTTTGTACTTGTTCTAGCAACACGAAATCTTGTGTTGTGATCCATCTACTGAGGGATGGAGCCGGAGTATGGTGGATGACAGAGGAGTAGAAGCTCCATGTAGATTCAGAGATAGTGAACTTGGAGATTTTTGAGGATAGATTCAGGAGCAAGTATTCATCATGGAGGTTCATAAAGCAAAGGATCGATGAGTTCCACGACCTCTGATAGGATTCTCTTTCAGTAGTAGAGTATGAGAGTAGATTTCTAGATCTACTCCAGTATGTAGAGTATATGCAGGATGAGAAGGTGCAAATTCACATGTTCATCTGGGGCCTGAATTTAGATATTGGAGGTGCAATACGGATCCACTATCCATAGATATGAGCAGAAGTCGTCGAGAAGGCATATATTGTAGAGGAGACTCAGGATAAGACCCAACAAGCTAGAGACCAAGTCTAAAGCCACATTTAGCATATGTAGGATGATAGATCAAGGGGGTCAATACCCCTTCCTCATGGTGTCCATGGTATAACATAGTCATCCTTTAGGCCATAACAGTAGTAGCAATAGTCTCGCCCACCTCATAGACCTCCATAGAGAGATGATGCACAGAGAGGTCAGAGTATGGGACCTCCTCCTAGGGGTACCATTAGGACAAAGGGTGGACCTAGAGCTCAGTTAGCATGAGCTCACCATCAGAGACCTTAGTAGACCACATCTAGATCATCAAGGTCCATACCATAGGCTTTTTAGGCAGGTACTGGAGGTGCTACTCATTGGGGAGGATCAAGATGATGTTTTGGTTGTGGAGTTACTGGACACTTTTGGAGAGATTTCCCATAGAAACCTAACAACAAGGGTAAGGCATAGATTTCAAAGCTGACTGTTGGTGACATGGGATGTAGCCACAAGATTTATGTAGTGGTTGAGAACCACCAGGATGAGCACTAGAGCATAGTAATTGAGACTACAAATAGCATTAGTGGTATTCCTACCTCTGTATTGTTTGATTCTGGTTCTTCTGATTCTTTCATTACACCATCTTTAGTAGAGCGATGCAGGCTGGTGGTAGTTAGGTAGGGTCTTAGTTGGGATGTTGAGATGGCTTCTAGAGCTAAGATCTCTATATACTCCTTAGTTAAGGAGTGTGTAGTGGATTTGGTACCTTTCACCACTACCTCAAATCTCTGTATCCTTCCTTTGGGCTCGTATGGAGTCATTTTAGGTATGGATTGGTTATCTACACACAGGGCCAAGATGGATTATTATCACAAGACTATATCTTATGTAGATGATTTTGGAGTTGAGTCAGTGATCTCGGGGGTTAGGAGACCCATTTTTATTCACACCATCTCTGCTATGCAGCTTAATCAGTGTGTGCAATGGGGTTATCAGATGTATGTTGTTACAGTCAGTGACAGATCAGAGGATGGGTCTAGTGGACCATCGCTAGATGATCATCCCATTTTAAGATATTTTTTTGATGTCTTCCCAAGGGAGCTACATAAGCTACCACCCCCATGTGAGATTGATTTTCATATAGATCTAGTTCCTAGAGCAGACCCTATCTCACGAGTACCTTATCGAATGACCACCCCAGAGCTCTGTGAGCTCAAGTTACAGCTTGAGGGACTTTTGGAGAAGGGCCTTATCCATCCTAGTGTATCCCCTTGGGGTGCACTGGTGATCTTTGTGAAGAAGAAGGATGGATCCTTGTGGTTGTGTATTGATTACTACCAGTTGAACAAGGTAATGATCAAGAATCATTATCCTCTTCCTCGTATTCATGACTTATTTGATCAGATGAAGGGAGCCACAGTTTTCTCTAAGATTTATCTTAAGCTAGGATACCATTAGTTGAGGATTTCAGAGGAAGAAATTCATTAAGACCACATTCCATACGAGATATAGGCACTATAATTTCACAGTGGTGCCTTTTGGTTTGACCGATTCCCTGGCAGTGTTCATGAGTTTGATGAATGGGATATTCAGGATCTTCTTAGATTGCTTCGTGCTCATCTTCCTAGATGACATTTTGATATGCTCACGTACATGTGAGGAGCATGAGGGGCACCTTCACTAAGTTCTTTAGTGTCTTCAGGAGCAACAACTTTACGGAAACTTGGAGAAGTGTGCTTTCTTTCAGACTGAGGTGAAGTATTTGGGTCACATCATTTCTAGGGAAGGTATCACAGTCACTCCTTCCAAGATTAGAGCCATTATGGATTGGCTAGCACCCACTATAGTGACCAAGGTGTGAAGCTTCATGGGATTAGTAGGCTATTACTGGAGATTTGTTCAGGACTTCTCTCAAACTGCGCACCTTATCACTTCCCTTCAGAGGAAAGGGAAGAAGTTTTTTTTGTTAGACAGATGCGAGTAGGCCTTCAAGACACTGAAGGAGTGCCTTACCGCAACACCTATTCTTGTAGTGCTAGATCTATAGGGAGAGTTCTTTGTTTGTACAGATGCTTCTTTAGTATGACTTGGAGGTGTGTTGATGTGAGATGATAGAGTAGTAGCTTTTGAGTCTTGAAAACTCAAAGATCACGAGCTTAATTATCTGACTCACGATCTTGAGCTTGAAATAGTTGTGCATGCCTTGGTTTGATGGAGAATTTTTCTTCTTTGCAGGAGATTCACACTCAGGAATATCAATTGAGTCTTCACCACCTCTTCACACAGCCCAATCTCAATGCTAGTCAGTGGCGTTGGATGGAGCTACTTTGTGAGTATGACATGGAGATAGAGCATGTGAAGGGGAAGGAGAATGTGGTGGAAAAAACTCTCAATAGATAGAGACATGTGGCTATGGCCACTTCAGTGAGCATAGATTTGTGGTGTAGGATTCTTCAGCAGCTTCCTCTTGACATCTTCTACATTGTAGTATGAGTAGAGATCAAGTCACAGAGACCCCTTGAGGGGAAGTTTGATGGTTTTTCGTTAGAGGTAGATGGTCTTCTTAGGCATAGAGGCCAAATATATGTTCCCAGAGATGGATACTTAAGGCAGGACATCTTGGTAGAGGCTTATCGTGCACCCTATTTAGCCCAACTTGGGATGAAGAAGATGCACACCACCTTGAGATAGTTGTACCATTGGCGAGGAATTCATCGAGACATGGCTCGATTCGTGTCACGTTATTTAGAGTTCCAGAGAGTTAAGGCCAAGCATCAACATCTATTTGGCCTTCTTTATCCTCATGCTATACCAGAATGGAAGTAGGACACCATTTCCATGGATTTCATTGTTGGGTTACCAATGTCAATATATCACCATGACACCATTACGGTCATGGTGGATAAATTGACAAAAGTGGATCAATTTTCTCAAGCGAAGACCACTTATACCACTAGAGCAGTGACACAAGTATATTTGGATGAGATTGTCAGGTTACATGGGATTCCACGAAAGATCATTTTTGACCACGATCCTTTGTACACCTCACATTTCTAGACTACCATGTAGTTTTTCCTCGGGATGAGGATAAAATTTAGCATAACATATCACCCTGAGATAGATGGATAGAGCGAGCAGGTGAATCAAATTTTAGAGGATATGCTCATGATGTATGTGATGGATCAACAGTCTAAATGGGAGGAGAACATGTACTTAGTGGATTTTTCCTACAATGATAGCTTTCAGAGTTCTATAGGCATGGCTCCTTTTTAGGCCTTGTATGGTAGAGAGTGTAAGACACCTCTTAGCTGGGACATGTTAGAGGATAGAGTGTCTCTTAGACCAGCTCTTCTATAGGACATGGAGCGACTAGTAGTGTTGATTAGGTAGAGATTGCAGGAGGCTCAGGACAGGTAGAAGAAGTATGTGGATCATCATAGGATTGACCACAATTTTGATGTGGGCATGAAGGCATTCCTTCATGTCAGGCCACACAAGAGCCCTATCCATTATGGAAAAGGTTCTAAGTTGGCTCCTAGATTCATGGGTCCTTTTGAGATCTTGGAGCATATCAGCCCTTTGGCCTACCGTCTAGCATTGCCACCCAGCTTGTCTCACATGCATGATGTTTTTCATGTTTTAGTTCTCAGGAGATATATTACAGATCCATCTCATGTGTTAGATTGGACATAATTACAGGTGAAGGATCAGGGGAAGGTGATGGTGGAGCCCATTTACATCTTAGATCATAGGACCATGTGCCTTTGAGGTAGAGAGGTTGATTAGGTTTGGGTGCATTGGGACATATATGATGAGACTACAACTACATGGGAGGATGTTACTTCATTACGAGTTTAGTTTCCACATTTGTTTCAGTGACTTCCAAGAGGAAGTCAAGCTAAGGGGAGGGGGATGTAGTGCCCACTTCCCTTTGACACCTTTTGATGCTTATATTGATATTGTTGATTACATTATAGACATTACTATGTTTTGACTTAGGATGATGTTAGACATTGACCATGGATTACTACTGATCTTGATTTGGATATGATACATGATGATTATTAGAGACACTCATATGTGGATGATGATATATTATTGGATATGGTTATTTTATGGATTTTGTCAAACATGTGATTTTGGATACTATGAATAGATCTAGAAAATGAATATTTTATGATGTTGATATAGTTGTGGATTAAAAATGTAAATGATGTAGTTATTGCTTCGATGTTGTTGTGATTAATTTATATAGTTGGTTTAGTGATTTCATTTATATCACATTGGATTTTTTGATATGACCACGAGGCTGAAGGAGGTATTTATGTTTTGTAGGTTTAAAATATCACAACAAACATCAGGGGATCATAGACCAACCATAATGAAATTCCAGGTGAATTCAACATGGTCACCATGTCAACTTGTTTTGTGTGTGTGTTTTTTGTTAAAGACTCCCATGGGGGGGATTTCCTTTATATGTGAACATGGGTTTCTGCATTTTATTAATGTGTTTCTTTTATTATTGTTGCATGTATTTTATTAGTAATGTGTTCCTTATTTTAATTAATTTAAATGTGGTAGATTAATGTGAGGAAATATATGGTCAAAATTTAAATAAATCAAATTGGGATATGGGAAAATAATAATGAAAGTTGTTGGTTGTTTGTATTTAATTTGTAAGTGATGTATAAGTTGTGTAAGATCTTGTGTAAGTCAATTTTGGAGTATGAAATACTCCACCTCCATGAAAAATTCGAATTTGTCCTTGGGGGCTATTTTTTGAGGCTTATGGGACAAGTAAAACTTGTCCCATGCCCCTAAATTTATGTTACCAACCATACTTATGGTTGGAGAAGTGATTTGTGACTTTTTATAATGCATTTTATTACTCATGTTACTTGTTTTGGATTGCACTTTCTTGCATGTTGGGTAAGTGCCGGAAGTTGATGGACAAATATAGGGTCATCCATGGACATCATATTGCAAATAACAACATAATATCAACTTGTAGGGATTATTAGCAATACATACACTCAAAATTAGACAAAATTATAGTAATATGAATCGTAGCATCCAGAATCTAGTTTCTAAAATACTAATTTTTGTAAAAAATGGACAAGATTAGCTATATTAAACACTCAAAATTCAATGACTTGGTATTTTTTTTAAAAACACCGATAAGATTATAGTCCGTTTGCCCACAATTTGGATGACCAAAAATTGATATATATTTTTTTTCTTTTAGTGAGAAGTTTTATACCACTATCTATCTTGGGATGGATTTTATTTTTTATTTTTTTGAGTAATATTTAATTTTTTATGATTTTTTCCGTGAAAGTGGTATGAAAACATAAAGAAAACAGAGCACTTTCCGTTTGCCTGCCATAACTTCATCAAAAAATATTGAAATCAAATAATTTTTTTTGTGAACATGTATATAATTTCACCACGGTTGGGATGGTATAATTTTTATCACATTCTGATAAGTGAAACAAATTTTACAGTCTTAAATGTAGACAAACATTCACAGGAAAAAGTGTCTTAAAGACCTACTATTAGTAAAAAATTATAAAATGATATTTATCCTCTTCTATTCACTTTAAAATTAGTATTTCTACAAAGCTAATAGTCTCCCCTATGCAATGGTACCATTTTTATGACATAGTTTTTACTTTTCGGCATGGCTCAAGTCCGCGGAAGACTAAATTTGATGTTTTGTTGTTTTTAATGTAAAATTCAGGATTTGATGTCCACTTAATTGTCCCCCAACTTGGTGCACTTATCCTGTTATTTAATTTGTTATCCCTTGGGTTGTGGGATTTTTGGAGTGTGCAAGTAACTTGTCATACTTTCACCCACATATTTATTGTGCTTGGGAGAATGGAGTTTGTATTTTCTGTTTTAATTAGAGGATGTGTGATGTGACATCCTACATGGATCCACATCATCCTCTTCTCTTCCTCTTCTATTTAATTCAAACTCTTGCCTCACTTTTCCATTGTTGAACCTTTTTGCATTCTTCTTTGGGGGCACATTTTTTTTGTTGGAGCTCTTGTGTTTGGAGGAAGTTTTGAGAAATCTTTCCCTGCTTGAAGATTGTTGTTTTGGACTTTGTTTTGGAACTTGAATGTTGCTGTTTGGAAACCAAAGTTACCATGGAGAGGTAGGAGATTATTCCCTCTTTTATTACTGTTATTTTCTTGTTGTGTTGTGTGTATGGTACATGCTTTATTTTATTTATTGGCTGGTTGGGTATACTACCTTAGGGATGGTGTAGGAGAAGGCTATGGGCAATCCATGTGGGGGGCATAAGGAATGTCATTGACATCATAATTTTGTGGAGGGAGTTTGGGGTTGGGATCCACCATGGAAAAGAAATACCTTGCATTTCTTACTATGTGGGGGGCATAAGGAAATCTGTGTGGGGCATAAGGAGGGATTTGTGGGGGGGAAAAGGAAATGTGTGTGATGAATTATTTTGGTGGTTTTTTATTGGTGGATGGCCAATTCCTAATTAGGAGGTATAAGTAGCTTCCCCAATAGACCTTTCTCCTTTGGATTGCATGATCAAGCCTGAGTTCTATTTTGAAATTATTTTAAATGTAGTTGTGAACTACTATTTTTTTGTTGACTTGTGATTAAAAAAAAAAAGAAAAAGAAATGTGTATGTGAAAGAATGTTGTGTTGTGGAATCCATTTGTTGCCATGGTTGAATTACACATTTTATTTTATTTTGGTTGGGGCTCGGAGGAAAATGATGAAGGAAGGATTCTCCTTTCATTGGATGTCTTGGTTTGGTGGAGAGCGTTTCCTTTCCCCCTCTTTTATTGTGATCAACTTGGAAAAAAGAGAAAATGTGCATGTTGCTGTTTTGGAGTAAAAGAAAATACAGTTTGATAGTCCCTTGTGAAAACCCATTCATTTGTAATCTTTTCCCACATGAAATTGTAACAGTTATATTATGGAGAAATTATTTTGTAATTGATAATGAAAATGTATACTTGAATTGTCAAAGACATCTAAATTATGTTCTATTTATTGGAAATAAATAGAATCGTGTTATTGCTTTCAATAAATGGAGAAATGTGAAGATGTAAAAGTTTATAAATGAAGTCACTAAGGAGTTGTAAGTTATTATCTTATTTACATTGTTGTGATGAAATGGAAATATCAAATTGTGATTTTAAGCTCTGTTTATTTGCAAAGGAAAGAAAATGCATATGAAAGAAGAATGTTCCTTGTCTCTTTTGGGAAATATATATGAAATTGAAATCAGAATTTCTTTGAAATTATTTGTTACAAACAACTAAATGTATTAGATCAGATTTGAAATAAGATATTACACTTAAATGATAAAGTGGATATAGAGAATTTTCCTTGAAGCGAGTCTTTACTACAAATTTGAAAACTGGTAAATTTAAATAAAATGCACAATTTGGACCAACACTTAACAACTAACTTGTAAACCTTAAAATTCAACATGATATGTTAGCAATGAACTTAAATTGACAAAGAATATTTATGAGAATAACTTGAACCACTGCAAAATTGAGCTCAATCTCTTCCTCAACCGTTTTTTGTCATTTGTTGGAAAAATTCAAATTTGAATTAATTGAACAAATCAACTTCCCTAAAACAATTTAAACTCTCCCTAAATCAATTCTCCATGCTTGTTTGGCATGTTGAGTGAAGGAGGAGATCCAATTTAATCAAATTAAAAAGTTGGAAATTGCAAGTTTGCTAATTAAAATCTTGCAGATCCTTTTTGAAAAATTGACCCTTTAAGCTTTACCAAAATGTAAAATTTATATTTCTTGTATAAAGAGGGCTTTGAGAGATTTCCAAAAAGTCCTTGTTTTCTGAAAACTGAGCTTTCTAGCTCAAGTTATGGCAATTTGAAGTTTTTGAGCCTTAGTGGTGAAATTTGGGAAAATTTTCCCTGGTGGGCCCGCACCCCAAAAAATTTCCATCAAATTGCCTTAGAAACATTTTTGAAAAATTTTGGTCCAAGAAAAATTTCAACTTTTCCTCCACCGGCCCGCAGCCAATCAAAGGCTGCCACATGTCCTCACGAGGAAGTGGTGGAGGTGCGGTATTTTCTTTGCCCTTAGAATTTTTGAAAATTTTGGAAAAAAATTCATTTTATCCCTGCCGGCCCGCAGCCAATCAAAATGTGCCACATGGTGCCTTGGGGTGCTAGCAGGGGGGTGGGGGAGAATCCTTTGTTTTTTGTTTTTACCTTAGGAAAATTTTATACAATTTCCCTGTGGCCCCGAAACCCCATCTTTGCCTTGGGATTTTCTCCTTTACGGGCATACAGACCCGCACGCACCTTTCACCCTTTTTCTTCCTTTTGGTGAGGTTCACCAAATCACCCTACTAGTCCACCATTCCCTCACCCCCTCTGCTTTGAACCAGGACTCGATGCATGTCTACCAGGGACCCACAGAGGCACGGGAGAAATTTTTCTTTTGCGCCACGCAAGGGGAAAAATTTTTAAAGCCTCCCCATGACCCACCAACCCGCCAAAGGGTTTTTCCTCTCCTCTTGACACGTGTCCCTTTGGGGAAATTTTGACTCCAAAACTCTACCTGACCATAACTAGAGTTCTACTAGGAGTTAGGAGGACTTCTTAATATCACCGAAAAGGTGAGAAATTTTCCTATCCAATGGGAATGATTTAGGGAAATTTTGGAAGTAGTATGTATGAGAAAAATCAAGTTGAAACTCTAAACCTGTTAGAGAGTGGGTATGGGGGATAAATTACTCCCTGAACCTAACTAAAACTTCTAACCCTAAAATTGAACCATGTGAACTTGATAATTGATTAATAATTGTAAAGTTTGTTCTTGTAATTTTAGAATTGTTCTGGAACATGTTGAGGCAACTGTTGCTTTACAACTTGGTTGTAGACTCTTCTAATAAAAAAAATTATCACATAATTTTCTAGCTAATCCTAGGTTGTTTCTTAGGTCTCAAGTGGGTTGTTTTAAATGGGCATCACAATCCTTGTTGTAATATTTACAAAATATATTGAAATTATTATTTTCATTGAGAAATGAGGGAGATATCACAATTTTATTGAACATATATTTTTTCTTATTTACTTTCCTTCAACCTTATTTTGCTGAAAATTCAAATGAAGATATCTATTCAATTATTGATATTTTGTAAAAATAGATAGAGGTTATTCTCCTAACAATAAGAGGAAAAAAAACATCTCTTATATCCTCATTTAAATGTCTTCAATTTTATGTAGAGAAAATATGGTGTTGGATGTATGATTCTTGTGCTTGAAAACCTTTTGCTTCAAATAATGATATCTTTAAAACCATTATTTATGTGTAAAAATGGATAGAGGTTTTTCCTCCTAGTAATAAGAGGAAAATAAAACTCTCTCAATTTATTATTTGGATCTCTGATAATTTAGTTAGAGAAATTCTTGTGTTGGTTATACTAGTACTGCACTTGAAAATCTTCTTCTTCAAATGGTGACATCTTCAAAACCATTATTTTTGTGTAAAAAGGGAGATAAATTTTTCCTAATAACAATAAGAGGAACAAAAAAAATCTCAAAAACTCATTTGGAATTGTGGAATTTTAGTTATAACAAGTTTTGCACTGCTTTTGCAAGTCCTGCGCTAGTTATGTAAGTCTTGTGCTAGTTCTATCATTCTTGTGCTCTATGACTTGTGAGTATTTCACTCTATGTATTGTGAGTATTACACTATTTTCGATTCCTTCATTCTTATCTATGTGAGTCCTTCACTTCTCAAATTATGAGTGCTATAATATTTGTGAGTCACGTTCTCTTAGCTATTTGAGCATTACACTTACTGTAATACATTCAAGAGATCAAATGACTCTATCATACACAATACTATACTCCAACTTACAATAAATATTATGAAATGAAAAAATATAAATTGCAATAGACTTTTCAAAGATAGATCAAATATATTCTACATTTAATCCTAAATAAGCTATCTAGTTCTTAATACCACATCTAAATCCACTTTATAAGAGAAGGAATAATGTTATTTTGTGCATTGGATTATAATTAATTTGGTCTCATCAGACATTATTTAGAAATAGATATGATATATTTAGATGTATATGTTTAGAATGCATGCACACACATTATGTGATACAAACAAGAGTGATGTTTTTTATGTATCATTGAATTTAAATAAGATGATGTAAAAGATTGAGTGTGGGTATATAAGTTAATATAACGAAGGGACGTGACCTTGAAAGGGTGACCCAAATGTATGAAAGTACACTTCATCATAGAGGGGAGCATAAGTAGAAATATTCTCTCGAACTGTATTAGAGGTAAATTGTGAGAGGAAAAAATACAGAGAAATGCACTTGTGACTAATGACAAGTGCTAGCACATAACTAACAATAGTTAGTAATATTTAAGATCAAAAAGGAAATATGGGAAGTGTACCTATATACCCACTGTAGAAATGAAGAAGGGGATGAGATGGACCTTGTACAGGGGAAATAGGTTCTTCTTAGGTGGTAGTCCTAGGTATATGCCCCAAATCTGAGTAATGTGGCATAAATTGATTGATTTAGGAAATTTGCAGAAGATGGGAAAAATTATCAATGTGAGAAGATTTCCATGGATGCTTGCTTTCTTTTTATATTTTTACTTTTTCATTTTAGATTTAAGAAGGATGATCAATATGGGAATATTTCAATACCATGATAAAAGATTCGAAATCCTTTGAGGGATTGGTCTATAATTAGGATTTTTCTTTTGATTTTGACATTTTAGTTTGTATGGTGATATATGCATGATAGTTGTCCTTCGAGGTAGTAGTATAAATTTTTTTACAATGTTTCTTTATATGAATAGTTATCTTTCGAGGGAGCAGCTTGTTTTTGGATAAGATTGCTTTTAATATGAGCATCCAATAGTATTTATTTTTGGATATAGCTAGGAATAACCATATAGACCACTTGGGGAGGGGATGATAAGATGTGAAAGAAACAACAGTGGAAAATTATCATGGTTTTAATAGGTAGACAAGAAGGGTGATAGATGTAATTATTACGAGGTTCCCACCTAGAAGGAGGAACTTATCTATAAGGAAGATGCTATGAGAAGAGCCATGGTACCCATATTTAAGGTCATAGATGAGTTAGTGATGGTAGACCACATGGTTCCAAATCATTACAATGAAGGATGGAAAAGGTGAATGGTGGGTGCAAGATCATCAATATGAATAAGATCACGTTAGTAGGAATGTTAATAGTATAAGGGTTGCAAGTGCAAGGTGTTGAGAGGTTGTGTCTCTAGTTTACCATCAAGGGATGTTAACTGATAGGATCCATACCCATACTTATGCATGATAATGTAAGGTCTAATCTAGTTGGGAGAAAAATTTCAACGTTGGCTCCTTTATAGAGTAAAGAAATTTTGATTTTATTTAAAGACAAGGTCACTGTATGAAATAAAATCAACACGTGACCTTCATCTACACTTGACCTCCCGAGGTTGTGCTAGGAAAACTGATGTAGAATGAATGGATGGCTATAGGTAGTGAAATATAGCAAATATGTGGTATGTGGATGAAAATATGTGGAAATGGGATGAACAAGCTATCAAGGAAAAATAATGTCCTCGATGCGCAATATCGGGATCTACTCATCAAGGGAAATAAATGACCTTCTAACCTGAATGGGTCTAATAGATGGATTTGAAAAAATAGTCATGTGAAGAATCGAATTAATGTCGAGCTCCGCTGAAATCCTTTCTAATGGTTATGGGATGCAGGGAAAACTGGTAGGTGCCTCGTAATGATGTTTAGACAAGGTCATGGAATATATGAGAGAGGCACAATTCCAATAGCTCTATGGGTGGTTAGCTGGTTCAGCCCAAAATGCGAGTGCTCAATGAGATTCTTTGTTCAGGATGTTTAGTTGTTTGATAAAGTCTAGCGGAAGCGAGGATGTCTTAAATACTAGTGTAGGTGATCTAGTGTCTAATTATAATTGGTTTTCAGTCCTATTTGGTTAGGGGACCATTTGATAAAAACCATAAACTCTCTCTGGTCATGGTCCTTGTATGGTTATATGTGGATTCTAGACTCTTTTGTTGGGGTAGTCCAATATTCATCAACCTTTTTGGCCTTGATGTTTAAAATGTTGAGCTACACAATACGATCAGAGTACCATGATGGTGTTCTGAGGAAAAGTATAAGAATTCCAATATCTATGTCTATGAGAAGTTTGGGCCCATTCGGTTGGGGGACCTGTGGATTGCTACCGTATGTTTGTTCTTTTTGTGGTCAGGAATGGTCATGTATCCATTTAATCTATGGAAATAAATAACAAGATAATCTAAGTAAATAAAAGCTACACATATGTTTTTGTATTTTTCCAATATAAAAGAAATAAAGTAATACAAAGAAATTTATCTAATTAAAAGAAATAGTTTTGTATTTTCTAGAATAATAGTGCGTACAGAAGAAAAGAAGAAACAAATTTCTTCTAATCCTAGTTAACAAATCCTATACAAATAAATATCCAGATGTAGTTATTTATATGTGCAACAATATACTAAATCTATTCTAATTTAAATGAATCTTTTTTACAATCAATAATTGTGGATTAAATCCTCAAACACACCTCAAAGTCATAGGAAGAATTATAAGCTTCTTAGAATCTTTTCTTCCCATGAAAATTCCCTGGTGGAATTTAAGAGGGATTTAATAGAGAATAATTTGAATTAAATTTTGAATTCTTAAAACTATGCAAAATATTCTTTTAGAATCACTCCCCTTGCAAATCTACAGAGATAGGCAAGGAAGTTATATATCCTAAGAAATATTTACAGAATAAAATGATCTAACTATTTGCAATAAGTAAAATTGTTTCTTCTACTCTATTTGATAAATGTGCATACATTCAAATAAATGAAGAAATGAAGAAACTCAATAATAACCCCCAACATGGAATTACAGTGCAGAGGAAATGCCAGCTGTGGTATGACTTTGTCCCCTCATTTGTATTTACCAATATTTTTTTTCCACTTAAATCTAGGGAACTAGGTATGCAGAGGAAGAAACACAAAGAAAGTGCTAGAGAAATGGAAAATTGATGGAAATTTGGTTGCAATGCAGGAAGAAGAAATAAAACACAAGAGAACAGATCTTGGCCATGAAATTTCTAGCAAGATTGTGGAAGCTCAACTAAACAAGATACATAAATATTCTTCAGCCATTTGCTTCAAAATAAGGGATGGTTTTATACAAGGTTATCTAGGCAGTGCTTTAGCACATTTGGCAGTTATGGGGTACCACATCACAATTGTTATCACAAAATTACAAAACCCCTTGATTTGTCCTATGTTTGTGGGGAAATCGGTGAAATTTTTCTAACATGGGTCCAAGTCTCAAGTTGTGGGACTTGTGACTTGAGGTGGACCTTTAGAGAAGTTTGGATTCCTCTTCTTAATCCTAATTCTAAACTACTCCTAATGCAGAAAATATTCCTAACTACACCTATCCTAAAAATTCCAAGGAGATAGGGAGAGAGAAAGTGCATAAAAAGGGAAATCCTACACTAAGGGTTTGTGATAGCACCAAAAAAGTGGTGAGATATTATGCTAAGGGAGAAAGAAGAGGGAAAATAAGGCTAGGAGTGGTCAAGTGAATGTGACACAGACCCAGATCCTTATTCTCCATTTGCACTCCATGAAACACAACTACATGAACCTGTAATGAGAAATACATGCACAAAGTACAACAATAAAATAGAGAGGCAAAGAGGCACAATGAAAAATGAAAAATGGTTAAAAACACCACAAAACCATGAATTTATTGCTCCAAAACATGTACATATCATTTACATTTATGTAAATAAGAATAAATACAGTTTAGAGTTGCAAGAGAAGGCTTACAGTTCAAATGGAGTTGAGGGAAAATTTTGCAAGAGTTTCCCTAGCTCCTAGAATGTCTCTGTAAAAATTACGGATTTTAGTCCATTATATAGGAAATTTAGCCACCATCCCTCATTGAATCCCTCGCAGGTATTTGAACAACCTCAACTACTACCATTAAATTGGTGGTTCAACTATATTTTTTCCCACCTGACACCTTCGTCTACCCAGGACTCATGCACCATCCAATATGTGACCCATCTAACCTGGTCGTACCAACACCTAGGCATTTAATCTCATGAACCATCTAACCATGCGTCGCTTGACTTTGACCATGAAAAATTGGGGGGTTGGATGCCATCTAGCTATGTGGAACATACAATGGTGACCCAATCAACCTAATGGTTGTCCATATGTTGGGCCGACCAACTTAGCAATCCGGCCAACTTCTATTTTGTGCAAATGAGGGGTTGCGAAAAGTGTCTTAACCTATATGTATGCATCTAAATATGTGACCCAACTAACCCACCTGACCAACCCAAGTGTGGCAAGGGAAATTTTATAGATAACCCTACCAAAATTTTGTTCTGGTCCCTCGTCAGGGACTCCTTGCATTCGGAACGTTGCAAAATCCCTTCCTGGGAAATCTAGTTTTCCGAACTTAGCCATTTTTGGTCTTTTTTCGTCGGGCGCACATAATGTCTATGCAACATCAAGTTTTGGTGCGCCCCCTTTAAATCCTTTAGCGCACGGTTTGAAGTGTCAAATAGGTGTTTTGGTGCGCCTCACTATGTTGTGCCTTTCTTGCATGCGCCAGGGTGCATGCGCCTTCATGTCAGCAATACTTTTGTTGCGCCGAGTTTTGGTGTGCCAAGGGCGCGTATATTCTTGTGTCGACAGCACTTTCGGTGCGCCAAAGGTGCACATAACTTTGTGTTGGTAGGTGTTTTGATGCGCCAAAGGGTGCATGCTTTCCATTGTCGACAGCACTTTTGGCGCGCCACTTGAAAAAGTGGTTGGCATATTTATTACCACCTCGCCTATATATAGGTGCATCTGCATTGTCATTTTCATTAGTCAGAATCACATGATTTTCTCTTCCCTCTGTACCTGTCAGTGCACCTGCCCTGTCGTTTTCGAATCACTTCGTGGACCCGGTTTCACACTTCTCCATTATATAATCCAGGTAAGAGGTCCCTATTGCTCTTGTGCTTTCTGTTGTGGTTTTTGGCTGCTTGTTGGTGTGGATTGGGTTAAATAATGTTGTGAAACCATGAACTTCCCCCCCCTTGTTGTTTCTTCTATTCTTCCACATGCATTCCCCCCTCTTTCCATATCTGCTGGTAAAGGGGACTCTGTCTTGAAAAGATTGCTTGAAACTCTTTGATTAAGCTTCTTCATCACCTAAAGACATCCTGCAAAAGAAGTTTAAATGCATGTAACCCCTCAGGAGAAAGAATCAAGTCTTGAAAATAAGACACTGTCATTTCCTCTTTTGGTGCATCTGCCACCCCTGCAACATGATATACATTCACACCAATGGCGTATATACCATGCATGTTACATAAAGAATAGTTGCGCCCTCAAGGCGCACTTCCCTTGCTTGTTGCAACCACTTTTCCTTGCGCCCTCATTGTTGCATTATTTAAACACCCTTTGGCGCACCCCCTGCATCTATGTAACACCAACTTTATATGCGCCAAGTACAAAACTGTTAAAAAGGTGCAAACACATCCATTATTACAACAACATTATGTTATGCAGACCTTCCATGCGCCGCGCCAAGTTTCCCTGTGGTGCATGAAAAAATGATGTTACAACGCATTAAACCTGTGCCCTTTGGCACATCCTGTACTCGTGTAACATGAAAAATATCAGCGCTCTTTATAAAATGCATACATATGGCGCAGGCGCACTTCTACTTACAACAACAAAAAATGCAACCTGCAATATCTATGCGCCATGCGCCCTTTGGCACTGATTTATCCCTTGCAGCAGCCCTTTTCTGTGTGCCATATTGTTTAACCCTGTAGCCTGCAGTATTCATGCGCCATGCACCCTGAAGCCTTAAAATCACTAACTCTTTCTTCTGTCAATGCTTTAATGGAAGATCAAACAACTGATATGACTTTCTTGTGTTGGGTTTCACTTCTTCTTCTTGCAGATCAGCAACTGAGTTCAGAGTTACATATGTCAACATCAAGCAAGAGACCTACCAAATCTAAGGGCAAGGCCAAGCTCACAGAAGAAGAAATGAAGTACAAATATCAGAGGGTCAGGATGCCTGAATCCCAAGCAGAGTGTGACCTAGACATCAGAGACTCAGAACTTGGTCACATTGATATGGAGGATTTCTGGGCCAGAACCCAGAGGGTCACAAGAAGTCCATGGATGGACAAACTGATGGGCAGTGGGTTGCATTTCGCTGGAGGGATCCCAGTTAGTGCCATAAACAATGAGTTCATGATGGTAGTAGCCCGCTGCTACAACAAAGACACAAGATGTGTCCATAATGAGAAGGGCGAGGTCATAATCAACCTCACTGCCCGACACTTTGAAATAATGCTCAGCATTCCTCACCACCGGCACTTTGTGGCCGTAAGCCAGGAAGATTGCATCAAGGCTTGGGATGACAATGAGGATCAGTGTATGCAGCTGATGAACGAAGTATACCTGAAGAACAAAAAGGTGGTGACCCGATGGCCACAAGTCATTCATCGCAGTGACTTTTCAGAGGAACTCAGTGATACAATCACGTTCCTGAGCAGAGTATTTGGGCTTCCTGATGCCCATTACTTTCACAAGTGGATGCTGCAATACTTAGAAATGATGAACAAAAATGTGCCCGATCAACGCTTTGAGTGGGCAGAGATCATAAGCAGCACAATATCTGAGCAGCTCCAACAACTTACCACAACGGGGAGGTTCTATATGAACTCCTACGTAGTCTATGCTGCAGCTTCAGAAAGAGACTATCCAGCTTTAATGCGGTGCGGGTTTGGCCCCAAGTTAAAATATATGAATACTATCCGGAACTGAAGCTGGAAAATAGCATCCCCCAGTTCACAAAGATCAACGATGCCTTCTTCTATGGCATCATCTGCCTTTTGAGGCCAAATATGACTCACGGTCGTACGACCAAGAGTATCATCACAGCCACAGAGAAATGGGGGGCCTTGTTCACTCAATTCCCTACCTTTACTTATCTAAGGGCAACTAACTTCTTGGGGGAACCAACCAAACTGCCGAGATATGCTGGCCCCAAGTTGATCCTGTTAGAGCTATCGAGATAGCTTATCACCTACCACAAAAAGTGTTTAAAGAGAAAGAAGGGTGGAACTCCTTTCCCCCTCACAGTGGTCAGGTATACTTGTCTCTCTCACAATAAGGTGAAGGACATGTTTGAAGAACTGGAGCTGTTAAATCTAAAACATAATTTCCCAGCGAGGCCCACTTTCGACCAAGAAATTGTCTCCCCAGGGCTAAACTCGATCCGATCCACATCCCTCAGATCGAGGATATTTACATCGACTTATATCATGAGGTCGAGCTCAGGAGGAAGGATCATTCCCGCTTGGCCTTGGCTGAAATCATCCAGTACGGTGTGGCCATCGTCCCAAAAGGCTATCAAACTGCTGATCAAGAAGTTGATCAAGTATATCTTGACACAAATGGGGATGATTGGCCTTTCGTGGTGATCGACAGAAACAAAGCTCCTCAAACAATAGAGGAAAGGGTCAAGGAAACTCTGCGAAGAACAGAGCATTGGTGCCGAATGAATGGTCTCATCTACCTCGGAGTTGATTTCATCACATCTCCTTTGGGCAATGCACCTCCTCGGTCAAAATAGCTACCAAAGGGAAAGGGGAAAGGAAAAGAGGGTGAATCCAACTCCACCCAAGAGGAAGCTCCTGAAAGTCCTCCTTCCGCTTCACAAGAACGGGTTGTAATCCCGAAAAGCTTAGAAGAAGAAGCAGTGGAAGATGTTCCGATAGGCACATCCACTCAGGATGTCGCCACTACTATAACTATTGAGGTCCCTTCTGTCCCTTCTCCCTCTCCTCCTTCCCCTCCTCGAGTGACCCAAGTGACCATTCCTTTGGTTGTGTCCTCTCCCCCATCTTCTACTGTTCCCCCTTCTTCATCATCCATCTTCTCTTCTCTCGCGGAGCTGTCCCCCACCATTTCTTCCCTCATCTCTGAGCTCCCTTCCATTCCTATGTCTTCCTCCCCTGCAGTATCTCTTCCTCCCGTGAGCACTTCCTCGGCTTCCCTCTCAATGCCACCTCCAAGTGTCTCCACGTATTTCCCTTCTACTACTGCAGCTGCCCCCTTCTCTATTTCTTGTCCTTCTCCCATAAGTCCAGCCTGGATCTCCCAGCACCTGAGTCAATAGAAGAGGAAAGTTCCCATCACACCGATGGACTTCTCCGTAATCCCATCAAAAGGGGCCAAGAAGCAAAATCCCATAACCCGCTTCTCTCAGAGTGCATCAGGGGAGAGAGTGATGGAGATTGCATACCCCAATCCTTTGAAGGATAAGAAGGATCTGTCTTCGACAGATTACACAGTGACTCAAGTCACAATGGGGACATCTTCAGAAAGCCTGCAAGGAGAGGCCCTATCTGCAGTTGATGCCCTTTGCAAAAATCTCCAGGAAGCAAAGGAAGAGAAAAGGCTGCTAAAGGAGCAAAATAAATATCTTCTCCACGCCTTGCAGAAAATGGGCAGTGCACCTCCTACAACTGCCGCCGAAACTCCTGAGCCTCTGAGCCAGGATAAGATTAATGAGTATGCTAAAATCGGCGAGCAGGGCATGGCAGTTTCCACCTGGAGGAGCCAAATCCTCAAGGAAAGTGAGGGAGTGATCACTAAGTTCACTGGTTTGTACCAGAATATCAATCAGACGAACAGAGAACTCCAGGCGATAGCAGGACCCATCTCCGAAGAGCTGGATCATGTCAGGATGCAACACGAGACCTTTCAAAAAATGCTCGACTGTTCAGTCAAAGATCTAGTCAATTTTGGCATCTTTGGACACCCCAGAGCCCTCAACAAAATCCTTTCTACTCTAGATTATTGAGGTGGATCAGCTGGAGTTCGTCCTGGAGAAGATCGACAAAGTAAAGGAGGAAGCCCTGGATGCAATGCATCAAATGGAACAGATTGTCCTAAGAATGTCTCCAGGCTTGCTCACTTCTTCTTTCACCTTAAGAAAGGTTGAGGAAACTATTCAGATCTTCAAGGAGATCGTTTCACAGGGGCTGGGGCCAGAGGTCACGTTCGACGCCGAATCCATCAATAACCTGTTGGCTTGTCGCGACTTCATTGGGTACCTGATAGAGGAAGAGAATGATTATTCAAAACTCCCAGAAAATCTCACAGACGAGCGGGAGACCTACGAAGCTATCATCGATCGACACAAGGATCCTTCCCAGGATCAACTTCAACCCATGATTAGCAAGTTCATGGAGTACCGTGCCCAGTTCCACATCTCGTCGCCTAAGCAGCAAAATCAAGATACCCCCTTTTAGCCGCGGGACAATGACGAATAGTTTCCTTCTTCCCATCTTTCTCCTTGTAAATATTCAAAGTGTGTTGACACAAATGATGACATCATCCATGTTGCACCATGGGATGATGTCATCCACTAAAGTTGTCAAAATTCAACAAATGAATTTTTATCTATTGTAAGATATTTTTGTAATTAAGTGGTTGGTTTGCTTTTGTCTTCTTTTCTTCTCTCCTTCTATATATACTTGAATACTTGTTGTATTCAGGGAGTGGATATCTTTTAGATGAAAAATAGAAGTGAGAAGAAAAGGCTTTGTACTTTTTGTAACAGAAGAAGATATTAATGCAAATATTAAGACTTTGTGCTGAATATGTGTGTTATGGGCATCTGATCTTTCTTATGTCAGATCTATGCGTTTATTCTGTTGAATCTATCTCTACTTTTTTGTCATTTATTCATCAGTATTGCTTTATTCGTTTATGCAAGTAGGTTTGGCTTTGTTTACTACCAATCCCAAAACATAAACCCTCTAACCTTTCTGCTTTGGAATTCATTTCTTTTCTCCCTTCAGACCTGATCTTTCTTCATCCTCTCTTTCATTCCTTTCTTTTCGTAGTTGGAAACACCCCTACTGGGATGAGATCCCAAACCCCCGAAGGCAGAATATTGTGAGACTTGCACAGATTCCTGCTGGTAGAATAGCAATAAACCAGTTTCACTTTGCTGACTCAAAGAGGGGCTATGCCCTGCACACTGTTGGCTCGTCTATCCATAAATCTGCCCAAGCGACAGATTTTCAAACCAACAGTTTTTGGCGACTCTACTGGGGAACGAACAGATCTATCGGATCTATGATGGTGGTATGATAGAAAATCAGTAAAAATCAGAAAAATCACTACTAATTTGCAAATTTTAACTTTTGTTCAAAATCCAAATTTTTTGCAAAAGTGACCCAAATTGAAAATTTTCTTCTGAGATCCATAGATCTGGCCTAGTTGAAGATCTTTAGTTCGCTGACTTTTTATAAAAATCTGTATTTTTCCGTAGATCTGAGTTTTTGACAGTTTACCAAAATTTTCAAACTCTTTGAAAAGTCAACTCTAGATCTGAAAATCAGCTTACTAAGCTTCAATATCATTTTATCCTCGCTGTTCTTTGTCATTAAACTGCAATCAGTTTTCAGAAAAGGATAAAATTCAATATTCAGAAAAAGTACATGCTGCTGATTTTTGTCAGAAAAATCAGAAAATCAGCAAGTACAACCAAAAAGAGTTTTTAAATCTGTTCCACCATATTGCAGATCAGGAAGGTACACTGGCAGGTGAACCATTTACTCATAGCAGGAGAGCTCATGGAGAAGTTGATCCTACTTTTGATCTGCTTCAAAGGCATAACTTCAGTATAATGCCAGCGCACTTTTCATCACTAAGTTCAGTTGATCGGTCAGCCAGAAGTGCCTCACCTCCACGAAAGAACCGGTTTTCACAAGGAGCCTCCACATCCCTTTGTAGTGCCTTGCTGCTCAGCGGAACTATACTTCCAGCTCATGTTCTTTTTCCACCCATCTAGATGGCGGTACCATGGGGAAATGCTATGGGTCCCCTGGCTTTGCCGCATCCTGTTCACGCGCTCCCACATGGAAACCGAAAGAATTTTCCCAAATTTGATGGGAGTGGAAACCAAAGCATGGATTCACACATATCTGCATTCATCATGTCATGCAGTATCCTGGATGTGACCCATGAAGATGTGTCAGTTCACCTTTTTCTGGAAACTTTACAAGGGCCCGCAGCAGAATGGTTTCAGCATTTACCGGCCGGATCTATTACAAGTTGGGCCACCTTGCGGGATTCTTTTGAAGACAGGTACAAGCCTTCGGAAGATGCATTTGCATTGCTATCTCAGATCACTCACCTAAAGAAGGAGGCCAATGAGACCATGCACGATTTTATCGCCAGGTTCAATGCATTAATCAACCGTGTGCCTGTTGCCATGCTTCCAACACCGGAAAATCAGAAGTGTTTCTTCATGAACGCTATGAGCTCAAAAGTAAGTTTCTTACTCTTGCAAGAACAAGTAGCTACCTTGATTCTCACCCAGGCCGCTACCATTCCGAATTGAAGATAATTTGCTAATATCTGGCGAATTAAAAAGGGAATCATCCAAACCTAAATCTTTGGGCCCTTCTCCCGCTACTTCATCTGATCCAGGCATTTCAAAAGATGGCGAATGACTTACTTGCATTAAAGAAGCAGTTAGCTCAAGCTTCCCCCAGTTCCTCATACTGGGATATTCCACGGAGGAATTTCGTTCCCAACAATGTTCCACAAAGGTCACGCTTGCCTGCATTTGTTCCGCGGTTGGCGCTTGAGGATCCTCCGATCAACACTTTAGCTGAAATCGAAGAAGAGGAACAAAATTACGAAGAACCTTCATCTCAAGGCGAAGATGATCAAGATGTCGGTGAACCGACTGGCGACTCTACTATCAGGTATATGGAATTTGATGAGGAAGATTCTGATGAAGAAGAGGGTACACAGGGGTATGCAAGTGGACAATCATATGTTGTTTTTACCCACTCGCAAGGAAAAGAAGCAGAGGTCACTGCCCATGTGCAAAAGAGAAGGCCGTGTCAAACATGCCTCCAACCATTGCTAAAAGAGGTAATCCTCTTCCTACTCAACCCCCTGTTAAGTCTTTTACAAAGAAATATTTTCCCCCCATCTCTCCTCCAAATCAGCCTTCTTCTATTTCCATAAAGACCAGTAATCCTACTCTACCATCGCGAAGTGAGGGACTCATTCCTTCACCAGCGCAACCCTTAGCCACGTTTGACATCATAGATCATGCTAAGAAGACTAAGATCCAAATGTCTGAAGCTGAATATCTTCAGTCAAACCCCGAACAGCTTGTAAGGTTGACCAAGTATATTCAAAGTCAAGCTGTCATATCTCCCCAGATCTCCCTAAAAGGAATCCTCTCCACTCCTCCTGCATCCTGCATAAATGTTGCCTCAACATCTGCATCAGGCAAGATAGAACCTTTCTATCTCTCCCTCCTAATCAATGGCCACAAATTAAGTAACTGCATAATTGATTCTAGAGCTTCTGATAACGTCATGCCGGCAAAAGTCACCCATGCTTTGGGCCTCACCCTTACCAAGCCTTTTGGCAGATGTTATTCCTTGGAAACCAAGCAGGTTCCGTTGATTGGTCAAATCAAAGACGCACAGTTCACATTTGTGGCGTTCCCAGAGAAAAGAGTAAAGATGACCATCCTTGTTGCCGATATTCCAGCAGCCTATGGAATTTTGCTGGGAAGAAGTTTTTGCAGTGAAGTTGGTGGGGAGATTCATATGGACTGGTCTAAGGCTAGAATCCCCGTCAAAGGTGTAATGCAAACATTGGAGCCAGAATCACAAAAGAAGTACTTGGTTACTAACTCTGAGGACCCCAAAGCCCAAATTCTTTTCGAATCATCAGGAATGGGGAACTATTTCTTGTCTACCGAGTCTAACAAAATGGTTGTTCTCGTCCAAGAAGAAGATCTTAACAAGATCTGGACTTTGCAGTTTGATGGCAGTTGCGCGACTAGTGGATGTGGCGCCAGAACCATGCTAATATCTCCCGAAGGGGAGATTATTCCTCTCTCTTTCAAGTTATAGTTTTTCAACACAAATAATACTGTTGAGTATGAATCTCTGCTACTTGGCATGCAAGCTGCAAAGGAAAGAGGGATCAAAAATCTGAAAGTACAAGGTGATGCAGAGCTAGTCGTGAATCAAGTTAAGAGGATATATCAAGTAAAGAATGAGAGGCTCAGGCATTACCACAATGCGGTGTGGGACAACATCAAGGAATTTGACACTTTTTCAATAGAATCCATTCCAAGAGCTCAGAATGACATGGCCGATTCATTAGCTATTTCAGCATCCCTCATGCTCCCTCACCCAGGTTTGAAAATAGACAAATACACCATTGAGGTGGTTTTCCACCCAAGCGTGCCAGACAATTCTCAGCATTGGCAAGTATTCAACGATGACAATCAACTCATTGCCTTTCTAGAAAAGGTGGAAAATTTTAAGGAACTTCACTTTGAAGGATCCACTTCTACGTGTCGTGAATCAGTCACCGGTCAAGATGATGAATCCGAAGGGAACGATGGAATATGTCAGCTCAAAGGAAATAAAATTCTGAAGGGCCTAGTTTCTTTAGAGTGGTTGTTCGATAGGCATGACCGTTTTGTAAAAAAGAAAAGGCGAGATGATACTGGCTCCTCCCCAGAAACCGAACCGGTTAATTTAGGTTTAGTAGAACATCCGCATTTTATGAACATTGGAAAATGTTGCACACCTGAAGAGAAGCAGAAGTTTGTCAAACTGCTGAAGAAATACATGGATGTATTGGCATGGTCCTACGCCGATCTAAAGTCTTTTAAGCCAAAGGATGTCCAGCATGACATTCTGTTGAAAGAGGATGTCAAACCCTTTCGCCAGAAGTAGAGGCATTATAACCCTAAGATCTCAGGTACTATCCAGGCTGAAATTCAGAAAATGTTGGATGCGAGAATCATTTTTCCTATCCATCACAGTACTTGGGTGGCAAACATTGTGCCAGTGCACAAGAAAAATGGTGAAATACGCATATGCGTAGATTTTCGAAACCTGAATCAGGCTTCCTTAAAGGACAACTACCCACTTCCTATAATGGATCAAGTTCTACAAGCAGTAACTGGATCAGAAATGTTGTCCATGCTTGATGGTTTTTCAGGCTACAATCAGATTGAAGTTTCACCTGAAGACCAATTTAAAACAGCATTCACTACTCCCTGGGGCACGTTTGCTTATAGCAGGATGCCTTTTGGCCTGACCAATGCTGGCACCACTTTTCAGCGGGCCATGGACCTTGCATTCAAAGGTATGATGGGGAAGGTCATTGTGGTTTATCTGGATGACTTAACTGTGTTCTCTAAACAACGAAATGATCATTGTGATCATCTGGAGCAAGTATTGGCCAGATGCCGAGAGCATGGGATTTCCCTGAACCCAAAAAAGTCTATTTTTGGAGTCACAGAAGGAAATTTGCTAGGACATGTTGTTAGCAAAGAAGGAACGAAGATAGATACCGAAAGAGTTAAGGCTATTCAGAGCCTTACTTTTCCTACAAGCAAGACCAGCGTCCATTCTTTCTTCGGAAAGGTGAACTTTCTCAGGTGCTTTGTTCCTAACTTTGCTGAAAAGACTCATCATATATTAGACATGATGAAAGGGTCACCAACTTTCCGATGGAGTGAAGAAGGGAAGAGATCGTTCGATGAAATAAAAGCTTCCATCGCTCATGCGCCAGTCCTGGTGTGTCTCGATTTCTCCAAGGATTTTATCATGTATAGCTATGCATCTGAACATACTGTATCTACCATCTTGATGCAAAAGAATTTTGAGAATGTTGAATCCCCAATTGCATTCATGAGCTCTCCCCTCAAGCCTCACGAATTAAAAATGTCTCAGTTGGAAAAGCATGCCTTCGCCATTGTCAAAGCAGTCAAAAATTTCAGGTATTACATTTTAAATTCTCATACAGTGGTGCTGGTCCCTGACACGGCAGTCAAGTCAATTTTAACTCAACAGGAGTTAGGAAGCTTGCGAGGAAATTGGATTGCAAAGGTCCAGGAGTATGATCTGGATATAAAACCAACCAAGTTGGTAAGAGGCAAAGGCCTATGTCAACTTATGGCCAAAAACCAAGGGTCAGAAGTTTCCAGAGAAAAAAATGATTGTACCAATGAAGCACAAAGTCAGCTGCAGAAACCCTATTCACTACCTATGGTCCTATTTATCGCAACCAGTGATGAGTGGTATTCCGATATTACTTTCTTCCTCACCTACGGTGAATGCCCAGCTCACCTAACTGTAAAGGAGAAGTGCGCTATAAAGCTCAGAGCAGCCAAATATGTCATCTGGGATGACGGTTTATACAAACGTGGGATAGATGGCGTCTTCTTGCGATGTGTCGACAAGCCACAACAGGTGAAGTTACTTAAAAGTTTTCATAATTCAGCCTGTGGAGGCCATTTCTCCTCTTCTGTGACAGCACACAAGATCATCTGGGCCAGGTACTATTGGCCGATGCTTTTCCAAGATACAGCTACCTGGGTAGCAAAGTGTGAGCCTTGCCAGTAGTTCGTCAGCAAGCCCAAGTTAGCTTCTTTTCCCCTCAGACCGGTCATCATCGACAAACCATTCAAGCAGTGGGGAATTGATTTTATCGGCACACTCAATCCCCAATCAAGTGCTGGACACAGTTATGTCCTAACAGCAACAGATTACTTCACCAAGTGGGTGGAAGCCATACCTGTCAAACATGCCACTTCCGAGGTTGTTTGCAGTTTTATCAAAGAAAATATCATTGTCAGGTTTGGCGTTCCAAACAAGATTGTTGCTGATAATGCTTCTAACTTTTCTTCACGGGAAGTTATTAGTTTTTGCTATGAATACGGAATAACTTTAGCTCATGCCTCAGATTATTACCCTCAGGGAAATGGTCAGGTAGAATCCAGTAACAAAAACTTGGTGACCATCATACGAAAGCTAGTGGATGAGAACCAACGAATGTGGCACAAGTCCTTATACGATGCTTTGTGGGCAGACCACATTACTCCCAAGAGATCTCTCGGTATGTCACCTTTTCAAGTGTTATATGGCACCGATGCCGAGCTTCCCATTTCCGCTGAACTCCCTGCTCTGCGCTTGGCATGGGCAACCGAAGATGAAACTTTTCAAAATTCCCTTGAAAAGAGGATCATGTATCTAGCAGAGCTCAAAGAAAAGAGAGTAAGGGTGGTCGACAAGATCACCCAACATCAAAATCAGGTCAAAATATTGTTCGATAAAAAAGCTAAGAAAAGAAATTTCCAGGTGGGAGACCTCATCCTTTTGTGGGACAAACGAAGAGAGCCAAAGGGCATGCACGAAAATTTGATTCCCTGTGGAGAGGACCTTTCAAGATCAAGCATCTCAATGGAGAGAATAGTTTCTATCTCTCATATTTGGATGGAACTGATCTCCCGCTTCCCTATAGCGGGCAGCATTTGAAAATCTTCAGGAAGTAGAGCTTGCTCTCTTCTTTGTACAGTTTACTTTTGTCGTGTGTTTGACTTTGTCGTGTGTTTGCTTTTGTTGGTTGTGTGTTTCCCTTTCTGGTCCCCCTTGTTTTTGACTCTGTTACCCAATGGATAGGCACGTGAGATCTGGGATTCTCTACCCCTGAGGTTCGCTCAGAGATAGTCCCCAGAAAGAGCCAGCTGTTATCCTGTAAAATTGGCAAGGGAAATTTTACAGATAACCCTACCAAAATTTTGTTCTGGTCCCTCGTCAGGGACTCCTTGCGTTCGGAACGTTGCAAAATCCCTTCCCAGGAAATCTAGTTTTCCGAACTTAGCCATTTTTGGTCTTTTTTGGTCGGGCGCACATAATGTCTATGCAACATCAAGTTTTGGTGCGCCCCCTTTAAATCCTTTGGCGCACGGTTTGAAGTGTCAAACAGGCGTTTTGGTGCACCTCACTATGTTGTGCCTTTCTTACATGTGCCAAGGTGCATGCGCCTTCATGTCAGCAATACTTTTGTTGCGCCAAGTTTTGGTGCACCAAGGGTGTATATATTCTTGTGTCAACAGCACTTTTGGTGCACCAAAGGCACACATAACTTCGTGTTGGCGGGTGTTTTGATGCGCCAAGGGCGCATGCTTTCCATTGTCGACAGCACTTTTGGCGCACCACTTGAAAAAGTGGTTGGTGCATTTATTACCACCTCGCCTATATATAGGCACATCTGCACTGTCATTTTCATCAGTCAGAATCACGTGATTTTCTCTTCCCTCTGTACCTGTCAGCGCACCTGCCCTGTCATTTTCAAATCACTTCGTGGACCCGGTTTCACACTTCTCCATTATATAATCCGGGTAAGAGGTCCCTATTGCTCTTGTGCTTTGTGTTTTGGTTTTTGGCTGCTTGTTGGTGTGGATTGGGTTAAATAAGGCTGTGAAACCATGAACTTCCCCCCCCCCCTTTTGTTGTTTCTTCTATTCTTCCACATGCATTTCCCCCTCTTTCCAGATCTGCTGGTAAAGGGGACTCTGTCTTGAAAAGATTGCTTGAAACTCTTTGATTAAGCTTCTTCATCACCCAAAGACATCCTGCAAAAGAAGTTTAAATGCATGTAACCCCTCAGGAGAAAGAATCAAGGCTTGAAAATAAGACACTGTCATTTCCTCTTTTGGCACATCTGCCACCCCTGCAACATGATATACAGTCGCGCCAATGGCGCATATACCATGCCTGTTACATAAAGAACAGCTGCGCCCTCAAGGTGCACTTCCCTTGCTTGTTGCAACCACTTTTCCTGCACCCTCTTGGCGCACCAAACTCATGTGTTGCATTATTAAAACTCGCGCCATTGGCGCACCCTACATCCATGTAACACCAACTTTATATGCGCCAAGTACAAAACTGTTAAAAAGGCGCAGGTGCATCCATTGTTACAACAACATTATGTTATGCAGACCTTCCATGCGCCATGCCAAGTTCCCCTGTGGCGCATGAAAAAATGATGTTACACGCATTAAACCTGCGCCCTTTGGCGCATCCTGTACCCGTGTAACATGAAAAATATCAGCGCCCTTTATAAAATGCATACATATGGCGCAGGTGCACTTCTGCTTACAACAAAAAAAAATGCAACCTGCAATATCTATGCACCATGCGCCCTTTGGTGCTGATTTATCCCTTGCAGCAGCCCTTTTCTGTGCGCCATATTGTTTAACCCTGTAGCCTACAGTATTCATGTGCCATGCACCCTGAAGCCTTAAAATCACTAACTCTTCCTTCTGTCAACACTTTAATGGAAGATCAAACAGCTGATATGACTTTCTTGCGTTGGGTTTCACTTCTTCTTCTTGTAGATCAGCAACTGAGTTCAGAGTTACATATGTCAACATCAAGCAAGAGACCTACCAAATCTAAGGGCAAGGCCAAGCTCACAGAAGAAGAAATGAAGTACAAATATCAGAGGGTCAGGATGCCCGAATCCCAAGCAGAGTGTGACCTAGACATCAGAGACTCAGAACTTGGTCACATTGATATGGAGGATTTCTGGGCCAGAACCCAGAGGGTCACAAGAAGTCCATGGATGGACAAACTAATGGGCAGTGGGTTGCATTTCGCTGGAGGGATCCCAGTTAGTGCCGTAAACAATGAGTTCATGATGGTAGTAGCCCGCTGCTACAACAAAGACACAAGATGTGTCCATAATGAGAAGGGCGAGGTCATAATCAACCTCACTGCCCGACACTTTGAAATAATGCTCGGCATTCCTCACCACCGGCACTTTGTGGCCGTAAGCCAGGAAGATTGCATCAAGGCTTGGGATGACAATGAGGATCAGTGTATGCAGCTGATGAACAAAGTATACCTGAAGAACAAAAAGGTGGTGACCCGATGGCCACAAGTCATTCATCGCAGTGACTTTTCAGAGGAACTCAGTGATACAATCACGTTCCTGAGAAGAGTATTTGGGATTCCTGATGCCCATTACTTTCACAAGTGGATGCTGCGATACTTAGAAACGATGAACAAAAATGTGCCCGATCAACGCTTTGAGTGGGCGGAGATCATAAGCAGCACAATATCTGAGCAGCTCCAACAACTTACCACAACGGGGAGGTTCTATATGAACTCCTACATAGTATATGTTAAAGCTTCAGAAAGAGACTATCTCGCTTTAATGCGGTGCAGAGTTTGGCCCCAAGTTAAAATATATGAATACTATCCGGAACTGAAGCTAGAAAATAGCATCCCCTAGTTCACAAAGATCAACGATGCCTTCTTCTACGGCATCATCTGCCTTTTGAGGCCAAATATGACTCACGGTCGTACGACCAAGAGTATCGTCGCAGCCACAAAGAAATGGGGGGCCTTGTTCACTCAATTCCCTACCTTTACTTATCTAAGGGCAGCTAACTTCTTGGGGGAACCAACCAAACTGCCGAGATATGCCGGCCCCAAGTTGATCCTGTTGGAGCTGTCGAGACAGCTTATCACCTACCACGAAAAGTGTTTAAAGAGAAAGAAGGGTGGAACTCCTTTCCCCCTCACAGTGGGCAGGTATACTTGTCTCTCTCACCACAAGGTGAAGGATATGTTTGCAGAACTGGAGCTGCTAAATCTAAAACATAACTTCCCAGCAAGGCCCAATTTCGACCCAAGAAATTGTCTCCCCAGGGCTAAACTCGATCCGATCCACATCCCTCAGATCAAGGATATTTACATCGACTTATATCATGAGGTCGAACTCAGGAGGAAGGATCATTCCCGCTTGGCCTTGGCTGAAATCATCCAGTATGGTGTGGCCATCATCCCAAAAGGCTATCAAACTGTTGATCAAGAAGTTGATCAAGTATATCTTGACACAAATGGGGATGATTGGCCTTTCGCAGTGATCGACAGAAACAAAGCTCCTCAAACAATAGAGGAAAGGGTCAAGGAAACTCTGCGAAGAACAGAGCATTGGTGCCGAATGAATGGTCTCATCTACCTCGGAGTTGATTTCATCACATCTCCTTTGGGAAAAGCACCTCCTCGGTCAAAATAGATACCAAAGGGCAAGGGGTAAGGTAGAGAGGGTGAGTCCAGCTCCACCCAAGAGGAAGCTCTTGAAAGTCCTCCTTCCACTTCACAAGAATGGGTTGTAATCCCGGAAAGCTTAGAAGAAGAAGCAGCAGAAGATGTTCTGATAGGCACATCCACTCAGGATGTCGCCACTACTATAACTATTGAGGTCCCTTCTGTCCCTTCTCCCTCTCCTCCTTCCCCTCCTCGAGTGACCCAAGTGACCATTCCTTTGGTCGTGTCCTCTCCCCCATCTTCTACTGTTCCCCCTTCTTCATCATCCATCTTCTCTTCTCTCGCGGAGCTGTCCCCCACCATTTCTTCCCTCATCTCTGAGCTCCCTTCCATTCCTATGTCTTCCTCCCCTGCAGTATCTCTTCCTCCCGTGAGCACTTCCTCGGCTTCCCTCTCAATGCCGCCTCCAAGTGTCTCCATGTATTTCCCTTCTACTATTATAGCTACCCCCTTCTCTATTTCTGGTCCTTCTCCCATAAGTCCAGCCTGGATCTCCCAGCACCTGAGTCAACAGAAGAGGAAAGTTCCCATCACACTGATGGACTTCTCCATAATCCCATCAAAAGGGGCCAAGAAGCAAAATCCCATAACCTGCTTCTCTCAGAGTGCATCAGGGGAGAGAGTGATGGAGATTGCATACCCCAATCCTTTGAAGGATAAGAAGGATCTGTCTTCGACAGATTACACAGTGACTCAAGTCACAATGGGGACATCTTCAGAAAGCCTGCAAGGAGAGGCCCTATCTGCAGTTGACGCCCTTTGCAAAAAGCTCCAGGAAGCAAAGGAAGAGAAAAGGCTGCTAAAGGAGCAAAATAAATATCTTCTCCACGCCTTGTAGAAAATGGGCAGTGCACCTCCTACAACTGCCACTGAAACTCCTGAGCCTTTGAGCCAGGATAAGATTAATGAGTATGCTAAAATCAGTGAGTAGGGCATGGCAGTTTCTTCTTGGAGGAGCCAAATCCTTAAGGAAAGTGAGGGAGTGATCGCTAAGTTCACCGGTTTGTACCAGAATATCAATCAGATGAACAGAGAACTCCAGGTGATAGCAGGACCCATCTCTGAAGAGCTGGATCATGCCAGGATGCAACACAAGACCTTTCAAAAAATGCTCGACTATTCAGTCGAAGATCTGGTCAAGTTCGGCATCTTTGGACACCCCAGAGCCCTCAACAAAATCCTTTCTACTCTGGATTATCGGGTGGATCAGCTGGAGTTCATCCTGGAGAAGATCGACAAAGTAAAGGAGGAAGCCCTGGATGTAATGCATCAAATGGAACAGATTGTCCTAAGAATGTCTCCAGGATTGCTCACTTCTTCTTTCACCTTAAGAAAGGTTGAAGAAACTATTCAGATCTTTAAGGAGATAATTTCACGGGGGCTGGGGCCAGAGGTCACGTTCGAGGCCGAATCCATCAACCTGTTGGCTTGTCACGACTTCATTAGGTACCTGATAGAGGAAGAGAATGATTATTCAAAACTCCCAGAAAAGCTCACAGACGAGTGGGAGACCTGCGAAGCTATCAGCGATCGACACAAGGATCCTTCCCAGGATCAACTTCAACCCATGATTAGCAAGTTCATGGAGTACCGTGCCCAGTTCCACATCTCCTCACCCGAGCAGCAAAAGCAAGATACCCCCTTTCAGCTGCGGGACGACAACGAATAGTTTCCTTCTTCCCATCTTTCTCCTTGTAAATATCCAAAGTGTGTTGACACAAATGATGACATCATCCATGTTGCACCATGGGATGATGTCATCCACTAAAGTTGTCAAAAGTCAACAAATGACTTTGTAATCTATTGTAAGATATTTTTGTAATTAAGTGGTTGGTTTTCTTTTGTCTTCTTTTCTTCTCTCCTTCTATATATACTTGAATACTTGTTGTATTCAGGGAGTGGATATCTTTTAGATGAAAAATAGAAGTGAGAAGAAAAGGCTTTGTACTTTTTGTAACAGAAGAAGATATTAATGCAAATATTAAGACTTTGTGCTGAATATGTGTGTTATGGGCATCTGATCTTTCTTATGTCAGATCTATGCGTTTATTCTGTTGAATCTATCTCTACTTTTTTGTCATTTATTCATCAGTATTGCTTTATTCGTTTATGTAAGTAGGTTTGGCTCTGTTTACTACCAATCCCAAAACATAAACCCTCTAACCTTTCTGCTTTGGAATTCATTTCTTTTCTCCCTTCGGACCTAATCTTTCTTCATCCTCTCTTTCATTCCTTTCTTTTCGCAGTTGGAAACACCCCTACCGGGATGAGATCCCAAACCCCCGAAGGTAGAATATTGTGAGACTTGCACAGATTCCTGCTGGTAGAATAGCAATAAACCAGTTTCACTTTGCTGACTCAAAGAGGGGCTATGCCTTGCACACTGTTGGCTCGTCTATCCATAAATCTGCCCAAGCGACAGATTTTCAAACCAACAGATTGCACATGAAAAAAATTATTAAATCCAATGGTGGTGGTATAAATATTCAATTTTTACTTTATCACCACAAAATGGTTCCTTATTTATTAGGATATCTATTTGTGCACAGGAAGAACGAGTTTCCTCGGGAAGTGCATGATGTTTCAAGATGTCTCGTCTTCTCCATCATATAGGGAATGGAAAATTACTTCCATAGGAAATTTTTTGGAATTATAATTCCTCACATGGATATAAAAATATTTTATTGAATCTCAGATCCTCCTTCATGTTGCATGCTCCTTTAGGCCCAAAAGCTTGCTTCTGATGGATCAACTCCAAATCCTCAAAAACTTTCCTAATTATTACAAAATCAGCTCCTTAGTGTTCCTAACACTTAAATAGTATTGTATCATTCCAGATTACTCCATGAAGCCTTGTATAGTGCTCTAACTCATCCCCATGAGTTGTCTATTTTTATTGGGGGTAAAAATAGATAACATTTTGGTGACCTCTCGAGGACATCTACCTACTAGATGTGTGACTAGTAGCCTTATAACATCCATTCGGCAATGGATTCATAATACATATGAATACGAATCCTAAAATCTGAATTCTTCCCTTGGTCCATTGAAACACTAATGTTTGAACCTAGAAATTTCTACCGATTGCTCATATTTTCCATTTCATTTACAAATTATCTCAAGTAAGGTTTTGTGAGAGTGGAAAATTGTCTTAAACCTAGAATTTCCTCTCCTGTAAGTCTGATCTATAGGACGAAGGTTGAATCCTCCTTGAAACTGTCCCAAATATTATTTCTTTTCAAGTATAAAGCACAACCAATTGATGATTCCTTAATGAGCATAAACATTGTAGAATTTCTAAGAACACAAGATGATTCAGAGAGGGTGGGACTATTGTTGGAAACTAATTTATCCTGTGAAAACATGCCCCCTCCAAATAATTGTGCAAGAGAAAAAAACACCATGCAACACACTATGTACAAAATGGAAGATCATACATGTCCCAAGTGGAACTTGCAGAGTGTGCACAAGCACTTCATTTATTGAAAAAAACTCTATCTACTCCAATATAACTGGAGGAATGGGAAACTTCACATGAACCCTTACACTAGCAAGGTAAAATAACTATGCTTCCTGAAAATTTTAAAGCATACAACTTATATGATAATGGGCATGGTCATGGATGAGAGACTAACAAGGAGACAATATTCCACCCATCCTACCAAGGTATCAATAAACAAAGAAAACATCTCCTTCGGCTGATCTGTATCTGGTTTGAGGTGTTGTTATTGACCCTTGGTGAATTGAAAATAATTGCCATACTCTGAAGTGAGAATGAATGGTGGAAAATCTAACCTCTTCTCTAGTGAAGCTAGGTATTTTATTTGGAAAACTCTCATTCTTGTGATTTTCCCACCCATTTTTTTCTTAGTCCGACAACTAGGGATCTCATGCATACCTTCTTCCTAAATATGTTTATTTGCATGTTGGTCTATGATTTATTGTGCCTCTATAAAAAGCTATGTTTCCACCTTGATGGTTATTGGTAATCTATGGGTCTCCTCATTCCCTACTCCATATCGCTCTTCCACCAAAAGTGTAGAAAGTTCCAAAAAATCAGAGCAATGAGGATCATTACATTCCGTAGGAACATCTTGCTCACCTTGAAATTACTCCTCCTCAAGGCCTTGGTCACCAATAGTGTTTAAAAACACTTCCTCCTCCATAACCTTTCCAATATGAGATTCCTTCTCACCTTGATGCTTCACTTTTTGGTTTAACTCATTATTTGGGACATTTTGATTTCCTCATCCTCCTAATCTAAATCAGACCAGTCACTTATTGATACATTTTTTCATCGTTTGCAAGACTGGTCGATTGAGAGTTGTAAGAAAGATGTTGTTGCTTTGTCTCCTTCTCGAGAAGAGGTGTTTGATGCTAAAGAGGTATATTTTGATCACATGGGGAATCCAAATGACCCTCTAGAACATAATCACTATTTTGCTGATATGTTGCCTCTGAAACAACTGCATGATTCTACCTGAAGCCTTGTTGTTTGGGGCATTGTATGGGCATATACCTCTCTCTAAAAACATACCATATCTCTCTTTCTACCATCCTTTTAGGGTAACCTAGTTTAGTGATAGCTAGGTAGAAGGTAAGGACAAAATATGAAATACCACAACTCCTAGGGACATTAGTGTATGGCTTAGGGAAGTTGGGGAGTGCCCTTGGTGGAGATGGGAGGGATATTTATAAAGATCAGGGAATGCTCTGGGCATAAAAAAATCTGGGGCATCAAATGAAGGATAAGGAAACAAAGTGGATTCCTTATTTTAGTAAGGACTGACTAATTTTTAGATATTTTCACAAGGGGAATGAAGAACTTAAGGTGGCACGGGAGGGACTTCAACAATATGGATGAATTTTCTTTTGCTAGCCTAAATCAAAATATTCTCCACTTGTGATGCGATAGAAAAATCGTGAGGAATACCAGTGCTCCCTAGAGATTGAATCAATACATCTAGATCAACATCAAAGGAACTCAAATAATACAAGAATACAATATCTTGTCAGGGTTTGAATTATTTTGGAATAAGGTTTTAGGTCCTTATGAATCTAAGGTTAAAATCTAGGATCAACTCCGTTAGATTATGCTATATTTTGCTGAGGTGTTCCATGAGGAAAATGACATATGCATCCTTCTAGAACCGGTTGTGAAGTTTTTCCCCCTCCACTGCCGACCTTCCCTTTGTGGCCGCCTCGCACTCGGGAAGTGTTGCCTCGTCTGCGCACGGTGCTTGGCCTCTCCGGGCACGTGTGGGGTCAGTGGAGAGGTCGTGTTCTGCCCGTGTTTGCCGCGCGGGCAGGCGCCCCGCGCGCCCGGGGGCTGAGCCGGCGGCGTCTACGATCAGCTTCAGGCCGGCACCTTGTTATTCTGGCCTGCTCTCCTCCGCTTGTTTCTTCCGGATCTCAGGATCTGGGTCCCGGCCACGTTAGCTATAGCCGGAAGCCCGCCATCCGTGCGGTGTGATGCTCGCGGGACGAGGCAGCGATTGATACATCCTCCAAGCCGCCGCCCGAACGGTGTGTCCTCTTCTGCGACCCTCGCCGCTTCCCGGGGTGGCACCAGAGGGGGTGGAATGGGTGACACACGCCTGCCCCCTCCCGGGGGGGGGGTGAGTCGATAACCTTGCGACCCGTGGGGGAGTGAGTCGAGTCTCCAGTGTGGGGGCCACAGAAGATTGGGGCAATTTTTACTTTCCGCCTCGGCAGACGTTGCGACCACATCCCACTGCACAGTTAAGAGTACTGATAAATGAGGAATGAGAGCTCTTGGAGATCCAGGAGTGAAGTGAAAAATTAAAAAATTGCAACTAGAGATGATCAGCTTCTTTAATCTACGAGTCCTGATAGTTTGAGATTTCCTCCAAGCCGTCTTCACGAGAATCAACTGATAAGTGAATGTAGCTACTTATGAGGCCAGTATATTTCTGATTATGATAATATATGATCTCATCATACTCTCCTTTTGTTAATTTTATTGCACTTGTGGAATTTTAAATTTCGATATTATTGAGTATGGACTATAGTCTTTTGTTGATTGTGATCCTATTAAAAACTCTAAATTTCTAATAGTGTGTTTAAAGTCATTTTTTAATAAAAGGTCTAATCAGTCAGGACTGAAGTATTGGCATTTCTGTGTTTTTGATAGCGTTTGGCTCTATTTACTACCAATCCCAAAACAAAACCCTCTAACGTTTCTGCTTTAGAATTTATTCTTTTCTCCCCTTCGCAGACCTAATCTTCTCATCCTCTCTTTCATTCTTCTTTTCATAGTGGAACACCTACCGGGAGAGACCCCAAACCCCGAAGTTTAGATTAGATATTGTGAGACTGCACAGATCCTACTGGTAGAATAGCCAATAAAACTAGTTTCACTTTGATGACTCAAAGAGGGGCTATGCCTATGCCACACTGTTGGCTCGTATATCCATAAATCTGCCAAAGCGGACAGATTTTCAAACCAACAGATTGCACATGCAAAAAACAAATTATTAAATCCAATGGTGGTGGTATAAATATTCAATTTTTCTTATCACCACAAAATGGTTTCCTTATTTTTAGGATATCTATTTGTTGCACAGGAGAACGAGTTTCCTGGAAGTGATGATGTTTCAAGATGTCTGTTCTTCTCCATCATATCGGGATGGAAAATTACTTCATAGGAAATTTTTTGGAATTATAATTCCACACATGGATATAAAAATATTTTATTGAATCTCAGACCTCCTTATGTTGCATGCTGCTTAGGCCCAAAAGCTGCTTTCTGAGGGATCAACTCCAAATCCTCCAAAAAATTCCTAATTATTACAAAATCAAGCTTCCTTAGTGTTACTAACTCCACTAATAGTATGATCATTCCAGATTAATCCATGAAGCCGTATAGTGCTCTACTCATCCCCTGATGTTCTATTTTATTGGGGGTAAAAAAATAGATACCATTTGTGACTTCGAGGACATTCTACCTACTAGAGTGGACTAGTAGCCTTATAAACATCCATTAGGCAATGGATCATAATACATATGAATACGAATCCTAAAATCTGAATTCTTCCCTTGGTCCATTGAAACACTAATGTTGAACCTAGAAAAAAAAATTTTTTCTACCGATTGCTCATATTTTCCATTTCATTTACAAATTATCTCAAGTAAGGTTTTGTGAGAGTGGAAAATTGTCTTAAACCTGGAATTTCCTCTCCTGTAAGTCTGATCTATAGGACGAAGGTTGAATCCTCCTTGAAACTGTCCCAAATATTATTTCTTTTCAAGTATAAAGCACAACCAATTGATGATTCCTTAATGAGCATAAACATTGTAGAAGTTCTAAGAACACAAGATGATTCAGAGAGGCTGGGACTATTGTTGGAAACTAATTTATCCTGTGAAAACATGCCCCCTCCAAATAATTGTGCAAGAGAAAAAACACCATGCAACACACTATGTACAAAATGGAAGATCATACATGTCCCAAGTGGAACTTGCAGAGTGTGCACAAGCACTTCGTTTATTGAAAACAACTCTATCTACTCCAATATAACTGGAGGAATGGGCAACTTCACATGAACCCTTACACTAGCAAGGTAAAATAACTATGCTTTAATCTCATTTAATCTACTTTAATCCTATTATTATATTTCTTCTATGTGTGATCTTTATCTCTCTGATAAATTTTCATCTTCCCAAGTATGAGAGTCTAACAAGTGTGACAATGTTCCAAGCCATCCTGCCTTTTTATCAATTTTAAACCTTGTTTAGATGCTCACTTCGACTGATCTATGTATCTGGTTCTAGGTGTTGTTATTGACCCTTGGTGAATTAGAAAATTAACTAAGTCGCCAGTTTTCTGAAGTGAGATTGAATGGTGGAAAATCAAACCTCTTCACTACGCTGAAGCTAGGTATCTTGTATGTATGCACCCCTTTCATTCTTGTGATTCCTATCCCCTACGCATGGCTAGTTTCTTAGTCCATTTTCTTTGGATCTCATGCATCACCTTCTTCACTAAATATGTTTATTCTGCATCCTTGGTCTATGATTTATTGTGCATATATAAAAAGCTATATCTCCACCTTGAATGAATCAATCAAAGTAATACTGATGGAATCTCCTCAATCCCTAGGAACAAAACGCTTTATCCATCAAAGAATGTAGAAAGTTCTCAAAATCATCATGTAGACAATCTCAGGCTTCAAGTAGCTGGAGGATCCGTGGGGAACATCTTTTCTCAATGTATTCTCTGAAGTTCACCCACTCTATCAAGTTCCTCTATTTGCTTCACTAATGCAGCCTCAACAATATCAGATATCTGATCAGGCACCAGCTTGTCAACCTTTCCCCTTAATATATTTTATGACTACATCTCAACTTGATGCGGTCACTCCCTTGCATGATATTCATTTGTTCTATGACAAATATTTGGATTTCCTTGATCCTCATAATCTCAAGTCAGTCCAGTCACCTCATGGATACATTATTAGATATCATCTACTTTGCAAGACTGGTCAATTCGCCAGTTGTAAGAAAGATGTTCGCTAAGCTTATGTACTCAGTGTCTTTTCTTGAAGAGGTCTTTGATGCTCTAGGGGTCCTCATTTTGATAACATGTGGAATCTCAAATGACCCTCTGGGTCACAATCACTATTTTGCTGATCTATCGAATTGCCTCTAATTCATTTTTGCATGATTTTTCCTGAAGCCTTGACCTTGGGGGCAATCAAAGGGCATCATACTTCTCTATTTTTTCCTCCACTACCTACCTTATTCTTTTTCCTTTCCTCGACTAAATCCTTCTGCAGATGGTAACCGTGCCACTCTTAGTGATAGCTAGGTAGAAGGTAAGGATCCCAACCAAGTCTTTGAGATACTCACATCTCATCAATGTACATTAGTGTATGGCTTAGGGAAGTTGGGGAGTGCACCAATGGTGGAGATGGCAGGGATCTTTATAATCTGCTTCAGGGAATCCTCCTACCTTGCCATAAAAAAATCCTTGGTCTGTTTCTTCTCTCCTTTCAAGTCCTAATTTAGCTATTTGGATTTCATGTTCCTTAGTAAGGACTGACTCATCTTCTACCATGAGCCTCATTGTATCCCCCTTGGAATCCAAGAAATTACGCGTGGTGCGGGAGTTACTTCAAGCTTATTCATTGCATGTAAGCCTCCTCTTTTTTTAACCTTGTGGGGTTGATAATTTTGTATTCCTTCCTCATCTCCTTTGTTGCGATAGTCAAATCATGAGAGAAGGACCTATTTCTTATCTCAGAGACTCTGACTCTTCTACATACTATATGCATACATCCATGACAACATTTTCAAATAATGCATGAGATCCCTCGTCTCTCATCCAGTAGGTTTGAATTAGCTTGGAATAAGGTTTTAGGTCCTTATGAATCTATAGTGCTCTAAAACCTAGCCCTCAACTACCTTTGTTGGATCATGCAATGTATGTCATGCTGTGGTGAATCCATAGAGGTCAATCACCTCTTTACTTCCTTTTAGAACCTTGGTTGTAAAAGGATTTTTTTGTGTCTCACCTAGCCAACACTATGTATAAATGGATTGATGGAGCCATAAGTGATCATCACCAATATCTTCCTGATTTTCCTCTAAGAGATCTAACCTCAAAGTCTGACTATATATATTTTCTTCCATGTATTGTGTGATTGACACAATGGTATGACAACATCTTGAATGTGATTCTACCCAGGACTTCATCTCCATTCCTCCATAGTAGAGGGGCACATTTCTCTAAGGATAGCCACTCTATATGGACTGGTTATTCCACTGCTGCCCATTTAAGAGTCCTGGACATGACATGAGCTCCCCATGTTCTAGCTTCTTGGAGATTTCTCTTGAGTGAAGTCAAAACATCATAAATAAGTATGCAAGCTAGAGATGATCACCCCTTCTTGAAGTCCTCAATGGACTTACCTAGATATCCGATTGCGAATATCTCCAAAGCCCTTACTTTCCTTTCTTCTCTTATACTGCAAATCTTTTTCCTTGATATTGTGAAGTGGTAAGGCAGTTTCTTCCTCCTCTTTTTCTTCTTTTTATACTGTCTTGTATGAGGTGGAGTGTGATCATCACTCTCCTTTTGGGATTAAGTTTGATCACACTCTGTGAATTGTAATTGATCTGCATATGAGTTAGGATCGCATACCTCATACCTCCTTCCCGTATTTTTTGTGGTCGTAATGATGACCAAAAATATGTATATCATACCTCCAACATAGTGTACATTTAAATTCAATTTTGTATTAAGGCCCAAGGTCTAATCAAGCTCCAGGAAGTCTCTAAGTATGTTGACCTAGAAGCATATCTAAAGTGTCTTATGATAGAGTGTGATCCTACATAGCTGAGTTCTGGAACTTGCAAGCTATTTCTGGAACTCCATCACACAATCATCATTTAGTTCAATGGACTTAGTTATGGAAATCCAAAATTTAGTTCCGAAATTTTTAGACTTAGTTCTGGAACTCCTTGTGATAGCTCTGGAACTCTCACAGGTTTTGGTTCTTAAAAATATCCTATGGTTCTGGAACTTATCCAATGTTCTAGAACTAATGGGAGTTATCTATTTTAAACCACATCTAGAAATGTTTCATCTACAATCATGAAGGATGAGAATATTTCTAAATGAAGATCCAGGAAGAGATATCATATAGCTATATTATCAACCACCATCTAACTCAACATCTATTCTGGGCATGATATGATTTCATCATAATCATTAAGACAACTAGGATTGTAAAATGTATATAAAATCAAACCTGCATTAGATAGATAATAATTATTATTAAAGATATATAATAGAAGAAAGAAATAGATTAAGTATCTAGATATAGTACGTTTTGTAATACTGAATGTTTTCATTAATAAAATATCCATTTTGATTTGAGAGAATTTTGATTTGTTAAAATCCTGATTCAAGGAGGAGAAAGGGCCCACTCCCCTAAGGACCAGGATCTTCATTTATTTGGTATTTCTATTTCTTCAACAAATAACTTAGATTTGTTAATTTTATATTGCTTTAGTTCTTTCAATTAAATTATGTTGCATACTTGTTCTTGTAGGTGTTTAGATAAATATTTATATTTCTTGCAATTTTTTTCAAGCATTTTAATCTGAGTGTTTACTTTCAAAAGCAAGTGTGTTTAATATCAAAATCAAGTGTTTTTAATTTCCAAAAGCAAGTGTATTTCCTTTCTCCATGGTGTGTTTCCTTTCAGTAAGATTTTAGGGTGTTTCACTTTCAGCAAGTTTTCATAGTTTGATTTGAATAAGTTTTTACCAAGAAGTCCTTAAGACATTAAAGAGATCCCCCAAATAAATATAAAAAAATAGTTACAGTCAACTACTAGATCAGTTAAAGTACTCTTATTGCATATAGCTTTGGACACACCCCTGGTTTGATATGACATCAATAAGAAGTTAATTAAATGAAGGGATTAATGATACCCATCATTTTTGGCACCATTTCCAGGGAACACCAGATGGAATTTTCTAATTAAGTGTTAGCAAGAACAACAAAACATACATCTAGTAGTTGAAGAATCTTCCCTACTATATCACAAAATATATTAGTAGACCAAGAGACTCACAGGGTAGATTCCTTCCAAAAAAAAATTCACAAGAATTCATAACATCCTCTAGTCAAAGTAAGGAAACTGATCAAGAATTGGAGGCACCACCATCCCCTATCAGATAATAAATAGAATTGCCATTTTTGGAATTCTTAGATCAGTCACCTGAATGGCATAGAACTTTTAGGAGAAGGCTTATTACCCAATATCCATTGAGGGTAATTTTTTATTATCAATTGAGTAGTCAACCTCCTACTCCTGATTTTTCACCTTCCCCAAAGCATACAACCTGCCACATTGACTGGGAGGAAACTTTAGAAAATATTTTTGAAATGGCATGAGAAGCTGAGGGAGTACCTGATAGAACCTTTACCTATCCAATCCAATTGGGAGACGATGACACGTCAATGAAAAATATCTCACCTACACATTTACCTACCTTCAGAGGGATGTCATCTAAAGACCCTGACCAATTTCTGTTTGAATTCAAGGTGCTATGTCGTACCTATGATTATATAATAGAGAATCAAAAAATCAAGCTATTTCCATCCACTTTGAAGGATGCATAATGAGGTGGTTCATGGGATTAACATCTAAATCTATTAGCACTTGGGCACAAATGGAGACTACCTTCCTAGATAAATACTAGGATTATTGTAGAGGAAGAAATAGGAAGGAAGAATTCTTCAAAATCAAGCAGGAAGAGGATGAAAACATAGAAGAATATTTAGACATATTCCTCTTTGCTAGCAAAAGATGTGGATTTTTGCTTACATATGAATTAAGTAAAACCATTTTTCTCAAAGGTTTGGATGACGAATCTAGAGAAGCCCTTAACTTGATAGGAGGGGGATACATTGATCAGATAAGAATGAATGGAATAAAAGAGATTTGTAGAAGCTATTCCAGAACAAGAGGTAGACCTAGTAAAGAAAAATCAGTAAAAATTATGAATCTAGATATGAAAAAACTAATGGATGAGTTAGCAAACTTTAAAACAGATATTTTAGTGCAATTAACTTCTACTATGGATAGATTACAAACTAAAGAAAATTCCCAAACTGAAGCATTAGCTATGTATTGTCCTAGATGCAGGAAGAAGCATGCATTAAGAGATTGTCCTTTAGATAAAATAGAAATGTGTCTTATCTGTTAATCTAAACAACATGATACTGATGTTTGTTCTTTACTTCCTATCATTAAAAATTAGCTTAAACAAACCAGTGCCTCATCTACAACTGAAGAATTGAATTTTTTTCAGAGACAACCTAACTAAGGGTAGTTTATGCCAAGATCAGCACCTAATCCATGGACAATGCCATGGGTTGCTCAGGTAGTACCAAAAAATTGGGGACAACCACCTTAGGTACCTCAACCAACTTGGAACCCTCAAGATTGGGTAAATCAAGCCTAGTATGCTCAAGGACATCAACAACCATGGGATGGTCAAGGAAATCCTTATGTCACAACATAGATGGAACCCTAATTATTCCCAGAGAAGAACATATCCAAATCAGAATCAACAGGCCATCATGGGATCCCCTGTATAGAATTCACAAACTGAGAATGTAGCCCAAACACAAATGTAAGCACAACTAGTAGAAAGCCGTAGAAACAAACAAACAACTCCTGTTTATGGAACAAAACTTGAAAAATTAGTTGATTTACATGCTATGGATTGTAAGGATATTCAAACTAGATCTAGGAAAATCATTAACAATCCACCCCTTATAATCACTGAAATGATAGAAGAAAATGAGAACTCTAGTATTACTATTCCAAAAGAGGATATAGAAAGAAAAGAAAAAAATCCAGATAACAACACTACTAAGACTCCATTTCCTGAGGGATTTAAAGAAGATATAAATATCAAGGAGTCTGAATTGGTTCACAAATTAAGGAAATTAAATATTGAAATACCACTATTAAAAGTAATTAAAGATATTATAGAATTGAACAAATTGATCAAAATGTTATGCATGAAAAATCTCGGAAGAAAGAGACAGTATCCCAGGACTATCAAAGTAGATGGGAAACTTGTTGATTTATTAGCAGGAAAACTATTACTTCCCAAATATAGAAATCCTGGAAGTCCTGTTATTTTTATCTCTATAGGAAATAAGGATGTACATAATGTCTTGATAGATTTGGGAGCTGCTATCAATGTAATGATAGTGGATACTCTGAAAACATTACCATTAACGGGTATACAACCTACTAATACCATATTGCATATGGAAGATTAGTCTATAGCAAAACCAAAAGGAATTATTGAAGACGTGGTAGTTATGGTAGAGTTATGGGAATATCAAGTTGACTTTCTCGTATTGTAGAAAAAAGGTAAAATATTAGGTTATCCCATTATTTTGGGCAGACCATGGTTAGCTACAGTTGTTGCTTTGATAGATTGCAGGTCAAGTGATATGACAATCTCGAATGGTAAGAACTCTAAAAAAATTTCCTTATATCCTACCGCACAACCTTTTACTGATAGTCATGAAAAATTGTGGCTTGATTCTCCTTAAACTAATAAGCAAAATTTGTCTTCTTTGGCTATGATCACATTACAGGATCATGTAAGAGAAGTAGAATAGATGATTAATCCACCATTGGACAAGAACCTGCTATCTTCAATGTAATCAGAAATAGTTTCAGAACCCATGAACTTAGTTCTGAAACCCATGGACTTAGTTCTAGAACATATGGCTATAGTTCTGGAATCACTACATTTAGTTCTGGAACCAAAACAAAAGTAGTTCTCTTTGATTGGAAATGATTTCTCTCTGGAGGAACGATATTTCTCATGGGGAGATGATGAATTAGTAGCTTCAGTTTCAAGTACATCAGGAAGTGGTGAAGAATTTCTGGAAAGTAGCAGTGACAAGGAATTTTTCCTGTAAAGAGATAAGTATCATAATTCTCATTACTGTCCTTTTTCTAGTATTTTGTCTCAAGGAAATTTTGGAGATGTTGTTACATACCATATGTTTTTACCACATACATGTCAATTAAATAATTTAATGAAACCCTTTCCACAAATCATTTCAGCACATATTGGAACCAAGCATGTTGAAATTCAACCAGGAAAAACTTTAAACATCAATAGCTGGTTAAAAGAGGATGAAGAAGATAAATTGTTTGATGTTTTAAAAAATCATACTAAAGTTTTTTCTTGTGATTACAAATATATGAAGGGGATTCATCCAAGTATCTGCACTTATCACATCTATACTGAAAACACTAAACCAGTTAGGCAGCCTCAAAGAAGGATTAACCCAACTTTAAGGGATATAGTCAAACAAGAAATTGAAAAACTATTACAAGTAGGTTTCATCTACCCTATATCAGATAGCCAGTGGGTATCTCCTCTTGTAATTGTTCCCAAAAAGAATGGAAAATGGAGAATATGTGTTGACTATAGGGAACTAAACACAGCTACAATGAGAGATTATTTTCCCTTAACATTCATAGATCAAGTCCTAGATAACGTTTCAGGTAAACAATACTTTTCTTTCTTGGATGGTTTTAGTGGGTACAATCAAATTTGAGTTATTGTTGAGGATTAGGAAAAAACTAAATTTACATTTCCATGGGGAATCTTTGCCTATAGAGTGTTACCATTTGGTTTATGCAATGCTCCTGCAACTTTCGAGAGATTTGTACTTGTAATCTTTGCTGATCTAACAAATGATTGTGTTGAATTATATATGGATGACTACACTATACATGGAGATACATTTGAATATTCTTTGAGAAATCTCGACAGAGTGTTAACAAAATGTGAACAACACAACCTGTCTCTTAGTGATGAAAAATGTTTGATGATAGTGGATGAGGGAATTGTATTAGGACACCATATTTTGCAAAAAGGAATTCAGGTGGATCAAAAAAAATTAGGATCATTTCATATTTACCTATCCCTTAGACTCCCACAGATATCAAATCATTTCTATAACATTCTAGGTACTATAGACGATTTATAAAATATTTCAGTAAAATAGATACCCCCATGTTTAATTTGCTAACCAAGGACTATGAATTTCTTTGGGATGAAAAGTGCCAACATGCTTTTGAAGAAATTAAAAACAAATTAATTAGTGCCCCAATAATGAGAGGTCCTAATTGGGAAAATCTATTTCATATCCAAATAGATGCCTCAAATTATTCCATTGGTGTAGTATTTGGACAAAAAGATGAAGAAGGAAAGATGTATGCCATTTACTCTCTTATTAAGAATCTTACTCCCACTGAAAATAATTACACCACCACTGAAAAGGAATTTCTTGCTGTAATTTATGCAATCAATAAATTCGGTCATTATATTACAGGGTACAAGATATTTGTACACAAAAATCATTTAGCAATTAAGTATTTAATGAACAAACAAGTGGTTGGAGGAAGAGTCATTAGATGGTTATTACTTTTGCAAGAATTTGATATTACCATTGTGGAAAATCCAGGTAAATATAATGTGGTAGCTGATTTTATGTCAAGACTAACCACCACAAGGGAACAAGATCCAGTCAAGGATAACTTTCTAGATGAACAATTGTTTGCAATATCATCAAGTACACCATGGTTTGCTGATATGGAAAATTATCTTACAACAGGGAAGTTCCCTCCTTCTTTCACTAAGAAACACATAAAGAAGTTAATTAAAACCAGTGCACAATTTAAATGGTTAAATGGAATTCTATTTAAGTGTGGTCCTGATTTTGTCTTGCGTAGGTGTGTAAGAGAGGATGAAATCTTTGACATCCTCAGAGTATGTCATGATGAACCAAGTGGAGGACACTATTTAGTAAAAAGAACAACTCATAAGATACTTGGCACTGGTTATTATTGGCCATCTCTGTACAAGGATGTGAAAACATATATCAAGAGGTGTGATCCTTGTCAAAGGATGGGACAACAAACTTTCACCAATGAAATGCCTCTTCAGCCTCAAGTTGTGGTTGAACCATTTGAGAGATGGGGATTGGATTTTGTTGGTCCCTTTAAACCTCCTTCACAAGGGAAGGAATATATTCTTGTATGTATTGACTATGTGAAAAAATGGGAGGAAGTACATGTATTGACAAATGCCACAGAGGAAGCAGTCGTTGATTTCCTTTGGAACAAAATTATCATCAAGTTTGGAGCATGAAGGAGCATAGTTTTAGATTACGGACCACAATTCATGTCTAATATGATCCAATATTTCACAAGGTATTACCAAATCAATCATAGGAATTCATCTCCTTACCATCCATAGTCAAATGGACAAGCTGAGGTAACAAATAGAGAATTGGAGAACATCCTTACCAAAACAGTTGATGCTAGGAGAAAGATTGGGTAAAGAGACTACCTAAAGTTGTTTGGGTGTATAATACAACTTGGAAAACTACAACAGGGTTTTCACCATATGAATTAGTCTATGGGAAAAATCCCTTGTTGCCTATAGAATTTTAACTTCAGACATTGAGGACAACAGTGAAGGTGGGAGTTGAATTAAATGTAGCTCAAAAAGATAGAATCCTTCAACTCAATGAGTTGGATGAATTAAGGTTAGAAGAACTTCAGCAGACAGAGATGATTCAAGAGCAAAGGAAGCAATGGCATGACATATATATCAAGAAAAGGCAATTCAAAGTAGGACATTGGGCATTACTATTTGACTCTAAGTACCAATAGTTGAAGGGAAAATTGAGAACCAGATGGTTGGGACCTTATCAGATTGATCAAATTTTTGACAATGGTTCTATTCAGTTACTTCCCATTGATGGCAGTAATAGAACACTCTTGGTCAATGTACATAGGCTGAAACTCTATAGGAAGCCTCCCACTAAGAATGAATTTTTGAGGAAGATTGAAATAGACAGAATTTGATCATATGGTAGAAATTCTTCCAAAATGATTAAATATTTTGATGATAGATCTAGAATAAAGGGAAGAAGATGAAAACTAGAAAATTGTGTTTTCTTCCCCCCAAAAAAAAAAAATCTCTCAAGGTCAATTGAAAACCAACAAATGGCAGTTGACCTCTTTTTGGCTAGTTAAAATAAAGGAATTATTTTGAATTCTAGTTGTCTTATCTAATCATGTTTTGTTCCACTTGTAGGAATGACAAGTCATCATAACAAAAGGCTTACATCATCAAGGACAGTAATTATGTTTTTTAACTTATTTAGGGTTGATTAAATGTTTTCATGTGTGATGTGAATTAATTTAAAAAGTAGGTATGATGAGTCATCTATTTATACATTATGATTACAATTGTGTAATCATGATATTGCTTTGGATGGAATAAGTGGCGACATGATTATCATTAGTAATCATTATTACAAACATCAAGTGAGATAAAGATTGCATAAGTATCTTGAGGAAGAAGCAGTGAATTGATTTTGTATTTTGTGGCAAAGAACAGAGAATTCAGATGTTTTGTAGCTAATAACTAAGGTTCTATAACTAAAAATAGAGGTTCCACAGCCAAGCCATTAGTTTCGCAGCTAAGGAGAAGGCCTACAACCAATTCACATGAAATCAAGGGAGACAGAACTCAAGCTGATATGGGGATTAAGAAGAAATTAGAACCAGAGGATAATTCCTAGCTACTCGCAGATGAAGAAGTAGCATCCATCTTTGAGCATGCAAGATGGCTTGAATTTCTAAAGAAATTTTCAAGGCATAGTGACAAATTGGTAAGAGAATTTATCATAAATCTAGAATAGTCTAGAACAAAAGTAAGAAATTTCTTTATTCCTTTTTCTTTAAATACTATAAGTAATGTGTCTGGAGTACCCATTGTTCATGTCCCATAACTTGCAAAGGGGATTTTGAAAGAATTGGTAGAAGTCTTGCTGCAAGAAGAAGAATCTGAACCCCAATATATCTATAATTCAAAGAAAATCATAAAAGGGGTCAGAAGGGAAAGTTTTCCCAAACCCTTTGACATGGTAACATTCTTGATAGTAAACTATTTGACTTGTGATGGTCAGTTTGGTTCTATGGGAAAAGAGGTCTTAAAAATGCTCGTATATCTGAAGTATGGAGCCACCAAGCCTGAATACATAATAAACCTCCCAGGGTTTCTTTTTTATTCCATTCACACCATGGCTCAGAGATATTCTTGGGGTGTTAGAAAAATTAGACATCATGGTCTAATTAAATTGATATGCTAGCACCATTTCCTGTAAAAAAACAATGGAGAAGAAATTTGGGACAAGTTTCTTGGCAAGTTCAAGAAAAAACCTAATATTATCAAAAGTATAATTCTAGCCCCATTCTCTCCTTCATATAATCTAGAAATTGATGCCCTTGTAGAAGGATAGAGGGAAATGGAAAGAGAAACATACCAAGGTAAAAAAGGTTGGTGAGAAAGATAAAAACAGTAGAGCCTTCTGTACCTATGAAGGAAATTCCTTCTTCCACAACAGCTTCAGAAGAACCAATATCTACCTCTGATGGTGATAGCTCACCCACACAAGAACCAAAAAGAACAGTAAGAAGAATTTCTAGAGGGAAATTCTCTACTGGGAATTTTGAACTTCCCTAGATAAGAAAAATTCATAAGAGGTCAAGGGGAACATCAGAAGTAAGAAGTGAGCAGGAAAGGATGGAAGATGAAGCTGCTAACATTTTGGGTAGCATGGACATGACTCCACCTGAGCCAAGTCATGTTGAAATGGATAGAGGAGAAGAGAGATTTGATGATCAATATTTTTAGGAGTTGGTTGAACCTTCAATAGTTCCACATGAAGAAGAAGAGTTGGCATCTAGGATAAGAAAAGGAAAATTTCCTTTGATAGAGGAAGAATACCAAACTCCTCAAATAATTTCAGAAGAAGAGGAAAGATAACAAGTTAAATAGGCTCTAGTCTTTTCTTGATTAGAGCTTATCATAAGAGAAAAATATGAGGAATTGTACTTCCTGAAAATTAAATTGGAACAAAGGGAAACACTCATTGATGAGCTCACAACTCAGGTTACAGCCAGAACTAAGGAATTATCAGCAACCAGAAAGTAGCTGATAGAAAAAGAGGAAGATTTCTAGACTTCCATAAAATAGAGTGTTGTGTCCACAGCCTCTACACAGACTTAATTAACCTATTTTCCACTGAAACAACAATGAGATGATATTTGCAGAGATCTCAAAGAAGCCAAAACATCAAATGAGGAATTAAAGACCAAGATGGAGGAAGAGATGAAGGCAAGAAAGGAATGGGAAGAAAAATTTTATGAGGAAGGAAATAAATATAAATTTCTTGACAAAAATCATATGGTTTGTATTATGAGTGAGAAATTTCTTGCCTACAGGAGACCTTCTCTTGCATATAGTGTGTTTTTCGAAGAGTAATTCATTCACTAGAAGTTGTCAAGAATTACATGTCGGCTTCAACATGAGTTACAAGATGAATCTAAATTCATGGTAGCTTACTCTCTATCCAGCCCTGAACAGAAAAATCTCCTGTGTGAATTTTATCTTTGTAATTATATGTTACAAAAAAACATAGGATTTATGATTAACTTATATGTAGGAGAGAGCTAGCTCAATGCATTTGTATCTCTTTTGCAAAACCAAATTACATGGAAGGAAAGAGAATTTGAATTTTTATGAAAAGCTAGCTCAACCGGCCTCTGCATGAGAGCTCATTATGGTAAACCTTCTTCCTTCCTCACACATTTCAAAACTCATGCCTTTGATAAGAGATTCAAGACACATTACCCTGCTATTATGCAAAAGAGTATTGATGCCTTCACCTCCTATGAGGAGGAAAAATTTGAAGATATTTATCAAGGATGCTAAAAAAAGGTGGGAACTCCTTACTGTTGCTTTGAAAAGAAGGGAAGTAATTTCCCCTACAAATCTAATATGGTGTTTAGAGAGGGCCAAAGCATTATGCACAATAATTCCCCAAGTCAATGAAACCTACAGCCAAATATCGATAGGAATGCGAACAAGGCCACCTCTACTTCTCACCCCCATGTCTCCTTGGTAGAACAGAGAACCTCAAGACCCTACTAAATTTGAAAAGTGGGAGAAGAAAATAAAAAAAGGAGTTGGGTACAGTACATCTGAGCTTAAGCATTGGAAAATTTAGTTTCAGCCATTTGATCTGAGAAATCAAATGGAATGCAGAACATATGATCCTACTTTTGAAGAATGAGTTTGTAAAGGGGCTTACAAATAAGTAAGTTTGGGGGAAATGATGAGGCCAGTTTATGTCTGATTAATGTATAATATATGTTCTCATCATACTCTCTTTTTGATTAAGTTTGATTGCATTATGTGACTTTTAGCTGAATTTATATGAGTTAGGATGTAACTATCTGTCTTTTTATTGATTGTGATCCTAATGTTAAAAACTCTAAAATTCCTAACATAGTGTGTGTTTAAATTCAGTTTTGTAATAAAGTAGGTCTAGTCAGTCAAGGAAATTAAGTAGGTGGCGTTCAGTATGTTTTTGATAGTGTATGATCCTACATAACTTAGTTTTGGAACTTCCAAGCTAGTTCAGGAACTCCATCACACAATCATCATTTAGTTCCAGAACTTTCAGACTTAGTTCCGGAACTCTAGAATTTAGTTCTGGAATTTTCGGACTTAGTTCTGGAACTCCTGGTGATAGCTCCGGAACTCTCACAGGTTTTGGTTCTTACAAATCTCCTATGGTTCTAGAATTTATCCAAAGTTCTAGAACCAATAGGAGTTATCTATTTTAAACCACATCCAAAAATTTTACATCTACAATCATGAAGGATGAGAATATTTCTAAACACAGATCTAAGGAGAGTTATCTTACATCTATCTGATCAACTTCCATCCAACTCAGCATCTATTCTGGGCATGATTCAATTTCATCAGAATCATTCAGATAACTAGGATTGTAAAATGTATATAAAAGAAGACATGCATTAGATAGATAATAATAATTATTAGAGATATAGAATAGAAGAAAGAAATAGATTAAGTATCCAGATCTAGTACATTTTGTAATACTGATTTTTTTCATCAATAAAATAGCCATTCTGATTTGAGAGAATTCTGAGTTGTTAAAATCCTGATTCAAGGAGGAGCAAGGGCCCACTCCCCCAAGGACCAAGATATTTGTTTATTTGGTATTTATATTTCTTTGGCAAATAGCTTAGATCTATTAATTTTATATTGCTTTAGTTCTTTCAATTAAATTATGTTGCATACTTGTTCCTGCAGGTTTTTAAATAAATTTTTATATTTCTTGCAATTGTTTTCAAGCATTTTAATCTGAGTGTTTACTTTCAAAAGCAAGTTTGTTTATTTTCCAAAATCAAGTGTGTTTCCTTTTTGCACAGTGTGTTTCCTTTCAGTAAGATTTCAATGTGTTTCACTTTTAGAAAGTTTTCCTAGTTTGATTTGAATAAGGTTTTACCAAGAAGTCCTTAAGACATTAAAGAGATCCCCCAGAAAAATATAAAAAAATAGTTACAGTCAACTACTATATCAGTTAAAGTACTCTTGTTCCATATAGCTTTGGACACACCCCTAGTTTGATATGACATCAACAAGAAGTTGATTAAATGAAGGGAATAATGACACCCATCAGTGCTTTAAACCTATCCCATCATGCGTTCCAAAACTATTATCCCAAAATTACAGCACCCCTTGATTTATCCTATGTATGGGGAAATCGGTGTAATTTTGCTAACAAGGGTCCACCTCTCAAGTTATGGGACTTGAGAATTGATATGGACCTCCAGAGAAGGCCAGATTTGTCTTCCTAATCCTAATGCTAAACTACTCCTAATGCAAAAAATATGCCTAACTACACCTATCCTAAAAATGCTAAGGAGACAGAGAGAGAAAGTACATAAAAAGGGAAATCCTACACTAAGGGGTGGTGATAGCATCAAAAAAGGGGTGAGATATTCTGATGAGGAATAAAGAAGATGGAAAATAAGGCTGGGAGTGGTTAGGTGAATGTGACACAGACCAAGATCCTTAGTCACCATCTACACTCCATGAAGCACTACTACACGAACATGCAATGAGAAATACACGTAAAAAATACAAAAATAATATACATAGGCAAGGAGGCACAATAAAACATGAAAAGGGGTTGAAAAAACCATAAAAAATGAATTTATTACTCCAAAATATGCACAAATAATTTACATTGATGTACATAGGCATAAATACGCTTGTCATGTGCAAGAGAAGGTTTATAACTCAAATGGAGTTGAGGGAAAATTTTACAAGAGTTTCTACAGCTCCTAGAATGTATCTATAAAAATGAGGGGTTCAAGTCCATTATATAGGAAATTCTTCTAGAAAACCTCATTAAATCCCTGATAGGTAGTTGAACAACCTCAACTACCACCATTAAGCTAGTTGTTGAACTATCTTTTCTCCCACCTACCACCTTCGTTTGCTAGGGACTCCTAACCCATCCAATATTTGACCCATCCAACCTCACCATACCATCACCTAGGTGTCCAACCTCATGAATCGTATAACCATGCATTTCCTGACTTTTACCATGTAACCCTGGGGGGTTGGACACCGTCTAACTATGTAGGTCATACAATGTTGACCCGACCAACCTAATGGTTGTCCATCTACTGGGCCGACCAACCTAGCGATCTAAGAAAATTCTATATTGTACAAATGTGGGGGGTGTGAAGAACATATTAAATTTTCAATACACATCCAAATATGTGACCTGACCAACCCAGACGTCCAATCTTCAGGCCTCCAACCTAGCTGACCAACCTTTAGATGCCAAATTCTGAAGGTGATATCTTGAGCTCCTGGATGAGTTTTGGGGTGAAATTTTATATTTTTTCACATTAAAAAACCCATTGAATCTAAAATTGGTTGTCTCAAGATCCAATTTTGAATTTATCACCTCTAAATGGCTCCTTATTTCTCGAGATGGTGAGTTATGTGCCATAAGAATGAGTTACCTCAGGAAATGCATGATGTTTTAAGATGTCTCCTCTTATCCATCATGTAGGGAGTGGAAAATGAATTCCATATGAACTATTTTGGACTTATAATTCCTCACACGGATACCAAAATATTTTTTTTGAAGCTGAGATCCTCCTTTATACTACATGCTCCTTTAGGCCTGAAACCCTGCTTCTGATGGATTAGCTCCAAAGCCTCTGAAACTTTCCTGAATCTTCCAAAATCATATCCTTAGTGTTAATAACACTTGAATACTCTTTTATCATTCCAAATTTCTCCATGAATCCTTCTTTAGTTCTCAAACCCATCCTCCTGAGTTGTTTATTTTTTACTGGGAGGTAAAAAATAGATAACAACAATGTGGAAAGATAGTTAAACACTCAATCAAAAATTAGAAGTGGAATAGGAGTTTGGCATGAACCGATTAAGATTAATATCAGCTCAATTGACCCAAAATTATGCACTAAAAATTTAACTTGAGTGGGCTAACACGCATCCAATTCAAGCCTAGAAGTTTTTGGGTAATTCACACAAAACCGCCTCCCTACACAGGTCAACGGTTACATAACTGCCGCCCAAATAGGGAAGATGTTGCATAACATTCACCTAGGCATGGTGGTGGTTTTTCAACTAAAAGCCAAAACTTCAGGAAAAAAAATTGCAATGCCACAAAAAAGTAGTAAATGGCTAAGTAAGGTAAACTAGGCTGCAAATATGTAATGCAAAGAGGTTAAGGAGCTCAAACACATTTGTAAAAGACATGAATCATCATTGAGGAATTTTGAACCATTTTATAACAATGTAGAACGTGTAAATTTGGGTACATATAGTCACCGATGTTAAATTTGTGTTCTTTGAGATGTTTGTTAGAAGCACATTTGATGCACTCTTGATAGATATGATGTGTTTAATGGTAATGAAGTGATGCTCATCTAACAACTCAAGATGGTCTAGAAATTCCTAATGATAGTCTTCATCGGAGATAAATTTATAGAGTGAGACACGTAAGGATGGGATTTGGACTTTGAGACAAGAGAGAAATGATTAGATCCCGTAGAGGTGCAGATGCTAGTCTGGTAAGCCAAATGGGTGAAACGAATGTGGAGATTCCAATTACATCCTAATATGTAGATGATTTTAGTAACTATTTTACGGAGATATTTATTAGTGGATTTGGCCTAGATGTTAGCTTGAGGATAATAAGAGGAGAAGATGAGATTGATATTGAAAGATTCACAAATATTCTTAAGGTATTTGTTTTTAAAGGACTTTCTATTGTTCATGATAATTTTATGCATGACATCAAAGCGATAGATGATGTGTTGATAGATGAAGTCAACGATTTTGTTAGTTGTGGTGGATGTGAGTGGAATGGCTTCCACCTATTTGGTGAATTATTTGGTAGCGGTGATGATGGAATGATGATGATGAGAAGAACATGGATTGATGAGACTGATGAGCTTGAGGCACCATTATGGGAAAGGATAGAGGTATTAAGCCAGTTGTAAGGAATGGATGGGGATGAGGATAAGATTAGAATACTTCTTGAATTTAGTACACTTATTAACATATTCAAAATAGTCTTTATTGAGAGTAGGACAATTTTATCCTAGGAAAAGAATGTGTTTGGTAACAATGAAATAGCTAAAATGTCCACCACAGATACCATCGTTGACCTCTCGGATGGCATGGGTGGATTCATGTGATTTAAGGAAACATAGCAAGATGCCATCAAATATGATTTTGTAGAGGATGCTGCCAAGGATGACATAATAGTTAGCATATTTAAGAAATGACATCTTACCATTTTTGGATAGGTTTGAAATAATTTTGGATATAGATAGGTAGTCAAAGATATGAGACTGAAAGAGATATGATTGGTTGGTTTAAACATGATTCACATGAGGAAGCTCATGGATATGATATGGCTAATCGATAAAATGAAAAATGATAGAGATTTTGGACTCTTTGGTTTCCCACAGGTTGATAGATGTGAGGGATTCCATAGTGTCTGTAAAGATGTTAGATGAACAAGGGATAGTTTGGATGGGATACTGATCAAATTCCTCAAGAAGAAATTTGATGATGTCCTTGTACTTTGTAAGGACTTGATTTTTGCATAGCTATGTACCCTTATCTTGATTGATGATGAGCTGGGAGTTATCGTAGATGTCAAGGACTTGAACACCGATCATGACAATGGTTATAAGTCCCAAGATGAGAGATTCATACTCATCCATGTTGTTATTGCATTCTAAGTTAATCTTATAAGCGATGGGGATAGGAGTATCCTAAAAGGGAATGATGATAACAACAACACCTCCCTCTTGTTAATACTTAGATCCATCAAATAAGAGTGTCATTATGAGGGGATATAATTCATGATTGAGGGTATGGATGGATTTATATGTAAATTACTCATAAGGAAGATGGTTTTATGAAAGAGGGGCTTCACCAATTTGATCGATGATCACCTAAAACTTGATAAATGTTGGAGAGATGAAATCTAGGTCAAAATCGGTCATGAACATGAGACATTGAATGAAATAATCATTATGATAATCCTAGGAGTGCATGGTTTTGAGAAAATTTCATCTAGTGATGATGAAGGTTTTTTGATTGAGGAGATAATGCAAAATTTTGGAAGTGGAAAAGAAGAGAGCACAACACAAATTTTCATCTTCAGTGTAGTGGGTTTCATACTCAAGAAGAGTATGACTAATGTAATAGATTACTTTCTCCCTACTTTATTCATCGCAATGTGCCAACATGGAACCTAGAGCATTATTGGAGGAAGAGATTTAGCCGTAGAAATTATCCCCCTCATGTGGAGGTCTGAGCACTATAGGGGATACGAGGTGTTACTTGACATTATTAAAGGCCTTATGACAATTGGCATCTCAATTGAATTGGGTGTCTTTGCAAAGGATATGATGGAAACATTTTAAAATATCATAAACTTGTGAGATGAAGTGGTGGAAAAATTAAATTCTACCTTGAAGACGAAGAAGATGTTTAAGATTAGGAGGAGGCATCTCGAGAATCGATTTAATTCTGGTGGGGTTGAATTCAATTCCCATGATAGAGATGATGAATCCAAGGATTTTTCCCATCAAAACTCCGAACACATACTTGGAGGGATTATGATGAAGGAAGAATTAAATAAAACATGCAAAGAGGATTTCAACGATAGTAAGATGGTCATGTTGTTGTTTGGATTTTCCTAAGTGGTCATCGATGTAATCCTATACCGTTTTATGGATAAGGTCATGGAAGATGTAGGTGATAACATACTGATTGGTAGCCCCTATGTTTTTTAAACCAAAGGGCATAATGTGGTAGAAGAAGGTCTTGTACGGGGTGATGAAAGATGTATTATGTTGTTCCTTTGCTGGAATGAGAATATGATTATACCTAAAAAAACATCCATAAGAGAAAGAATTTCATGGCCATCCGCGAGGCTAGCAAGTTGATCAATGTTGGGAAGGGGAAATTCATCCTTAGGGAAAGAAATATTTAAATGTTGAAAGTTGGTACATATGTAGAGCTTTACATAAGCTTTAATAATGAGTATGATGTACAAAACCCATTACAGATAGTCAATGATTTGGATGAATTTGGTAGAGAGAAGGCATTGTAACTCCTATTTGACAAGGATGGGAATGTGAGGATGCATGTGGTAAAGCTTTTTCTTAACTATATTAGTGTCAGGAATGATGAAAATGTTATGGATGACAGTGGATGGATCAAGTCCCGATATTTCATAGTATGACAATGAAAAGGCCTGGCTATGTTTGGAAAGAAAGGTGGTAAAGGCCTCAAGTTCCTGTGGGTTAAGATATTGTCTAAATTTAAGGATATGAGGCTTCTTTTAATTCTTGACATTGAAGTCGATATTGGATTCATTGAAGAGAGTTTATGTTTCAAGAGGTAAGGCCTTATAAAGATGGGATTCTTCTACCCCCATATATGAAAGGATGGAATCATCATCAGTGCATTGAAAAATATTGATAGTAGGTGAATCCTCCTCTACCATGTCAGGTAAGATGAGAGGAAGGGACCTAGTCTCACCCCAGTCTAGTAAGTGACTAGTCCCAAGTTGATGGTGGATACAAAAAAGTTAGGAGGAAGGGACACAGTTTCATCCATGTCCATGGTGTTGTCAAATGGAGAATTATTGGGTGATGAAGTGATAGGTATGGGAGATGAAGAAGAAGGCTTTGCGATGGAGTTAGTGGATTCCTCTTTAAAATATAGTCTAAAATTTTCATGAGGTTTATGGGATTGGTTAGTGAAAATGTTGTGCATACCTTGTTCATAACGTCTAAAACCAAATCCCTTCCACATGCATTGGTGGAGGTATGTATAGGAGAAGGATTTGTTATAGAGGAAATCAAATCCTTTGGCATAAGGTTTGGTATGATGATGATTATTGATATCAGATGAAGGGTGATCAATGATGCCATATATGAATTTGGTTTTAAGATGAGGTAGACAAAAGGAAATGATATCCCTAACATTTTATTGATACATGGCTGTCTTATCGAGTCTACCAAGTTGATTGAGGGAAGAAAGAGAATGAAGAGAGAGGAGACAATGCTACTCGTGAGATAGGCATTGGATCACATTATCAAGGGATTCATCACTAGGAATTCTAGAAGCAGATATAGAGGAAATTGTGGATGCTTCAGAGGATGAATCTTATTTTGGGATGAGCACGTCATTGGTTCGATAAGTCATGTGACATGCTTTGAAAGGAGAAATGTTGGCTAGAATGGTATGGATATTCCCTTCATGTACTAATTTGATGTAATAGTGGAGGGTGGAGGGGATGCAATACATTGCATGAATCCATGGACACCCAAGAAAGACATTGTATTGAAACTCCCCCTCTATGAAGTTGAAGTTTTCATGGAGGATTTTGTCACCAATGCTGAGGGGAAGGATCATTGTGCCTAAAGTATGGGTCACAATGTCATTGAACGTGTATAAAACCATGGGTGATTGGGTGATGATATATTTTATAACATTAAAATGATTAAAGGTATGAGATGAGATGTTGTTAATGTTTGCGTCGTTGCCTTTCATAGAGAAAAAGTGTAATGTTTTGTTCATGTAGATAGTAATGAAGAGGGGAATATCATGATTTTTAGGTAAGATGTTTGGAATTTTTGAATCATAAAAAAATGGCAGCAGAATCATTGAGGGCCCTAATAAGGGATGTAAATAGATGGTATTATTTAGACGAGATAGGGATGTGTGTAGGGCCTCGATGTGGGATTTTCAGTGAAAGGGGTAAGCTTTGGATAAGATAATAAAGATAAATCTTAATAGGGGCTTGGTGGAGCTTCCTAACAATTATCTTCTCAATGGTGCATGATTTCTGGGTTAGTGGTGCAACCAGAATGGATACTTTAGTCTTGGACGATGAAGGGGTTGCACTAGTATTGTTAGAGGGAGCAGTGATGATAACCATTAATTGGGATTGCATAGATGGTTGAGGATCTTAGGGAGGAGAGTAGGTGGTGATCTAGATGGTGTCAATATAGGGGGGAGAACCATCTTTAGAAGAGGTATGGGTGGGAGGAGGGATAGTGAAAAAATATGTGGATGAGGAATAATCTTGGGATGTTACAAACTTGGTTGGAAGATGGGGTGTGGATTTAGATTGGTTGGTTAGAGGATTGAGGTGATATTCCTAGAGGAGAAGATCATATTATTTGATAAATTTATCGAAGATGGAACATAGGGATTTAACATGTTTGGTGTCATTCCCAAGTCTTGATGGTAGGTGCATAGGGTGTTGGGGTCAAACCACCTAGGATTTGGTCCATGCAGATCTAAGGGCTTGATAGGGGCAGGGTAATTTCATATTCCTGTAGAAGATGCTAAAATATTTTGGTATAGGATCTGATAATGGATTATGAAGGTGAAGTAGAGGGATCGTTAATAGGATTTGGCTTAGGTGAGGATGATGAAGGTAAGAGGGGGAAGTTATTCTTATGAGGCTTTGTAAGAGTCTTAGGTTTGGATTTTTCTTTGGGTTTTTTTGATAAATTATGAGGAGGGGTGGTGGATTTAGTTGTGGATCTGGGAGATAATTTAGATATAGATACAGATGTGGAAGATGGTATAAATGATTTAGGTGTAGATGTGAAGGGAGAAATAGGTTCTTTGGATTATGTTTGGGTAGATGTTGAGGATGAAGGGAGTGGTCCATAAATAGAAGGTTAAGGTCCTCAGATAGATGATAAGATGGTAGGACACTTGGATTTATGTGGTTTTGAGGGAGGAGGTTATATATTCTTATGTGGATGGGTAAGAAACTTCTAAGTGGGAACATGAAGGTTCTTAGATTTTTGATGTGAGGTTTTTCCCTTGGTGGGGACGATGACTATTTCAACAGAGGTATTTTTTGAGGCAAAAATATGTGATTTAGGTGCATTTTTATTGAAGATGAGGAGATAGAAGATAGGAGTGGTTTTTGGATGATGTGTTTGATGATATTTCCATAGGTCATAGATGGTTTTGAAGATGTAGGTATAGAAGTAGCAGTAGTCACAAAAGATAAGGGTGAAAGTGAGAGATCCTTTGTGGTTGTATCAGACATGTTTGAAGGGGTGGTGTAGATATGAGAGTATATGTAGGTGTGGAAAATATCAAAGGTGCAGGTATAGAAGATATTGTAGGTGTGGATGTATGTGCTAGTGTTGTTATAGGGGTAGGTACAAGTGTGACCGATGTAGGTATAATATATATAGACGTGATGGGTATAGATTCAAGGGATGTGGGAATAAAAGGTATAGATAGGAAAAATGTAGATTTGGTAGATGAGGGCACATGTGTGGGTGCCAGTGTGATTATATATGTCAATGGAATGGAGGTGGGTAAGGTACATGGAGGGATAATAGGAAAAAATGATGATGTTTATTCTAGGTTCAAAGTGTTGATGGTGTGGGAATTGGGTGCTTTGGATGCTGAAGGTTCCATTTATTTATTTGAAAAATGGTTAGGAAGTGGTTATTTGAAGACATACAAAGGTTTATTGGGAGGGGCGTTAGGATTATCCAAGTGGAGATACCGTCGGTATATGATGTATTGAATAAGTTCTTTTAATGTGTGACATCTTTAAATGTTGTGGCTATGGACGTGATGATGTTTACAATTATGGTGCTAACAATACCATGTGGGTTTAGGCTATGTGTCATTGATAGGGCAGATAGGAGGAGCTAGATAAGACTTGTTGTCATGATTTTCTTAAATATTTAACTATATGACTCCTCAAGAGGGGTATAGTTAGGGGTGGGATGAGGAGCCTTTTGTGGAGGCTTGGTATGTGTGGTAGATGGAGTGAAAGATTTTACAATGACAACATTAGTAAATTTTTTAGATTTATCATTATAATTGGTGTCTTGGTAAATTTAGGTTTTTGTTTGTTGGATCTAAGTTTTAATTGGCCTTGCTTAAGGGCACAAAGTTTTATTTTATGAGGTATGGTGAATTCTTCATCAAAGGTTTAGAAGGATTAGATCTATGGTGTTGACGAAATGTGCTTGGCATATGATCAGGAGAAAATATCAATGAGATTATTTTGAGGGAGGGAGAAAGATAGCTTATTGATGAGACATTTCCACCTAGTGAAGAAGTATGTGATATATTTTCCGTTATATTTTCTAATGATGTAAAATTCAGTGATGGTAATGTTTTAGGAATAATTGTGCAAGTTAGGAGAATGAAAAGAGAGAATGCTATGGGATACCGTTATACCACTCTAGGATGGGGCTATCTAATGACATAGTTAAGGTACAAAGCATAAGGTCCTAATCATGTGCAATAAGGTAACATGCATATCTGAAGGCACACAAGTGTTGTTAGGGATCCTCCTTACTATTTAATTTTGAGAATTTATGGAGTTACCAATGTGATGGATAAGGTTTGACATTAACAGATGGATGGATGGACTCATTATAAATTTATTCATATGTAAATGAGATTTTAAGACCCATGCTAGCAACTCTGAGGTCTTATAATCTATTTAACAAATCTTTCATGGGGTCATGGGATGGGTGAGAGGTGGATTGATGAGGTTATGGTTCATGATATATGGAAGGGTTAGGTTAAGGATAGGTAGGTGTCAGTGCTAGTGGTTGATAAGGGAAATATAGTTAAATGGATGTGATGGAACATGCTGGGATATAAGATGTGTTTTGAAATGAGGATATATTGAGGTGGATGTGATTATGTTTGTTGAGAAGTGGGGGTGTTATGTTGATTCTACATAGGATGAGTAGGAATGTAAATATGAGGTGGCTCAGAGTTTTAAGTTTCTTTATGAGTGAAGATATGAAAGAAGACATTCTGAAAGGGAGGCTAATGTACTTTGGTTGATTAAAAAGGATGGGGATATGAAGTGATGACATTAAAATGTATTTGAGATGTGGAGATTGGGATGAAATATTGATCATGATGCTAGGGTGGTGGAAGAAGAATATGAGATTCATGTAGGATTGAATTATGGGTAGATATAATGATGCTGGATGAAGAGGTGATAGGGATAGTAGAAGAGGGGGTAGTATTGATGTGAGGAATATTAGGTAGGATAGGAGCCACCAATTTACTTGATTAGTGATTCTAGGGGATCAAAACGGAGGTCTAATGGGAACCAAGTCTGTTTTGTGCCATGGAAAGATCATTCATGGATCGAGAGAAGAAGAGGGTGATTTGAGACATCCCACTTCCTATTTTATGTTAGCGAAAAGTATAAGAGAAATCAAGAAACATCAAATTATGTAAGGCCTTAAGTGACCTCTTGATGTAGATAACAATGGAGATGGTATGGGTGCAAAATAAGAGATCCTCTCCATTGTGAGATGATGACCTGCACAACAAATAGAACTAGAACTAGAAGAATATTAGTTATAAAGATGGAAGGTTTCCTAATGAAGTCGGTCTCAAGAAGTAAGAACATCATAGGATGGATTTCAACCCTATTTTGATAACAAGTTTCGATAAATGAAAATGGGTAAAGTATGCATATGAAAGCCTAATATAGGGATATGATATAAAATATGCTGAAATAAGACCTGATAATGACAAGATGTTGATAAAGAAAGAAAACTTAAGTATGTTGATGGTGGCCCAGGTATAACTAGTATGGCCAATAGTGACCAATACAGAGATGATCACTGATATGAAGAAACAAAGCTGAAAATTGATGCAGATATGCTATATTTTATGTCAAGATGAGGATAGGACAAATAGGATGCATAGGATGGCTGATATGATGATGATGAAGGTTGATTCATTGGTGACTAGCTAGGGTTAACGGTGACTGGAGCAGGGTATAATATTTTGATAAAATAATGGGATGGAGGATGGATCCAAAGGGGAATCATAGATAACTTGAAGAATGGGTAGAGCTCTAGGAAAACATGTAACCTACAAAACAAAACCAAACATGCACAAATGATATCTCCAACAATATTCAATATGTTATAAGTTCCAAAGAGATCATGCAAAAGGATGTCAATGGTTGATCAAGACAATGATAGAAGCTCCATAAACGAGGATGAAGGTACCAAGAAAGGATGAAAAAGATCTGAATTTTTCATGGGGGTCATAAAGGAAGGGTGAGGGTGAATTTATAGGGTCGACAAAGACCGGATGAGTCACCGGGAACTAGGGCAGACTGCAAGTAATAAAAATGGGCAGGAAAGGGTCTGACGAGTTGTTTGGGGAGAAATTAGGGGGATGATTAAGGGTAGTTAGGTGATTAAATTTAGATATTTTAGTTTGGAAGGGTGTTAAATAAATAAATATTAATAATAATATAATGTGGAGAGGGTTATAAAGGGGCAAATGGGTAATTAGGTTGGGTTAATAAAAATATTAATGCAATTAATTTGAGGATGGGGTGATTAAAGGATTAGGGGTGATGAAAAGGGTTTTAGTAATTAATAGGAATGGGTTAGGGTATGATGAGGGGAAAATGGGAGTCAAAAGGGGTGAAGGGACATAATGGTGGAGAAGATGGAAATTCAAATAGGATAGGGACGAAGAGTGTGAGATAATGATGTGAGAGAGAACGTGGAATGGGGGACAAAGAATCATAAAGTAGTGTCTATAGTGACTATCTTGATAATGATGAGGATTATAGAGTGGCTAGGCTAGTAAAGATGGAAATACTTTATAAAATATGTCGTCATGCATTAGATCATATCAAAGTGTCTCATAATCAAGTTCGCAAGAGCTATAATAAACACATCATTCCTCATGAAATTGAGGTAGGAGACTATATGCTTAAGAATCAACATGCGACTCCTAGATACACGCGACCTCCCAAGGGTTGTGAAGAGACAACCAGAATGAAATTTTTGGGATGGTAGTAAGTGAAGAGAGCATATCATAATAGTTGCAGGTAATAGACAAAATAATAACAAATGATATTCCGTTTCTCTTCATATTACATACATATTATTATATAGGAATTATATTTCCTATAATATAGGAAACCACTCACCTAAATTATACAAGTTTTTTTAACAACTCGTAACAACTCTAAAACTAATACAATACAAATAACATGAGTTGTTATAATATCAACTCATATGAACAATATACAAAATATAATATTGTTCACACATTAACATAATGGAGCACTAATAGAATTATTTCCTAACATCCCCCCCTTAGTACAAACATGGGAAAACCTGCTTTGTACTAAAACATGCCACTACGTAGCATGCTCATGATCTGGATGGTTTCAAGGACAATACCAACAACCTCTGGATGGTTTTCCAAGTGGTTAACCAACAAACACACAACAGATGGTTTTTGAGGACAGTACCAACAACCTCTCGATAGTTTTTCTGGATAACTAACAACCACGATATCATGATGATGCAGTAGTATCAACAACTCTCATCACTATCTCACTGCAGGGAATAACATAGGAAATTCTACTGAAATCTGTTGCTCGTACATACATAGAAAAATCTAACATACTGGAAATGGAACATTAGATCATGTTCCCCCCCTCAATGTGAAATTTCCACTTATTGAAAACAGGATCACTGCAAACTGAGGCACACCGCACTGGAATCACTAAAATCAAACTGCACACACACATGTCACCAAAGCTGATATGTGGCCCCATTGTTGGTAACTGACGAGAGGTCGCTGAATGACATCCAACCTCCAATGCCTCCTACCTCTGGTTTCATGCTCAGAACAAGAAGTCTTCAGAGCCACTGTCTTCATTTACTTGTTCTTCCTCATAATCAGATTCATCGTCTATGCCCATATTTGCTTCTTCCATTTTGATTGTTCCATTTAGAATATCACGAGCTCAATTTTTACAAAATGGAGTTTTATGCCCCTTTCTCTTGCAGTAAAAACATTCAATTTCCTCCTTATTTTTGGAGAAATTCTTGTACTTCTTTTTTAAGTACAATGCAGTTTCTTCTTCTACACCTTCTTTAGTCCTTTTTTCCTCAGCTAGAAGAGCTGATATCATATCTTCCACTGAGTTGGAAGGCATCTGACCAAGTGTGAAGACAATATTACTGTATTTGGGAGGTAAACTATTTAACAGAATAGCTTTTGCATCTTCATCATCTACAGGAGCTTTTAATTCTGCTAGTTGTCAAAGAAGAGACTGTAAATCATTAATATGACTAGACATTGTAGTTCCTTCACCCATTTTTAACTTGAACAACTGCAATTTGAGAGAAAATTTTGCGTTCACTACTTTAGCATCAAAGGTTTTGTTCAAGTTTTCCCACATTTCATGAGACGATTTCTCGAGATCAACATAGTGTAGCTCAGTATCTAAGAGAGCAAGACCAATAATGGCTTTGGCTTTATCATCTCTCGTTTCCCATTCTGCCAATTTGGTCAGATCTGTAGGTTTTGGTTCTTTTCCATCGACTATCCACCAGAGATTTTTATTCATCAACTGCATCTGGATCTTCACTTTCCAAGTATGAAAATTGAGCCCATTGAATTTTTCTTTAGGGACTTCCATTGTGAGATGGGGAAAAAAATTCTAACAACACTTTTGATGTTTGACAAGACAATAATAACTTCAAAAATGACGACAACTTTGATTCTTTTGATTACTTTTGATAAAAAAATCCTAAAATCACCTATATGAAATACAACCTATTATTCACCTAAACATATTTTGACGATACAATGATGAAAAATATATTAATAAACCTGTAACAACATGCTCTATTTGACAACAACTTCTTGATATTTGACATATTGATTTTGACTTGACACTCCTAATAATACAAACATTTAATTTTACATAAGAGACAAGAAAATTATTAACAACAAAACATATACTTTATTCCTAAACATATTAGGAGATGGATGATTAAATTTTAGCTATTTTTAAAAATGCAGCAAAATTATCTAACAAGCATCCCGAAAGCCATAAAGACCGACCTATGAATAAAAGACACGAGTCTTCTGATATATATCAATTTACTTTTACGAATGGTGTCAACTGAAGATGATTTGGCACGCATTTACTGGATAATGGCATCAACTAGAAAATCTGAACAATAAGGAATCTGCAGACTGACAAATCTGGTAGGGAAGCATAGGTAGCAGAGATTTGGTCTGAGTTTGAATGATTCTGAATGCACTCAAAATTTTGACAAATCATATTCTCAAAACCTCGAGATAATACTTGCATGTGAACACATGGAGTCATATCATTGTTCAGATGCCTGTAGTGAACGCTTGTAGTCAAATTACTTATAATATGCAAATATTGATAGATGTATAAACTCCATTTGAAAGCCAGATATAGAACTCCTCAATCACCTTCTACACAATCAGTCCCCATTTTTTAGATGTAGTAAAATACGAGGCCGTATGGAGCTCTTCAATCACCTTCCACGTAGCTACACAAAAAATTGACTAACTTTAGTGGATCGTATTTTTCCTTTGCTACGTATTTGTTGACATAGGTCTCTCATCTCACTCTAAAACCAACTGAAGAGAGCATATCAGAATAGTTGCAGGTAATAGAAATAATAATAACAAATGACATTCCGTTTCTCTTCATATTACATACAGATTATTATATAGGAATTATATTTCCTATAATATAGGAAACCACTCACCTAAATTATACAAGTTGCTTTAACAACTCTAAAACTAATACAATACAAATAACATGAGTTGTTATAATATCAACTCATATAAACAATATACAAAATATAATATTGCTCACACATTAACATAATGGAGCACTAATATAATTATTTCCTAACATTAAGATGGGTAAATAATATGCTAGTGGAATATGTGGAAGTAACAACTAGAAATCAAGATAACCTAATGTTCTCAACTGGAAAAATAGGTATTTGTTTGTTGAGGGAAATAAACGCCCATCTCACTTGTTTGGGGGTGATGTTATGATTAAGGATGATCATCGTAAGTAAGTCACAATTAATATTATTGTAACAAAATAAGACCCTACTTAGTTGTGGAACACGAGGGAACTATCCTTTGTCATCCATGAATTCCTATCCAAAGAGGGTCATGAATATATGACGAGTGATGGGGTAAGGAAAATTATAATCTCTACATGGATGGTTTTCCAAGAACTCCTCAGATATGTCTACCTCGTCATTCAAATAAATTAGATGGTGAATGATATTAGGTGGAACTAGGGTATTCTAGAAGATGAGTCAACATAAACCTTGGTCAACATCTGTTAGGAAATTATCTATGTTCGGTTATGACACGGTTGTTTTGAAAACTCTATGTCTTAGTTGTCATGAACCATGGGTGGTCATGTGGGCACAAATCAAATATATAAGGAAAAATCAATCATGCAAGAAACCAAAGGGGAATAAATTTAAGATTGGGTATCCTAGGCCACTATGGAAATGAGGGGTTTTTACTTATTCCAAGTCTAATTAATCTAGATTACTATCTTCAAGTAAATAAAAAACACAAATATAAATTAAATAAAGAGTTTCAATTCCCCTTTGATTTAATCAAATCTGATTGCATCTATTTAATTAAAAAAATAAAAATAAACTAACTCCTTGTTTTTGATATTTTTAAAGAAGATTTTAAATACAGACAAAGGAAATAAATCTAAATTACTTATAAACTATGTTTTTTGGATTTTCTTTTTTGTGGAAATAAAATAAAGAAACCTACATAAAAATTAAATTACTTTTAAATTAAATTAAATATCCTCTTATGCTAAAATAAAATAATTAGGGAATAACTAGAAGTGGTTGATCCTCTTTTGCTGAAAGTGAAGCTTAATCTAACTAACCACAAATATTTTCCAAATCATAATTGAGGATTATACTATTTATTATAATGCCTCACCTCAGAACCACAAGAAGAAATGAAGCTTCTAAGAAGAAATTTCCTCTTCCCTTGAGACTTCCCCAATAAAAAACACAGAAAACTAACTTCTGAAAAAACACAAGAGGAAAATACACAAAATATTCCTCAAGCTTCTTTCCCTTATAGATCCATAGAGATAAGCAGGGAGGAAAATTTCAATGAAATATTTGTTCATGTGCATGTTTAAATCTAACTAATAAATAAAATTAAAGCTACATGTGTTGTTAAATGAAGAAATGAGGAAACTATGCACACAAACTTTCTCCAAATCCTTTCACATAAAAATCTACAGGGATAAGATGAGAATACTATATCAACAAAATCTACTTATAGGAAATGAATATTTTGTAAATTCTACTTCCTTAAAAAAACTATTAATTTAAAAAGAAATATAAACTCTAGATTGAAAATATTTAAAGAAATTGAATTACACTCCCAACCTAGAAATGTAGAATTGTGACAATGTCTAGGTGCAGTTGTGTTTTTATTTATCCCCTCATATTATTCTCTAGAGATGAGTCCAATTATTACAGGAGGTTTTTTGGTTGTGTAATAAAATCAAAGAGATGGAAGAGTGTTGGAGAAGACCAGTTGCAGGTAGACTGACAACAAATGTAAGTAAATAAGAAAACAAGAAAATGCTGAGTTTTTTATGTAGTTTCTGGAAGGATTTCAATAGAGTAGCAATGAAATCAAAATCAAGAATATCCAACCAATGCTTCGGGAAAAAATTGGTTTAAATAGAAAAATGGTAGGGAAATGGTCCAACACACTTGACAATAAATTAGTGAAAAATCATCATAGAAAGGTGTAGTTAACATTATAATAATAGTTAATAATGAATAAGAATTTCAAATGCATCCAACAAGATCAGAATTAGGAAAAATGGTTGTGAAACATGCAAGAAAATCACTGGGAAGCTTGCAACACACATAAAAAACTAGAAGTGTAATTCTCGGATAAATGCACATGAAACCACTGATTTACACAGAATGGCGGTTGTGTAACTGTCACTCTAAGAAGAACAGTGGTAACACAACCACATGACAGTTATATAACCACTATGGAGGTTTCATAACTTAACCATAAAAAACTAAGGAAAAGACAATGAAAAGCTTTTGCGAAGGAAAAAATAGCTAAGGGATTGAGAAATAAAGAAGACTAAGTCACATATGCAAGTTGAAAACAAGGAAATGGGACTTGAACATCATCATTTACACTAGAAATGAAATTTATCTTATTAGGGTATTTTTACTATTCTGACAACATAGTACCATGTATTTTTTGGTGCATACAAAGACCTTGTCCTTAAGGAGAATCATTTCAATACCACCAAAGAACGTGAAAAGAAAGGTATGTTTGATCCTAATTGGTTAGGGCCATACATTGTGGTGGCTAAATTTTGTTTTTATGCTTATAAGAGTTCTTATATTGATGGTGATGAAATTTGGGAACCCATGAATGCCATGCATCTCAAGCATCTCAAGTGCTTCTATGCTTAGGCATGGAGACCTGTCAAAAAAAAAAAAAAAAAAAAAAAGTAAAGAGAAATAAAGTTTTCCAAGTGTGAAAACCATGCAATTGTGGCACTTTTGACAAGCCCTTTGGTGACAACTAATTTCTAGTGCCATAGGAGGTTTTTTTTGTTCATAATCACCTCATCCTTGGGGTATGATTACTTCTTCCTAGTTTCCCCATTCATCATTTTTGTGTTATTCTGTTGAGCCTATCCCTCTTGGCCTTAATCCATCTGATCCTCTTCTTATATATATACATGTGATTTTCCCTTGTATATTCTCACCTCTCACTGGGGGAATTTTGGTGCCTGGTTCTTGTACATAGTTTTGGAAAACCTTAAGGAATTCATTAACATTCACAAAACCCTTAAAAATCCTAAAAACTCAAAATTTATAACATCTAAAGAAGTGATAAACTCTAAAACACTAAACATTGGAAACTATACTAAAAAACATCCTACTTTAGTTCCTACTTGCTCTAGCACAAGACATGTAGATCATCTTGTGATTTTCCTTCATTAACAAATCTAGTTTTCTTACTATGTCTTTCTTCCCTTGCATATATATTTTCACGAGGCAGTTTCATGGTACACATTGTTTTTCATAGGACTTCTTCATCTTTTGTCTATTCCCTTACATGTATCCTTTCTTGGGACATCATTTTTAAACATGTCGTATAACTCAAACACTTAGGAACTGAATATGGATAACAAAAACATTGGTACAAATTTCTTGCACATTTCTTGTTTAAGTTTATATGTATTTGCTTGTTTATTTGTTGGTCTACTTGTTTACTTTCTCATACTGCATTGATTTATGTATATTGCTTTGAATTATTCATTTAACATAGAACAAAAATCAATATTATGGATTTTCATGTCATTTTACCCTTTTAAGTGTGCTTATATCAAATGAATAGATACTTTCAAGCTAGGTTGATACTTCAGCTACGTCAAGATCTTCCCATTCTCCATCTCTCTTATCTTACAATCTAATTTAAATTCTACTTATCAATTATTCCCTCCCTACCCTTCCTTTTTTCTTCCACATGAAGAGGCACAACATCTATTTCTAATTAATCAATTTGAACAATGGTCAACCAAGGCCAAGTTTTAATCTCTTCCATCACTATGACCCCTTTTTCTTATAATGGTGTCTGTTAAGAAAATCATACCTTACAATCAACAACTATGACCATGTGAACTTACTAACAAAAGAATTCTTACTGGTATTACACAGGGAATTTTTCTCGTATCTCTTCTATATATTTATATTCAGTATATCGTCATCTATCACTCCACTACGATGGGATTTTTCACTGTTATAATGTTTTCTTTTCTTCTTTTCAAGCATTCATCAACCTCTTCTATCACCCCATCAACACTCAAGGGGTCATCCTCTATTCTACTAATTTTTCTTCTACCATTACAAAATTTAATTATCTATAATTATCTACTATCTTTGAAGTGGTGTTCCTTATAGTACACCACAATAAAGAGGGGAAAATGTAGACACCTAAATATATCTATGCATGTTTAACACTAAAATTGCACTGATTGTCCTATTTTCTATCATTTGGTTATAGTTAGAATTTTTCTCACTAATTATCTAACACACCTCTTTATCTTAGTCGATAAATGATACTTAGTTATTTAACTATTCTCCCCCTTCATTCTATATGTAAATTAACATTTCTTTGTTAGTTATAATCCTATTCTAATTAATTAATTAATTAATTGAGTAGTATTGACTAATTAATCCTCTAAATGAGAATTTACCCTTTTATTGGGTCATTCCCCCTCTCTGATGATTCAAAATCCATCAACTTCTCTCCAATTGGATTATACAAGCCTAATTTGGTCTATTAATCAATCTAATTGATTAATTAAAATCACACCCAACTCACTTAAGTTGAAAATTATAATTAACCTTCCCTAATCATACTTAACTCTTTCTAAGCATGTTTATCACTTGCTAATCCATAAAGTTCTTTTATCCCACATTCATGAGGATGTTGGTTTCTCAGATTGGGAAAACTATATAAAGAACCCTACCCACTATGTTCTAAGTTTACACCTTGACACCTTCACAACATGTCCTTCTAATACATATGCATAAGATAAGAGAATTTCTAAATTATAAGGCTTATTGATCTAGCAACCCATTTCCATGTTCTACTTGGCAAGAGTAGTAAGAGAAGAACCAAAAAATCAATTAATCTATATTAGTGAGACCTCTTCCTCTTCCTTGGAGAAATATTTTGATCACACATGGCTATTAATGACTCATTAAAGGAAGTGTCTACAATCCAAATCCCATAAAAACACCAAAGGATGGCTTGCATTTCATGTTTTTTAATATTAGATGTATTATTTTAAGCTTTCCCTTTTAATGGATTAGTCTTGATGTTTATGTTGAACTAGGTTAGTTATTGAATCTACTTTGTGTTATGTTCTAGTAATTATCTTAGCTTGTTTACATTTCACACATATCCTATAAACTAGGAGGTCAATTATAGTTCCTAAACTACTCATCTAATTTAGATGAGTTGTAACATAATCCACTATACGTAGGTTGTTGTAAACAACATCACTACCAATTATATTATTGTAGATAATATAATTTCTTATTAATTAAAACTCATTATACTAACACATATTCTCATTATACCAACCCATAACTCATTAAAACAATATCCTCACATTTAACGATCTAAGAAAGAAAAGATATATTCTCATTAACAGATGCATCCTTTACAAAGAAGTGGAATAAACTGTTGATCACCTATTCATACATTGTAATTTCACGTGCTCTCTTTGGGGTATCATTCTAGAAAAAATTGGATTGAAATGGGTCCTCCTAAATCAGTGCAAGATTTGAAAGATAACTGGTACTATCATTCAAAAAAAAAATTAGTCAGACTCCTATGGAACTTAATCCTTCTACACACAGTTTGGGCTATATGAAAAGAGAGGTACAAAAGGATTTTTTAAGGGAAAACATTACATGTGGACATTTTCTTCAAGTATTTGATTCTACTGATAATAGAGAACTTAAAAACATCCATCAAATGCAGAAAAGGAAGTCTAAAGGATTGAGACATCAAGTTCCTCAAAAAATAAAACTTGCATATCACACAAGATCCTAAAAAATAGAACTCTAACTTAGTTAGGAGCAAGACTGTTTAGACCCACACACAAGAAGGATGGTATAAGATCAAATTCAATGGTGTGGATAAAGGAAACCCAGGTAGATATGGAGGAGGAGTCATCAGAAATGATAAAGGTGATCTCATAACATTCTATGTAGGAAACATGGGGGTCCAAACTAACCATTATGCTAAGGCATTTGTTACTTTATTGGGAATCCAAATTGTAAATTCTATGAACATCTCAAAGCTCTGGGTTGAAGGGGATTCAATGAAAATTTTGAACTATTTAAAAAGTAAGTCCCCCTCAAGTTAGACCATCAAGAAATAATGGAAGAATCTATCCTCTCTCTAAGGAATTTCTCAAACTATGAAATATCTCACACCTTCAGAGAAGGAAACATGGTGGATGATTTCTGTGCAAACATTGGTGTGAATGATGATGCTCTACAAAATTGGATTAGGAATGATAGTATACCTCTAAATATATTAAGAACCATCATTAATAAAAGAATTATAGTTCATAATTGAGCTTACCCCGGAGTGGATTGTTCGCTTGTTAGGAGTTTCAGTAACTTTCTTGACCCTATTGTGTTGGATTGATGGCTAGTGGGTCTCTCTGGCTCTCTGTTTTCATGTTTGTAGGTTTTTACTGGTTTTGTGTTGGTTTTTGTTCTTACTATAGCTTTTTTTGGTATTTTGTCTGTCTCTTCATATCTTTGTGGATATATCTCGATTGATGATCCTTTTTATAACAGGGTAGGGAACCTTAAAACCCTCCTTTTTACAATTTTTTTTTTAATGCTAACCCATATTAATATAAGACTCACTAATATGAGCACTAACCAAGATATTCCTAACATTCCCTCCTTAATGTGAACATGGTAGAAACATTTTTTCACTTCCAACATTAGTATGCCCACCTCTAGTGGTATTTACATTATTGCATCTTATGACCTTGACAAAAATGAAAGGGGCCTCTATCATCATCCTTTCATGGGTTTCCATAGGTTTACCACAAACCTTCACATGAAGAGGAACCCATCAATTATTCACATCATGTGTTTTTCTTGATATTAAAAAATATTTTCAAGATCCATGATCTACATTACTTTTTTCTTTTTGTTCTCTCTACAACATTTTAATATTATGGGTATACATAATAAAATGAAGCTCATTTATCATATCATATGAACAAGAATGATTTGTCTATTCTTATTCTCTAGGATGCCACACTAAAAATATAAACAAAAATGTGAGGAAAAAGTCCTCGTCACCCTATGTATCCTCTACACTCGATAACTTCCACTCGATATCATAAAACAAAATTATTTTTTGCTATTTTTGGTTTCACATCTTAGAATTTATCATTTCTATGCACTTTATTTACTATTACTGCAATGTGCAGCCCCATTGCTAGCAGCTTGTGAGAGGACGTTGAAATTATTCATGCCTCTGTTGACTACATCCTCCAATAGGTCATTACTTTAAAAAATTGGATTTGAATATCATTATAAAATTCTCCCCCTTAACTCGTGTTTCGAATCAGACTGAAAATGCATCCATGAGTAAATTTATATTTTAACAAAATTTGATGATAAATATTTTGACAAGGACTCTTGATGCTACAATGATGATGTATGATGATAAGAGACTATATTTTAAAACGAAGTTAATTACCACACTTTATATTGAATCTTATAACACATTTAATAAAATGACACAATAAATACCATGAATAATACTTAAATGGATTTGTTAACACAGTTATACAACATAAGACTTTTTGTAGAAAAAACAAGACACTAAGACTAGAATATATGTGTTAATAAAAAACCTATTTATGTATATGGACCTTGGAAAACTTTATAACTAAAAAACCAATAAATAAAATATTCTTAATGATTATAATAAAAGATAAGATTAAATATATAACGTAAGAAAAAAGAATAACACAAATCATTTCTAAAATTTTACATTAGACATGATGCAAAATTGTTTGATGATTTGAAAAGGACAAGCTATAATAAAAATAATAATTAAATAATAACTATGATAAATCAAACCACCTAAAAAATTAAATATGGACTAGGTTGTATGGGTGATCCTTAACTAGCACACATGAACTTGGTGGGGCACACACTCTACACAAATCAACAAACTAATCAGTAATAATATATTTTTTAATTTATTTTTTTGATTGATGTAGACTATGGGTCCCACCAGGTTTGTGTGTGCTAGTTACGGTCAGCCAGCTACATGTAATACATGACACTAAGAGATCAAATTTTCCTGTGTATGTGAATATATGATGCCGATAAGAATAAACACTAAGAATTTTCTATGTAAAGATGATAGAATGTTTCCTAAGAGGAGGGAAAACATATAATAAATGTCTAAAACTTGTATGCTTTCTTCTTCACACTACATGTTGAGTATTGGTTATAGATAGAGAGATATCATTCAAAGGATTTATGTCAATATTAATATAACTAATTGTCATGCTTAAGTTGTAGGACTACAAGTAGTATTTATAATATGTTAATACACATGTTGTTTACATGACTTTATGATATGGAAGTCTTGGAGTAGATATTTTATTTAATGGAAATTACTAGAAATAATAAGTGATGTTTAAAATAATCAAAATAAGGTGCATGTATTATAAGACCAGGCTTATCCAAGATGTGTGTACCAACTAGTTAAAAAAAGAGTCTTATACTACACACAAAATAAAAATGTAACAAGTGCAAATTGCAAACAAAAACATATGAAGTATGTTCAAATCCAATTTAGCTATAATATTAATATTAGCCTATGGAAAGGTATATGCGGTCTACGTGAAGAGAGTCTAAGAAGGACGTAAAACATGAATAGTACAATGAAAATCAATGAATAAAGGTGAAATAAAAATATTGAGTCTCGAGACTTTTGATGACATGATATTATACGCACCTAAAAATTACATGGTGTAACACAAAAAATGCAACTTGTCTCGTATGATGATAAAAAATACTTCTAAGGTAAAGATGAGATCCAGATCCCTCCCCTCTCCTTTTCATTCCCATTATGGATCAGTCTAGTCTTCTCCTTCAAGTTATAAGCTCCATTTCACTTGCAAAATTCTTTATAACCTTTGTTTTCCATGGATACCAATGATAGTTACACAACCACCATGATGGTTGCATAACCACCCCTCTAGAAATAGGGGAAGTCTTGACACCTTCTAACATGAAATTAAAAATTTTGTTTTGAAAACATGTTTTGATTTTGACATGATTTTATCTCACATTTATGGGAAAAATTAGATAATTTTTTTATTTTTGGATTGATCATGAGTTCCTCTTCCTATTTTTATTAATTATAACATGTTGATTTATCCTCCTCAGTATGAGTCACCATTTTTATTGAAGTTCTCTTGAATTCTTCTCCTCTATAGTATTAAAAAAAGATATTTTTATTCATCTCACGGGTTGGGAATTTTGTAATTTAGAGAAATGTTATGCTATCATATTGTAGAGAGGGATTACATAAATAACTAGTTATGTAATCTAGTTTTCCTTGCTAATCACATCATTATAGAAATAATGTAGCACCCTAGGATATCTGGTTATGGATCCCTAATTTTTGCTAACATGGGATTATCTCTCAAGTTGTGGGACCTACAAACTTGAGATGTTCCTTCGGAGAAGTCCAACTTCCTCTTCCTAATCCTACTACTAACACTACTCTTAAATTCATAAAAACACCTAACTAGGCCTATACTAACACTTCAAAAGATATAGGGAGAGAGAGTGCATGTAAAGGGAAATTATACACTAAGGGGTGATAACACCAAGAGAATGGTATGTTGGACAATCCACAATGCATGAAAATTGAGGAAAATGAGTGTGGGAAGGATGGTATAGCATCACAAAACACATCTACACTTAAGACCATATTTATATAAACACATCTCCAAAACCCTGTAATTAAACCATTAAAATGCACAAAATCCTGTATAATAATGAGATGAAAGAAAGAACAATCAAAACCATGCAAGGATAGATAAAATTATCACAAACATTGATTTTCATGTCTCAAAAATATGTGCAATACATCATTGAATGGGAATATTGCATGAATCCACTTATAATGTTTGGGAGAGAAGGCTTGAATCCCTATAACTAACCTACAAAGAAGGAGAAGAGGGGGTACATAGAGGAAAAATTTCCAACTCCTGTAAATGTGCATCCCCTTTACATTATATAAAAGAATGAGATGAGAGAGAGGGAAAAAAACCCAAAACCATGTTTCAACCACCCACAAAATTCATCATTGTACCTGCAACAAGGATGGGTAAGCCTATAAATCCCATACTCCATTATACTTTTCCTTGTGCAAGAAGCAATGGCCTCTATACTTACATTCATTTCATTTCTAAACTTAGGTATAGACTCCATTGTTCTGGGATTTCATCATCAATTTTCCCTCACCTAATCCACAATTTTTCTACTTTTAATCATTTCATGTTGTAGGGATTAAAAATAGATTTCCAACACCTATAATTTTTCTTAATTCTAATGAGTATAATGCAAGTTATGGATAATTTTGTATGGGGTAATTTTTAGGTTTTAACAACATACCACCCAAGCTACCCTGCCTAACTCGCTTCATGCCTTTCCATGTAAGTCAAACTAGGATCCCGCATTGCATCTTGGATGGCTCACTGACTTACATCATGCAATCACTTTCTACCTCCACTTCTGCTTTACCATGATGTGCCCGAGTATTTTGTTTGTCAAAGGTGGGTTTTCCATTGCATCCGCATCAGGTCAATAAGGTGTTCCAACACCATTAAGCTCCGATATGCAACTCTAATTCAAATCCTCAACACACTCTGCCTGACATACCACTCCCATGCTCAACCCAGACAAACCTCACAAGCTCTTCATATTTTGTGCGTAAGGAACCTACCGTGGACTTACACCTCGCCCTGCTCATATGCACCATGCCAGTGTAAACTCATGAATAGCATCAATAAAAAATGCACTACCAAAGACCCATAATTGTTTAGTTGGCTTGGCGAGCCAACCTAATTTTTCCCACACCACGATGTACTAAATTCTTGAGATCCATGTCATGATTTTTCCTAAGTCGTTAAACTCCCCTATGTGATGAGTGACTTGGCAATCCAACTTAGACCAAACCTGTGTGTGGCTCATCCAATTGAGCCACTTGGGCTCTCAACTTGCCCCGTAAAAAACATAGCTTGTTTGATATCTTTTATGATCCCAACCTCTTGTAATTTTTTAGCTTACTGAGCAACTTGCCAAGCTATTTTTCAGCTCGATGCGCCTTTGTGGACCATTTTGTAATTTTTTAAATATGGCCTCTAAATTTTAGATTTTTTTCAAATTTTCTTGAACTAGGAGGCTGAGGGAGGGCAGTGGAACACGCTAAGACTGAATTTTTAAATTATTCCAATTTACCCCATGTTTTACTCATTTTGGGCCAAGTGCATGCCCGAGGGACCTGTTTTCACTGTGGCAAAGTTTTGAGCCTTAATAACCAAGAAGAGGAAAACATTGTATGATTGAACCCAAATCTTCTCTAGATGTTGCTGATGTTCCATAAACATGTAATTTTAATTGAAACACCAAGATTCTCTCGTGAAGGTCTTGCCTAATCCCTAGGTTCATTTCTCTCTTTTTGTCCATTTTTCCCAGGGGAAAAGTGGATAGCATAAATTCCTATCATTTTCCTTGCACAAAACCAACCATTCAATTTCTTGCTTTTCTTGCTGAAATTCAATGCTTTTCCTTCCTTGATCAATTGGAGCTCATCCATTGGAAGGATCGAGAATCTGAGGAGACATTGGATGTACCATATCTATAGGATAAGCTACCACATCACTATAGTGACCAAGTTGGAGTTGCATTCAATTCTTTAAAGTTTAAAGTATAGTAATTGATTGTTTTAAGTAGAAGAAATAATTTGTTCATTTTGTTAAAATTGGAAGTTTTCATCACTTATCAAACAATTTTAATTCTAGAATTTCATTTCAAAATATATCTTACATAAATAATATTCCCTTATAAATTCTTCTTGTCTTATCCCTGTATATCTTCTCAGGAAGTTGGTTAGACAAATAAGTGAATAAATCATCACATTTATTTATCTCTTTCAATTAAATCATTTCGGGGTGTTGGAAATATAAAATTCCACTAGAAAAAAATAGTTAATTTTCACCAATTCTCCAAAACTATGTCCCTCCTCTTTGTGATGAGGAGGCTCCCATTTATTAAATGAAGATAAAAGAAATATCATGGGTGGATGTGAAGAAGGGTATCACACAGGAGTACTCCAATAGACCTGTGAAAAATTTCTTGCACCTAGTGCAAGGGAAGAATTTACTTAAGAGGTGAGGTAAAGGGAGTAATAACTTTAGGAGAGGGGTTAATCTTGTAAATAAGAACTAGCAGATTTTCACCAGCATTAACTAGAATTAATCTACACACAATTAGAAAAAAAATTCTAACGATGAAAAGACACAATAAATCATGGAAAAAAAATTCCATTAACCCATTCATCAAAGGCAATAACACCTTCCTTGGTTGTACATGATTATTATGTGTAAAACTATGAGAAATAGAGAGATAGAGAAAACATAGAAAAAATGAATGGAAGAATGTTATCTTTTGATTTCTTCTTAGTAGTGCAATAGTTATCTACTTAGAGACTCATAATTGACAATCCTTTAGAATGAAGGAGTTATCCAAATATATAACTTTTAAAAATACCTTTCATCTACTCTCCACATGAACCTTCACTTACCCTTACAACTTGTGACCTTTCACATTCCTAAACAAGAAAAGTGAGTCTCTTTTTATTAATTAAAGAGAACTCATTACAATTTTTGACTATAGGTCACATTTCAATGAATAATACAAAAACTAAAAAGTTCCTTCCTAATGAATAATTATAACAAAAGAGAGAAAATAAGTAGGATAGAAGAAGGGCAGAGAAGATCCTGTTGATGGAGAGGAAGCATTTTCTGATGAGGATCTACCAGGTGATGAATTTATTTGGAATGATCCTAGGAAAAAATTTCATCCTTGATGAAGTGAGCTACCACGGGTGCCACTTTCTATACCTAAGGGATGTGCATGAAGCTAAGGCCTTGATCAAAGTCTTAGAAGTATTGTTGATTTTTTTGTATTTCTTGAACCAAGTTTGGTTCTCTTTAGGAGTTTTAGATATAATGTACCTGCATTTAGCAAGAGATTATACAATGTCCTCATTGAAAGAGAATGGATCTCTTACCTCTTTTCTAACCAACTCCTTAAATGGATTCAAAATATAATTCATTGAGGAATTATCATTCACTAGAGGTGCTCCAAGCTTCTACATTCCATTGCTTATGTTTTCCTGTATATGTGAAGTGAACTCATCCCTAGTGTCAAGTTCATCAAGACTATTGCTTAAAAAAATTTATTGGGAAACCAACATTTGAGACTAAACTAGAGACATATTCTTAGTTATAGAATTGAACTATTTTTTTCCTACTAAAACAAAATAATCAAGATGACCCTTCTTAGTCACCAAAAAAAGCACCTGGTACTAGTAATCCTTTTCCTTCTCAATTTAATATTTAGTCATTCTTACATTTATAAAGGTGGAAATCACAAACTCAAACAAAAAAAGGATCACATGAGACAAAGTTTTACCTTTCTCGAGGATGTTTTCAACACTCCTATCATTGGCCCTTCTCTGCATTGAGTAGCCTTGTGACTTCTTGATTGACTTGGGGTTGAAGCTACTGATTGAGGTAACATATTTTACATGAAGAGATTAGGGATCACTAGGATCCATGAATGACTAAACATAGAAAGTGAGAGTTTTCACAGGTTCTTCCAACTATACAATCTTCCCTTTGTACTCTTCATTTCTTGCAACAAGATGAGTGAAATACTCCTTAAATAAATTACAATCCCCTTCACATGTCTCTGGAACAAAGGGAATTGTTGTCATCTTATATTCTAATGGATTCATTACCTTAACAGGAATTATTACCTTTAGCTGAGAAACTTATACATATTAATTTCCAAAGAAATCACTGAAAAAGTGAGGAGTTATCTTTTCTTTCTTACTCATTTTTCCTTCACAATCTTTGAGATGGATTGAAAGTATAGCACTGAAGCTTGTTTCATGGTTCTCGGATCACTTCTGATCAACTCTTGAATCCATGGAAAGATTTTTTTGTTTTGTAGTTTCAATATTAGGCATGATTGTAGTCTTATGTACATAGCGAGGGTCTACCTCCTGCACTTGGTGAGTTGACTCGGTAGAAGAGGAAGAAATTTTTAGAGACTAATTTGAAACCTAAGGTTGATAAGGATCTATCTCTCTTTGCTTGATATCTTCAATAGGGTCCTAAATTAATTTTTATTTCTTGTGCACTCTTGTATAGTAAGGGCCTTCAGTATTCATAGTTTTCCTTTTTATAGGTTCTCTTGAGTGATATAAACTTGTTAAATCATAGTATTCTTATATGCCTTCAGAGATGAGAGATGATATTGTTACCTTTTAAGAGTTTGGAGACTACTAGATTCTATGAAAACAACACTCTTTCTCTTGAACCACTCTTTAGAGCTCTAGATCATTGCTGAAATTATTTTATTGATATCTCCTAACACACTAACCCTCCATGAAACTGATAAGAGAGGTGAATACTTCATTTCTTATTATTCATGATCAAACAAATTAGTTACACCATATTCCACACCGTCTATGAACCAATAAAAAGTGAATCTCCTCATTTGGCCAATGGTCATCTGCATGTGATCTCATTTCCTTACCTCAAATTCATCTAGGAGGCTGACCCAATAATATTCAATATGGGGAACATGGTGTAACTCAGGGATATTGAAGGTTTTAGGGTTTCTTCAGAACATTAAAATCATTTGTGGATGTATATTAATAGATAATCAAGGAGGTAAATGAATATTTGAGATTTGAGGCATCTGTGACACTTTTACAAGAGTAAATTCCAAGAGAGATGGGTAAAGACACACATTTTTTCTTGCAGTTCCTACACCTGTTATGGATATGAGCTATTTGATTATATAGCTCAAACATCACTATTTTAAAAATGATATATCTAGGGAGATTGCGATGAGAGAGGTAAAATATTGAAACCTTGATATAGGAAAAGGTGAAGAAACAAGTGAAGTAACATCCATACTTTTTGATCAATATTATGGATTGAGAAGATAACCTCATTTCTGGGTTTACTTATATTAATCAGATGATAAACATGGTGAATGCATCATTCACCCTAGAAAATTGATGATTTATTTCTTTGAGAGTGAGATGAGGGTAATTTTCATAATATGGTGTTGTTTGAGAAATATTATTGGTAAGATTTAGGTCATTGAATGGACATGTTGGTAAGAGTATACACCATATATGGGGTCATCTTGAATTTCTTGCAATTGACAGCTGGAGAAACTGATGGTGAAGGTTACAATTTATATTTTTCCCCAATAAATCATCTAGTTTCCCTTGGTGGAAATTAAAATGAATTGTTCCATTCATTCTTGAAAGTCCATCTTCATCTCCTCACCCATTACCCTGCTTAACAAGATTATTGCATATGAATAACCCTATGGAAATTCACATTTTGACAAGGTTTTTGGTATACGGGAGGGTTTTTTACGTTGTTTCAAACACAATCCTAGTGCGAGGCTCTAGAGGTAGGATTAAATTGTTGACCAATCTATAGATGAAAAATCTTTCAAGATTATGACCATGTTGTTTCCGGTTGGAATCTACATACATTGCAAAATTTCTTTCCGGGTGAGCACTGCAAGGATGGAACTATCATCCACCCTCACTATTTTAAAATATAGCTTGTATTTATAGGAATATTCTAGAACTAATATTTTACTTTGTATTAAAAAAGGATTTCCTCCTTCTACAAACAACCTACTTGTGAAAATATTATCTTTAATAGGTTCTTGTGGTCCTATAAGCATCCTACTTTTTAGGTCCTCTAGGTCCATGTGAGTGACATCATTATCACTCACACATGAATACTTAGTGTCTAATTTAAAAATAGGTTCTATACTAGATAATTTTAACTTCATGATCAAAAACAACATGACGAGTGAAACTAAAGCCAATAAGAACTTTTTGCACTAGAGTTTGAAACTTTTTATTTTTGATAGGTGGAGCAAGGAGTTGTTATTTTGTGATTTTTTTTGGTCAATTTTACACAAATCTTGTTCTCTTAAGATCATAGTACACTTATAATAATTCCACTGATGATGATAATATATATATATATATATATATATATAGATATATAGATATTTTATATTTTGGGACATTTACTTTTTTAAAATCTTTTATTTTTGGAAAGTTTCTCGATTTTCTCTATTTGGTGTTTCTCATTGTTTTTGGATATACTAAATGTTGAGAGTTTTCAATTTTGGGACACTTAAGTTTTTAGAATATCATTATTTATATAATATGATATTTTTATTAAGTTAACTTACCTATGTCAAATTTATATGAAATCACCATCATTTTGTTCTACTTCATCTCGGGATCTCGTGCTCCAATTTTCACTATTTTTTGATTGTTGGAACTCTTAGAAATTGAAAAAGATTTTTTTTTGGGTTAGGGTTTTAGATTATTTTATAAAAAAATGTAGGGAATCATAGGGAATTTAACTGTAATCTTACCAAATGAAATTTGGAAAGAGGAATTTTTCAAAGTTCTAGTGTAATTGGATTTCTAGTTAATGAGATATGAGTAAGACTTGGTTTTCAAGGATAGGGCTATTTTGGAGAAAAAAATTCAGCATTTATAGGAAAGATAGAGGTATTTCAAGGTTTTATATCATATTTTATGGTGGGAGATCTAGTTTTTGAGATAAAATGAGTTATAAATAAGTTATGTATTACTTTTGTGCTATTTTGTAAACTGCAATTTAACCCTGGGTTAGATGTGAGTTTTAATAGAGTTTAAATCTGGTTTTGCAAGGTAGAAAGGGGAAAAAATGATAGTAGGGATAGAAAAGGGAACCTTGGAGAAATATTGAGACAAGTTGAAGCCCAGGAGTGAAGGTGAGTGAGATGGAGGAGCCAACCTAGCACCCTGTTGAACTGGGAGAGGGGGCTTGCGCATAGGTGCACTTTTTTGTCCCCCTTGTCCTCTTAGAGAGAGTTTACATGAAAGACTGGAAGAGGGGGATTTATCATAGGTGAAATTTTTTGTTCCCATTTTCCTCTTAGGGACAAAGGGACATTAGGTAAAAAGGATCCTTAGAGAAATATTGTGACAAGTGGAAGTAAAAGAGAAAGGGTGAGGGAGATGGAGGAGTCGGGCAAACAACCTACCAAGGTTAGAGAGGTCATATAGATGAATAAGAAAGGGGATTGATCATGGGCACACCTTTTTTTCCCTTATCACCTTATGGAAAATGATACATAAAAAATAGTAAAGGGAACATTAGAGGAAGGTGGTGACACATGGTAGAAAAATTACTAAGGATAAAACCTTCACTCATACTTCTCCCTAACTCGGTTTTGACTCGACCCAGGTTGAATTGAATACACATGGTTTCTTAAAGAGTTATAAGAATTTTATGGGTCATAATTTTTTTTCCCTCTTGTTTCCTTGGGTAAAAATTTACAAGAGGTGTAACAAGTCATGTCTTACTTCATTTAGAAATCCAATTTCTTACACCAGCTTACCCAAAATAGCATGAGAGCATGAAATCTTCATCTCGGGAGCTCTAGATGAAATTTTGAGATGAAATTCCATATGAATCTGACCCAAAATACAATTATAATACGGATGGAATAGAATTAAGACATTAATTATGCATGTAACTCTAAAATGGATCCCTTTTTAATCAGGACACTAAGGTACACCTGTAAAGTTTGAACTGTCTTAAGAAACTATCACATCTTGGACCAACTTTGATGCTTACAACATGTAGATGATTTATTCAAGATTTTAATTTACTACTTTTTTCCCTCATAACTCATTATGGAGATCTTGGAATCATCAAGAGAATTTTACGTTCACATTTTGACTATTCATTTCTTACACTTGAAAACCCTCTTTTGCAAAGATTGCCCCTAAATCACAAAATGTTTCCTAAATATTCATAAAATGATTTCAACACATTAAAGGATATCAAAAACCACATATGGATTTTTATGATATTTTTAAAACCCTCTCAAAAGATACAAACATGCCTTGAAATAGCTATAATTGGCCTTTCTAATCCTGTCGGAGAACTACTCTTCTCCTATACTTTGTTGAATGAAAGAATTAACCTTATCAAATAATTTTGAAAAACTACACATGATTATTAAATACATTAATATAACCTACAAGGTCAAGATTATCGTGACACAAAATAAAAAATGACCAAGATAGGGATTTGCAAATATTTTGAAGCATCTTTTTACTTTGTCACTTGGTTTTCAGGGATCATTTTTTGCATTTTTAGGCTAGTAATTACACATGAGAATAGATGGATCTAACTCGAGGAAATTGGAACACAAGGGGAAATAGATAATCTCATATTTCTCTCATGTGAGTAGAATAATTCCTTGTCCATTGGGTAACATATTCTTTATTACAAGTAACAAATATGAATGGATAAACACACACAATAGGAAGGAAAGACAAAAAAATAAGAAGGGAAGAACCACACAATAGAGTGGGAAACTATATTAAAAAGGATGGTTTGACCAACCTCACTTCTTATAGAGTTTTATATGTTTCCCATTGTGAGCAAAATCTAATGGGGTTTCATCTAGGTGTGCTATGTAGTAAGTATTCTCTCTGCAGAAGTTTTTGAATTTGAACAGACCAATCTAAAGAGGATAAAATTTACTATGACTTCCTTTGTGTTCTCTTCTTTTATCCCAGAATAGGAAAAGGTCTCTAATTTTAAATCTTATATCCTATATCTTGTAATTTAATATCCTTTTAACCTTGGATTGATTTCTTTTTAGTGTTTCCATTCTTTTGGTACTCATTTATTATAAAGGAAACATAGAGATTTTTGATCTTACCGATGAAGGGGTAGAGGCGAAGAGGTTTAGGATTAGAATCAAATTAGGAGTGGGAAGTAAAAATTTGGAAGTTGGGGATACTTTCAAAGAGGATGATACTTTGGAATTAGAGCTTCAAAACTTGATGAATTAAACAAGTTTCTTAAAATGCTCAGGGTGGGTTTGTAAGTATTTAGAATATGAGATCTAGACCTTATCCTTTTTTACATAGTCGATGATATAAAATTTTGGAGAAGTATTTTTAATAGCATGGGAAACATTGACTTAACTTTATTTGTATGAAGTAATTTATGATTTCTCATCACTCTTATGCTTTACAGAAGTAGAAACATCATTTATGGTAGTATTTTACTTACCTTATTTAGAGGATGTATTGCGATGGGGTGTAGCTTCAAGATTCTTCTTCAGAAGTTATAAAGACATGGGGAGTGCAAATACTCTCTTTGTTATGATCTTTTCAGGAATTATAGTTGCCGATTTAGGATACTCTCTCTCCTTATATTTATTCTTTGAGGAATTTTATTTTTCAAGAGTTTTTGATCAAGTGAAAGTAATACATGAGTGATAGTTCATACTTCCATAGAGTCCTAGTGTTCATCATATGAAGAGGATACATACTCAATATAACCTACCTTTGTAGATATATCTTGTTCTATCAGTATCTCACAATCCTATTCTTAACTTTCTAAACCTACTTTTTCTTCACTTTCGTCATCTAACCGAGTCCCACATTCTACGTTCACAGAAGGGGTTTTAAGAGCAAGTCTCTGATGTGGAGGAACAATTATATATTTTTTTGAAAATTTATTTCTTGGAACATATTTATACATAATATTTTATGCTAGTTAATTTTTGAGAGAAAGAACATCATTAGCCAATTTTTACACTAATGAGTACATGGCTCTGGAACATGAAATCTGATATTTTTTCTTGCTTGGACCCTTCTTAATTTTTAATGACACGAGTAAATAATATTCTACATCAATTGAAAGAGTCAAAGACTCATATAAGGTGGCAGGTTGGGTTCTTCTTAGCATGAAACCAACTTAAGGAAATTGTGAATTGGTAAAGAAATGTAGTTGATTATCTTTCATGGGACTAGAAGCTTTCGGTATATTATAGAGCATTATTTTGATCTTGATCACAAACTCTCTCATAGGTTCATAGTGATCCTTTTTCCAATTGAGACCACTAAGAGAGAAGAGCATTAACATCTTCAATTGGTTTAAATATAACTTCAAATTTATCTTTCACACCTTCTCAATTAAATATTGATCTTCTTGACAGATGGTAGAACCAATCTGTAACCAGTTCCTATAGAGATTCCATGAATAGGTGGATTGAAACATCTTCGTATTCTAATCCCAATACCCCAAAAATTGTTATGAATTATGTGATATAATCATCATGATGAAAATTTTCATCTCCTTAAAACTTCATAATTTTCTTCCTAGAATACTTTGGTAGGTTATGCAATGGAGGGATCAAGGCTAATGGTCTTGTGTTCTATCCCCAAGGCATGGGCGCAACCATTATCTCTTATTCCTCCTATGGTTCTTCTTCTCCATATTAACTTGGTTCTTCTTTTTCTTCTTCCTCTTCTTCCATAGGAATAAGATTCAGTGGTTTGACTACTTGTTCTTAAACTAGGATTTCAAGAGGAAGGATAGGATTAAAATCAAGAAAATATCGTTGACTAGTTTTCCTTGCTAGTTGAGTGATTAGAAGTCTAAAGTCAACTATCTATTAATATTTGAATTTTGGATTAATTACACCACTAACTCAAGGAGACCTTGTGTATATTCTTTCATCCATCTTGTAGGATTGATATATAGATCAAAATATATTTCTTGTATGCCCTTATTTGTTGATTAGAATCTTTTCTTGCACGTTGCAGAGCCCATACACATTCTTCTTTTAAATCCAAAATTATTGATGTTGCATGATAGTGATTTAAAATTTCCTTGTTATTCAAGATGTAATTCCTCAAATTAGCTTGGAGATATTATTTAGCAACCTGAAATAATAGAAGATTACGCTACAAAATATGAGCATTTCCAGCAATGGTTATTATAGTAAAAATATAGAGTAGACATCAAGGCTATTATGATTTTAAAATTCTAATTTATTTTTTATTTTTTAGATATATGATTTTTATGGATTTTTTCATTCTAGGATTGGTGCATAGGCAACAAAATTTTCCACACGGTGGGTACAAAAAATTGTTGGTAAAACAACTTTTCTTAAGGACATATTAGTTTATTTTCACCAATGCTCCCGGACTATGTCCCTCCTCTTTGTGATGGAGAGGATACTATATATTGAATTTAGATAAAATAAATATCATGGGTGGAATTGAAGTTAGAGATCACACATGAATACTCCACTAGACCTACGGAAAATTGTTTACACCTAGTGCAAGAGTGGAATTTCCTGTAGAGGTGAGGTAAATGGAGTAAGATATTTAGGAGATAAGGGTTAATATTTTAAATAGGAACTAGCAGAGTTTCAAAAACATTAACAATAATTAATCCACACTCAATAATAATAAAATATATTTTCTAACAATGACAAGATGCCAACAAATCATGGAAAAATAATTTCATTAATCCATTCATAAAAGTTACTAATACCTTCCTTGGTTGTACACAATTATCATGTGCATAAATATGAGAAATAGAGAGATAGAGGAAACATAGAGAAAATGAATGGAATAATACTATATTTTTCTTAATTCTTAGTGGTGTAATAACTATCTACTTAGAGACTAACAATTAAAAACAATTTAGGCTGAGGGAACCATCCAAATATATATCTTTACAAAAATACCTTTCATCTACCCCCCACACGACATTTCACTTACCCTTATAACTTGTGACCTTTCACATTCCTAGGAAAGACAAGTGATTCTCTTTTTATTAATTAAAGAGAACTCATTACAATGTTTAACTATAGGTCAAATTTAAATGAATAAGACAAAAGGTTAAAAGTGCCTTCTCATTGAAGAATTGTAACATGTGACAAAAATGAAGTAGGAGAGAATAATGGGGGAGAAGATCATGTCGATGAAGAGGAATACATTTTTGATGAGGATCCGCAAACAAATGATGTTTGTGGGACTGATGTTGGTATGATGTCCTCGTAGGTGTTGTCATTGATGCAAAACCACATTAATTACAAAGTGAATGTTCTATGATAATTTCATGATGATTTATGTTGTTATAACATGATGGTTCAGATGTGTTTGAGCTATTACAGCGGGATTTTATGATGCATGCTTGCTCTTGCAAGCCTATACAGGTACCAAAAAGGTGTAGATTGATAGTGTAATATTATTGGTTACTTGGGAAGAATTTTGGCATGTTTGATAGCATGATTTTAGGGTTCTTGAGCACCCATAGTAGTGGCATAGTGTCGGTACAGGTGTTTCACCATGTTATAGGTGTTCATCGAGAGATGGTATAACAACTATGATGTGTGATAGAATAGATTGGATTCATTTGAGCTCATGTATTCATGATATAAGGCATATAATGATGAATTAGGTATGTTTGGGTAATTTTTAGAGGTTTTAAGTTCACTTCTTGCATTGTTTCAGTTGGTACTACTTGGTACTATGAGGATCTAGCATGCAAGAATAGGTAAGTCTTAATGAATAGAGAGATTGAGAAATGGTATTGAAATTATGATGATTGGAGATCTTACTGTGATGTGTCATAGTACTCTCATAAAAAATATAGGTACCCGTGATGTGAATTTTGCAAGATATGACTATTTTGGTGAGATAGGGTCAAGAACAGGTGAAAATCAAGCTCAAAATGCAACTTCAGATGCTTGTTGTGAAAAGTGTGCTTTGCATGGAAAATTGTGAATTTTAGGGAATATTATAAGGTGATTATATAAGGTTTTAAAAAAATAATAAAGTTGTTTTATCATCACATTTTGATGAATGAATGTTAAGAAGGTAAAGACATAAAAAACCCTAGTTAAACCCTAGCTAAGAGTAGTTTCCAAAAGATAAAGTATATTGAACATTTTTTGATTGAAAGTGAAAATGTGGTGATTTAATGTTCTAGAGGAATCCTCAGGATTTCTAGAAATGTATGGTTGAGGTCATGATAATATGTTGGCCCCACCTAAAAAATATCAATTTCTGGAGAATAATGTTTTAGGAAAATATGGTACAAAAGAGTAGTATAAAAAAATGATTTTGCATGATGTATAGTGTTTTTATTAATGTACATGGTGTTTTGAGGCTCAAATAGGTTGACTTGTCAAAGGGTAGTTTTGGGGTCTCAAATAACAAGGTTCAGTGTTTTCACTATAACTTGAGCTATAAGTGGATTTGTTAGATGATTAAAGTTGTGTTTGAAATTATATTCAGAGATATTTAAATTTATATATGGCTTGAATCATGATGAGGTGATCTGGTAGGATTTCCAGGGAATTATTTTAGTAAGAAGGTTTTTGGCAGTTTAGGACAAGATCTGTTGTTTAAGTTTGATGTCATTTGAAGAATGATATGGAATGGTGATGCTTTATATCACTTGGAGAGTGAAAATGGATTGATTTGGAATCTAATGAATCTATTTTAAGGTATTTAATGCATGCATAATTGATTTTATGTGCTAACATTTGGAAATAACATTTTTGGCAGGTTGATCTGGAGAAGGAAAATGTTGTTGTGGTTTGAAGATAACGATTTTTCATGACTTATAACTTGGTTATAAGTGTTATAAATGCTATGAAATTTATTTTTAGTGGTTACATGAAATATTTTTTTCAAGTGAAATTAATTTGGTGATTAGATATGAAGATTATAGGGTGCTGAAGGGTGAAGGAAACAACTTTTTTGAGATTTGTAAAGGGAATTGGGCCCAGTAAATGAAATAATTTTATTGGTTGATTGATATTAATTGAAACCATGTCTTAATATTTTATGATATTTTAATCATGTATGATGTTTCATGTGTCATGACAGAGTATGGTGCTCATGTTAGGGCAATTTTAGGATTGTGCCCATGGGGTTTTGATCCATTTTTGACACATGTAATGAGGGTTTTGGCTACGAATACCTATATGGGTCATATGTAACTGTTGTAATTCAAATTTTTGAATGTTATAAATTTTTTTGGGTCAAATTTATCATGAAGGACTGGACTATTTTTTTTGGAAGGAAGAAAAAAATATTTAAGTGCTTGTTTGGTTCATTTTTGAAGTAGTGCTCTTGGAGGGAAGGTGTGCGATCTAGAGAGCAATATTTTGTAGGTATGAGATAATTATTTGAAGGATAAGAAATATAATGATAGGTTGAATAATATAAAATAACATGAGAGAAAGATGATAGATAAAATAAATAAGAAGAAAGAGAAAATTTGATGCCCCGGGGTATGAGCTAGGGTTTATGAGCTGAATACACGATCTCCATCAGTTTTGGAAGAAGAATTTTGAGAGATAAAACATCTTCAGGTGGCTGAGTTGGTGTTTAGTCTTCTTTAGGGTAGTTTATCCTTTTTTTGGAGTGGGTGCTTCACTAAATTAGGGGTTGGTACTCTTTGTAGGGTTTGTGCTCTACTAAACTAGGGGTTGGTTATACACTAAATTACATTGCTTTGAATAATATACGAAGAGTTTTAGTGGAGTTTCTTCCCCATGAGTTTTTCCCTCCTACATATGGTTTTCTTATGTTGAATACTTTACTTTCTTTCTCTTGTGGTTGATTTTGTGTATCTTAATAAGTACATATGTTCATGGATGTTGCATATACAATCTAATGGATGAATATATGGTTTAGTAAATGAAAAGAAATTTATTGAAGGACTGATTCAACCACCCCTCTTATTCCCTTGTGCTTTTAACAAATGAACTTGGGAAAAAAATTTCATCCTTGAACTCCTTGCTGAAGTGAGCTGTTACGGGTGCCAATTTTTCTTCCCGAGGGATGTGCATGAAGATCAAGGCATTGATCCAAGTCTCATAATTAGTGTTGATGGTTTTGAGTTTCTTGAACCAAGTTTAATTCTCTTTAGTAGTGTTAGATATAACACACCTAATTTTAGTAAGTCACTCTAAGGTTTCCTCATTGAAGGGGAAGGGATCTGCTACCTCTTTCCTGACCAACTCCTCAAATGGCTTAAAAATATCTTTCAATGAGGAATTATCATTCACTCGAGGTGATCCAATATTATGCACTTCATTTATTATGTTTTCCCACATATTTGAAGTGAGATCTTCATAAGTATCAAGTTCCTCAAGAGAATTGTTCATTATTTCGTATCGGGAAACCAAAATTTAAGATTAAATTGGAGACATATTCTCAATTATAGAATTGAGCACATTTTTTCCTACCAACATAGAGGAATCAAGTTTACCCATATCTGTCATGAATGAAAGCACTTGGTCCTAGTGAGACTTTTCCTTTTGAATTTTATCATAAGTCATTCTTACCTTCATGATGGTGGAAAACACAAAATAAAACAACAAAATTATCTCAGTAATTTTTTTTCCTTTCTCAAGGACATTGTTAACCCACTTGTCATTAGACCATCCTTTCTTTGAGTGGCCTTGCACCTTCTTGATTGAATCAATGTCAAAGACTCTGATTGAGGTAAAATATTTGATAGGGAGAGATGATGTGGGAAAAGGATCTATGAATGAATGAAAAAATCAAGTGAGAGTTATCACATGTTCTTCTAACCGTCCAATCTTCCCTTTGTGCTCTTTAGTTTTTATAAGAAGCAAAAAAAACCTTAAACAAATGAGAATCCCCTTCATGTTTCTTTATTACTAAGGGAATTTTTTTCATCTCATATTTTGATGGATTCATTTGCTCAATGTGATTTATTACCTTTTGTCGAGAAACATCTAGATATTGATTTCCAAAGACACCACTAAAAAATCGAGAAGTTGTCTTTTCTTTCTTAACTCATTTGGCCTTCACTGTATGTAGATGGATTGAAAGTATGGAACTAAATATTGATGCAAAATTCTCTTCTCACTTTTGATCATCTCTTAAATCCACGAAAAAATATCTATTTTTATAGTTTCAACACTAGGCATGATTTTAGTCTCCATCTCATGACAAGGGGTTACCTCCTGGACTTGGTGATTTGGCTCGATAGTGAATGAAGAAATGATTAGAGACTGATGTGGAACCTAAGGTTGAGAAGGATATATCTCTCCTTTCTCTAGATATTTGTCAAGGTCCCAAATTTATTTACCTTCTTGTGTAAACTTGTATAGTGAGAACCGTCAGTATCTATATTTTTCCTTTTCACGGGCTCTCTTGAGTGAGGACTTACAGTCTTCTTAGATTACTTTAGAGATGAGAGATGAGATGATTACTATTTCTATGTTTGGATCACCACTACGGTTATTTTTCCGATATCTTCTAACTCACAAACACTTTATGAGACTGGTGGGAGAGGTGAATACTTCACTGCTTAGTATTTAGGATCAAACAAATCAATTTCATCATCTTCCACACCTTCTGTGAAATAATAAAAATTGAATCTCCTCATTTAGTTAATGGTCATCCACATGTGATCTCATTTCCTTACCTCAAATTCATCCAAGCATGTTTACCGAATAATATTTAATCTAGGGAAAATGGTGCAACTTAGGGAGATTGAATGTGTCAGGGTTTCTTTAGATGTGAAAATCATCCCTATATGTGTATGAATAAAGACTCAAGGAAGAAAATGAAGCTTCAATATTTGAGGCATATGTGACACATTTTCAAGAGTAAATACCAAGAGAGATGGGGAAAGACACACCTTTCCCCCTGCATTTTCTGCACCTATTATAGATCTGTTGGTGATGAAATTTTTCAGGTGGACAAACTTTTGGATTCCTTTCCAATGCTCTGGGAATCTAATTCCCTCTACTTAACCAGTGCAGCTGACGTATATGCATGCACAAGAAAGCGTGGAGATTTGTGGTGGCCTTTCGATCGGGGATCCAACAGGGGCACTCCACTGACCTTGTGACAAAGCTAACAATCTATTACTAGGGAATAATTTTTCTAAAAGTAGGAAAGGGAGTGGGAATAGAGGTAAGAAAACTAATTTTGTAGGTATAAAATCAGATTCCTACACACACACTATTTAGAAATTTCAACTCATGCATTTATGATAAGAAACTACTCTACAAATGGCAACAAGATGAGATAAGATTGCGACCTCAATGTTTCTAAAATTTCCTCATCAAAGAGGCTAAAACATCCTTCTTCTTGTATTGATTCTTAAAAATAATTTGTACATAATGTGGGAATGGAAGAAATTTGAAAATGGAGGAAAGTAGAAGAAAATAGCTATCTCCTTTGCTTTCTCTAAGTACAATGCACTCGTGAGTTTACAAGATCAATTGCCGACCATTACAATGGTGTGAAGAATACATTAAATATCTTGCAAGAAATAGTTACAACTTCTTCTTTGTTAGCAAGAAACAGCTTACAATATTTTCAACCATTTGCATCCATTTAGATTCTTGATTTGTGAAGAAATGCCAATGATAGGGAAAAACTAGACTTTTCATAATGCAACCGTCACACTCATTTTGTAACTTTGAATTTGAACCATTCATCTTGGCTTTGAAACTTTAAACCAGAGTCGTCCATGTAGGAGAAATTTACGGGAGTGGGCACGGAGGATGCCTTTTGTATTTTGTGACTTTATAGAGATTTCACATTTTTTACATTTTTGGTCCACCCTTCTGCTTTTGATATAATCCTAACACGTGGCTTCACTTGAATGGATACAGATTCGCGGGTCACTTTTATAATTTTTTCCTTTTTTAATGCGGGCTCAAAAACACAAATTGCTCTGCCAGCCTGCCTCCCCGCTTTGACCTTCGATGCGGGCTTAATATTTGACTTTTTCCTTGGCGTGGGTGGGGCTGCGGGTCACTTTTTAACTTTAAGCCCCTTTCATGAAAACTAAGCTCAAATTCTCAAATCTCCCCAATGGCCCACTTCCTCACTTTGACTCTTTTGATGTGGGCTCAACATTTGACTTTTTCCCTCTTGGAAACAAGGCTCAAATTCTCAAATCTCCCCAACGATCCGCCTCCCCACTTTGACTCTTTTGATGCGGGCTCAACATTTGACTTTTTCCTCATAGCATGATCAGGATTACGGGTCACTTTATGACTTTTACCTTTTTTCAATGTGGGCTTAAAAACACAAATTTCTTCGCTAGCTCACCTCCCACTTTGACCTTTGATGCAGGATTAATATTTGACTTTTTCCTTAGCGTGGGTTGGGCTGCAGGTCACTTTTTAACTTTAAGCCCCTTTAATGAAAACAAGGCTCAAATTCTCAAATCTCCCCAACGGCCTGCTTCACCACTTTGACTCTTTTGATGTGGGCTCAACATTTGATTTTTTCCCTCTTGGAAACAAGACTCAAATTCTCAAATCTTGCCAATGATACGCCTCCCCGCTTTGACTCTTCAACGATGGACTCAAGATTTGACTTTTTCCTCATGCCATGATTGGGGTTGTGGGTCACTTTATGAACTTTCACCTTTTTTACAAAGAGGATCAAAACCTCAAAATTTTCCACCAACTCACTTCCAATTATAAATGTCCACGCACCCATGGATAATGGAACTAAAATTGTATGGGGAAGAAAATGCCCGTCATTCACGACTATGTAAAAAATGCAGAGAAGAAGAAAACTCCACCATTTCGTGCCTGATTTTCAAATTTCTTTTGCAAACCAAGGAATTGAAAACAATACAAGGTTTGACGATCCATGGCCATAGAAATATTGACAATTTCATTCAAATGAGGACAACAATAAAATTTTCACACATCTAAATAGGAAAATGGAAAATTTATAAAAACGTGCAGACTGGAGAGTTTAAACAACTTCAAAGCATGAATTTCTCTATCTTTTCAGACTTCCAACTTTACTTGAACACTCCTAGAGGGTTTAAGTTCAAAAATTTTGAATTTTATTTTTAAAATGAGGGGGGTATTTTGAGGGTGACAACAGCTAGCTCTAGCTTGGGGACATGACATGGATTGAGCATAGTGAAGACATGACATGGGAATCCAGAATCTCAATCTCTAGACCCTATAATTCATTGACTAGTGCCTTATCCATTTTGGCTTGTAGAGTCATGTACAAATTCAAGAATGAAAGATTAGAAGAAGGAAATACACAAACACACAACGGGAATGAAACACATGACACACAATAGAAGGGGAAAAAACCACACAATGGAAAGGGAAACACACCTATAGTACAAGGTGGGGAAACAAACATCTTTCACTAATGATACAATTTCAAGTATTGCCCACTCTGAGGCAATTCCAGTGGCGTTCCATCTAGAAATGAGAGAATAAAATTGTTCTCGCCACAAGCTTCACAAATTTGGAATGGGTCGAGCCATAATGAATCAAACTTTCCATGGCTGCCTTTTGTTTCTCTTCTCTTGTCCCATAGTAGGATGACGTCTCCAAATTTGAATTCTCTTTCCTTGGACTTCTTATCAAAAATATTTTTTACTTTTAATTGGTGCTCCCTAATGTGATCCACCACTTGGAGTCTATTTTCTTCCATCTTCTCAAGAAAGAGGATCCTCTTGTCATTGGAATCCTTGTAATGACCATCTTCTATTGCCTGTAGCAGCTTAAGAGCTGGCATCTCGATCGTGAGAGGAATTTCTGCTTCAAATCCATATAGTAGTTGGAATGGTGACATACCTATTGCCTTCTTGGGAGTGATCCTATCTTCCCACAATGCATCATATAAAATTTTGTGCCAATTCCTTTGATTCTCATTTACAAGATTGTAGACAATGGTCACAATGTTCTTGTTGCTTTATTCGACCTGTCCATTTCCTTGTGGATAGTAGTTAGAAGAATGAGATAGGGATATTTCATAGCTATAACAAAACTCGGTCAGCTCTCTTGAAGAGAAATAGGTACCATTATCTGCTACAATCTTATGTGGCACTCCGAAACGGACTATGATATTCTCCTTAATGAAGTTGCATAATGTTTTAGTGTTGGCTTGTTTGGTAGGAATGGCTTCTACCCATTTGGTGAAGTAGTCTATTACTGTGAGTACATAGGTGTGCCCCGTGCTTGAGTGAGGGTTCAGAACACCAATGAAGTCCAGCCCCCACTATTGAAAAGGTTCTTCAATAACCATAGGCTTGAGTGGTAATGCAACGATTCATGGTCTTCCAACGAATTGTTAGCATGCTTTGCATTTAGAAACCCAATCTTGAGTATCTGCAAAGATGGTGGGCCAATAATACCTTCATCAGAGGATCTTGTGTGTAATGACCATTGGTAAAAAATATCCACCACATGCTTGGTCATGGTATGCTTTAAGCAACTTTTCTTGTTTCTCTTTATCTACGCACCTGACGAAACAACCATCCAGGCCTCTTTTGTAAAGCGCATGATTCCATATTACAAATTTAGCTACCTTTAGCTTGAGTGTTCTCCTTTTCTTGTAATCAAGATGGGGAGGGAATTCTCCATAAGTCAGGTAATACGTAATATTGACATACCACTCATAAGTAGTGGTGACAAAGATAACCTATGGGTTGTCTTCTGAGAAAGTTGATCAAGCAGAGTTTTTTTCGTCATATTGAAATTTGAGTTTTTTATCTTCAACAATCAACTTACACAAGCCATTTCCCCTTACCAGATTAGAGGTTCAAATCTCCAAGTCATATTATTGAGTATTTGCAATCCAATTTCCTCTTTTAGCTTTGGGATCATGTTGTGTCAAGATGGACTTGATTGCACTTCCAGGGACCATCACCACCATATGGGAATTGAGGATGTAAAACTTGAAGTTTTTTACAGCCTTGACCATGGCATAGGAATGCTTCTCCAATTGGCTATATTTTAGCTCATAATTTTTCAAAGTATAACTCATGAAAGCAATAGGTGCTTCCACACCTTCATCATTTTTCTGAACGAGAATAGTAGAAAGTGTATGTTCTGATGCATAACAATACATGATGAATTCTTTGTTAAAATCTGGAGATACAAGAGTCAGAGCCTTGGAAATGGATTTCTTGATCTCTTTGAATGTTGTCTTCCCTTCATTGTTCCATTTGAATTTTTCTTGTGGTTTCATCATGGAAGTGATGTGCTTCATCAACTCAACAAACTCACACACAAAATTATGAAGAAAGTTCACCTTTCCAAAGAATGAATGAATTCCATTCTTGCTTGTGGGCAGGGATAATGCTTGAATGGGTCTAATCCTCTCAGGATTAATGTGTGCTGCATGTTTATTCATAATTTTCCCCAATAAATTACCTTCTGTGACTCCAAAAATGCACTTTTTTGGATTTAGTGATATGCCATGTTTCTTATACCTTGCAAGTACCTATTCTAAGTGATAGATATGATCTCCCCTCTTCTTTAAAAATACTGTGAGATCATCAAGATATATGACAATGCAATGCTTCAGATATTTGAAGGCCAAATCCATCACCCTTTGGAATGTAGCTTCTACATTGATTAGGCCAAAAGGCATTCTGCTATAGGAAAAAGTGCCCCAAAGTGTTGTAAAGGTTGTCTTGGTGTGGCCCTCCTCTGCCACTTTGATTTGATTATATCCCAAGAATCCATCAAGTAATGAAATAATTTCATATCCAGTGACTGCTTGCAAGATATGATCCATGATAGGAAGAGGATAATTTTCCTTTAGTGATGTGTGGTTCAGGTTGTGAAAATCTACACATATCCTTATTTCACCATTCTTCTTCCGCACTAGCACAATGTTAGCCACCCACATTGAATGGTGGATGGGAAAGATGATCCTTGCATTAAGCATCTTTGTTACCTCCTCCTTGATGGTATCAACAATATTTGGGTTGTACAGCCTTTTTTTCTACCTGAAGGGCTTAACACCCCGCTTCAAAGGAATTGAGTGATGCATTTCCTTTGGCTGGAAGGATTTGAGTTCATCATAAGAGTAGGCCAAGACATCTGAGTATTTCTTGAGTAATGTAAAAAACCTTCTTTTTTCTTCAGATGAGCAACATTTTTCAATATAGACCATCCTTGGCTCCTCCGGGGTACCAATGTTTTCTTTATCAAAATCATTTGGGCACCGAGAAGATTGCTTTTATTTCTTTTGAATGAATCTGTCATGCTTGTCAAAGAGGTCTTATAAAGAGACTAGGCCTTTGGGAATTTTGTTCCCTTTAAATTTTATTACTCCCTCATCACCAATCCCTTCAATTCATTCTTTATCTTCTTTGTGGAATGCTTCTCAGTGTGGATTTTCACCTCCTTCGAAGAAGAGATTATTGAAATTATCCCTTTTCTCTAAAAAGGATAGAATTTGGTTATCATCATTGAATACTTGCCAATGATTTGCATTGTCTGGTTCACTAGGCCTGAATACCATTTCAATGATAACTTTGTCTTTACCAAAAGAAGGATGAGGTGACACTAGGGAAGCTGACACTCCAAGAGAATTAGCCTTTTCATTATGTTCCCTTGGAATAGCTTCAATGGAAAATGCATCAAAAGATTCAATGCAGTCCCAAACTCTGTTTCTATAATGCTGAAGTCTTGGATTCTTCACTTGATATTGTTAGCGGACCTACTTTACTACAACCTCTGCATCACCTTGGCATCTCAATTTCTTGATTCCCATGTCCTTTGCTGTACTCATGCCTAATAGTAGTGCTTCATACTCTAACAAATTATTTGTATTATCAAATTACAGTTTGTAGGCAAATGGGTAAAACTCATTGGAAGGAGAGTAAAATACTACACCAGCTCCTGAGCTCGCACTGGAATGACTACCATAAAATTCAATTGTCCAAATTTTAATTTCCTCTTCCTCCATGAGAAGTGGCAATTTCTCCTCTTTTTTTGATGCGAGGAAGTAGTTTCCTAGGCCACAATCTTGAAAGAGAATGTTTGCATTCGGATCATCAAAATTTCCTACTATGAACTTCATCTTTCTTACTGGTAGTAACTTATTCATCTCACATTTTATTGGGATAGCTGTAGATGACCAATCCATTAGTATGTCTCCACCCAGGTCTCTGCAGAAACTCCTACTCAATAGAAAATCGAAGGATGTTGGGTTGTTTTCTACCAGTATGGTTAGGAGCACATTCTTGTTTGGAAAATCAGCTAGTGCTACCTATGCATCTTTGATTCTTCCTACCAATGGCACTTGTTTGGATTCCATTGAGTAGCATGTTCCATTTACCTGGGTCAAGGTGAGGTCTAGAGAATTTGCAACTTTGGCTAACATCACATTATCTGAGGTTCTGGAATCTATGATACAATTATTTAGTTGGAAGCCTTTAGTGAGGAGTGACAGGTAGAAAGGTTCAAACCTATTGGTTTTGGAGGCACTGAGGGCTAGAAGGTTTTGGGAATGTGGTGTGGATGGTGTGGGTAGTAAGCCTTTATAATTAGGAGTCGAGGATATAGGGTTAACACCATGAACTGCATTAATGAACTTGTCAAATTGGGTAGGGTGTGTTTGTAGGTATTCTATTTCTTAGAGCTAGACTTTGGTTTTGCTTACATGTTACACAAAGTCAAATGGGGTTATGGTGAGCAAGGAAGAGGTTCCAAAAATGGAGGAAGATTTACATGGTAGAGGATTTACTACTTTGGGTGTTGAATTCTCCTTTTCAGGTGTACAAATTGGCTTGGAAGGGGGTGAGGGTGTAGCTTTTGATTGAACCTTAGATGTTTTTATAGGAAAAAAATTTAAAGGAGAATTATTCTTAGCAACTTTTGAGCTAGGAGAAGAATTAGATGACTTACTTGACATAGTAGCATGATTCCTGACAACTAGTGAGTCTGGTTTTTCTTTGGTTGAATCCATAAAAGGTGGTAATGGTGATCCTATGGTGATGATTTTATTTTGTGTGACCTTTGGAGGAGAATATTCCTTATTCTTCTATCCCTTACCACAACCGTTGAGGATGAAGCACCTTTCTTGGATTATGTACAAGTGAAAACAACACATGAGAGACTTGGAGCTTCTTCATCATCCTCATCTTCATCATCAATGTACTCAATTAGGCCATTTTACATATCAACTTCCTCGACCTCAAGATAGTTTTCATAGTCTTCCATATTTTCTTCTTTATTTTCATCAATTTATGCTTCCTCCTCTAGCTCTTTGGTGTCACAAATAGCATTGACTGGTGGTGCTTCAAGAGCAAGCTGAGGAGGAGGTGGGGAAATCCTTGGCCTATATAGAGGGTTTGATTTCCTTGAAGCATTCCGCATTATGATCTGAGATAGCTACTTCTTCAAGGAAACCAAGTCACTTTGCATTTTTTGGAACATCGTATCGGTGGTGACAAAGTTTGAATTCTGACCCTTTTACTTTCCATTGGGGCTTTTCAACTTTTTGAAAAGGATTAGATCATCATCAGTTTCTATTGCATAGTCTTGGGCTTGCCTTAATGTTCTTGGTTGGGCTCTTTTGAGGAAGAAACCTACTTCTGATGGTAAAGCGCTGATGAAAAACCTCTTCAAATTATTTTCAAGATGCACCACATCTTCAGGGATCCTTCTTATCACTCTATCGTATCTTACTACAAAATAACTCATTGATTCAAAGGTTTCTTTATTCATTTGTACCAATTAGACCAAAATATATTGACAATCTTCTGTGCTCTTGAACCTGTGTTTGAATGCACTTCTTTTATCCTCCCAATAGGTGACAGACCTCGGGGGTAGCATGTAGAAGCATTCGGAAGCTTTCTCTTGAAGTGAATCCATAAAGAGTTAGACTTACACATCTTCATCCTCAACACCTAACACATTGCAAGTAGTGATAAAAGCTACTACATGCTATTTAGGGAGTTGAGAACCATCCCCTCTAAATTTTGGGAAGTTTTTTCTCGAGCCTCTCAATAGCTCATGGAGTGGTTGAGAAAGAGCCAATGGACCGGTGTTTCCTCCCCATGGTACATTAGGCATATGGGCCTCATGATCATGTTCACACTCATAATCATGATCCCCAATTTTATTTCTATTTCTAGCTTCCAACCTTACTAAGGCTGTGGATTCTGCTACTGCTCTTTCATCTGCCTCATCTTAAAGTCTCTCGATTTCTTCGAGTTGAGCTCTTATTTCTTCATCGGCTCTTGCTTTTATTTCTATAGCTTCTTCTTCGGTCTCCATGTCAATGAAGTCTACAAGGTTCTCATTGACTTATGGAAATTCACCATCCAAAGGATTAGAAACACTTAGGTTCCCAACGTGACCGGTCACTTTATAAGGAAGCCTCTAGATTCTGAGTAGCTCTTATCTCCTTCGAAGTTCCTCAAAAATAGGATCCATTTTTCCTCATTTATCTGTTACCGGGTGTATCTTCTATCTGCCAACTTGAAAATATATGCTCTTCTTTGTGGTCCTGGAATTTGTCTTTGCCTCTCTAATTCAGCAGCACGTTCTTCTTCAAGGTCTAGAATTCTCGTGACAATGAAGTAGTGATTGACACTTTATCTATTATGCCAAATAGCTTCCCTCAAATCTGAAGCAACATCTTCTTAGATGTGGAAGAGAAATTTGGGTCTTTCAACAGGAGGGTTTCCCACAATAGTTATGATTTGAATCCATGTGGCTCATATAGCCATTCAAATTCAAGAAATTTTTCTCTTTTTTGAATTTTGAATTTTCTGACCTTGCAGTCACATTCAGGTGCAGATGTTGCTAAATTTTCCCCATGGTGTGCACTAAAAACTATTGGCAAGGAAATTTTTCAGGTGGAAAAACTTTTGGATTCCTTTCCAAAGCTCTGAGAATCTAAGTCCCTCTACTTAACTGGTGTAACTATCGTATATGCATGCGTGAGAAAGCGTGTATTTTTGTGGTGGAATTTCAACTGGGGATCCAACAGGGGCACTCCAGTGACTGTGCAGTAAAGCTAGAAATCTCTTACTGGGGAAGTCTGAAACTGGGAAAGGGAGTGAGAATAGAGGTAGGAGAACTAATACTGCAGGTAGAAAATTAGATTCCTACACACACACAAGTTAAAAATTTCAACAGATGCATTTAGGAGAAGAAACAACTTTGTAAATGGAAACAAGATGAGATAAGATTACAAACTCAAAGTTTCTAAAATATCCTCATTAAAGAGGTTACAAAATCCTTCTTCTTGTATTGATGCTTAAACAAAAGTTGTACATAATGTGGGAATGGAAGAAATTTGAGAATGGAGGAAAGTAGAAGAAAATGGCTATCTCCTTTTCTTTCTCTAAGTACAATGCACTCGTGAGTTTACAAGATCAATTTCTGACCATTACAATGGCATGAAGAAGCCATTAAATATCTTGCAAGAAACAGTTATAACTTCTTATTTGTTAGCAAGAAATGGTTTACAATCTTTTCAATCATTCACGTCCATTCAGATTCTTGATTCGGGAAGAAATTCCAGTGGCGGGGAAAAACTAGACTTTTCATAATGTATTCGTTACACTCATTTTGTAACTTTGAATTTGAACCATTCATCTTGCATTTGAAACTTTAAACCAGAGTCATCCACATGGGAGAAATTTACTGGAGCGGGCGCGGAGGATGCCTTTTGAATTTTGTGACTTTATAGAGATTTGGCATTTTTTTACATTTTTGGTCCACCCTTCTACTTTTGATATAAGCCTGAAACGTGGCTTCACTTGAGTGGAGACAGAGTCGCGGGTCACTTTTATAATTTTACCTTTTTTCAATGCGGACTCAAAAACACAAATTGCTCTACCATCCTACCTCCCCACTTTGACCTTCAATGCAGGCTTAATATTTGACTTTTTCCTTGGCGTGGGCAAGGCTACGGGTCACTTTTTAACTTTAAGCCCCTTTAATGAAAACAAGACTCAAATTCTCAAATCTTCCCGATGGCCCACTTCCCTGCTTTGATTCTTTTGATGTGAAATCAACATTTTACTTTTTACCTCTTGGAAAAAAGGCTCAAATTCTCATATCTCCCCAATGATCCACCTCCCTACTTTGACTCTTTTTATGTGGGCTCAACATTTGACTTTTTCCTCAGCATGATCAGGGCTTTGGGTAACTTTATGACTTTTACCTTTTTTCAATGTAGGCTCAAAAACACAAATTGCTCTGCCAGCCCACCTCTCACTTTGACCTTTGACGTAGGCTTAATATTTGAATTTTTCCTTGGCATAGATGAGGCTATGGGTTACTTTTTAACTTTAAGCCCCTTTAATGCAATCAAGGCTTAAATTCTATAATCTCCCTGATGGCTCACTTCCCCACTTTGACTCTTTTGATGTGGGATCAACATTTGATTTTCTCCCTATTGGAAACAAGGCTCAAATTCTCAAATCTCCCCGATGATCTACCTCCCCACTTTGAATCTTCAATGATAGGCTCAAGATTTGACTTTTTCCTCATAGCATGATCGAGGCTGCGGGTCGCTTTATGAATTTTCATCCTTTTTTAAAAAGAGGCTCAAAACCACAAAGTCCTCCAATGACCCAATTCCAATTAGAAATGTCCACGTACCTATGGACAATGGAGCCAACATTTGACGGGAAAGAAAATGCTCGTCATTCACGATTATGGAAAAAATGTAAAGAAGAAGAAAAATCCACCATTTTGCTCCTGATTTTCAAATTTCTTTCACAAACCAAGGAATTGAAAAAATACAAGGTTTGATGATCCATGGCCATAGAAATATTGAAAATTTCATTCAAATGAGAACAAAAATAAAATTTTCATGTGTCTAGACAGGAAAATGGAAAATTTATCAAAACGTGCATACTAGAGAGTTTAAACAACTTCAAACCATGAATTTCTCTATCTTTTCATACTTCCAAATTTACTTGAAAACTCTTGGAGGGGTGAGCTCAAAAATTTTGAATTTGACTTTAAAAATGAGGGGGGTGGATTTTTAGGGCAACAACAGGATCTAAAGAAACTTCCTACATATCTCGAACATCACTATTTTTTCACTAATATAACTAGATAGATTGAAAGGAGTGAGGTCAAATCCTAAAACCATAATATAGGAAAATGTGGAGAACTGAGTGATGTAACATCCATAAATTTTTATCAATGTTTTAGCTTGAGAATATAACCTTAGTTATGGGTTGCATTCTACCAATCATATGAAAAATGCATCATTAACCCTGGAAAAATGATTATTACTTTCTTTGAGAGTGAGTTGATGGTACCTTTCATAAGTTGGTGATATTTGAGAAACATTTTGTGTAAGAGTTAGAAATTTAAATGGCCTCGTGCTAGTAAGAGTATACATTAGATGTGAGGTCATTTTGAATTTCTTTGAAACCAAAAACTAGAGCAACTGATGGTGAAGGTTGTCGCTTATGATTTGTCCCCAATTAATCACCTGGTTTCCCTGGGTGGAAACAAGGATGAATTGTGCCATCCAGTCTTAAAATTCCTTTGTCGTCTTCTCACCCATTATCCTACTTAACAAGATGATTTCATCTAAATAACCCTCGTGAAAATCACTTAACAAGGTTTTTGGAATATAAGAGGGTTTCCTACCTTGTTTTAACCACGATCCCAGTAATAATCCCTAGAGGTATGATTCTATTTTTTAACCACTCATGATATGTAACCTCTTTCTATATTATGACAATGTTGTTGCCAATTGGAGTCTTTATACATTGTAAATGTCTTAATGGGTAGGAACAACAGGGATGGAATTATTATCTTTCCTCACTATTCTGGAATCCATCTCTTAGTGTCAAGACCATGCTAGCAATAATTATGTAATATTTACTAAAAAAGTATGGCCTCTTAATACAAACAACTCGCTTGCAAAAATATTCTCTATGACAGGTTCTCTCGGTCCTCCGAGCATCCTACATTTTAAGTCATATATGTCCATGTGAGTGAAATTAGTGTCACCCACACCTATCTAGTTAGTGGCCAATGTCAAAATAGTTTCCATACTATGTAATTTTAATTTCATGATCTCAAAATTCAAGAAGATGAGTGAAAATGGATCCAATAACAAATTTCTACACAAGAGTTTGAAACTTTCTATTTTCGGCAAGTAGATCCAGGAGCTAGTTATTTTGGGAATTTTGGTCAAGTTTGCACAAATATTATTCTATGAATCTCCTAACACACTTATAATACTTCCAATGAATATTATTTACTATTTTTATAAAGTTTCTATTTTGGAACATTTGTTTTTTGAAAAATGTTATATTTAGAAAGTTGCCCGATTTTCTTTGTTTGTTGTATCTCACTGTTTTTAGATATACTAAATGTTAAGATTTATTTATTTCAATAAAATTACTGTTTTAGCATATAATTATTTAGAATATATGTTATTTTTAGTAAGTGAACTGATCGTTGCTTGATCGAGAATAAACAACCATCATTTTCATTTTTTAGAATACACGCTCCACATTTTTATTTTTGTCATTCCACGCTTGAGTCTAGTCCATAGACACGTCTTCTTCTACACTCTACATACATATCAGGTATGCATCTCTATATAATTTATGTTACCAATATTTTTTCTCACATACATAAAGTGGGGGCCAAATGTAGACACAAAATTATGCATTTTTCACATAACTTGGCTCGATCTTATACTACTATTTAGAAGGTTCTCAAGTAGATAAAGTACTAGTTAATCCCACCTTTTGGCCATCTTTATTTCATATCTTATTTCATCATTCCCACATATTTTATTCCACTTATCCATTCATTTCACAACTACCCCATCATTCTAGCCCAAAGTCATGGTGCCCTAGCCTGTATTGGGGCGCCCCGGGGCACCCCCGGTCCCACTATGGATGACTTATCTATGCACATCCTTTTTCACTTTTCTTGGGGGAATTTATAGCTATTTTCAGCCTTATCCTTTTCTCAGTCATCCTTGTTGGCATTAATTATGAAATAAATCTTGAGATCCCTATAAATATAAAGCTATAATGTCATAATGAGGGTCATAGGTCATAACATTACACACTACTATCACTCCATCTAGAGTTACATCCATTGCATCACTTGTATCTGCATAGTTATATGCATCAAGGATAGGAGATATTCATCACATAGACTACATAGGGGGAGGGATTTTATTCTATTCCATGCATACATGCTATTTACATTTTCTATAGTTATTATTGCTCGCTACTTCACAAAGTGCGACTGACATGAGAGAACCTATGGCAAAACATGCACACAAACACACCATAACTACATCTAGGTATAATATGTAGTGCAACACTCAGCTATAAGTCCACTAGTTTTGAAACTAAGGTCAGTCAGACCCATTCATTTACATCTTTTATTCTTATAGGGTTTGATACATCTCTTTACATTGCAAGTCATTTTCTAGCTCATCTTACAAATCCAGCATGAAAAAAAGGGAAGGTTTGGAACCAACTTATGACCATACCAGTTGTACATTTTGAGCATTTCCAGTGATTAGAGCACCTAGATTATATACCATGGCACCTCGGGGAGCCCCAGTACACTTCAAGGCACCCTAGTCACTTAATATCTGTAAGATCTTCCCTTAACAAGGTCTGTGAGTGTTCATCTACACTTCTAGATTTTATTCTCAAACCTATGATAGTTTTTGACCATTTACAACAATCTACTAAGCCATTTCTCTATAATCTCTTGCACATCTAGGGTTTTATTTTACTTATCATATTTATTTACATCTACTTTATGTTATTTACTGTATTTATACAACATTTTAGTCCTCTTAGTTATATTAACTAGGGTTACTATTTCATAGCAAATTAGTTCCATTTTAGTTAATCAATAAGACTTAAATCTGTGCACAAAAATAAATGGAAATGATAATGGGAATGGTGGTAAACAATATATTTTCATAGTGGTCTAGTTATGTAATGGTGAAGAATAATTATATATTTTAAACAATATTATAACCATGTTTTAAGTTTCTTACATCTATAATAATTGGTACAAATTTTAATTTACTTGTATGGACATATTAGTTTAATGACTAAGTTCAAAATTGCTTTATAAATAATCTTCACATTCTCACATCCTTTAACTTAATCAATTTAAAACTATATGAAGGATGTGAGAATGGGAAACTTGCCATTTTAAAATGAATTAGATTTTATCTATATTCTTCTTTTATGATTCCTATATTGGTTTGGGCAGTTGTTCATTCGATACAATGTATGACATAATCATTTAAATACCTATGAAGGCTACGATTATGGGGAACTTCCCATTAAAAAATAAAGTAAAATTGATCTATTTTTGTTATATGATTCTTATATGACAATGGGAAACTTCCCATTCTAAAAAAATTAAATTTTATCTATATTCTTCACAAATGATTCCTATATGACAATGGGCATCTGCCCCTTCTTTATCTCATAATAATTCAGCAAAGAATAGCTATAATGATTCATGTATGAAATTTTCTTCAACTATTGTGCTTCGCAACCTGAAATAGTCTTACAAAATAGAGGGAGCCCAAAGTGGAATCTTAAAGGGTCAATAAAACTTTAGCGGAGAGAACAAAAAAAATCTCATTAATATTCTTTAAATATTCTTCTTCACAGGAAGAAATGGTCTAATGAAACACGGGCATCCAAAAATGGAAGGAAAAACAAAAAAAATCAGAAACTAGATGAAAAATAAAGCGAAAAGGATGAACAAGAAAGAGATAGCTTTGCTAACCATAGTTACCCTTGCAATTCCTAAGATATCTACCATGATAAAAATAGTAACTACCGTCATTCTCTCTACCATGCCATGGAAGATTTAATTTCCATTAATTTCACTAAATTCCCGCCAACGGGTACTTGAGGATGTGTTTGATAAACAAGTACTTATAATTAATAAAATTTGGTAAACAATTTATTTGTAAATTAATGGTCTCATTATGCCATGGAAATACAATTTAAATATTAAACAATACCATAGCTATGTTTTAGGTTTAATTATTGCACTTAAAATTAAATTTAAATTTAAAAAAAAATTCATAGCCATGTTTGAGGTTTATTTTTTTATGGATAAACACTTTTGACCAAAGATTTGAACCAGGAGGTTCATGGGTCCCCTCCCTTAAAATTTTTTTTATACAATATTGAGAAATAGGGAAACCCAAAAGTAGGAAAGAAGTTTAAGCATGGATGCCCTGAAAAAATGGAAAAAACAAAAAATATATACTATATAACTAGGATACACAAGCATTATTATTCTGATAATTCTAAAAATTTTGCATTCCCTTTCACCTCTTAAGATTCAACTTGAGTAGGAACCTTCACTTTGGAGATACTGTGACACTCTTGAGAGCTAGCATGCGCAGCCCTTAGTAGAGAAGTATATGAAGTCATCTCATTCACCCTGAGTTTGAAATTTCAAGTTGGAACATGGAAAATTGGGGTGGATAAAGCTTCCATGTCTAGGGGATATGTAGGAAAGACATTCCTTGAGTTTGAAAATATGAGTTGGCTATAGGGGAATTGGGGTGGATAAAACTTCCAAGTCTAGGGGGATAAGTAGGAAAAACCTTCCTCTTTTAATTGACGTTTTTGATGAACTAAAACAAAAAAAAATCCAAAAGAGACTCATAAATCCTTTCTAATTCTTTAACATGGGATTGAGAAAATAAATCCCCATCAACTGCCATTGAAATTTTTGAAAGAGTCATGGGAAAACAAAAATCGTCCACTGCTTCTGTAAGACCAACCACGTGTCTATGTTGAATAAAATGTTGAGTAATATGTATGGCCTCATCTTTGAATCCTCCAATGAGTAGTAGGTGGGTGAAAAAAATAGAAGCAACTTCGGAAATGATGCGAGCTTGACCACAACCCTTACATGTAATCCTCCTCAAGAATACTTTCCATGGCTTTCTCCACTGAGTCAGAATCAATCTAGAATATTTTTCGAAGCCTTACAGAGGAGATAGAGCTACAGAAGGATATCTCCCTCCATTCCCATTGAATAAAGAGCATGAGTAGCGTAGGGATCACCATGGTAGCACTAAGAATCACAAAAAAAACTAGCACTAAGAATCAACAAAAAACCTTACACATAGAATAAACAAAACTAATTGATACTAATTTATACTAGAGAGACGAAGATATGCATTCATGGATAATTATTAAAAAAAAATCAAATTTTAATAGTATTATATTATTAATGACATGTCATATATGTTATGAATACTATTATTTACTTTACTATTATGATTGGATATAAGATTTATGAATATATTTTAATGTTTATTACGTTATTCACCTTCTCCATATATTTACATTTTTTATCTTGTATTGAATGGGCATATGCCCATTATCATATAAGGATCATAGGAGAAAAATAGAGGTAATATTTAATTTATTTTAGAATGGACAGTTTCGCATTACCCATTCTTTGTAGTGATATTAAAATGATTAAGTTCAATATTGCTTCAATGAGGTATAATGGTTATAATAGGTATATGCCCATTCTCATACAAACACAAATTTTTACTATTGTGATGAGAATGGGCATATGTAATTTCTCATACACACATATTTTTATCATTGCAATGAGAATGGGCATATGCCCATTCTCATAAACTCAATATAGAAGAAAGAAAAATTCTCCTACGTGAAACATAAAGAATGAATGACAATTACATCCTTTTATGAGAATGTTTAAAATGGACAGATGCCCATTCTCATAGTCAAGGAATATGCTAAGTATGAGGAATTTTTGTAAAAGTAATATATGTTATATTAATATGATGAAGATATTTAGATGATCTCATTAGCAATCAAGTATCTAATTAAATTCTATTTAACCTCTATTTATTTATTTCTCATCTTATAAATTCAACCTAAATTCTTCTTCTATGATTCCTATAAGATACTAGGCATCTACCCATTCAAGATAAAAATGTTTGTTTGTATGAGAATGGGTGTATTCCCATTCTTATCATTGCAATACAAGCAATATTGAAATTGATAATTACTATGGGAAAAGTAATAGGATATAAGAGTGAAAAGGAATTGTTAATCTAATACAAGAAATATTTAACTTAATCAATTTATAAAATATATGAATGTTGTGAGAATGGGAAACTTGCCATTCTAAAATGAATTAGATTTTATCTATTTTCTTATTTTATGATTCATATATGGTATTCGACAATTTTAATTTAATAAAATTTTAAACATAATCATTTTGATACCTATGAAGGTTGAAATTATGGGGAATTTCCCATTCAAAAAATAAATAAATTTGATATACTTTTCTTATATGATTCTTATTTCATAAAGGGAAACATCCCATTCTAAAACAAATTAAATTTTATCTATATTCTTAATTTATGATTCCAATATGTCAATGGGAATTTTCCCATTCAATACAAGAAATAAATGATTGTTCATCTGTAAATGGGCACAAGCTCATTCTAATACAAGAAATATTGATCTTAAACATTTTAATACCTTTATAGGAATGGATATCTAACCATTCAATGGAAGATTAAATTGTTTGTTTGTATGAAAATGGGAGTATGCCAATTGTAATCATTGTAATACAAGAAATATTAATTTATTCTTTTCAATAAATCTATGAAGGCTGTGAGAATAAGTAATGATGAATTATAAAACAAGCTAGATTTTATCTTTTTTTTCTTGTTATGTCTCCAATTATGAGACCAGTAATTTTCTCATTAGATAAAACATTGAAATTAATCATTTTAATTCATATATGAAAATGATTAAGTTCAATATTTCTTAGATTGTAAGGTGAGCTCTCCCACCCAGCTCGGTAGGTTAACTCACCCACCTAGCTTAGTAGGTCATCTACCCAGCCCAACTCAGAAATTCAGCTCACCTATCCAACTCTGTTGGTCAACCTCTCCCATTCAGCTTGGTAGGTCAACTTTCCCACCCATCTCATCTGGATAGCTCAACTGGTGAGCTAGACTGGCCAGCTCGACCACCTAGCTCAATAGGCTAGCTCGATAGACCAACTTGACCGCTAACTCCACAGATCAGCTCGCCCGCCTGGCTCAAAATGTCAACTCACCCGCCTGACTCGGAATGTAAACTCACCCTCCCATTTTGTAATGTCAGCGCACCCACTGAGCTTAGTCAGCACAGCTCACCTGCCCATCTAAGCCTGCACAGCTACACCACCCAGCTCAGAAAATAAGTAACGTTGCCTACGTGGTAACCCCACACTATACTTCATTAATAAAAAAATAGTTAACTCCTCATCTTAGCAAGAAGGATTGGAAATGTATTTCTTATAATCATATACATTTTTTATAAGGGAATGTGATCATGTTGACACTCTAAAACATGTATGAAAATGTCATTTTTAGATGCATCCTTTTATAACTATAGAGGATAAAAACTATGTAAGTCTTACAATTACAATATTGAAGTGATATTCTTAAAACCCTTATAAAAAATATAAAAGATATAAAATACGACATTATAATTCATCTTTATACCCATAAATTCATAATACAATAGAGAAGAGTTAAAATTATCTCTGAAACTTATCTTCAATTTAAAAAATAAGTAAAAATTTTCTTCACTATAAAGAGTAAATTATTCGTCTAACAATGTGTCATTCTCGACCTACAGAATTTGACTCCATAGTTTGAAAAATAAGCAATGCTTGTTATGCCTCCCAGGTGGTAAGGCTAATCTGTATTTTTGTAAAATCATAACAGATAACTCCCTGTATTATCAACTACGATTAGGTTAATAACTACGCATGTATTTTACAACATTAAAGTGATATTATTGATACCCAGATCAAGAAATATAGAATATCAAAGATAAGGAATTATCATTAAACCCAAAATAGATTAGAAGGGAAAGAAAACCAAATTATATTCTTCATCTTTAATAATTCAAAAAAGAAGAGTTAGAATAATTCATGCATAAAATTTTCTTCAAATCTTGTGCTTCGCAATCTGAAATGATCTAACAAAATAGAGGGAGCCCAAAGAAGAAAGGGTCAACAAAAATTCAATAGAGAGAACAAATAATGTCTCTAAAATATTCTGCTTAACATGACAAATCAGTGTAACAGAACACAAATATTTTGCTTCTCAAAAGAAACAATATAATTAAATACAAGCAGTCTAAAGTGGAAGGATGAACAAAAAAAGTCAAAATTAGATGAAAATAAGTGAAAAGGACAAACAAGAAAGTGAGAGCTTTTCCTACGACGGTTAACCTTACAATTCCCAAGATTTCTACCATCATCAAAAAAATTTACGGTCGTCATTCTCTTTACCAAGCCACGAAAGAATTAATTACCATTAATTTCAACAATTTTCCTTCAATGGGTGCTCGAAGATGTGTTTCACAAACAAGTGCCTTCAATCAATAAAAGGTGGTAAAAAATTTATTTGAAAATTAATGATCTCATTATGCCATGGAAAAATACAAATGTAATTAATATTAATAAATTAATAAACTAAGTAATTAATTAACTAGTAAATTAATAAATTAATAACATTAATTAATAATAATAATATGCATAGATGATTATTGATATTAACTTGGGTTTGAAGAAACGATCAAGGAGATAGGGTTTTGGTTTGAGAAAACTCTAAAGTCTTGTGGTAGTAATGGAAAAGAGAGGTGGGAACAGATGAAGGAGTCAAGTGTGGTGGTTAGGATTGATCTTCTTTACTATTCCTTGGTCGAGAGTTGCATTGCTAGGTTGGAGATACTTTCTGGCTCGCTGGAGGAGAGCTTGGAAAATGACCTATATGAGAATTCCCATCATAATGCAAGTATCCTTATTAGCAAGGTCATGGAGGATTTTGTAGAGGCTCTTAGGTGTGCTTTTGGACCCGTCGGGCTTGATCCATTTCTAGTCGAGATTTTTGTGTCATATTTTGTTCAGTCTTACCCTAGTTTATATAGATCACCGGTTGCATTGGCCAGACATGCCCCTACCAAAATGGGTTTCTCAGGTTTCTGAGGTTCTTTCGGCCTTGTAGGCCTCTGTGAAAGAGTTGGTGAAGTGCATGGAACTGTATCTTCCTCTTGATCTGGTATTTTCTTTTTCAGATCTTGCTGGGGGTTCCACAAAGTAGCTCGGTTATGTTTCAAGAAAATGGTTGATTTATGTTGGGAGTTTTTTCCCACAAAGGAGTGTCCTAGGTGGGGTTCATCCTTATCATCTTTGGGGTTGATTTTGGGTGGTTTTTTTTAGGTGGGGCTTAGTGGCGGTCAATTTGAAAAGCTTCATATTCATTATGGCTTATCTATAAAGATGGGAGTTTATTCTCCTTTCATCCTTCTTCTTGTTTAGGGACAGGCCATTCAGGTTCCCTAAGCGTCGAATAAAGAAGAAATTTTTATCCATAGTGGCTTTTCTTCTAGCTTGAGGTGTCCTTAGTGTGTGTAAGGGAGGTTGCAGGTTCACTGTGGTTTTTTGAAGGTATTTACATTTTTTTTGTGGATCAATCTCCCTGTTTGTGTGCTAGTAGCCTTTCTCTCTGTCAGGGAATGATGATTTGGTGTTAGGATGGATGTTAATGGTGGGATGGAAGTAGTTTTTGTTGTTGGATCTTGGTTTCATGGTGTAGAGAGGGAGGGGTTTTTCTCAAGAGGGGTGGGGCCCGTGGGTGGTGTGGATGTTTTTTAGTGTCAGGGTTTTTTTAAGGAATTATTTGTTAGTAAGTGTTTTACGTGTTTGGAGGTGTAGGGCATAAAGGAGATTTATTACTTCTGTTTGGTTCATTGGTGGATCAAGCCCAATTCTTGTTTCTTCTACCCCTTACATATGATCCCTGTTCAAGTTGGTAATGTGTGAGGAGCGTGGTGTTCTTTGTTGTGGGCACTTTACTCTGGGTATTATGTACGAGGGGTGTGGTGGTTTAGTTGATGACATGCTGTTGGAGTTTTTGGGCCTAATATGGTGTAATGGGTTGGGGTCTCGACAACCATCTAGTTCTAATCTCTAGTCAAACGCGTTTAATCATATTAAAAACATTAATTAAATATATTATAATTAATTTAAAAAAAAATCCTATCAATTAATATTAACTACAAGACTTAATATTACTAATAAACTTCAAATATTATGTTAAAAATGACATCTAATTATATTATTAAACAAATAAAAAGTAATTTCAAAATAATTAAATAATAGTAAAAATATATAATTAAAATTTATAAATGTAATTAACATCTTAATCACCATTATTTATAATGTTTAATTAATAATAGTGTATTTTAAAAATAATTTTATAAAATTATAAAAAAACATAGTAAAACCTTATAAAACTAATCAACGACATAAAATCCATTAATATTTATACTGCTTCATTACTTATTATGCTTGGAATGGGCTAGCAAAAATATTTAAACTTTAATCATCAAAAAATTAGAAATAAAAGAATATGTATTTAACATATCATATTAGGACTAATCAAAATTAATTAATTAACAACATTAATTAATAATACTAATAATTAAATAAAAGAAATAATATTTTATCATTTAATAATACCTATAAATTTAAAATAATATTTTACATTACGAAAAATAAAATGATTGTTGTATGTGAATGGGATTGAACCCATTTTAATACCTATATAAAGGAAGTTAGAATGGGTTATCTCTATTCTGTGAATATGATTCCTATATCAGAATAGCCATATGACAATTCTAAAATTATATCATTAGAATCTTCCCTAAGGCAGTGAGAGTGAACAACATCCCTTATTCTATCATTCATATATGATGTTTGATGTGAGGATGAAGTAAATGTTATTAAGAGAGAATAAAATACATTGTAGTCAAGATAAGATGAAAAAAATGTATGTTTGTATGAAATAATGGGAATCTACCCATTCTTAAACAAAGACAGAGTTAGATATGGTTACCATAGAACTGCTAAAATGACAAGAAATTTCTTCTATTACTCATAATATAATATGGATGTGAAAATGATAAAAATTATATAACTTATAGTACTCACATTAGAGGTTTATATTAGATGTTCTAAATAATGAGATGGTACCTTGGAATAAAATTTAGAGCAATTAGTTTTTTATTCCTTTTTGAGAAAATAAAATTATTAATGGCTAAAAAAGTGAGTAACAAGAACAATGAAAACGAGGCAATACACATAGAAAGAATGGACATATGTCCATTCTAATATAAACAAACATTTTTTTATCTTGTATTGAAAGGTCATATGCCCATTCTCATATAATAATCATAGAATAAAAATACACATAGACAAAATAGGCATATGTTCATTCTCATACAAACAAACTTTTTAATCTTGTATTAAATGGGCATATGCCCATTCTCATATAAGAATCATAGAAGAGAAATATAGGTAATATTTAATTTTTTTAGAATTGACAGTTGTCCATTCCCACATCCTTTATAGTGATATAAAAATGATTAAGTTCAATATTTTTTCAATGAGGGATAATGGTTAGAATAGGCATATGTCTGTTCTCATACAAACAAAGAGTTTTATGATTGTGATGAGAATGGGAATATGCCATTTCTCATATAAAAAAATATTTTTATCATTGCGATGAGAATGGACATATGCCCTAAAAGGAATGATAGCCATATCATACCACACCAAAAAGAATTCAGATGCTAATTAAACACCGCACTCAATAAGATGAAAGTAATTCGATAGAATAACTCTACATAAACATTTACAAATAAATGAACAAAAATATCATATATTATTATGGAACTCAATGAAATACAATGATAATGTGCCTTGCTTATATAAGCAAGGAATATCAATACAAGAACCAACCAAGGCCATAGATCAAGCCATAAATCAAGGAAGGAACTAGTCATCAAAGAACTAGTCAAGACCATAGATTTGGGAAAGAAATAGTCATCAAAGATCTATTCAATACCATATATCAAGAAAATAACTATACCTAACAACTAGATAATATCTCCCTAATATCTAAATAAAATAAAAAATATATCCACACACATAAGTGGGTGAGGATAAATATAATAAAGGTAAATAAAGTACCTAGGTGAACAAGAGCTAAGGTAAATAACTACTCTAACACCCCCTCTCAAGTGAAGCTAGGTGCCCAAAATAAAAGTGGCATATCCATAGTACGAGTCCTGACAACTGAGCCTAATCAGGTATTCATGTACAATATATCCATGAACAAATCTCAAACCAAATGTAGGAAAGAATCCTGATAGAAGAAAAGAGAAAGAAGAAGAAGAAGAAAGAATATGTTCTCACAAACACCCCTAAAGAACAAATTTTGAAACCCCAAGCATGTCACGTAACTCAAGGTAGTGAAATGATGCAAAAGGATTTATAAATATGTCCTCAGATTGATGTTGAGTCAGAATGTAGTCCAAGTAAATAACTCCATCTTGAATGCATTGATGAAGGAAGTGTATGTGTATCACAATATGCTTGGTCTGATGGTGCTCAATAGGGTTGTGAGAAATGTGAATTGTACTTTAGTTATCACACCAAAGTATAGTCAATGAATCCTATAGGAATCCAAACTCTGTCAATAACTATCAAAACTAAAAAATCTACTGACTCACTGTAACTACTGCCATGTACTCTACCTCTGAAGATGAAAGTGCAATAGCCTATTGTTTTTTAAACACCTAAACAACTAGAGAAGAACCAAGAAAAAAATATCAAGAAGTAGAAATCCTCTCATCAATAGAACCTACACAATCTGAATCTGCATATCTAACCAACTAAGTAGAATCCCTAGTGTAGTGTAGTCCAAAGTGGGAAGTTCCCTACAAATAGTGCAAAATCCTTTTAGCAGCCTTCTACTGACTACTATGAGGAGAATGTTCAAACTGAGATACAAGCCCTACTTAAAATGAAATATCAGGGTGAGTATGGGTCATGTACATGAGACTTCTAACTAACTACCTATACAATTTAGGATCACAAAGTGGTGTGGTACATGTGGAAGTAAGAGTAACCCCAGACTGAAAAAGGAGATAGACTTGGCTTGAAATAAGCCTTATCAAAGTGCTAAAGAAGATCATGGGTGTACTTTTACTTACTCAAATTAATCCCTGAATCTGTATGAGAAATCTGTAATCTAAGGAAATAATGGAATAACCCAAGATTTGTCATGTCATATTGTGTAGAAAGATCCCTCAAAATTCTTTGAATATGAGAAGAAGAGCTACCAATAAGTGACAAATCATAAACATACAAGACAAGTATCATAATATCCTCACCAACATGTTGTAGATATACTGCATAATTGGAGTGACAACGAATAAAACTAGTAGATAGAAGAAAATAATCCATCTTCTCATACCAATCCTGAGGGGCCTATTTGAGATCGTAGAAATACCTTCAGAGTCTACAAACAAGATAAGAATACTAAAAAAATCCAACATGTTGCTCCATGTATATTTCCTCTTGTAAATATCCATGTAAGAAGGCACTCTTCGCATCCATCTGGTATGTGAGCCACCACTGTGTTGCAAAAATAATAATTACATGGCGTACAAAATAAATCTTGGCAACGAATGAAAAATTCTCAAAGTAATCAATATCTTCAACTTGTGAAAAATCCTTTACAACAAGACGATCCTTATACTTATCAAAAAACCCATAAATTGTGTATTTGGTTTGGTATACCCAATTACACCTAACCATATTTCTTCCATTAGGAAGAGATACCAAATCCCAAGTATAATTCTTCATCAAAGAAGAATACTTTGCTATCATCGCATCATCCCAATTTTGTATCCCATGAGCTTGTGAAATAGATTATGGATCCTCAAAAAGTTTCTGACACAAAATTCTAGAACTGGTAGAATGTGTGTGATGATGCCTAGTGGGTGGAAGATCGTGAATGAAAGGTATTTCCTTAGAAACTGTAGTATGAGCCCACTTAGGCATAGTGATAACATCAATAGGAATAGGATCCTCATCAACATCTATAACCTCCTCATAAAACTCCTCAAATAAAGGATCCTCTAGATGAGACAAAGAAGAAGAAGTAGGCTTGAAAGAAGATGAAGAATCATGAGGTGTGAAGGGCTCATAAAATTCAACATGTTTTTGAAAAATAACTGCATGAGTATCAGGATCTAAAATTCTATAAGCTCTCATGTCCTCATAATACCCTACCCAGATCAAGGGTTTTCTCTTCTTATTCAAGGCTTTCCTTTTCTTCTTTGGCACAAAGTCCCAAGCATTTCTCCCAAAGACTTGAAAAAATGAGACATTTGGCTTAGTGTTGGATCGAGCTTCCTCTAGATTCAAATTAACAAGTGCTCTCTATGGTGTGTGATTATGAATGTAGTTATCATAATTAACTACTTCTACCAAGTATATAACAGGTAAATCTCAAGAATGCATCATACAGTTAGACATTTCCTTAAAAGTTACATCCTTCTATTATGCTAAGTCATTCCATTGTGGAGTATGAGGAAAAACATGATGATGAATAATGTCATGAGTTTCAAAAACTTTGGAAAAATCATTGTTGAAGTACTCCCCCCATTATTAGTGTGAAGGTTCTTTATGCAACTAGAAGATTGTTTCTCGACCAAATCATTGAAAACTTCGAAGTGTGAAAAAATATCACTTTTTTACTCTATAGAATAAACCCAAGTACACCTCTATAAACTATTAATAAAGGTAAGTTCATACTTATCTCCATTGAAAGAGGGGGTAGGAAAAACCATCAAGTCATTATGCACAAGCTCAAGTGGTGAAGAATCTCTCTTGGAAAAATTATTAGGAAATGGATCTTGTTGTTATTTTTATAATACACAACCATGAAAAAATCCCTCTCATACCATGAGTACTCAACTCCTTCAAATATTTTTAATTGATATGTCCAAATATCTCGTGCCAAAGCTTACTCTCTGAATCTACATGAGAAACCAATCATGTCCCTATAGAGAAAGTGACATCAAAACCATTGAAGTGATATAGTCTTGAACTATGATCAACAATACCTTGAGAAACAAGTGAATGACACTCCAAAAAAGTTCATAATTCTTCCCCATTAGGTGTAAAAGTCACTTCTTTTCCTTGACCAGAATGACAAATTTGATATATAGAAAGAAAATTTGTACTCACGTTAAGAAAATATAGTACATATTGGATACTACAACCATCAAGGTGTATGTCATATTTTCCTTTAATAGAAATAAATGAAGAATCTCCAACCTAAAATTTGGAAGTATAACTCAAACCTAGAGATACAAAATAATCCTTGGAAGAAGTCATGTGATGAGAAGCACCTCACAACTATCTGAAAGTTATGACTGACATCTCCCAATAACATTAAGTTCTTTTCCATGTTGATTAGAAGGAGGTGGAGTGGAGATATAAATTTTTTATTTCTTGGATGCATCCTTTAAGGCTTGCATTCTCTTATAACGCCTATATTCTTGATGACCAATACCCCCCAAAAAAGAGCATGAAATGCTAGGCTTGTTCTTTGATTTAGAAGACTCCTTGGGTTTAGAGTTGTTTTCTTTGGGTTTAGGAACACTTTGAGATGGAGAAGGGGTGGGTTTGGTTTTACTTTTTTGTTTTCCCTTGCCCATAGGATTAGATGCAACTAATTCCTTTTGAGAGTTGGTAGATTCAAGCTTAGATCATTTGTATTCTTCCCTAGTAGGTCTTTTACAAAATGTTTCTAAGTCAATCATTTTGAATGTGTCACGTAAGGAATCCATGCTAGAGAAAAAGGTAGAAGAAAGGATTTGGAATTTTCCTCTCAACTTGGATAGAGTTAAGTAAACACACTCTTCATATTTTTTTATCTCTTCCACTCCCCTTCAATTATTTCAACAAATGCTTGAACTTTGTAAGATAGTTTATAAGTGATGGAAAATCTTCAGGATTAAGAGAGGTGATCAAAATTTCAAGTTGCATGGATCTCATTTGATCCACCTTACCAAATAAACCCTCTGATTTGTCCCATATTTTGAAAGGAGAGCCACATATTTCCAAATGAAATAAAATACTATCACTTACATAAGTTCCTATCAAACCCATACACTCATCAAATTTACACTAATACTGAAATTTCTCATATTCTCTAGTGAACATTGGTTGTTATGAAGAAGTTAAAGCCCATGATCCTTTGCACTTAATGATTTTTCCATTATTTTTTTCCAAGTTTCATAATTATGTGTTGTTAATGGCTCAACATGAACTAATGTAGAAGTATATAAAGACGTCATTCTCAAAAATCACCAAAAACAATGCAAGTACCAAAAAATATAACAAGATCCCCATAGATTTTTACACTTTATAATTTAGTGTATGTTAAAATAATGTATCTTTATAATTATAATATTTTTCTAAAATAAAATAATTTCAATGGAATGAGCATGAGAAAAAAATCAATTTTGTAAAAAATGGCACTCAAATTTGAGTTACCAATCAAAAGATACAAGGTTTTTAATATGATGCTCTACTATTTATTTTAGCTGCCACTAAAACAAAATAAAATGCTCTTGCCTTCACCACACAAATAAAATCAAAAGCTACTAAAGTTAATCACCTACTAGTAGGAATCAAAAGCTTTGAGCCCTCATATTACCATACCATATGACCAGGGGCTAAGGATTTCAATGGGTGTGCATTAGGGTTAATATATTTTCCATCATCTCACAAAAAATGTATTTTATGTTGTTATAATAGTAGAGTCTTTTGCGTTTATAGAGGATGATCATGTCGACTTGTTTTCAAAAGGAACCAAATTTTCAGAGGGAAGACTATATCCAAATAGGAACACACTACATTGTAAAGATATGGGAAGAACATTTGTGGTTGTTAGTGTTGACATAGTATTGGATGAAAGAGTAAAATTTCATTTCTCAATTGATGAATTTGAAACCTTGGTAGATGTCGGGAATAAAGGATACTACATTTCTTGGTAAGAGAGTGAAGTGTCAAAACATATAGATTCATCCATTCCCCCTAATTTGAGAATTGAAAACATTTTTTAGTGGTTTAGATGATTACAATGCAGAGAGTGACAGAGATTGTAGTGATGAAACTGAAAGCACCATCAACACAAGGCCTAAAGATAGAAGATATTTTGTTACAAAAAATTCATTCTCAAACACAAATCTTGTTCTAGATACGATGACATAGCCATGGGTTTCATAACTCATGTGCTATAAGATCATGAAATTGATGGAGAGTGGTTAGGTCCTTCAAATTTTGTTGTATGGATAGAAAATATGGTAAATACGTGTCTTGATTGCTCAGACTTGATACAACCTAATAAAGTAGTATTTTGGACAATAAAACATTTGATTTTCATTTAAACAATATGTTCACTTATGATTAGGCAATGAAGTGCTTAACTCGATGGTCTACACCTTGTACATAGTGATCAACTATATATTTACATTGGGATTGTTTGTAGAAGATATAACCAAGAATTCAATCTATTGAAGGATGTGTTAAAGGGGAAAATGATACTTATATGACCAGGGAATGATAATGAAAATATATATATGGGGAGAGTAGATGGGGATATTTTCCTTCAACATGAAGGAAATTATGTAAATAAAAAGTTAAGAGTTCAATAATGGAAACTTGCAAGGAGAGGAGAAGGCACAACATTGTATTGAGATTGTTTAAAGCTAAAGAAAACATAGACCATCTCAGACAAACCTAAAAAAAATATCAATGTGGATAAGATCATCTAGGCATGGAAACCAAACAAAAAAATGAAAAGTGGATACATAAAGATACCCGATAGAGGACACATAGAAATTAAATCATTCCTTGAACTAATTGAATAAGAAAAGTAATGTTGACTTAGAAAAACTATTGACATTTCCAAATTTATATGTAAACTCCCTGACACTCTCCTTTACCCTTGGACCTTGACCCCCACACTATGTTTACTCAGACATCCACCCTTTATGATATCCCTAGTCATCCCTAGACCAAGGTTGTGTCCCCACCCACTACCTGCCACATCTTCATCTACACAAATGTTAAGAAGGCCATATTGATGATGAATTGTAGCAAATTAGTAGATGAGGAAGGATTCCAAGAAAAACATTTCAAGCATGGGATCAAAACCATTATAAATTATTTGGTAAAGCTTTTAAATCATGTGGTATGTACTAGTTTGCCTTATTCTTGGTCCTAAAATATTATCCATCCCATTCACAAATCTAGTCCTACTTCTAATCCTAATAATTATAGGACAATTATGGTGGGTCACACATTCTCCAAGTTGTACGCCACTATTCTCCACTTATAGATATCTGAGTTTCTAGATAAGTACCAATATAGAGCTAGGGAATGGGAAGGTTTCAGGATAGGGCACCAGACTATTGATCACATTCTCACCCTCTGTGTTATCTATTATCATGCGGATTGTGTACCCGTTAAATTATTGAAAATATCATGCAAATTTGAAACATCCCCAAGGTGTGGGAGCTTGTCTCCTTGGGATTAACCTCGGGAGAAGGCTGCCTTCCTTTGGAACTTGGGGCCCTAATTTTAGATCGATGTGCAAGGATAAAAACAATTTAAAATGAATCTAATCTACTCAATTCACAAGGTTTAGGGTTAAAAATAACAAATAAGGAAAATATGGTGATATTTCAATAGTATAACTAGATAATTTTATGATCTTCACACAAAAAATGGTTAACTCAGAATTGATAAAGAAACCATCACAATCTAATTCACCTTATTCTATTTAGATAGGGAAAATAATAAACCATAGATAGAATATCATAAACTCCCTTGTAATACCCGAACCATACCTAACAGGTAGATCAAGTCTGTTTGAATACACAATCAAAAATCCATGACAATATAAGATATACACATGTCAAACATCCCTTTCTCCTCATGACAATTAATGAAAATGTAACTTTATAAAGAAAGGAATATAATATTTCCACAACTGATAGTAAAGATAAACACATCATTCTCCCATAGATTGAAATAAGATATTCCAAAATAAAGGTGAATTAATCACTTACACTAAGGAATTGCACATTCACAAAGCATACATTGATCAATTATTCAACACAATAAACCAGACTTTTCACGAAAAAAATATTGTTCTGAATGTAATTGAAAGGCTCCAAATTATTCAAAGCACTCTCCCAAGCTTGAAGAGTAACTTCACAATGATCTTTCTCCCTTTATAAACTGATGCACTTAATTATTTATAAGTTCTTTAGGTTGAGCAATTATAGCTGGACCTTAACTAACAAATTACTAAAAATAGAATGTAATTAAATTCCAAGGAAAAGAATCTCATAAAAATAGAAAACCATTTGCAAATGTTTGACCTAGTCAACCCTACAACTTGGATTGAACAAATCTTAGAACTATCCTATCATAGCCACCTAGCTTTAGCTTGGTCCTACAACACCTTTTCCTTCTTCAGTTTTCTCCTACTCTTTCTCCTAGACAATCATCTAATGCTTGTGATCAATGAAACGTTTGATGATTCCTTGCACTTCCTCTTCTTCTCGACCATATGCATAATAAATTACCACTTCCACTATTTCAACCTCTCTTTCCACTTTAGCCAAAATCCTTTTTAGTTTTCTCACCAATTTCTTCAGTCGACTTATGAAATTATGACATGAGACCAACCTATCAATTGAATCACTACTTAAAGTTCTAGCTACCTCATCATCTCTCTTCACCAAATCTTTTAAATTTAATTTAATTTGATCTAATGGAAGGGCATCAATATTCTCATTGAAAAATTTGTAATTAACATTATCGAACTCTTATGAGATATCATTTAGAGCATCCATTATTTCCACATGTTTTTCATTCAACTTATTAATCAAATATTGTAACACCTGGGATCTAAATTCCATAGCCTTCTAAAACTCAAAAAATTAGGAATTATCATCGATTAATTCTTCCTAAAGAAGTAGATCTAGATCCTCTTCTCTAATCTTGGCCCATGTGGTAAAATTCATATTCAAATTGTTATTATCTTCAGAGAAGACTTCGTCCATCCTACGAACATAGGATTTTTCAGTTTGCAAATCATTAGATATTTCAAAATCTTATGTGATCAAAGGATTAGCTTCCCTAAGCATGCACTCCATCCATCCATTCACTGGTCTTCCCTTCTGGCCTATCTTCTCAATCTCTAGATGTGAAATATCATCCAGAGTGAAAGAAATTATAAGATCAGTTATAGTTAAAGGATCAGTGGTTGGAGTGGGTTGTGTTACTTTCCTCGGCAAAGCAGTGAGTTGTTCAACCTTCACTTTGCATTCATCCTTGGAATTTATACGATAGAAAATCAACACGTGACCTTCTTCTCACCAAACCTCTTGAGGTCATGCCGAGATAGCTGGTGTACAATGATTGTGAAGGTGAGTGTGGTGATGGGGATCAAGCTAATTGGAAAATCTTATATCTTCAACATGCTCAGGATCTGCGAGTCTAAGGAAAATAATTCTCTCCTAACTTGAAGTGGTGTGATGGTTCGGTCTGAAATAAGAGCCACTCATAGACTCCAGTCAATGTTAATATTAGCTAAGATTTTGTTTTTCAGTTGCTAAATAAGTGGAAAATGACCTACGAGCGCCTCATATAGATTTCTAGACAAGGTCGTGGAAGTAAGAACAAGAGGCATGATGGATCCATAGGTATTTATGGGTGATTTTCTGGTCTTGTATAGAAAGTCTTAGCCTGATTGACTGTTATGTTCAATAAGGAAAGTTGTGTGATAATATCTGGTGGAAGTGGTAAAGATTTGAATACTAACGTATGCAAACTAGTGTCACTGTCTAACTGACTAGCAAGCTCATTGGGTTGTGGTACCTGAGGATCGCAACCAAAGACTCATGGAGGATGTGACCCTTAAATGGTCATGCGCATAATCAATCCCTATTGCCAGGATCATTCCAATAGTTGTAGGCTTGATTAGAAGTGATATTTAGCATATTCAGTTGTTCTATTTTCTCAACAAAAGTTGCAGGTGTAAGTAAGAATGTTAAACATAAACTGGTATCAAGGTCCGTTATCAATTCTGGCCCGTTGGGTTATAGGACCAAGGGATCACAACTATATGTATTTTCCCATTGTGGACCGTTGATGGTCATCCAAAATGTGATACAATGATTCCTAATAAGCAAACTAATTACTTAAAGAAATCTAACCTATGTTTTTGGGATTTTCAAAATATTTTTGATCAAAGGAAAGAAAGAAAAGTAATATATCAAAGGAAATATTTTTGTTCTTTTCTAATATTTAAGCAATGCATTCTAATCTAATAAATAAACTAAAGACAAGTAATCAGCCAGATGTACCTAGTTACCTATGTAAATGTATGAATCTAATCTAAAAAAAATAACCTAATCTGATCAAAACCCTCCAAACCCTACCTCATAGATGAAGAACAAATCATGACCCTGAAAAGGGCTATTGTTCCTCACAAATTCCCTAGTAATGTTAAAGAGGAAGACTTACTAATGATTTAATCTACTTGTGATTGATTAATTCTATTGAAATGAATTGTTTTATACTCTATTTTATATGAATTATTTTGTACTATATTTGATATTGACAATTCAACAAACAAGGTAAACAAACACACAATTCCAACCTAGACAAGCAAGATCTTTGGAAAATTTGGTTATGTTTATATCTGTCCCCTTAGTATGGTCCTTTCTTTCTTCAAGTGTTCATGTGAGTCCAAGGGATTGGGAATGCAACAACAACAGTATGAGGATGGAACTTGAGCAATGGAAACTTGATGGTAGTTCGGATGCAATGCAAGTAGAAGAGAGATAACACAAGAGATCAGAGCTTAGCTATGTAATTCCTAGCAAGATCATAACAGTAATATAATGCAAGATACAAAAAATTCTCAGGCCTTTTACTTGAATACACGCATGGAATATATAGGAATGGAGGATGGGAGGTGCTTCATGCACAAGGTAAGAAGGAGAATTTCCAACCAATTAAATCTATTTAAAAATAGAATGAGGAAAGAGAACCAAGCAATCAAAGACTCATAGATGCGTGCAAAAAGAAAAATTAAGTGAACCATTGCATGTTGAAACATGCGTGAAGGATCTGGAAAAAGTGGGCAGGACCGCCACTCTATGCAAGGTAGCATTTTTAGGACCACCGCCCTATTTTTGGCGGTGGTTTCAGAATTGTTGCCCAGATAGGGCGGCAGTCGTGGCACTGAAGGCCAAAACATGCATAGAAAGAGGTAGGAGGCTAGAAAATGTGTGGGAAGGCTAAGTAAAGATGTCTAGGTGACAAATATATACTACAAATGCTAATTAGAGCTCAAACACCTTCTTGAAAGGACCTGAATAATCATTGGGGACTTTTGTAACCGTTTTCTGACAATATAGCAAATGTAATTTTGGGTGTGTACATATTTCCCCCTTATAGAAGCTTCTTAGCCATGAAAATGCGTAAAATGTTGAGTATGATTATGGCGTTCCCGAAATGAAGAGTGAGAAGCTATATCTAACACGCCCGTGTGTCTAAATTTTACCGTCCAAACTCCCGCTACCTGTAAAATGAAAAGAAGACTCAAGTGCAGATAGATAAAATATCAAAAAATAAACACTAAATTAAAATGAAAAGAGGACTTACCATCTGTTCATGGATGTAGAAATATACCTATGTCATTGCTCCAGCCCTATGAACACATGCTCTCAAAATGAAGTTATAACAACACACACACACACACACACACACACACACACACACACACACACACACACACACACACACACACACATCTAAATAAACTCACTTTCAAATTCATTTGTGCATACCGACTTGGTGATTTTTGAGCTCTCAGCCCACGGTGACCTTTTGTTTTTTGTTTTTGAGTATGGTTCAATTAGATTGGATTTGGGAATGGTATTTTAAGTTAGGATTGGAACTTTTCTATTTGAATACTTTTGACAAGAACTCCTAAGAAATTATTAACTAGAGCGGTCATAAGGGGCCTTAAAGAGGTGGATAGGCAGAGTGAATTTATTGCTTAGTCTCCAATTTTTGAGGAATATTTTATGTTTTGATATTTTTTGCTCATTATGAGCATTTTGACAACACTTAGTGTGCAATGACATCATACAAATCTATGACACACCATGATATGTACATATATCTCCTTTTGGCTCAGTTATTCCTTGAATAGATTTGTCTTACATTGATGATTTGATTCACGTGCGTACTCTTAGATGTTTAGAATTTTTGATTTTCTATGCTTTTTAAAATGCATGCAGTGGACATGAATACTAATAGAATGATTTTTTTAATGCTGATATATGATAATGCAGTCATATTTTAATGTTGAACTTTAGTTTTTCTAAGCAACTTTTGGTACTTCATATTTCTTTGGAAAAATGTGGCAAAAGAGTGATATGACAAGTGAATGAACTTGCTCCACTCCTAACTCCACACAACCAGTAAGATGCAAGGGCTCAACACCAAGAGACAGAAAGGTCACATGTTATGGAAATTTGTTGAATTGTAATGATGAGAGAAAGACAAGGATTTGGTAAAACCAAATTGAGACACTACAACCTCACTCTACTCAAGTTTACTTCATAGTTTAGAATGTGAATTTCTTTCTAGTTTATCAAGAATTAGATCCGTAGATGGACACTTGGTTAACAAAATCTGGTTTTGAAGTTTTAAGATCTTTTGAAATTTTGGACATCTAACTCACTTTGTTTTGATTTATGATTTCACAGCATTTAAATGAACTATTTGTAATTTTCAAGTTTGTCAAAGAGACCCCCTACACCTTGTCCCATGCTACTAGTAGGAAGTATGGGATCATCACCATGGACAAGGAATAGGCGAGTAAGGGTATTTCTCTCCTTTCCTAACCCTACATCACTAGTAAGAGACGCAGGCTCAACACTGAAGGTTGGTAGGGAAAATAAATGTGTAAAATAAATTTTTTTGTGGATTTGTATTTGACTTACTTATCTAGGAAAAATATCTAGAATGTTCTTATTTCCAAAGAGATGTTTATGGGATAGATGTGACACCATGAAGCTTCTAGAACAAACTATGAGCAAAGAAACCTAACCTAGAAAGAGACTATAAGTAGAGCCAAGTATGTAACCTCGGTATGGTTACTTTCAAAAATTTGACTTATCTTGTTTGGATCGATGAAATGATTTCAAAATAATTGATGATACCATGAGGATTTTAAGAGACAAGATTTGAATTTTTTGCCAGTGTTTTTAGAAGTTTTTAGGAATTTCTATAACAATAAGTCCCTTGATCACAAATTTTATGAAATGAACTTGAAGATGAAAATGCAATGCAGATATAGTAATGTACATGTGGAAATGCAGGTGAAAATACATGTCACGATAGATAAGGTGAAGAAAGTTGATGAATATCGAATTCTTCACCCCTAAAAGTACAAAATGGAGAACCATGATCCTCAAAATTTCTGTTCTCTTGACAAGGGATTTACATTCTGGGTTTAAACTTACAACACTTGCCCATAAATGTATATGTCTAATCATTAAAATCACTTGTTTGAAAGATGCATTCATACACCTCTTTGTCACGTTCTTGAGACATGGTGTGTGGGTGAGCATGACTATGCTGCTCAGCCTTTTATCATATGTAGATGTTATGTTTATTTTTTACTCTTACAAAATGACGAGGCCTTACCCCATGGATATGAAAATATTAGTATCATATGCACATGGGTTGAAACTAGGGTTTAGAATAGAAAAACCCTTAGAGATGGTTTTGAAGGGCATCATTTCAATCTCAAATTTCCCTTCTTTTTTTGTTAGTTCTATCATGTTTACACCTAGACCTAGGTCGTTGGAGGGAAGAGATGCTAAATTGAGAAGACTACCCATCCCCTGTGGCTCAAATGGGAGGAAGACTGAATCATCACTCTTGAAGAGTTTCATCATTTCCATTGTGGTCTTAGTGGAAACTGTTTCCATAAATATTGATTTACCTTTATCTTTTTTACCACCTCGAATGTTTGTGGGTCAACGACTTCAACCTTCGGCATAACCTTTATCTTTTGATGGAGGTGGTTTGTTTAATTAATTCACAGGAAGTTCATACTTTTTATGGACTCCTTTCTTCTTCTTGAGGTTTTCTAAATGTATATCAAAGGGATTAGGATCCCTTTGAGTGATGAAGATCTTCCCCAAATGGAGGAATCTAATTTCTTGGAATAGAGTAGAAGGGATAGCTTTCATTTGATGATTTTGGGGTCTCCCAAGGATCATCTTATAACTTTTTTCCCTATCGATAATGTAAAACTCTATCAAGATGGTTTTTGGACCAAGTGTGACTGGAAGAACTATGGTTCCAATTGAGGTCACTTTAATACGGTCGTACCCCTGTAAAGTGTTTCTTGTAGAGGAACAATTTGTCTCCCCATATCCCAACTTCTACAGGAAAGAGAAGGGAACCACATTTACAACAGCCCCATCATCAATCATGGCTCTCTTAATGCAATTGTTATAAATCCAGACCTATAAAAATAAGGTAGGATCACCTCTTCAGGAAACTTCATCGTCAGATGACATCTTGTCTATATCGAAAACAAACCCAATGTACCTATCATTCTATCCCAAAGGATGTATGTCAAAGTCAATATGATTTATTTGAATGCTAGGAGGTGGTGTGACATGGACTAGATGACCAAGACCTAGTGCATTGAGAAATGCAGAATGATGCACAGGTGAATTCTTTAGCAAATCTAGAAATGAAATGTGAGAAAAGGTCTTGTTCAAATCTGATATTAAATCATAGGCTCCTATTGGTTTTGTAATTATGGGAACATCATCCTGTGGGAAGGAAAGATTAGTAAGGGGTTTTGAAACATACTCCTTCATCTGAGTTGTTGCATTAATTTCATGCTCAACCTCTAGCTCAACTAATCCCAAGATTTTTGTGTTATCATTTGAACTAAGGTTAGGAGTGACCCAAGAGTTATTGGAAATTGAGGCTTAATAGTTATTGTTTCCTATAGGAATGCCTTTGTTTGTGTTTTGTGAATTCACCTTGAAATTTTTAGGATGTGTAGGGAGAAGATCTCAAAATATGCTCACATTAGCATTCTAAGGAGCTATAGGTCCTGTATAGTCATATTGCGAGTTTGTTTTAGGATTTTCTAGGAACATGTTTACAAAGAGTTTCCTTTGGTTTTCAGGAAGTCTTTGTAGAAACTTGTTGCAATCACATAAATTCCTATTTTCATGACCTCAAACCTTATGGAAACTACAATATAGGTTAGGGTCGTAATCTCTTCGTCTTTGATAAGCATCTTGTTGTTGTTGACTATAACCTCAGTTGTAGTTTTGAAATTGGTTATTATAACCATGATTTTTTTCCCCTTGGCTAGATTTTTGATACTAGTTTGGGCCTTGGGTTTGATTTTGTTTTTGCGGTGGATGATTTACATAGATCGTGTTGACAAAAGACACAATGTTAGGGCCTATTTGATTACTCAAGTTGTTTTTATTGTTATTTTTTATGTTTTTTAGAAGACCAACATTTTTGGCTTGATCAGTAGCACTATTTGTGGTAGCACCATGATTGTTATTCACACCCTTAGTCCTTGGTTGTTAACACCATTGTTTTGATAATTTACATTATTTTGACTTAGGGATACAAGTTTCCCATTGGAACCGTATGTATTACACCCACTATCAATAGCGTCTTGGTTAATCTGAATTACACCTTCTAAAAATTTCTCATAACTACAAAAAGGAAACTTTTGGACCTCTTCCTTAGTCTCTCGATTGAGCGAGTGAAGGAAAAGATAGAAAAGTTCCATGCAGTCCATATTGGGTGCACTTGCAAAGGAATAGAGAACTTGGCGCTATATCTAGATGAAATGGGTGACATATTCATTTTTCTCTTGTCTAATATGCAGGAACTCCCTAATCCCTATACGCAACAACTTGTTCATGTCAAATTCTTTGATGAACTCAGAAAAAATTTGTTTGAAGGAATGTAGAGAATCTTCTAGAATACAGTAATACCAATCCAATGTGATTCCTTCGAGAGTCTTTGGAAATCTCTTATCTATTACAGCATCCCAAGGATTAAATTCTCTGATAGCAGTAGCCTTGATATGAGAGTTTGGGTCTCCTTCTCCCTTAAATTTTGGAAGATCTGGAAATGGGCACAGAAGCATGACACCACATATGGTGAAGTCAAGAGGATCCTTTAAGTACTCAGTGTATGTACCCATTACGTAAGATTCCATTATCGAATATCCTTGATGAGGAGGTGGGAGAGGAAGAGTTAGATAAGCTACATTATAAGCATTGACAGGAACGTATGGGGTCCCTTGATATGACATGTAGGGAGTAGGAATGGTATATGGGTCCATCTGGGGAGTTTTTGAATACATATGTATGTAAGGTGGGATAGTACCAGGATATGGACTAGCGGGCATAAAACCATGGAACATTGCATTTCCCATTATGGTGGTATTCAAGAATGTACTTCTGGAAATCCCTTGCATAGGATAAGATTGATAAGGATCAGGACCCAACCCTAGTGTGTCTAACCCTATGAGAAGATCACCTAAATTTGAATGATCCAGATAACCTTGTTGTACATGATATTGTGTTGGTTTCTCATTAGAATGGATGTATCCTTTTTTGTTAAATGGATACACCATGTTATGCCCTACTGCATGTGTTGGTTGTGAAGTATGGGAACTTTCTAGTTCTCTAATCCTCCCCACTAAAGTAGAAATGAGATCGTTGGGAGAGGATTGAGTCCCTTGTTGGGGTGCTTATGGCATAAGGTTTGATTGAGTAGGATCCTGATACCTTGTCATGATTTGTTCAGTTTTTTTATTATTTTCTTCCTTAGAAGTAAGAATATTAGGATAGGTATTCAAAATCTTAGAGGCTGAAGCATTCATTCTATCGAAAGACTCATCTATCTAATGAAGAGGATTCGTTATTCGTGTAAATAGATTATCCTCTGTTGATTGCATGGAAATGTGAGGTCTTGATATGACCCTATGGTAAGAACATGTTCCATTTGTGATAACAACATGGTTTGCATTAGGTTGACTGTATTGCATGTCTAACGGTTGAACAACCTCTTACATCCTTACATAGCTAATGGGGTTTTAAGTATAACTAGGGGAGATTTAGATGTTGCTTGTGTAACTTTCACCCCACCTTGAAAGAGAAGGGGATTGTTGTGGTTAAACATTGGTGTAATATCTATCAAAACCAAATGGCCCACCAAACTCTCTTCTAGACATATTTTAGAAAGTATAAAATACCTACCAAAATAGGGGAAGAAATGGAGAGGTGAGGTAATAACAATGAAAGAAAGGAAACAAGAAGGATTTAATCCTTCACGTTGGGTTCACCAATTTTTAGGATAGAAAATCAACACGTCACCTTCTTCGCACCTGACCTCTCGAGGTTGTGCCGAGACAATCAGTGTAGAATAATTGTGAATGTGAGTGTGGTGATGGGGATCAAGCTAATTGGGAAATCTTATATCTTCAACATGCAATGTCAGGATTTGCGAGTCTAAGGAAAAAAATTCTCTCCTAACTTAAAGTGGTGTGATGGTTCGGTCTAAAATAATAGCCACTCGTAGACTCCAGTCAATGTTGAGCTTGGCCGATATTTTTTTTGTCAGTTGCTGAACATGTAGAAAATGACCTGCGGGCACCTCGTATAGATTTCTAGATAAGGTCATGGAATTAAGAAGGAGAGGCGCAATGTAGTCATAAGTATTTATGGGTGATTTTATGGTCTGGTCTAGAAATTCTTAGCCTAATCAGCTACTATGTTCAGTAAGGAAAGCTGTGTGATAATATCTAGTCGAAGTGGTGAAGATATGAATATGAACGTACACAAACTAGTGTCAATGTCTAACTAACTATCATGAATTGTTGGGTTATGGGACTTGAGGATCACAACCAAAGACTTGTGGATGATGTGGCCCTTGAATGGCCATGCATGTAATCAAACCCTATTTCCAAGAGCATTCCAATAGTCATAGGCTTGATTATCAACAATATTTAGCGTATTGATTTGTTTTATTTTCTCAAAAAAATTTATAGGTGTGCGTAAGACTGTCAAACATAAACTGGTATCAAGGTTGGTTACCAATTCTAGCCTGTTGGGTTATGGGAATAAGGGATTACAATTATATGACTTTTCCTGTTGTGGATTGTTGATGGTCATGCAAAATGTGATATAATGATTCTTGATAAGAAAACTAATTACTGAAAGAAATCTAATCTATGTTTTTTGTGGTTTTCACAATATTTTGGATCAAATCAAAGAAATAAAACTAATCCATCAAAGGAAATATTTTTCTTCTTTTCTAATCTTTAAGCAATGCATTCTAATCTAATAAATAAACTAAAGACAAGTAATCAACCGGATGTAGCTAGTTACTTGTGCAAATGTATGAATCTAATCTGAAGAAAATAACCTAATCTGATCAAAACCCTCCAAACCCTACCTCAGAGATGAAGAACAAATCATGACCCTATAAAGGGCTATTGTTCCTCACAACTTCCCTGGTAATGTTAAAGAGGCATACTTACTAATGATTTGATCTGCTTGTGATTGAATAATTCTATTGAAATGAATGATTTTATACTCTATTTGATATGAATGATTTTATACTCTATTTGATATTGACAATTCAACAAACAAGGAAAACAAACACACAATTCCAACCTGGACAAGAAATATCTTTGGCAAATTTGGTTGTGTTTGTATTTGTCCCCTCATTATGTTCCTTTCTTTCTTTGAGTGTTCATGTGATTCCAAGGGATTAGGAATGTAAGAACAATAGTAGGAGGATGGTGCTTGAGCAATGGTAGCTTGATGGTAGTCTGGATGCAGTGTAAGTAGAAGAGAGATAGCATAAAAAATCAGAGCTTGGCTATGCAATTCCTAGCAAGATCATAACAACAATACAATGTAAGATACATAAATTTTTTTAGGCCCTTTGCTTGAATACAAGTATGGAATATATAGGAATGGAGGATGGGATGTGCCTTCATGTATAAGGAAAGAAGGAGAAATTCCAACCAATTAAATCTATTTAAAAATATAAGGAAGGATAACTAAGAAATCAAAGCTAATTTTTGATAATTTGGCTGACAGATGCATGTAAAAAGTTAAATTAAGTGAACCTTTGCATGTTGAAACATGGGTGAAGGATTTGGAAAAAGTGGGTAGGACCACCACCCTACACAGGGTAGCGGTCCTGGCACTGAAGGCCAAAACAAGCACAGAAAGAGGAAGGAGGATGGAAAAATTGTGGGAAGGCTAAGTAAAGATGTCTAGATGACAAATATATACTGCGAATGTAAATTGGAGCTCAAACACCTTCTTGAAAGGGTATGAATCATCATTGGGGACTTTGGTAACCATTTTTTGATAATGTATCACATGTAATTTTGGGTGCGTACAAAATCTTAATTCTTATCATATTTCTCCAAAAAATTCTTGAGAGCTATCTACAAATCTTGTTTGGCACCTTCATGTGTCATGTTACCTAGTGAAAATATGGAAATTCGATAATCCACTATTGTGATAGTTTCTTTAGTCTTTCCCTCAATGGGAGTATCAATTTCCATTACTCTCTCTCCTGATTGGTTTACAAATAAATTGGAGATGATCTTTGACCATTTGTCCTATCTCTTCGGAGTAGATTATAACACACTTAGATCTATTACATCTACCAGAGGCACCTTAGTATTTTGTTTTTGAGTTTGACGATATAGCAATTATGGTATAATAGATGCCTATGGAGATGACATGATGTATTCAGCACCTGAAGCACTAGAAAACACAATATCACCAATAACATTAGTTGTAAATGAAGTGGAGGTGGTAATGATGGATGGGGTGGATGTGAGAATAACCATAGGAGTGGATACAATGAGGCTAGAAGTTGAGATGGAAGGAAAATAAAGTTGTAGAGGGAGTGAAGTGGAAATGGAAGATCCAATCATTTCCCCTACTAAGAGGACATGAAGGGATGAAAAAAATTGGGCCATGGATGGGGATGGAAAGATGAAATGAGTGTAGAAGTATAAGGTAGTGATGAATGAATTGATAATGACACAGAAAAAGGGGATGGAAAGTTATGTTATACAAGTGGAGAATCAATAACCTTGACAACTTCTGATACTGGTACTATAGAGGACACAACCTTTAAAGAAGAGGCCTATAAGAAGAGAGGAACTTCCAACTACAAATGAAATCTTCCTAGGGATTATATTGGCTCTTTGGGTAGACCTTTTTACTTTTGTGGGTGTAGGAAGAATCATGGTTGGTTGGGATGATTTTCTTATAGATTGATCCAACCCTTTGGGTGAAATTCCTAAGCTATCTAACTAATCATATGTTCTTTGTAAAAAGGGGGCCCTCCCTTTCCTTAGTATTGTAACTTTCTTCTTGATACCAATCGATCCATGAAAATGGTTTATTGGAAACATTTATATCCTTGTATACTAGATCTAATAATTCTTCCTCATCCTCCATCTCCTTTGGAATCTCTGCAATATCAAACTATCTAACCTCATCCAAATTCAACCTTTCATATTCTCGTTGTCAGAAAATGAACTCATCCCGATTGTGAATTTAAATATCCTCAAGCTGAGGCACATGAAAACATGATAAAATCATTTAACTAAACATACCCTAGTAATCCAAATTGGTTTGGGGATGAAAGGTTCACAAGGTCACTTCAGACATTTCTAAATCCACATTCTTTACTTTAAAAATACTAGAAAAAGTATATCTACCGATTGAAATGGGAAACTGGACTCCCTCCTTATGCCATTTGTTCTCTATTTTGTGATAATCCAACAATTATCGAATCAATTCTAGAAAAAACCATTTGTCAGTAGGGAACCTTGGTAGCTTGCTTGGAGTACCAATGAAATTGGGAATCCTAATGTATCTAAATGTAGGAAAACGAATATAAATGGCTCCCCACTCTCATACTTACTTGAAATCCTCATAAAAAATCCTTTGATTATACAAATCCTTGTCAAAATGATAAAGAAGAACAAAGAAGAAGGAATCATTGACTTTATAAAAATGTCATCTTCCCTCATCCATCATGATTTGAGGATAAAAATCAAAAATATGAGATGCACTTCTAAAACCTTTGGTATTTAACCCATTGAATTCCCCCATAGTAGCTACAACATAAACCAAGAAAGAATTCATATAATTTTTTTTAGAACACAAGACTTTATTCAATTGAAAATAGATATAGTTGCTGATATGCTCTCCCCATCATATAAATTCTTTGTTCTTCTTGATAGTGGAAATGTAATGGAACCTATATTCCTAAAAATCTTTTGCACAAGCAAGACCTGAAACTCTACTCAACAACATAAGGAGATCGCTTACTTCCTGGATAAAATATGACCAAAAAAATTTCTTTGGAAACTTCGTGACACTTTTGGCCAACTAGATCTTCATCATGACCTTCATACACAATTTTATTTCCTTTTCCTAATGTTTAATTGCAACTTCGGGTGAAATTATGGCATAGTCCTCAACATATCAGAGTTTGAACAAATCTTCAAAGAAATCAGATTCCAATCAAATTACCACCTTGTCGTCACCATTCCTCACCGTTCTGGATTCTTCATCAAAATGGGTTGTTGTGGCCAAGATGAATTCGGGACAATGTATGGATGCAAGAAAAATGACAGCAAGAGCAAGCCCACTATTATATATAGTCTGCATCCAAGATTTCTTGTTAGGATCTTTCACCCTTACCAAGAAGTCTAGAAAATATACCTACCCTAGATCAGTATCTCCAATATTCCCTAAGTCTGAAGAGAGGCACGAATGAGGAGAAACTCCTAAGAATTTATATTTCATATTTTGTTTTCCTTTTGATAAGGAGGTTGACATTAAGTTTGGATTTCGTAATCCAAAAGAGCCTTTGGAAATTTGTAACAAATAATGTAAAAACCATGAAATGCCAAAGTTCAAAAGTCTGAAAGGATTCTAACTCCAAAGTGCAAACCTCCAAAAACCCAAAATAACAGACCTTCGAAACTCTAAAAATCTTGGACCCCAAATCTCTAAAACTGGAACCTCCAAACTCTAAAAAGGAAACCTCTGAAAGTCTGAAAATGGAACCTTCGAAAGTCTGAAAAGGAAACCTTCAAAACTTTGAAAATTGAAATTTCTAAAAAGGGAAATCTGTGAACTGAAAACTCACTGAAGAGCATAGAATGAAAATCAAATACTTGTGGAGATTTGGAAGATAGTATCATGAACTCATGACTGGATGCCTTCACATGTTAGATTTTACAACTATGGAGATCACGAAGCATTCTTAAGGAAAACATGGTGGATGATTAGGGTTCCATTTCCAAATGAAGAACAAAAGAAAATAAACAAGGAAGAAGCCCCAAAATAGTCATAAACCAAGAATAAATAACCTAAATAAAATTACCTTGAAAATGATGCCTCGAAAGTATAAAGAATTCAGTAAAAATAAAAGTGTCAGAAAAAAAATTCAGGTGAAAATGATAGATAAAAATATGATTTTATATAGAAAAACCTGAAATCAATTCCCCAAAGCTAACATGTGGGGGGTTGGTGAGAGGTAAATACCCATAGAAACCCAAAGTATGAAACCCCAAAAGTCCGAAGTTCTGAAATTTCAGAACTTTGGATTTTCAGACTTCAAAAGTCCAGAGGTTAAAATATCAAAACGAAGATGACAGACTCTGAAACCCAAAAATACAAAGTTCCAAAATTTTGGAACTTTGGAGTTTTGGACTTCAGAACTTTGGTAGGATATTTTTCAAAAGGGCCTCGTAAATTTCCATAACCTGAAAGTCCGAAGTTTAGAAATTTCAGAATTTTAGAGTTTCAGACTTCAGAATTGCAAGTTGAAATTTACCAAAAAAGGTGATCGAAGACTCCAAAACCTAAAGTCTGAAGTTATGAAATTTTAGAACTTTGGAATTTTGGGTTTTGGATGTTTAAGTCAAAAAACTAAAAAATTTCCAAAGGAGACTTCTAAATCTTGAAAGTCCAAAACTCCAATTTTTTTGACTTTTGGGCTTTCAAAGTTTGGATCTTCAAAGTCAAATTTTTTGAATAGGCAGCTTATTCCCCAAAGTATAAAACTTGTGAAATCCAAAGTGTGAAAACTTTGGATTCTTGGAGCTTCAGATAACTTCAACACATTTTTAAAACACTTCCAAGCAAAGGATTTCAGAAGAAATTTTGAATCAAGTTTTTACATTTTCAAAGTAAAATTTAAAGTATAACATTTTTAGCGACCTCTAGGGGTTGCTTACCTATTAATATTTTAGGAAAATAGCCTTATAAAATACCATTGGGAAAAATATTCCTAAAAGAGAACCACATTCAAAGCACAAACAAAATAAATGAAAGAGAAAATCAAACACATAACGTGCGAAGAACTTGGAGGAAAATTAAAAAATAACATTTTATAGGGGGTGGAATGATCTCAAAAGCAAGCTTTGAGATGTATCCCATTCACATGAATGGGTAGTTCTTATCCATTGAGCCTAGATACATGAAATTAATTCCCCTTTTTGCAATTCGTGATGATGTATGGCCCGCTCCATAGAGCACCAAACTTAGTGTGTTTGCCTGGTTTGGCCCTATATTCATCCCATTTGAGAACTAAATCCCCCTCTTGAAAATTCTTGTTGGAAACTTTCTTGTCAAAAGATTTCTTAACATGATCTAATGTTACTCCAACGGATTCAAAACCCTATTTTGTACTTCTTCCAATTCCATGAGTTCAATAGAACTTACTGTCAAGGAATCATTTTCCATAACGTCAAGCTGATGTGTTAACTCCAAAGAAAGTAACTCCAAGGAGAGTGGAAGTTTTTCGTCCCTTCCATATACAAGCATGAAAGGAAAATTCCTGATGGATCTTTTGGGTGTGATTCAATCTTCCTATAAGGAAATCTTAAGCTGTGTATGCCATGTCCTTGTGTTAGTCTCCATCATGTGTTTGATAATTCTTATGAGGTTTTTGTTTCTATACTCAACCAATCTATTTCCTAGTGGATAGTAATTGGATGAATCCTTGAGGTAGAATCCATTCTTAACATCCCATTCACTAAACTTTAGACCGAGAAAATCCATTACATTATCTGAAATAACTATAAATGAAACCCCAAACCTTGTCATTATACCTTCTAAGAAATCAAGAACTACCTTCTCATTTCTCTCCTTCAAATCCACTATCTTTGTCCATCAAGTACAATAGTCCATTGCAACAAGGACCCATTTATGTCTATCACTGGATGGAGGATTAATCATTTCGATGAAATCCAACCCCCATTGAACAAAGTGTTGATCCACTTGAATTGGATATAATGGAAGAGATGCCAACTTTTTATTTCTAGTGAAAAGGGCACATTCCTTACATTTCTTTACCCATAGATGAGCATCTTTGAACAAATCTAGCCAATAGTAAACTGCTCACATGATCTTTGTAGCAGTTGTTCATGTAGAACAATGTCCTCCTTATAGGCCACTATGAAACTCTTCTAGTATCTTGCTTACCTATTCCGGTCCTACACACTAAATGAGAACACCATTCAAATACTTGTGAAATAGAACATTATCTACCAGAACATATGGAATAGACTAAAGATGGAAGACCTATTTTTTATTTTTATTCATGTTCTCAGGATATACTCCTGAAAAAAGGAAATTCTACATTTTGGATAACCAGTCAACTTGATTATCAACTTCATCAGTGTTTAAGAGCATAAAATTTTCATCACCTTTTGATTCCATGTCTGCAGTAAGTTGCTAACACAAACCTTTACCTTTGAAAAGTTTGGTAACTTTGATATTTATGTCATATTTCATCACCTTCGTGATCCATCCAACATGCTTCTCATTCATCTTTTTGTTCAATAAAAATTCCTTGACACCTGGATGATACACCATTAGATGATTTTTTTTGTTGGAAAACATGTGTTTGAATTTCTTCAGAGCTTGAATAATTGTAAAGATTTTTTTTTTCACAAAATGAATATTTGAGCTCATAGTCCTGCTCCATAAAATTTTCATTTTTCTGAGTAAGGATACCTAAAATGCACTCTTGACCTATAAAAACATATAGGATAAAATCTTGGTCAAGCCTGGGGTTCACCAGCATTGGATCCTAAGAAATGGCCATTTTTTTATGGCTTATAATCTCTCTTTCCCTTCCTTTTTCCATGAGAAAGTCATATTTTTCTTCAGCATAAATATCAGTGGTTTAGCCAATTTTGTGAATTGAGGGATGACTATACGCACAAAATTTATGGTTCCTAGAAAATTTTGGAGTCCTTTTTTGTGAGTTGGGAGGGAGAAGGACAAAATTGAGGGAATCCTGGATAGATTGATTGATATTCCTTATGTTGAAACAACATGCCCCAATAAGTTTCCCTCATGCACTGCAAAAATACATTTTTTAGGGTTAAGTGAAACTCCAAATTCCCTGTACTTCTGGAAAAAAATTCTCAGATGTATGATGTGATCACCTGCAAGCTTAGATTATATAGTTATATCATCCAGGTAAACCAAAATGATATCGTTGATTAGTCCTTTAAATATCATGTCCATGGCTCTTTGAAAAGTAGCCTTAGAATTGGGAAATCCAAATGGCATTTTTTTATAAGCATACGTGCCCCAATTGGTGGTGAAGGTCATTTTAAATTGATTAGATTCTTGAACTAGAATTTGATTATAACCTAAATGACCATTGAGAAAAGAAAACCTCTCAGCTCCTACCACTGTTTAAAGAATTTTCTGCATTGACGGAAGAGGATAATGATCTTTTAATAAGGCAAGGTTTAAATCTGTGAAATCCACACACAACCAAATTTCTCTATTTTTATTACATAAAACAACTGAATTGGCCACCCAAGATGAATTATTAATAGGAAAAATTATACACACCTCAATGAGTTTGGTTATCTCCTTTCTCATTAGTGACTCGATTTTAGGATTAATCAGCCTCTGTTTCTGGTGAACTGGCTCTGCTTGAGGGTCCAGTTCAATAGTATGTTGTGCTAACCCTGGATCAAAACCACATAGGTCCTTATATCTCCATGTGAAAATGTCATGATACTCTTGACACAATTTGATGAAAGCTTTCTTTTCTTTTGAAGTACATTCTTTACCAATCTTTAGGAACTTTTCACTTACTACCTCGACTTCCTCAAAATTTTCTTCTTTGACCACCATGTTATAGCTTTGTCTTTTGGCTTGGTAATTTGAATTGAAGATGGATTTTAGAGTAACTAATTCTTTTGGTATATTTTTTCTCTTTAATTGTATGATTTGTTCGCTATATGATTTTTACAGCTTATCTTGATGTTATGTAGTGAATTCCGCCTCTTCTTGTAGAAAAAGGACGATTTGTTTTTCATTATCAACCAATTTCCAACTACTCAAATTATCTAGAACTGTAGGTTGGACCACAATTTTAACCATTTGTTTCCCTTATTTCATGATATCCACTGGTATGTCGTATTGCGAGCCAATCATAGCAATACTATCAACATCTTGATTTTACTTTCTAGGAATATCATGGATCCTAAAATCTTTGAAATTTTCAATCAAGTCCCAAAATTGATTCTTATATTATCTTAAGAGGTCCTTATTTTATGTACTACATGTCATTACTTGATGCACAAATAACTCATTGTCTCCAAAAACAGTCAAATCCTTGATTCTTTTCTTTTGAGCTAGATGAATTCCTTGTATGAGGGCCTCATATTCAACAACATTATTGTGCAACTAAATTGCAACTGAAAATATGTGAAGTATTTATCTCCTTCTGGATAAATCAACATAACCCAAACACCAGATCTATTTCTACTCCTTAAGCCATCGAAGAAAAATTTCCACAATCCTTCAAAACCATTTGGTGTTTTGACCAGTTGTGGTACGATTGTACCTTCTTCATGAATGTAGTATGTACTCAATCCAGTTTCTTCCAAAAATAACAAATTATATTCTTTCTCCACCAATAAATCAGCATAGGGATCGTATTGATGATCTATACTTACTTGATCCAACACCATATCATGAAATTCCTCTACAAGAGTAGTTGATTCATGATTGGAATCTTCTTCTTCAGGGTCACCAATGGCATAATTCCAATTTATGGGACATGCATTATAGGGCTCCACATGATTATGGAAAATTGGTTTTACCCTTATAGTCACCTTTTTCCTATAATGAGTCATGAGGATCATATATGAACAATTTGATGACAAGTAACCACTCATCTTGGTGGTGAAATTTCCTGATAGACAGATGGCGAAGAGAGGAGGAAGATCAATTACTGATATGTCTTATGTGAGTGAGAAAATGGGGCACACATGGATAGTAAGATGGAGTTCTTTGATAACTCTGATAGTATGAACTGTTGTACCATCTAACTGAAAAAATCCCCTAGAGATTGGAGTATACTGTATTCCCAACACATCTGTAATCTACTTGGGCATAACGGAACTACAGGAACTAGAATCGATCATGAAATTATCCAAAAAATGATCGCCAATGATTAGGGAGATATAGAATGATGGTGGTTTGTTGGCCTTAGGAATACTTTTCCCTTTTGATTGGAACAATCTTGTTGCAATTGGTGCTTGTAGTAATTTTTTTCCACCCACTAACTTTCTAATCACATGCACGCCAACCTATCACCTAGCGGTAATTCGGCACTCACCTGAGGTGTGCACGGGAACTGAGCCCCTCCTTTATGTGAGCACTGTGAGAAGATGATGCCATTGATAAAAGACTAGATGTAGAAAATTAAATGTTCATGCATTCATTATGAAATCATAGGATGAGTTATTACATCAATATACCCATTTAGATAACGAGAGAAATATCATACAATAATAGATTTGATTCTTTACATAAAGAAAAGACATTAGGGTTTGTACCCATGAACCATATATTCAAAACAAAGTTATGTATTCATATTTATTATAATTTTAGTAACCATGTTACATTCAAAAAGGTCATAACAAACCAAAATGTATCAAAATAGGGGTCTGTATCATGTATCAGAAGTCCTATCTATGCTTCCCCTATTACAAAAATATTACAGACCCATCCCCTTAGATATGATAACATTCCTACAATCCTCTAATGAGAACCCTAGCTCATAGGACCTCCCAATATTTTCTACAAAGATTCACTTTCCACCCTCTTTATGATGGTCTTGATGCTTCTTTCTCTCTTGACCGTTGTATTCATCTACTTGAGCATCTTTTTATATAGGTTTAGCACCCACCACCATGCCTTCCTTCAGGAGCATATCGCATTCCAAGTGTCCAGGTGGTCCTCTAATAGATCATGTTAATCCTATTCTAAGCTCTCCATTCTCTACAATGATGTATTTCAGGAACCTTCTATGCATGGAATATTGTTTCCTTGACCACGAAGCTTCCAAGCTGACACCTTATCTACTTAGCACACCTAGTCGGCTCACATTTTTCCTCAAGTTATTTTAGAATTCTTAATATGGATAAGTCATCATATCATGTTGCCCTATCTTGCGCACATTCCATGGTTCCTCACAAACCCTTCTTAAACCCTTGTCCTGCATGCCCTTCCTCTTCTTGACCTCGCACGCACACGTGCCCTTTAGAATTTAGCCAATATTTTTAAGCCCAACATCACCCCACACTAAGATTTTTCTCTTTCCTCAAAAACATACTGATCCTCCTAAGAATAAAGCATGATGGGACTTGGATAGTCTGAATAAAGAATTAAGGAATGAAGAATTGGAGGAATGAAAGAGAGGAGAAGGGAATAATGAAGAATTCTACTACTGCTATAAAAGGAGTGGGAAATCCTTCCTCATTTTCACCTCGATCTTATCTCAGGCATCAACCTCACCCTGCACCTACTAGAGTAGTTCACCCATGAGAGCAGTCACCTCTTCAAAGCTCAATTCATCACCCTTAACATTCAGCGTATCAAAAATTCCTTCCAGTTTCTTGCTAAGGTCGTCAAGCGCATATATTCTTTGAGTGACCTAGGGGTATAATTCCTTGAGACGATTCTTGATCAAACCTCACAAGGTTTTGGTTTCTTCCATTTTATTTTCAACCTCGGCTAGGATTTTATCCCACTCTACCATGTTTCCTTTTTTCTTCTCCTAGAACTCCTTTAGATCCACCTCATGTGTAGCAACTAGTATACTTTTAACTTTGTCCCTATCAACACAATTATCATATACGACCTCAACCATGCACGCAGTGGTCTATATAGTGGTGAGGAGTTAGGAATATCGAGTGAATGTCTCCCTAATATTATGTTTATCTTCCTCCTTCTAGCATGCCAATGACTCTTCTGCTGATTCTAGAGAAAGTGACCACCTTTCCATGGTGAGGATGCGTGTTAAGTCTTCCAAACATTGTAAGGTTGACTTGTATTTCTACTTAAGAAGTGCTAGGTATGGGTGTTTCAAGATAATGACATCTGTGATCATTTCAATTTTCTTGTACACCTCTCACACATTTTCCTTTTCCTCCCTTAGTTCACACCTTAACTATGCACTAATAAGTTCTTCCTGCTTCAAATCTTTGTTATTCTCAACAAGTTCCCTATTCTTCTTCTCCCGTTCTTCTTATAGGAATCTTACCATATCATTCAATCTAAATAGCCTCATCTCAACCTCAACTGATACCTTGTTGAGGGCATTGAAAACTTGCTCATCTGATAATTATTGAATGTTTACTAGTGAGTTTATCCCTTTGTTCTCTGGTACTTTCATCAACACTCCCTAATTAACCTCAAACTTGGGATCATCAACATGGGACTCAAAAGCCCAAGATAAATTTTTCCTTGCTCAGAGGTAAGCATCTTCTTCTTCAAAGGAAGAATATGCAAGGAGTTGGTCTATGGGCATGGTACTCTAGAAGCGTGCTTGTAGTACCTTACTTGGATCATTTATATAACTTATCCCCTACTCTTGTGCCGCTACCACATTCTTCCCTTTTATGTGTGCTCCCTTCATAAAGATTATTTGTAAGTTGGGATCTCTGCCCATGCTCTCATAATCCTTCCCTATGCTTTCATGTTCTATCTCCTTGTGTATCTCATCAACACTTCACTCCAATTCCTACTCCACTAACTTCTTTATTATGCCTGCTACTTCTCTTTCTGGAGCCTCTTCTATTTTCTCCTTTGTGAGGCTTGGGGTTCTTTGATCGTTTGTATTCACTTATTCACTCTCCCCTTTTCCTTGAGTTCTTTACACTTCTCCACTCTTTTCTTCATTTCCTTCATCTTCACATTCGTGCACATTGTACACCGAATGGTCATGAGCTTCTTCCTACTCGTCATCATCCCTCTCACCTTTGTAGGCCTTCATACTCTCTATTTATTTTGAGTCGGCCTCCACTACTACATTCTTCTTCTTCCTAACTGGTGATTCTAGTATAAGATACTTTTCCCTTTCTTCTTCTTCTACAGATAACTCCTTCCTTGGTGATTCCTCTTGTGTAGGAGGATCTTCTTATTTTGGCACCTCTTCCTCAAGTGATTTTTCCTTTTCCTTAGCGGGGGACTTATTCCACCATGCATATGTGCTATGTTTGGCACCTAGCACTGGCACACCCACAGATTGTGTTGTCTGCACACTTGGTACTTTCTTCTCTTGTGCCTCTTCCCTCTCCCTCTTTCTTGGCATGGCCTTTTTTTTGGTGGGATATTCTGGGGATGATATGTCATTCTCCAAATAGGTTCCCTTCTCATATTTAGGCCTGATCCATAGGTATACCCTCGTTGCATTCCTTCCAAAAATTGGTAGCATCACTAATTCCATCATGCACACCTCATGGGAGACATACTTATCCACATAAGTGTTCTTCTTTAGATATACCAGCTTCCTTCATAGCTCACAGTGGTATTGGTCCACCTCGTTGAGGTATAACCTTAGTCTTTTGGATTCTTTAAAGTGATTGGCCCCTGCTTGAAAGTATTGCATGGTGAAAGAGAAAGGAATTTTACACCATGGACTATTGGTCCCATCTGTCAATGTTAATCTTCCAATGTTGAAATGTTGGTAGATAGCAAACACATATTCTCCATGTACTAGCAATGGTAATTATTTGGGTATCTTCCACTCAGTTCCAAATGCATCATGCATCTTTTTGTACCATTTCTCTAGGCGCACCTTGTGGGTGGCCATCATGGTGTCACAAGAGTACTTTTCAAATATTTTGGTAGGGGAAGGGTCTTCATCTAAATACTCCTATAAAAACTTATCTGGCCCATCAGGTAGTCTAATCTATGATAAGATGATGATGAGGAGGACATTTCCAAACATGATCTTCTCTCATTCATGTGTGGTGTTGATTATTTCTTTTGCAATGAAGGTAGACAGGTTATAGATGGTTCATTCCAAAATATTTCAACACATACTCAACCAAGCCTTGTTTATCTATGTCCACCTCTCTTTCCCATTCAGCTTGGATACCAAGCACATAACCATTCTCATCACTGGGTTGGAGATATCTTAAATAACAAATTAACAAGACCCCTTCTTATAGTCATAATCCTAGATTGCCTCCTTAATGGCTTACTTATCCTCAAGTTCATCATCCAACATCTCCCCTTCGTAGACAAGGCAAGTAAATCTAGAGATATGTTGGGGAGTTATGCACATTATGTGGCCTAAAAAGTAGAAGTGGTCTTCGTGCACATGTGACATCAACCATTGTTATAGATGCCTGGGCTTGCCAAAATAAGGAAACTCATATAGCTGTAGTAATATGGATGTCTCCAATTTTACCTTCACCTCATCATTGTAGATTGACATCCCTTATGGTGTCCTCTTATTCATTGGACGGACCAGTTCTAATGTCATCTCCTTCTATTTGGTGCTTTTGTAGTGGTTATAGTCACCAATGGTCATCTTCCTCACATGGGATACCCATTCCTTTCCAAGTAACACTCAATCTGGGTATTGCATCTTTACATACCATTCTTCATTAAAACTAGTGGTGGTAGCTTGTTTCCCCTTTCCTTTCCCTTTTTTGGTGAGACAATTACCTTCTTTAGTGCCATTTTCTTTGTTGGGAACAAAATCTTCCTTTCTCCTCTTCCTTTCTCTACTCAATTTTTTGTCTTTCCTCCATGAAGAATCCCTTTTCTCTCATGTCCTAGCTGTAGAACCCTAACCTGGATAATTCTTTCACAAGATGGCATACCCTTTTGAACCCTTCTTCCCTACGCCCATGTACTCCTTCCACTTTGGTTCACAAATCACACTAGTCACACACTTAGATTTTCACAATTCCTCCTTTGCACAAATATTTCTTTGCATATGCCCTCGTTCATAAGAGCTCTTAAATATTGTAATAATAATGTAAAAAATAGTGTGCCCGACCTTTTACTTATAGATTTTTCATCTCTCCCACAATAAACTCTATGTCACCTACCAACATAATTAGCATTAAATGTGGATTTTTCAACTAAAGATGACCTCAAGAACTCTTACCTACATGCCCAATCCTACATGAAAAATCCTTACTAACGGAAGACTCTTAGGCATGCGCTTGTAACACCGAAGGCATTTCTTCTTCCCTTGACCTTATTTTTTCTGTTCACCTACCTCATGTTATTCCTACACTTCTCTTCCTTTGTATGTGTTCTTTGTAAAACTATCCTAACACCAAAATTCCTCATGTCCACCTTTTATACGTGTGATATCCTACCTTGTGCACTTTTTATCCTTTAATCTAAGACATAAACATACAACTTCCACTATAAAATTTCATTTTACTTTGCATCTCCACCCCACACAAAAATAGATGTGTGGTCCTCTACACATACACAACATTTTGAAAATAATAAGTGGTTAGCAGTGCATAAGGCATGCAAAAAAACACAAGCAGAAGGGAACAAGCAACGAGAAAGGGAAACACAAGGAAAAGAAACGCATAAAAGAAAATCCTACGCTAAATGGAAATACTGCCTTATTTAGAAACACAAGGAATATTAATTTATAAAAGGGCTTTAGCCTACTCCCATTGAAATGGCTTGGTAAAATTTTCTCATCTAGTGCTTGTAATGGGCATGCGTTTGAATCAAGGATGTACGAGATGATGTATGGGCCCAACCAATGGACTTTAAGTTTCCCAGGATGGGGTAGAAACTTGGAATCATATAACAAAACCATCTACCCAAACTCAAATTGTTTGTTTTTAATATGGAGATCATAACATGATTTTTTTCATGCCTTTGTAGTCTTCTAACTCCATCTAGCAAGTGATATCCTTTCATCCAACTGCATTAAATTCTCCATAAGCTCTTGAATTTATTATTCATCAGCTAACCCTCCTACACATATAATACACAATGATGTTAACATGAATTCAACTGGAAAAATAGTCTCCACACCAAACTCCAAATGAAACACTATGGCTTTATTCAACCTCTTTTAGGTTGTCCTATATGCCCATAAGACAACTGATACCTTGTCATCCCAATATTGTCTTCCCACATCGCAAATTTTAGTTAACATGTGAATCATATATTTTTTGAATTCCTCAGTAGTTCCATTAGCTTATGGGTGATATGAGGTAGTCTTATGATGTGCCACCATGAATTCAGCCAACAAAATCCTGACTATTTCATTCAAAAAATGTGTACCCCTGTCACTAGTCAAACTAAAAGGATATCCATACCTAATGATTATGTTCTCCCATAAAAATCTAGAAGATCTCACTACTGTATAGTCCCTTGTAGGTGCTACCTCTGCCAACCTTATTAATTAATCAGTGCAAGTGATGATATAGTGTGATCCAGTCCTACGTACGACAGGTGAAATTGGTCCAACAAAATCAATGGTCCATTTTTCGAATGGTTTTGTGCTAGCTATGGGTTTCAAGGGCATCTCATCCCTTTTTCTAGGCTTTTCAAGGTGTTGGCAATGGTCACAAGCCTTGCAAAATTCAATGCAATCCTAGTAAATACTTTCCCACAAAATCTCTGGAAGTGGAATCTTCGGCGTTGTGGCATTCCCTGTATAATGCCCTCCTGCAATCCCACATGTGCTTATTCCATGATTACAACGCACTCATGTTCTAACATGAATTGACGTAGAACCTCATCATGTCCCAACCTGTATAAGTCTCTCCTAATTAACATGCAGGGTGTGATGCATATAGCTAACTATTTTCTTTCTAAATCTTTCATTCCTTTCGGTGCCACACTCATTTTGAGAAACATAGCAATATCTTCTAAGTCAAAGGGTGCATGCCGTAACCTAAACAATTGTGCATCTGACATAGCATCCTCAATACTTTGGACATCCTCTCTTGAATCAATTCTTGAAAAATGGTCAGGACCTAAGTTACTCTTTCCTTGTTTCACAACAACTGTTAACTCAAACTCTTGAAATAACATGACCTGTCGACCTATGTGCCCTTGCAAAATGGGCTTGTTCACAAAGTACTTCAGGGCCATTTGATCTGTGTAAAATATGAATGGTGTTACCAGTAGATACTGCCTAAACTTATGAAGCACATAGATCATCAAAAGTTCTTCGAGCTCAGTAGTGGTGTAGTTTTGTTCTGCCGGTGTTAACTTCCTAATTGCAAAGCAAAGGGGGTGATCAACAAGCCCTTCTCTAGGTTATTCTTGGACTGATCCAATGGTTGTCCCTGAGGCATAAATATGCATGTGGAAAGGTTTATCCCAAGATGGAAATTGTAATATGGGTGGAGTAACAAGTCTATCCTTTAAAATTTTAAACGTCATTTATTGCGCCTCTCCCCAATGAAAGGCACTCTTGTGTTTTACTAACTTCTCTAATGGCATGGAAATTTTGGCATACCCCTTGATAAAATTTTCATAGTATCCCATATACCCAAGGAATCCATGCACTATGCTTTGACTGGTAGTCTCCCCTAACCCTACCATAACAACAACTTTGGTGGGATCCACCAAAAAACATTCCTTGCATATGATATGCCCCAACAAGGTCCCAAATGGAGTAGCATAAACACATTTCTTAATGTTGAGGGATATCCTCAACTACCCACATCTCTCAAACATCAACCTCAAATTATCACAATGGTATTTCACTAGTCCATACACCTTCCAGTCATCAAGGTAGAATTGCAGAAACTTATGGATAAAATCTTGAGATAACTGGACCACTATGCTTTAAAACATAGTCGACGCATTCTTCAGTCAAAAAAGCATGACTATATAGGAAAAAATTCCCCACTCAGTGGTGAAATTTTTCTTATCTTGTTCTTCTTTAGCAATTATAACTTGATGGTATCCTAAGAATCCATCCATGAAGGAATAAATTTCATGCCCGAACACTCCTAGAATATCTTCGGTTAAGGGGGTTGGAAAAGGATCAATTACACATACCACATTTAAGTCCCTGTAGTCAACATAGATCCTTATCCTTAAATCCTTCTTAATACTAATGACAAGATTACCTATTTTTATTCCTCCACTACTTCAATGATGCCCAATGCTATCATCTTGTCTATCTCATCCTTAACCTTGATGCAAAGATTCAAATTCATTCAATAAGGCCTCTTCCAAACTAGGCACGCACCTTATTTTAACTTGATCTTCATCTCCCCTAAAGAGTGGTGAATGCCTTTAAGCTCATGGTACCCACATAGAAATAAATCTTAAAACTCACGTAATATATCAATTATCTTCGAGACTTCCCTTCTCCGACCAATAGTCTCTAATAGTGATCTCCTTTGGTTCAGCCTCCAAACCAATGTTAACCATTTTTTTTAGGGGCTTATGGTAGGAGTGTTCTTACTCATTAGCACTATTAATAAATTCACACATACCTTCAATATGGTTAACATACAAACTCTCCATCTCTTTATCATCTATCACATAGACCATCTGTCCCTTTTCTTTCTCCCTACACACACTCTCAAGCTGCATCTCTTCTGATTCTTCTTCATCAAAGTGTGTCTCCAAACTAGGTTCACCCAACAATTCCAGTTTCCTATCCTCCACCATATCACTATCTCCCATTGTAAAGCACTTGACAACCTATAATTCCTTATCCATTGATGGTTTTGTACTCTGGTACTTGAAATATTGAAGGAGATCAGTAGTCATCTCCTGCCAATTCCCTGTCTGGCGATGCATATCTAAGTGAATGTACCATGAATATGCACAAAATTGTAAGGTGGAATCCAACTTATGCACCCAAAAGGAATGTGTTAAGGCCTCTGCATCTCCCATCCATTCTTTCTCACATACTTTCATGTGAAACGAGGTGGGCTCCTTCCTATGGTAGTATTGTATTATAGTGGGGGCACTACTTCGGGAGAACCTTATGAAGAACGTGATTCGCACCTCGTGCCACTCTATAAGACTATCACAATGGTTCCCACACTAGTGCACTATGGTCCCAAGAAAGTTATAGTTGAGCATCACTCTTCTTTCGATCTCATTTTTCAACTGAGCCTCAATTTCCCATAAGAAATCATCAGGGTTGGCCCCTCCAAAGTAACTTAGCAATTTATTCCGTCCCAGGTGCCTAACTGAGCACACATTCATTACACTTGTAATAGAACCTCTTAGTTTTTTCCTAATTAAATCATAAGTCTTGTGCACCTGATTTTCACACGTCACACTAGTTTTATCACTCATGGAATGAACCTCTTCAAACTAGATAACTCCCACCATAGAGTACACATAGAATTTATTCTCCCAAGGGCTCAGTATATGGTGCTTATTTCCCATTGGTTAAGGGGATGATGACCTACTCCTCCTTATTTTCAAAACTTATGTATCCCTTATTGAACCTTAGATCAGCATTATTCTTGTAACATTAGGGGCGCCTAATTAACGCTGGAAATTTTCTACCTCGGCTAGTGCCAAGACTTAAATATTTCCATTGAAATTTTTTTCTTTGATACTGATAAAAAAATCCTTTAAAACACTAATGGGCATCACCTTTTTCTTGTTAGCCATATACAACACATTCAAAGATAGTTGTAATGGGGGCCTTCCCATTTAATGTCATGCATATAGGGCGAGAACATTGACCTCCACACCTATGTCAATAAAAATATTTCTCAGAAGCCCCCCATCTACAAAAACATTCAACGTAATCTCCTTTTCAAAATCAAGGTTGTGGGGAGGATGGTTGGAATGCAAAACCTACCTCTCACACCCCTCCAGTGCATGGTATCTTCTCATGTAACCATTATCCCAGGAAGGGAATGATATTATCTTGTCTCAACATCTTTCATACTTCTCTAACCTCATCCAGATCCTTTTGTGGATCCTTAACATTCTTCCTTTGCTCTAACTTTCTTGACTTCTCTTTCAGGCACTTGATCTCACCCTGAAGGCTTCGAATCACATACATGGTTTCTTGATACACTTATTTCTGATGAGTAGGATCTAGATACTTTCCATGTACCAAATCTTCTCTAACAACCAACATCCTTTTCCTTGGTACTTCCCTTGCGTGTGCAGCCTCAGCTCTCATCATGACTAGTACCGGTTCTAGTTTTCACTCGTACACCACCCATGGCATCCATTCTTAATTGGATTTCCTCACACTTACCATCCTAACAAATTTTTATTTCTAGTGATGCTGGATCATGTGCTAAAATATCTCCAGACACTCCTCATACTTGTGCTTCTTTCAACACCACGAACATTGTAGAAGATTAGAACACTCACACTTATAGTGCTCCATCAATCCACAGTTGTAACACATTCCACATGAGAACTCATTTATTCCTCCTTTGTAGTTTCCATGACCAATAAATCCTCCTCTAAAACTTATTCCACGCACCCCACCATCCACACTCCCAGCAAAGTGATGACTATTATCTTTGGAATTGTTCATGAGGCTGTTTTGGTGCACACCACTATGAATGGCATCATGTATCTGGTCAATCAATCTACAATCCTTGGTGTCATGGGTAGTAGAGGTGTAGATATTGAAATAGTATGACTCATTGTTACAGATCCCACACTGTAGTAGTGGGCATCTAACTACATTATGATCTCTATGGAAAATTTCACAGTCCACTATCATGGTGTGTACCAGTATCCTAGGGTAATTGTTCTTTGTATGCCCCTCTACCTCACAATTTGTGCACCATAGACCACTACAATTCTCATGCACAAATTTTGCAGATAGCTTCTCCAGTTACTTTTCCATTACATAAATATGATCCTCAAGGAAGAGGCTAACACCAGTATTAATGCTTATAACATTCTCAACGTGTAGGGTGGCCTCCAAGGCCTCATGCGGGTTTGTGAAAGTCTTGTGGGAAAGTGCCCTCCTAAACGGTGTTATCAATCCTATAAAAAACCACTGAGCATGTTGAGAGGGTTGAATATCATAGGATAGCTTTGATAAAAGAGTGTTAAAATGTGTGTCATACTCCCGTACACTCTCTACCATTCCTTGTTGAATCTCCTTCAACACGCTAATTCTCTTCTACTCAATTCATGGATATGAAATTCAGCCAAGAAAGCATTCCATAGCATGGTGTAATCCACCACTCTCTGATGGGGGTCATAATTTTTGGTACCAACTATGCATGTGTCCTTGCAACGTCATTATAAAATAACTTTCTTTTTCCTCCAGGGTGGTGATCCCCTTCGTGCTCCATAGTAGTTCACACTTGTGTACATGCTCTGTAACATCCTCAACACCATTGTAGTCTGGTAGGTGTAAATAAATATGAAAGAATACTTGATGATGTGGTTGAGGCCCTTGTCTTCCTAATCAAGAACCTTGATTCCCTCCGATGTTTCCTCTACCACCAGATCCACCAGGTCTTGATCATCCTGATCCACCAGATCCTCTAGATCCACCAAGTCCACTAGGTCCTCTAGCTCTTATACCACCAGATCCACTTGTTGTAGCCGATAAGGGGCCTTAAGTGGTCATGCCTAATGGTCTGAATGTCCCAGTAAGCTACGCACCAATCATTTATGATACTACACCACTAGAGATGTGTGTCTCATGCCACTCCCAGATGTGATACCCAAGATTTTCCTACTAGCACTTTTCCCAAACATCGTTCCATAAATATTCCTCCAAACATAGGAAATGACTGTGCAGCCATAGATGTACCAAATGAAAAATTATATCTCCTAGGTGTATATTGGTCACTCCCACAAATACCAATTGTGTTAGCAATAGTTATCTCTTGATTTTGAAGAATAAGTGCCAAGGGTTAGTCACTAGGTGGATTCAGATGCATGTCGATGAATCTCCTTTCTCCAAGTGATGAAATCTCATTAGAAGCCAAATAGATCTCTCTTCCATGCTTGCTAAGATGGGGTAGCACAGAATGCTCAAGCTCTATGCCCTCCACATGAAACTCAATTCCTTCTCATGATGCTTGCCTCCATAAATCCATCACTCCCATAACCTTGCATTATCTAGCCATCTCCCTTTCATGCGCTTCGTAATGTATGCCATCTTCCTTCACCCTAACTTTCTTGTCTAACACTCAGAGAATCTTATCCAGCCATAGGGAATGCTTCCAAACTTAGGGTGATGATTAATATCTTCACAAATAAAGGGATATCACACAAGAATGATCCTTTAGGCTCCCTTAAGAACTCAAACTCAGAAACCTCAGGAAAAAAATACGTAGAAATAACATATTTCAGGGTATAACTGGTCAAAAATATCTTCCACCAATGATCAATAACACACGTCAAAGTAAAATCAGCATCTTTAGCCTCTGATACTCTTCTTGGGTCCAAACACAAGATCTATAATACTTTCTTGATCTATATGCATACGCAGAAAGCCATTCATACAATTCTACTAGAAAGTAGCAACAGAAGGTCTCATATAACTCATGATATAGATTCTCTTCTACCCATTTACATGCATAAAACTCAAGTCCAGTACTAAATATTTAAGAAAACTCATCCTCTATGCTCTTAAACCATGCCTCGACACTGTCTAGGGTCAAGCACTTTGTCATCACGCATCATTCTAACAATAGCTTTGAAAATAGGTCCTGACAACGGAACCGAGATGTAGTCATTTTTTTGTCCACCCACTAACTTTCTAATCCTATGCACATCATCCTATCACCTAGCAAGCTCTAGGCACTAACCCGAGGTAGGCGTGGGTGCCGATCCCCTCCTTATGTGAGCATTGTGAGAAGATGATGTCATTGATAAAAGAATAGATGCAGAAAAGTAAATTTTCATGCATTCATTTTTAAAGTATATGATGAGTTATTACATCAATATACCCATTCAGATAACAAGAGAAACATCATACAATAATAGATCTGATTCTTAACATAAAGAAAAGACATTAGGGTTTGCACCCATGAACCAAATATTTATAACAGATTCATGCATTCATATTGATTATAATTTTAGTAACCACATAACATTCAAAATAGGGGTCTAACTCATGTATTAGAAGTCCTAGCTATGCTTCCCCTATTAGAAAAATATTATAGACCCATCCCCTTAGATATGATAAGATTCCTACAATCCTCTAATAAGAACCCCAGCTCCTAGGACATCCCAATATTTTATGCATAGCTTCACTTTCCATCCTCTTTATAATGGTCTTGATGCTTCTCTCTCTTTCGACTATTATCTTCATCTACCTGAGAATCTCTATATATAGGTTTAACACCCACCGTCATACCTTCCTTTAGGAGTAGATCACATGCCAAGTGTCTAGGTGGTCCTCCAATGGAGCATGCTAGCCCTATTCTGAGCTCTCCATTCTCTGCAATGATGTCTTTCAGGAACCTTTCATGTGTGGAGTATTCTTTCCTTGACCACCAAGCCTCTAAACTGGTACCTTATCTACTTAGCATGCCTAGTCAGGTCACATTTTTCCTCAAGTACTTTTAGAACCCTGAATATCACTTAGTCCTCATATCTTGTTTCCCTTCCTTGCGTGCATGCCCTGGTTCCTCACAAACCCTTCTTAAACCCTTGTCCTGCACATTTTTCCCCACGCACCCTTCCTCTTCTTGACATCATGTGTTCATGATACCTTTAGCACTTATCCAATATTTTCAGGCCCAACACTGCTCCATGACCCAATGATTCATTAGTTGTATAAAAATTGTTCAAAGCCTCTTGCAATAAGTTCCTTTGAGAAGGAATTGAGAGTGCATCCCACATAGTAACACTCATGTTGGTCTTATTCATTTGTTCTACAATACTGAATGGAATCACTCCTTGTTTCTTAACATTTCTTTGGGCATTGGAGTCCTCTTTTGGAAAATGCTTATTAGGTATTAGGGAAAGGAGTTTATGTATGTTTCTTTCCCACATCCTTATCAATTGCTGCTTGTGACCGAGTTTGTGAATTAGAATCCTAATCAATTTTGGGATATTGGAGTTTCATTTCCCTCTTTTTAGAATGATTATTATCTACTATGTATGAAGCATCTGTAATCACCCCACAAAAATCTTCTTCTTGTTAATTTAGCAAAGTGGTTTCTTCCTGTGCTTGTGTCTGGTCTGTTATTTTCTGTACAGGTGATTTATCTGTTGGCTTCGAAGGGGTGGATATGATTTGAACCATAAGGGCTTGGATAATAACTCCATTGGGGTAATTTTTTTTATTTTGAGGTTGAGAACAAGGATAACACCATGCATAATCAGAACTAGATTATTTTGCATAGGTATAATAGCTTTAGAAGAACTAGTTGCAAGGGGCTTCCTAAAATTTAGAGGTCTGACATTCATAATTTGACTTACAGCTTGGTTTTGAGGCTGATTATTTCCTTGAAAGGGAGGATGGTTAGATGGATACTACGGATTTTGTGGCTGATATGAGCGATTGTATTGACTTTTTTTTCTTTTAAGTACAACAAGCTCATTCCCAAAAGTTTGCAGTAGTGACTTGACTTCAAATAGGTCATTTGAAGAGGAAGGAGCTGACCTAGATGGTTGTTTAGAAGCTACTGGAATGGGGGAAATGGTGGACTGAGTATTTATAAGATTAGGAGACAACGATATTTGTAGTCGTGGAGCTATCTTCCCATCTTGGATCAAGGAATTCTCAGCTCTTATGGAAACTTCGTACGCATAAATTAATAAAGTCCCTTCCATAGAATAAATCATAACTGCTATATAAGTTTTCAACGACCACAAATAATACAGGAATGCATTGTTTGGAGAAGGTTTTATGAGTTTTGGAATCCTATTCTAAGTCTTTTGGAGCCAAAAATTGAAATCACGCATGTATTCTTTGGCAGTTCACTTTATAGTAGTTAGCTATTGTAAGAGAGACATGTGATCACTCTTGTCTTGGAACTACTTGTAAATATTTTCCCCTTACTCATCCCAAGTGGTAATAGTTCTAACCTTCAAACATCAAAACCACTGAAGCACTTTTACCTTGAAAGAAGTAGCAAGAAGTCTAACCATAATGTTGTCCTCCATGATATTATGTACTGTAAAAATGTTGGCTACATCAAGGATATGTTTCACTCGAGTAATGTGAGTTTCCCCTATATAGAAGGGTGAAATTTTTAGTGCTGCAATAGATATGGGATCATGTTGAGCTAATAAAAGAGGACTGATTACATTGAAAGGGGGAAAACTTGGTTCCTTTCCATTCTTCTAATAGGCTGATTGTTCCTAAGTGGAGGTAATATTTTGTAAGGAGGATTAGAATGAACCCTACAGGGAGATGTTGTGATTGGTGAGCCTAGAATGCCTCTTCTTCTTCTTGAAGGAGTCAAAGATAATTCAATATGCTGATAATTTCCCTCTTGTCTTGCTGAATCTCTTGTCTAAATTCTTTGCATATATTAACACATTAAGATACAAAATACAGAGATAGGGAGTCTCCCAAACAAGAGTGATCACATGTCTCTCTTATCTTAATTCTTTTCATATATTAACACACTGAGATACAAAATACAAAGATAGGGAGTCTCCAGGTACTTTTAGTAAACTAGAATTTCCACATAAAATATTATTCTGAATGTAATTAAAATTCTCCAAAGTATTCAAAGCACTCTTCCAAGCTTGAAGAGTAACTTTCGAATGATCTATCTCCCTTTATAAAGTGATGCACTAAACTATTTATAAGTTCTTTAGGTTGAGCCATTACAACTGAACCTTAACTAACAAATTACTAAAAATAAAATGTAATTAAATTCCAGGGAACAACATCCAATAAAAATAGTAAAGTAGTTGTAAAGGTTTGACCTAGTAAACCCTTTAACTTGGACTGATCCAGAGCTTGGAACTATCCTATCATGGCTGCCTAGCTTTAGCCTGGTCCAACAACACATTTTATTTCTTCATCTTTCTCTTGATCTTTCTCCCAGATAGTCATCTGATGTTTGTAATCAAAGAAACATTTGATGATTCCTTGTACTTCCTTTTCTTCTAGCCCGCATGTGTAATGACTCATCACTTCTACTGTTTCAACCTCTCTTTCCACTTTAGCAGGAATCCTTTTTAGTTTACTCACCACTTTCTTCAATCGACTTATGAAATTCTTACATTAGACCAACCTGTCAATTGAATCACTACTGAAATTTCTAGTTACCTCATTATCTCTCTTCACCAAATCTTTGAAATTTAATTTAATTTTATCGAATGGAAGGGTGTAAATATTCTCATTAAATAATTTACAATTGACATTATCAAACTCTTCCAAGATATCATTTAGAGCATCCATTATTACCACATGTTTATCATCCAACTTCTTGTGAAAATCTTGTAACTCTTGGGATCTAAATTCCATAGCCTTTTGAAACTCAAACAACTTGGAAATATCATCGATTACTTATTCCTAAAGAAGTAGATCTATATCCTATTCTCTAATCTCACCCCACATGGTCAAAATAAAATTCAAATTGTTATAATCTTCAGAGAAGACTTCGTCCATCCTATGAACAGAGGATTTTTCAGTTTGTAAATCATTATATATTTCAACAGCTTCTGTGATCAAAGGATTAGCTTCCTAAAGCATGTAATCAATCCATCCATCCATTGTTCTTCCCTTCTGACCTATCTTATCAATCGCTAGATATGAAATATCATCTAGAGTGGAAGAAATTGTAAGAGCATTTGTAGTTGAAGGATTAGTGGTTGGAGTGGGTTGTGTTACTTTCCTTAGTAAAGAAGTGAGTTGTTCAACCTTCACTTTGAGTTCATCCTTGGAAGGTTTATCCTTATCATATTTCTCCAAAAAATTCCCAAGATCCATCTGTAAATATTTTTCGGCACCTTTGTGTGTTGCCTTACCTAGTGAAAATACAGAAATTTGATAATCCACTACTGTGATAGTTCCTTTAGTCTTTCCCTCAATGGGAGTAGAAATTTCCATGAATCTATCTACTAATTAGTTTATAGATAAAATAGAGATGATATTTGGACATTTGGAATGTTTCCTCACAGTAGGTTATAACACACTTAGATCTATTACATCTACCAGAGGCACCTTCTTCTTTTGTTTTTGAGTCTGATGATATAGAAATTCTGGTATAGCATATGTCGATGGAGATTACATGACTAATTTAACACTTGGAGCACTAAAAAAACAATATCATGAGTAACATTAGTTGGAAATGAAGTGGAGGTGATAATGATAGATGGGGTGGATGTGAGAACAACCATAGGACTGGATACAATGAGGCTAGAAGTTGAGATGGAAGGAAATGAAAGTTTTAGAGGGAGTGAAGTGGAAATGGGAGATCTAATCATTTCCCCTACTGAGAGGAAAGGAAGGGATGAAAACACTTATGTGATGGATGGGGATGGAAAATAAGAAATGAGTGTAGAAGCATAAGGTAGTGAGGAAGAAAGTGATAATGACACAGAAAAAGGGCATGGCAAGTTCTGATACAAGTGAAGAATCAATAACCTCGACAACTTCTGATACTGGTACTATACAAGACACAACATTTGAAGCAGAGGCCTTAGGAAGAGAGTAACTTTGAACAACAAATGATATCTTCTTAGGTATTATATTGGCACTTTGGGTATAAATTTTTGTTGTTGTGGGTGTAGGAAGACTCATGGTTGGTTGGGCTCCTTTTCGTGTAGATTGATCCAACCCTTTGGGTGAAATTCCCAAGGTAGCCAACAAATCATATGTTCTTTATAAAATGGGGCCCTCCCTTTTCTTAGTATTGTAACTTTCTTCTTAATACCAATCGATCCATAGAAATGGTTGATTGGAAACATTGTTATCCTTATATACTGGATCCAATACTTCTTCCTCATCATCCATCTCCTTTGGAATCTCTGTAATACCAGACTATCTAACCTCATCCAAAGTAAACCTTTCGTATTCTCTTTGTCATAAAATGAACTCATTGCGACAGTGAATCAAAATATCTTCTAGCTAAGGCACATGAAAACATGATAAAACCGTTTAACTGATCTTACCCCAGTAATCCAAATTGGTTCGGGGATGAAAGGTTCGCAAGGTGACTTCAGACATTTCTAAATCCACATTATTTTCTTTATAAATATTGGCACAAGTATATCTACTGATTGAAATGGGAAAATGGACTCATACCTTATTCCATTTATTCTAGATTTTGTGATAATCCAACAATTTTAGAATCAATTCTAGAAAAACGTATTTATCAGTAGGGCACCTTGGTAACTTGTTAAGAGCACCCATGAAACTAGGAATCCTGATGTATCTAAATCTAGGAAAATGAAGATAAATGACTCCCCACTCTTGTACTTCCTTAAAAGCCTCATCATAAATCCTTTGATTATACAAATCCTTTTCAAAATTATTAAAAAAAAGAACAAAGAAGGAATCATTGACTCTGTGAAAATGTTAGGTTCCCTCATCTATCATGATTTGAGTATAAAATAAAAAATATGGGATGTACTTCTAACACCTTTGGTTTTTAACCCGTAAATTCCCCCATGGAAAATGAAATATAGACCAACAAAGAAGTCATATATAAGTTTTGGGAAGACAAGACTTTACTCAATTGAAAGAAGATAGAGCTTATGAGATTCTCTCCCCATGATATGAATTCTTTATTCTTATTAATAGTGGCAATGTATAAGAACATCTATTCTCTAAACTCTTTTTCACAAGCAAGACCTAAAAATCTACTCAATAACATGATGAGATAATTAAATTCCTAGATAAAATCTGACTGAAACATTTTCTTCGGCAACTTCATGACACTTTTGGCCAAGTAGCTCTTCATCATGACCTTTTTACACAATTTGGTTTCCTTGTCCTAATGTTTAATTGCAGGTTCGGGTGAAATTTTGGCATAGTCCTCAACATCTAGGAGTTTGAAAAAATATTCAAAGAAATCAGAGTCCAATCGAATTATGACCTTTCCATCACCATTTCTCACCATTCTAGAATCTTCATGAAAATGGGTTTCTTCATCCAAGATGAATTCAGGACAATGCACGGATGTAAAAAAACTTCCAAAAAAACAAGCCCACTGTCATATATAACCTGCATCCAATATTTCTTGTTACGAGCTTTTACCCTTGTTAAGAAGTCTAGAAAATCTACTTTCCCTAGATCAGTATCTCTAATATTCCCTAGGTCTGAAGAGAGGCACAAATTAAGAACAACTCCTAAGAATGTATATTTCATCTTTTCTTTACCTTTTGATGAGGAGGTTAACATTAAGTTTAGATTTCAGAATACAAAAGAACCTTTGGAAATTTGTAACAAATACTGTAAAAACCCTAAAACATCGATGTTCAAAAGTCTGAAAGGATTCTAACTCTGAAGTGCAAACCTCCAAAAACCCAAAATAACATACCTCCGAAACTCTGAAAAGCTTGGACCCTAAATCTCCAAAACTGGAACCTCTAAAACTCCGAAAAGGGAACCTCTGAAAGTTCAAAAAGAGAACCTCTAAAACTTTGAAAAGTGAAAGTTCCAAAAATGGAAATCTATGAACTATGAACTCATAGAATAGCATGGAATGAAAATCAAATACTTGTGGATATCTGGAAGATATTATCATGCACTACACTCGGTTCTAGATGCCTACACATGTTGGATTTTGCAGCTATGGAGATCAAGAACCATTCTTAAGGAAAACATAGTGGATGATGAGGGTTTTAATTCTAACTGAATAACAAAATAAAATAAACAAGGAATAATCCATTAAATAATAATAAAACAAGAAGAAATAACCCAGATAAAATTACCTTGAAAATAATGCCTCAAAAGTACAAAGAATTCAGTAAAAATCAGAGTGTTAGAGAAAACAGTCAAGTGAAAATGACAGATAAAAATATTAGTTTATATAGAAAAACATAAAATTAATGCCCTAAAGTTGACATGTGGGGGTTGTTGATAATTAAATACCCATAGAACCCCGAATTCTAAAACCCCAAAAGTCAAAGTTCTGAAATTTTGGAACTTCGAAGTTTCATACTTCAGAAATTGCAAGACAAAGTTATGAAGAATATGAAGGAAGACACTGAAACCCGAAATTTTGAAGTTCTAAAATTTTGGAAATTTGGAGTTTCAGATTTTGGAAGTCTAGAGGTGAAAATATCAAAACAAAGATGGGAGACTCTGAAACCTGAAATTTTGAAATTCCAAAATTTCAGAACTTTGGAGTTTCAAAGTTTGGAACTCTGGAAGGAGATTTCTCGAAAGGGCATCATAAACTTTCGAAACCAAAAAGCTCAAAGTTATGAAATTTTGAAACTTCAGAGTTTCAGATTTCAAAACTCCAAGTCAAAATTTACCAAAAAAGGTGATGGAAGACTCTGAAACCCTAAATTCCAAATTTCTAAAATATCGACACTTTAGACTTTCAGGTTTCAGAAGTTCGAGTAAAAAAAGTTAAAATTACCAAAGGAGACTTCTGAATCTCGAAAGTATGAAACTCTAAATTTTCATATTTTTGGGATTTCAGAGTTCGGAATTTTGAAGTCAAAATTTTATATTTGGTAGCTTCTTCCCCAAATAAGAAAACCTCTTAAATCTGAAGTTTGAAAACTTCAGATTTTCAGAGCTTAAGAGAAATTCAAGATATTTTTAAAACACTTCCAGGTGAAAGATTTCAAAATAAATTTTGAATCAAATTTTAACATTTTCAAGGTAAAATTTAAAGGTTAAAACTATCATTGAGGAAGAACTTCACCATTCATCCAAAGTTGTATGCTACTTTATGGACTTTCAGAAAGCCTTTGACTCTGTTATGTGGGAAGCTCTTTTTTGTAGACTTAAAGACATTAGTATTTTTGAAACCCTTCTTTTTACCATTACTTTGTTATATGAGGAGGTCTTGGGTCACCTTCATATTGCTACTAGGTTTTCTAACTTCATAAGGAGCATCACCGGGGTCAAACAAGGCTACCCTCTCTCTCCTCCTCTATTTGGTATTTATATCATTTAGTTGGAGTAATTTCTTCAAGACCACATACAGGACAAGGACAGTTGTCTTCTTCACTAGGTTTTGATCTACATTTTTCTCTTCACGAACAATGTGGTATTTTTGGCTTCTTTTACAGAGGGGTTACAAAGATAGTTTGATGTTTTAGCCCTCTTCTTTGATCATATAAAAATTACACTCAACCCTGGTAAAACCAAGGTTATGATTTTCTATGGGCTAAAGACCTCTAGTTTCCATTTATTCTATAAGGGTGATGAGTTTGACATCACCAGCACCTATACCTATCTAGGATTTTTCTTCTCTAGACCTTGCTTTAGTTTACGCCTAGTTATTCAACACCACATCAAGAAGGGGAATGGTTCCCTAGTGATCTTAGAAAGAAAGTGCTTTTTCCACCACTTTCAAGACACTTTGTTCTCTATGGTTTTTATTTTTGGGGTCTCTCCCTACTCAAGTTAGATTGGGTTGCTATTTGAGAAAGTTAAAATCCTTATGCTCAGAAAAATCATCAGATGTAAAGAGACTGCTCCTCACAATATCATCCTTACCAAGTTTGGGGATCTCCCTTTCAGACTAGAGGTCATTTTTGGTCTCATCTCCCTCTTACACCACATCCAGGGACTGTCAGATTCATCAATAGGAAGAGATAGGTACATCTCCCTTACCAACCATTCTTCTAAGGCCATTTCTCTTTCTAACTTTAGTGGTCATGCTCGTTGCTAATATTTCAGGGCCTCTCATCTCCTAGGATCCCTTGGGATCAACATGGACTGTATCCCCCCTTTTATCTATTCCATGGATGCTCCTACACACCTTCTTTAGAGAAAGTAGGATCTGCATAGAATCATCAGAGATGTTATATATAGAAATTTCATCCATATTACTTGGATAAATTCCCAGGATAAGCTATGCCCAAAGATGGCCTTCTACACCAATCACTTCCTTGAAGTCAACAATGGACTCATCAATTGGCCTACCTATATCTCCCATCATTGGATGTATGTTCTTAGCATATCCCTGGGCCAATACAGAGTTGGATCCTCAGGCTTCAAGTTGAGAGTAATCATTAATTGTACTGGTTTGAAAGGATCTACCATATTTTCTCCCTCTAGAAGATTTAGATAAAGGAACACTTCATTTTTTAGTGCCCAATCTACTATGAGATCAAAGCAAGGTTTCACTGTATTTTTCATGAAAGCCCAATGTTCCCAACTTTCTTCAGGTATTAGGATAAGAAGTTTCTCACTCTCTATTTATAGGAAGATCTTAAGCTCCATGATGAGATCCTCCATTCCCTTCTAGGGAGACTACTACTTAATGGATCACATATTTCTTTGTTGTACTCCCAGGTGAGAGGGACACCAAGTGGTGGAATTGATCCTAATAGAGATCCTCATATTAGATATGTTAGGACTAGAGGAGTTTCTTCCCAGACCAGAGGTACCCACACTCAGACATGGCCAAGGGCCCCATCTCATAGGAGATAGTCCATCAGGCTCACTCAAAGACCTTGACTTTTTATGAATCATAGGCATCCCAGACATCTTCTAGTTTATGACACCAGACATCAACACATCACTATATTATTTTTTGGTTGGCCTTGGATGATAGTTGAGAGGGTTGGTATTGAGGCCTTTCCCTCCACCCCCTCGTCTTCTTTTTACTCTCCTTATTCTTCTTCTGTTGTTCTCAGATACCTTTTTGGGTTTCCCCGTTGCTTCTACTTTTCTTTGTATGGTGCAGTACCCTTGACCGACTTTTCTAGTCACTTGTTGGACATTTAATATAATTATCTTATCTTATGTGAAATCATCTTGGCTCAGGATGTGGGTTTTTTTATTAACTATTCCAAACCTTGGTCCTATAAAACTTTAAAGTTGTACCATTATTTAATAATTAAATGAAATATTGAGTATTATGTTTATGTGGAAGATTTTTCCATTATATAATTCTATATAACATTGTGTTTCTTATCGAACTCTTGCATCTTATTAATTTATTGTTAATAATATAAATCCCACCATGTAATTAATATAATTTGAAAAAAAATTCCTTAGTTATGTTCTAATTTTATAGGGAGTTGGATCTTTTGATTTAAAGGGACATGGATGTGATTTACAAGGAACTCATTTCAAAAATTCATGTTATGTAATGAATTTATTTATTGATTCATTACAACCACAACATTTTATGGTATTTTCCTAAAGCTATGTGCATAAGTATAGCTAAATTATTTTGTAAATATTCTAATAACTTTATAAAATGCAAAGCTTTATAAATTCTACGTACTAAATTATATTCCTAGAATCCACTAATTATTGAATGCAAAACTATAGTATTTAGAGTGTCAAGATATATTATTTAATGCTCTCAGCAAGAGTGTCTGACAATGCACCATGACTTAACCTAATGTCTGCCAAGATATAAATTTTCAAAAGAGGTCAAAATCCCTCATTTATGAATTATAGAAGTAGAATAAATATAAAGTTGATACACATAAAAATAATTAGGAACATGTACCATTAATGTGATGATAATGGGCATATGCCCATTCTCATTGACTCAATAGATGCTTCTTATTTCATATAACATGTACCCATATCACATTGTTTTAATTTTTAAAAGGGATCAAAATGCCTCATATAGGAATCATAGATAAAGAATTGAGATGAAGTATATACACATAAAAATAATTAGGAACATAGTTGTACTATGGGTGTGTTGATAATGTGCATATTCCTATTCTCATAAACTCAATATAGAATTAGGAACATACTTTTATGACATAGTGTAAATATTGGAATCCGATATTACACTAATTAAATTCTAATAATAAAATATTTGAATCTGATATCACACTAGATAAAAACCAATAATGACAATTTAGGAATCCAATTTCAACAATTATAAAATCAGAAATAAAAATACTATAAATATTTATTCTTAGTAAAATGTCCATATTTAATGAAATTATGGTTCAAAATTAAATTATTCATAAACTTGCCTATTTGAGTGGGTTTTGTTGTCTATTTTTTAACCCTTGCAAAAATTTAAAAAATAAAAGTATCGCAGGTTGAGGAATGAGGACCGCAGAAGAGTTTAGGCATACCGTAGGATGAAGGATTGAAACTCGTAGCTATGGATTAAATACCATGAAGTGACTAAGGTCGTGAGGTGAAAGGAACAAGTCTGTAGATGTTTTGAGTGCCGCGGAATGAGGGACAAAACTTAAAAATCCGCGGAGGTTTAAAACTGTCGAATAAAGTGAATACAAAATCCGCATGGTGAAGAATAGGTAGTCCACAAAATTCAACATGAGGCAGCACCACATCAATGTTGTGGAGTAAAGAATAAACTTTTGTAATGTCATAGAACATAAGGAAGAACCGTGGAAGCTAAAAGTTGTGTAATACTAAAAGAATAAAGCTACGTATCGAAGGAAAATAGTAGTTTTACACGGATTACTAAATGAACATGAATCTAATTTGATCTTTACAAATATGATATTATTTTAAGGAATCTTAGCCTTCTCCATGCAAAGGAAATCATATTTCTTGGATTAAATGTTTGTAGGTGGCTGAAGTGAAGAAAGACGTCTCCAACATGTAAAGGGGATATTCCAGATGGCTTAACCACCAGAATTAAATGTAGTATGGGTGTCATTCTTTATTCTATAAGGCAATGGTGTGGGTATGCATATTTTACAGAACAATCAGAACCTCTATGGAAATTAATGAAGGTGGTTGGGGGCAAAAAATATGAATTCAAATTTTCCTCTATTCCCTTCTTCTTTCTCTTCTAAATTCTATAGATATTGTAAAGTGATTCCTTGTTTTAACATTGGATACTTCATAATTATGCTGGCATCATTTTGTGTTGCACAAACAATTCTAAGGGTCACATTCCTTGGGCTCGAGTTCTATAAATGTTTTACATCTTCCTCCTATATTGTGATGATATGTGCATGATCTTCAAGCAATAAAATCTTTGGTTTGTGGCTCATTTCATCCCTAACTATTATTTTATTGCACTCTCTCACCTCTCATTTGTTTACATGCTTGTTTTATGCATTGATTCCGAATTTGTATTTATTGTGCATAATGGAATTGGAACCCTTGATGTGGTATTGATATGTGGCTTTGATTTTGGCCCTCTTCATCATCGTTCTCTTCCTTTTTCTCTGTTTCTTGAGTATTCATCCCCTTATTTTTGTTGCTTTCACCTTTTCTAGATTAGGATTTTATTTTATGCATCTCCTTCTCACCTTGGTCCCTTGGAAATTTAAAGTAGATATAAATAGTTAAATTTTAATTCCTAGGAGTAGTTTAACATTAAGAGTAAGTAGAGGAAGTTAATCTTCTTTTTCTATCTCATTTCGAGTCCCACAACTTGGAGATAGTTCCACATTGTCTCAAATCTTGAATTTTCTATGATTCAAGAACATGTGCACATTTGAGATCCAACATTTTTGGCATGCCCGATGGGACAATTAATTTAATATTTCTAGTATTATTAACTTTTCAATGTGTATCTTGATAAATATCTAGCCTTTGGAGGCTCTGAAATAACACATATGACGACTCCATTCAAAATATCAACTAGTTTAAGTAGTACTAGTGATTTGAATGTCCCTGATTCATGAGAAGGATTCAAACATTGTCAAGAAGAAGAGAAGAAGAAGTATTTAAAAATTTGTAGTTATTACCAGGCACAGGAAAAAGAGGACAGATTCAAATATCCCCATCTCCTCCAAACAAAACCCTTATAACACCTCCTCCTAGAATGTCCTTCTTACAGTCGATAATATTTCTTAGACCTATCAAAATGTCTCATCAACAGTAACCTCCAAAACAAAATACATTTTTAAAATTTATAAGTAGCAGTCCACTCACCTTTAATTCTTTGAATCCTAATCCAATAGCAGCCTTGAATTATATTTCATAGTTTATTAGAGAAAACCAAACAAATCCGATTGATCACATCCAATATATAGCAAATGTATGTGATATACAAGAAGTTTCTGAAATGGATGTGGTAGTGAAACTTTTGGCTTCATCACTTAAAGGAAAATATCTACAATGGTTTAGAAGCATAGGGGTAGGAACAATTAAAAACTAGGATCAATTGTGCACAACTCTTTGTGGTGAAGGCGAAAAAGAGGGCGTAGATGATGCCAGTATCGGTGTCTGAGGTGGTTGGTATTTGGGTTTAGGTAGGGATGTGTTATTGGTGATGAGGTGAGTGGAGGTGGTTAGATCAAGCTTGATTGTTGGGTGGGAGAGGCTGGATGTGAATCACACCCCTAGTTTATGAGAGATGGCCTGGGAGGTAGATGAGAGAGGTATGGAGGGGGATGAGGTGGAAGGTGAAGATAAAGAAGGTACGTGGATGTTCAGGGGTAGTGTGGGAGGTGTTGCAGTCACTTCAGTAGGTAGGGTCAGTATAGTTGCTGCCACTATTGTAGGGTAAATAGTGGGTGAGTCAGTAGGTGGGGTCTAAATTTGTGTGGAGATGGGGATTCGAAGGTGTTCCCGAAGCAGTGAGTGATCAACATACTCTGGATAGTCTATCGAATGTGGTGATAAAGAGAGGAAGGGAATGAGGGTGGATTTGGTGGTAATCCATGTAAATGGAATGGTTATCTATGACACAGGGAAGATCTCTACATCTGATGCAATGGGAGAGAGAGATGAGAGGAGATCATGTAATGTTGTAGATGAGGGTAGCAGGTCTGTTGGTATTGGCATGGGTTCTTCATCATGGTGAGGTGTGGGTGAGATGGATGAAGAAGGGGGAGGAACTCTCGAATCCTTGATGTAATGTGAGGTGGGAGGAGGGGGAGGTACTCCAAACTCCTTGGTGAGTATGGAAGTAGGTGTCAACAGTGGTTCGTTGATCGTGAGGGTAGGGGGGTCTGAGACAGGACCCAGTAGGGTGAGCATGGCATCTGATGAAGGGGTATATATTTTTATTATATTAACTTTTGGTGGTAATGGCAAGGAGGGTGGAGATGCCAGTATGGGTAAGAGTGTGTGTTTGAGAGGTTCCTCCGTAGGTACGGTCGAGGGATATGGTGCAAGTGGTATGGATAGGGCATCAAAGATGGCATGAGCCTCTTGAATAGTGTCACTGCAGACAAAAGGATGGTTCTGTTGGGTGGGAGGTGTATGATTAGGGAACAAATTTTGGAAAATGTGTAGGTTTTGGTTTGCGGGTGTGTTGGGGTTGTCTAGAATGAGCTCCCCTCTATCCAACATTTCTTGAAAAATGTTTTTGAAGGTGATGAAGTTATTGGTGTTGTGCCCATAGACACAATGGTACTCACATATTTCATTCTCTCTGTACCATGAGGGTATGGGGTGGGTAGGATCAAAACTGGGATGTTGTTTGATGGCCGAAAGGATGATAGCCCCTACATTCAGAAGTTTTTCTAGAACAACAGGGTATGGTTCAATGATGGGAGTATACTTCTTTTGTTCGTTTTTGAAAAGCAACATTTGCACTGGCGAGAGGTTAGGCGGTGATTTTGGTATGTTAGATGGGTGAGGTGGGCCAGCCTTCAGGACCAACACATTGGCAGATCCTTTGGGCCTAGGAAGGTTGAGAGGATTGGTTGACGATGTTTTGGTAGTGGAAGAGGGTTCTTGTGGTCTAAACGAAGTGCTTTTGTTGTGTAACTGAATCCATTTTTCTTTAATGGACCAGATTTCAAGTTTTTGGGCTATGTTGAACACTACATTAAATGTATGAAACATTTATATTTGGAGGGTAGATGATATGTGGCAAGCGCAAGTCTGTGTGAATAGTTCTATGAGTTTGGTCTGCGGTAGGGGGAATGTGAGTTGGTTGACAAGGCTGTGCCAACGAGTGATGAAGTCTATGATTGAATCTTCATCGTATTGATGCATGGCGTACAATTCGGTAATGGTGACTTTCTTAGTTACATTGATGGAGAAATGGTCCAGAAAGGCTTGGGTCACTTGGTTGAAAGAGAAGATAGAGTGCTTAGGTAGAGCACTATACCAATTGAGGGCCGGTCTGTTAAGTGACATGGGAAACGTTCACAAAAGCAAAGTGTCATCATGAGCAATGAGGTATCACATGTGCTTAAAATACCTTAGATGTTGTTGTGGGTCTTATTTGCTATGGAATCAGTTGAAATTTGGCATTTCCCAATGCAAGGGGTATGGATGAATAGGGACAGAGAAATGAATAGGTTCATTACAAATCTCTTCATAGGTGAGGGATTTACGTGAACCGACAAGGGATGCTTCAAACGTTTACATCTTTTCCATCATCATCTTAATAAGGTCGGGGGTAGGTTATGATGAATTCTAGCCTCCCACCAGAGGGGAAGGAAGTTATGAAGAATACGAGGTAGATGGCATCGTATTATGTGACGGAGCGACATATGAAAATTATGGAGGTATATGTGAGGAAAAGGATGAGGAGGGATAGTATGTGGATTAAGAAGTAGAAGCTACAGATGGAGGTTGAAAGTCTATGTATAAAGTAGGGGTCGGGGTGACCACCCTATTAGTGACAGGAGGAAGTGATTGAGGAATGGATAGGACTAAATTCTTGAGGGGAGTATAGTTGGTTGATACTTACAGGGGTTGACATGGGATAGGTATTTAGGTAGTGGAAGGCATGGGAGGTGAAGATGTCATAGGTATAGTGAACGTTGCATAAGATGTGGAAACCACTACGGTAGGGTCAAGTTATGACACTACTTGTGATAGGGGAGTGGCGGTGAGAGCTGAGCTAGAGGTGGATGATATGGTGATGGGTGCAAGAGTAGGAGGAATGGACACGGGCATACCATAGATTGGGTATCGCAAAGAATCTCGAGTGGATGAATGGGAAAGATAGTGTTGTAGCACAGTAGGGTTTTGATCTAAGAACCATGCAAAGTCAGAGTCACACATACTAATAATAATGGGGAAAACGAGATCCATAGGGGCTAATACAGAAGGGAGTGATGGAGTAGGTGGAAGAGGCTGAATACTAGTGTGAAATGTGAGAGCGTTGGCCTGATGGCATGACAACACCATGTAGATAGGCACAAACCAAGTAGTAATGTATTCTCTAGATAATACAGAAAGTAGAAGAGATGAAGGGAATGGATAATACGGGGGTGTGTTGGGTGGATGTGCTAGTTAAGAACCAACATAGGCTGACCGACGTCGATTATGTATGATTGATATTGGTTGGGGTTAACCATTGCCGGTTATTGATAAATAAGAATGTTTTATCAAACTGAGATAGTAGAGGGAATATTATTAAGAGGGAAGGCTCTGTGACAACTATGTGATAGAAAACAAGGTATCCAAAATGTTTTAGGAGATGTTACAGAAAAGAAACAGAGATGAAAGGTCTTTTGGAGAGCTTAGCCCAAAAGAACAAAGATCGATGCTGGTAGGGTATAACTGATGGTGGTTAGGGGTAACCAACGACGGTCGCTGGACCGAAACCGGTCGCTATGAAATTGAAGTAGTAATGAAGAAAAAGGGTTGTGAGTTACAATTAAAGATGGAATCAACCCTAGAATTATGAGAATGATGAAAAACAGGATCTAAGCACACTCAGAGGGAGTCGGAATACACCAACTATGATGAGGAGTGTGCAAAGGGGAAATAAGAAAATGAAGAATGAGTCCTCTCACCTCAAAACGCAAGACAAGTAGAAACATTAAGAAAAATGTGATCCTAAGAGTGCCCTTTTCTATTATATTTGTTCAGCTTATGCTATTTAAGGACTAACACATGAATTGTAAAACAAAGTTTTTAGTTAGGATGGCTTCCTAAGAAGAAGGAAATCTAAAGGTGAGGTTTCAAGTTTTTTATGGTGGGGGTAGGCTTTGCTCTGAAGTATGACTCGACAGAGTAGTGAGCTGGGTGCCCACTGTGCTATGATCGTGTGATCACCTACAACTTCTTCCAGGTAAGATGTTGTTTAAGAATGTGTATATTTTGAAATTTTTGCAGTCTTTAAGACACAGAGAGAGAGAAGATGTGATTTCTATGATTTGTTCATCAACCATCAGCTGGTCATAACCTCCAGCGTATAGGTTACCCTCATTTAATGTAAGCTAAATGCAGAAAGTAGAATGAAATGAAGTTGATTTTAAGCCAAAATTGAAATGTTGTATTTGATGACACAAGAAGATGAAGAGGATAAGGAATGCTCTTTCACTAACGTGATAATTAATGGAAGAAAAGAAATATTCATTTTAGAAACACCAAAAGACAATTTCTTTTAGACAATGTGAAGAGGAGAAAATTCCAAGGAAGAAATTTACGTGTGAGAACCTTTCAGAAAGGGAAATAGACAAACAACTTTCACCTAGGAATGAAGAAATGTAAGGAACCCTGGATGGGTCCCACCGAGCATGCCAAAATGTTTTGATCCTTTTTGCGTACAATTGGAGACTGCAACAGATAAGCGTTCAAGGTAGATTTACTTGCTGTTTGGTTTGGTTGAGATGCGCATGTGTAGACTTACAATATCAGTCGATCATGTGAACTCCTTTTTGGCTGGGATGGACTACCCCTATAATAAGAAAACAAGACCACTAGAAAGAGTTAAATAACATATGCAGTGGACTGCCTAGTGTATGCTAGATCTAGGAAGCATGATACTCCCTAGAAGGCTGTCAATCCACTATTAATAAATCAATATTCAAATGATAAAGCATGTAAATAGATAGAATCTAGTGCTAGCATTCTGATTTGGGTGCCTCAGGTTATTATCAACGTCAATTTATTTAAATACTAAACTATGCCAAATAAAAGAGAGTTCAGGTCAGGTTCTAGGTAGGTTGGGTAGTCTGAGGGTCACAGACAGGGTCAGATTGAGGTTGGGTAGGGTTGTTGGGTAGTTTGGGTAACTGGTAGGTTTCTAGTCTATACTGTGTTAGTAGACACAGAGACCGATGCCATTTAAGGTTAACTAGTATCAGTCACTATAGAAGCAACAGGAGGTCATAACCGAGGTGTTTTGGGTTCTTTAGGAGGGCAGAAAGAGCTGAGAGTGGTGTGGGTGAGGTTTAGGTGAGGGGTGGGCTCAAGGTCAGATAATACGGGTTCTATAGGGTGGTTTGGATGTGTTTTGGGTAGAATGTGGGTAGTTAGCAGGTGACAGGGTGACCGATGGTGGTCAAGGTGGACCAATGACGGTTATGGATGACTAGTGTCAGTCACTAGTTTTGGATCCTAGCTTGGGAAGTAGTAGTGATTGAGGTGCTCTCTGTGATTGGTCAAAGAGTTGATGGTGGGAAGAATGAGGTGGAGCAGGGTCCTAGGTATGGGTGTGGTCTAAATAAATGAGATGGGGAGGTTAGGAGGGTGTTTTTACTTCTTGGAGGAGGAAGATAGAGAAACCAAAACACAAAATGTGGGTGGAGGACAAAGGAATCCACTTACCCGGAGTCTGATGCGTGTTGGAGTGTGGTACACATTAACTAAGGTGGTTGGTTTGTTGGAGAGATCTTGTTCGAGCTCGGTCTAGTCCAGGTCCTTCAATGGAAGTGTTCACAAAGATATCTTGTGAGTTCCTCCAATGGTGCTAGCTTGGAGCTCTTATAAGCTTGGTTGCTTCCTTGAGTTTCTTATGCCAATGTCAAGTTCTAGATCATACCTAGCACTCAACTAGGATGCCAATGATAATCGACAAGCCTAGAGAATATCCAATAATCTCCCAAACCTGAAAAAGTCGCCAACCATTCACCAACCCTTTGGAAGGAGTCAGGATTGGGTATTTACAGACGACTAGTGCTAGTCCCACATGACCGACATCGGTCAGACGGTAACCGACATCAGTTATGTTGGGGGAGTTGTTTTTTTTAAAGTGGGGAATATGCCTTCCCCACTTGGTTGTGAGTGGCGGAGCACATGTTCCCTCTACCTTGAGAATGGGTAATAGGACAAAGGAGGGTCTTATGAGTGGAGTGACCACTTTTAGGGATTTCTACAAGGGTATGGGTAAGGTATGGGCAATGTTGGGAGTGGAATGGTGAGGTGGAGGTGCAAGTGGGGTAGTGGAAGGGTGAGGTGGAGGTGTAAGTGGGTTGGTGAGGTGGAGATGCAAGTGGGGTAGTGGAAGGGTGAGGTGGAGGGGCAAGTGGGCTAGTGGGCTGGTGGGGTGAAGAGGTAAGGTGGCCCATCCAGTGGCATGGGGAGGTGGCTCTAATGAGAAGATAAAGGGGGAATTTTAATTAATTGGTATTAATTACATCCTAGAATATGTGGATGGGGGGCTTTGTGATGGGTGAAAGGGGGTGTGAGTGACTGAATTAGGGTAAATTGATTGCCCATGGTGAATGTGGTTATTAAGTTATTTTGGAGGAAGGTGATGAAATGTGACGTTTTTTGGTGTCTGCAACTATTTTAGAGAAAGAGAAGACAACCTTTCTCTTTTGGAGCAGTTAACTAAAATGAAGAGAGCACCTAATGAGAAAATTTTGGATTTCAACTTCATATTTCAAAGAAGTTGGGAAAGAATTCCAGCTCTTTTGATACCTATAGTAGAAGATGCCTTTCTTTACTTTTTAAAAGCTCTTAACTCTAATATATCTATTAAGATAAAATATATGAGAGGAACAAATCTATCAGTTGCATATACAATTGTAATAATAAATGAAAATAGTTCAATACAAGTTGGGAAATTATCTCCTAGACCACTTATGCCATGGTATCCTGAACTACCCAAATCTTACCATCCTTCTATTACTCTTGTCCTTGATCCAAATCTAAAACCTTTTTCTTCCAACTCAAAAACTCTTTCCCAATAAAAATAATATGAAGAAATGAGGGATTTGACTAGAAACTTGAAAAAACAAAGTTATATCCCTAAAAAACACCAAGCCCAATCTTATAAGAATTATGAAAATCAAGGCCAACCTTCCAATAAGGGGTATCAACCATGGATAAATCAACAGCCTAATCAAACATATGCACAAAACCAACAAAATAAAAAATTTCAAGGTCAAAGTGCTCCTCTTCCATTAACAACAATCCCTGCTCCACAAGCACTTTCTCATCCCAATTCAAGTCAGGATTAATTTCTTGTGTAAAACATCATATCACAAGAAACAAAGTGGTTTTTTCCATGTAATCTTCCACATGAATAACTTGGTTGTGAAATGGAAATGCATCTTAAAGCATATATGGTTAAGAGATATTTAATCAATAAGAACAACTTCTAGAAGTACCAAATCCAACTGTGGAAGTAGGTCAAGAGATAAATACTGATACAAAACTCATGTTCTTTGGAGCTGAGGACTTCTGCATAGTTAATAAAGTGGCAAGAAGTTTTATTAGACTATCAATCAATGTTTCTGATAATACGTGGAACAAGAAAAGGATGTTAGAGTCACAATCTCCACCTTCTATAGGTCATGCCAATGCTATGATAAAATAAAAACAAGTCGTGGTGAACAAAATCAAGCTGCCTAAGCTTCCTAGAAAATCCATGGATAAATAGGTTGTTACTCAACCTAAGCAACAAAATAAAATTCTGCCACAACAAAGAAAAGAAGGTAACATGTTACAAATGAAAAAGTGTGCAATTCTTCCATTCAACATTATTGACCAAATGAAGAAGACCAATGTCAATGTCTCAATTTAGGATGCTCTTTTTATTCTATTACATTGAGATCTCTTGTGTGAAGCCCTCAAGTAGCTACCTCTTACAGATAAAATAATACAAAGGGCTCATTTATGTCAAGAAAGGAATGATCAAGTAATTAAAACCATTAAAAACCCACCCTTTTACATGTCAATAATTGTGGGAAAATAACTAGTTCATACCTGTATGATTGATTCTTGGGATAGTCCTTCCATAGTGCCCAAGAAAATCATTTATATCTTAGGTCTCAAATAGATTCCTATGTCTAGGTGAGTTTTGCAACTAGATGGATCAATTGTGAATGTCCTCGGGAATAATAAAAGGCCTTGAGTTGAAAATTCATTCCTTCCCAAGCCTCACCATAACCCATGACATTTCAGTCATCGAATTTCCTCCCATGTTTTCCATCTGTTTGTCTAGAAACTTCACTGCTAAAGTAGGTGGCTATTTATCCTTAGATTGGACTCACATGCTTTTAAGAACCAAATATGGTACATGATTCACAATACAAGATGAGACCATATTTTCTTACCATATTGAGCCATATGACCCAACTCCAATCCAATCAATTTTTCTAATACAAGAAGAACATGAGTGAGATTCAATTCCAGATGAATGGATCATTCCTCCTTCCATGCTTGATTTATGATTAGATGAATGGGATGAGAGAGACCATAGGTTTGATCCTTATGGTGAACAGCTCACGAAATTTGAAATTGGTCTGTGAACCTACTACATTCTCCAAGAGTAATTTGTGTACCCGTGACATTCAAACAAGAAAATGAAAATGCTTTCTGGACTATGTCAGATGTTCTTTGATGGCTCTAGAGGTAGAAGTAGAAATGGAGTCCAGGGAGGGTGTTGTGCTCATTTCCCCCCAAAAATGAAAAGTTATTCTTTTCTCATAGATTGTAGTTTGTATGTTCTAATAACGTAGCAGAGTATGAAGCATTAGTGCATGGTCTATTGATCATGGAAAAGAGAAAAATCAAGGCATTACAGGTATTTGGAGACATTGAATTAGTCATTCATCAAGTCCATGACAAATGTGTGATAAAGAACAAGCTACTAAAATCTTACAAACATAGAATTTGGGATTTTCTAGAAAATTTTGATGCCATTAACCTACAGGTTGTGCCCAGAAGTTAAACAAATATGTAGACCAAATGGTGGCTCTTGGCTCTCAATTCTCACATGCTGAGGATTTGATCAAGGGAAATCTGAAACATGTGAAAATGGTAGCTAGGCCATCTATTCTAGACAACCAGGCTTGCTGGTAGGTATTTGAAAATGATGAAAAAATTGTATAGTTCATCCAAAATGAGGCAGAGTTCTCCTCAAAGATGTAGGATGATTTTTAGGAGGTCTATGGTGATCATATTATAAAGCTAAAATAAAATAAGTTACCGAAGGGATTAGTCAGTATGGAGCATATTTTTAGTCCAGATGATGAGTTTAAAGGAATGGAAAATAACATGGCAGAAAAACAAGAGGATTGTCAATCAGTTTCAATTACTTTAGACAAGGAACTTCTACTTGGGAAGGTATGTGATGAAAGTGAAAGGCAAGCTTTTGTTTCTTTGTGCCAGAAGTACAATGATGTATTTTCATGGGACTATGAAGATTTAAAAGAATTCAATCCAGATATAGTATGACTATTCTATTGATCTTTATCCCAACATCAACCCAATCAGATAGAAATAGATTTCATTCAACCCCAAGATTGAACCCCTCATGAGAAAAGAGATCTCCAAAATCATTGAGGATAAGATAATTTTCAAATCATATATTCTACTTGGGTGGAAAATATGGTCTTGGTAAGGAAGAATAATGGGGAAATCAGAATGTGTGTTGATTTCTTTGATTTAAATAAAGCGTCCTAAAAGTATAACTAGCCCTTTCCTTACATGGAATAAATTTTATAGATAGTCGCAGGAACATAGAGGTTCTACATGCTCGATGGTTATTCTAGTTTTAACCAGATCAAAGTGAAAGAAGAAGATCAATATAATACCACATTCACCATCAAATGAGGAATGTTATCTTATCAAAAAATTCCTTTTTGCTTGTCAAATGTAGGTGTTACCTTCCAAAGAGAAATGAATATTTCTTTTAAAGGGTATATTAATCAGGTCATCTTGGTTTACCTAGATGAGATTATTTTTTTCTCTAAGAAGATCACGAATCACATGAAGCACCTAAAGAAAGTAATTGAAATATACAGGGAATTTGGTGTCTCTCAATCCTAAGAAATGCAATTTTTTCATTTCCTATTGGAAATATTTTGGGACATGTATTTTCAAAAAAAGGAATTTTCATTGATCTAAAAAGAATTGCAGTTATCGTGACTCTTTCTTTGCCATCTCACAAGAAGGAATCACAGTATTTCCTTGGGAAGATTAAATTTTTTAGGCACTTTATTCCTAACTTCATGGGTTTGGTAAGACATATTACTCTCATGCTAAAAAAGGATGCAGCATTCAAGTGGACCACGGAAGGGAAGGATAGTTTTGAAAAGATAAAACAAGAGATTGTTTAGACCCCAACATTGATTAACCCAAAATATACCAAGGATTTCATCCTATATGCTCATGGGGTGGAATCTATCATAGTTGTGGTCTCGAAATGATAGAATGATAAAGTAATAGAGCATCATGTGCCATTTTTTCAGCCAAACATTGAATAATTATGAGCTCAAGTATAGTCACATTGAAAAATAAGTTTTTTCCATTATGAAAGCCTTGAAGAAATTCAAAAGTATGATATTTGTGAGCTACGTAAATGATGTAGTGTCATATTCCAACATTAGAGACTGTATTGTTAGACCTCAGAATATTGGCTAAGTAAAAGAAGGCACGTCGGCATGCGGGGCCTATATAAAGAAGGATGTGCAGGGTGAAGGCACACAGAACATGGTTTTAAAATGGTTTAGTAGAACCCAAGGTGCATGCGTAAGACAAAGGAAAGGGTTTCAAGACATAGCCATATTCGGCATCCTAGGAATAACATGAGAAAAACATGACCTGAATGAGCATCCAGAGTGGATAAGGTGTCAGCCTGGTAACTCGATGGTCAAGGAAGGAATATTCCATGTGATGGAAGGATCTAGAAAGACATCATTGTAGAAAATGGAGATATCAGATGGGAAGAAGTATGCTCCACCGAAGGACCACATGGAAACTTGGAAACCAATCTATTACTTCAGGAAGGCATGGATGTGGATGTTAAATCTATATATAGATATGCTTGGGTAAAAGGAAAGGGGATTTTGAGAAAAGTGTGTGGTCACTGGCACCACATAGCGATTAAAAGGAGAAGTTTTGCAGAAATACGAATAGGCTATAGGGATTCTCATTAGGAAGGCTATAAGAGATGAATTATCTAGAGGGATGGTTCTATGAACATCTTTGTAATCTGGAAATAATAGTTTAGGATTCTAATGTATAAGTCTTATCTGCATTAAGACATTTGGTTTTTGATGGCCTTGAGGAATGTAATGTGGTTTTTGAGAGTAATATGAATATATGAGTTTCTCTTAAAATATATACATTATTTATGGGTATAAACCCTAGTGCCTTTTCTTTGTATTATCAAATCTTTTATTTTTTTTATATTTCTCTTCTTGTTTGAATAGATGCATTTATATAATTCCTCATCTTACGTTCTTATAATGAATGCATGTTTCTTTACCCTTTTTCTATTTCTCTGTCATTAATAAATGTATTCTCACAAGAATCACATAAAGGAGGGGCTCAACACCCACGCATGCCTTGGGTGAGGACCCTTGCCCGCTGGGTGATAGGCCGATGCACATGGGATTAGACTATTGTTTCTACAGACATAAAAAATGACTACATTTATTATGGGAGAAGAAATAAGTGAAAAACAAGTTGGATGGGTAACAAAGACCATAGAGTATGATGTGATGATTAAGGCCAAAAAATTTATAAGATGAATAACACTTTGTGAAAAATAGGCCCTAGATATTGTGGAACCATAAGATGCCACCCTCATAAATGAAATATCCCCAAGTTATGAGATTCCACGTGATGTTTAATGACAACAAGATGAAAAAAATGTATTCAATGATTGTAGCTGCATTACTGATATGGATACATTCCTGTCTACTGGTGCATACCCTATAGGGTTGAAAAAAGAAAATAGGATACATATGAGGATGCAATCTATTCCTTATGCATTGCTTAGTGGCATGTTGTTTAGAACAAACATTGATAGGGTGCTTCTCAGATGCATTGAAGGTGAGTAATTTGACACGATTCTAACCAAATTCCATGATGGTTTCTTAGGAAGGAATTTATTTGCTAAATCTAAGGCCATGAATCTCATAAAAGCTAGATAGTTATGTCCTATGTTGTTCATGGATTCCCATAGGTGGGTTAGCAAGTGCAGGGAATGTGCACTCATAACTTGAAAGAAAATACTTACAACCTTACCACTTCAACCATTTCATACTAATCAACCATTTTCACAATGGGGTCTTGACTTCATTGGTATGATTAATCCTCCAGCTAGAATTGGTCATAAGTGGGTCCTCATAGCAACAAACTATTTCACCAGGTGGACTAAAGCCATGCCATTGAAGGAGGCCACTAAATAAGTTATTCTAGAATTTCTTGAAGAAATTGTTACAAGGTTTGGTGTCCCTCAAATGATCATTTCTGATAACACTAAATATTTCTTAGGATGAAATATATCTAATTGGGCTCTGGAACTTGGGATTTATTTGAAAAATTCTTCCAATTATTACAATTAAGGTAATGGATTGGTGGAATCCACTAAAAAAAATCTTATTAGAATCATGAAGAGAATAATGGACATCAATCAGAGACAATGACACATAAAGGTGAAAAGTGCTCTTTGGGCGGACAAGATAACAATGAAGAAAGAAATTGGCACTTCTCCCTATAAATTGGTATATGGTAAAGAATAAATATTTCCATTGTCACTAGGCATTTGAGTTAGCTTAGTAGCTAGAATTTGAAGGCGAAGATCAAAGGGAATTTAGAATAGTGGAGTTGGTGGAATTAGAGGAAAACAAGAATGCAACCATGACCAAGATGGAACAACATCAAGCATCAACCAAACAATGGTTTGATAGGAAAGCTAGAGATCAAACATTTAAAGTTGGGGATATCATTTTGAAATGGGATGTAAATCGATCTAAACCAAGGGGACACTGCAAATTTTATACTATTTGGAGTGTACCATAAATCATAACCACCTGCAAGGTAGAAAATCATTTGAGTTAATAGATCTTAATGAAAACATGCTTTAAATCCTATTCAATGGGATTCATCTCAAACATTATCATTAAGATTCATCTTTGCATCTTGAACATAGTAGATTAAAATTTCAGTTCCTCAAAGTACTTTTAACACATTACATTGTTAGTAGTTTAGGTTTGTTCCCCTAAGTGCTTTGAATAGTCTTGTTTCTGGGATATGTTCTTGTATACTATTTAATCATATAATCCAGATAGATGATTTTAAGGAAGAAGGTTTAAAATATCAGGGATTAGTTGTAGATTGTCTTAGAAAATCAAATGTAGAGCAACTAAATTACACTCAAGGATTTCAAACTAACTTCATTCCTAATGGATGTTAAGGCTACTGATCATCTCATCTAACAAGAAGATGGCCCATATGAGTCACCATAAATGTTGTCTATTACTACACCATTGCAAAAATTGAACTAATTGAAGTGTCGTGGGTTGAGGAATGATGACTGTGGAAGAGTTTACACATGTTATAGGATGAAGGAGTGTAAGACGCAACTAAGGATTAAATACCACCAAATTCACTCAGGCTGCAAGGTGAAAGGAACAATTCTGTGGATGTTTTAATTGCTACAGACTGAGGGACATAACTTGAAAATCCGTAGAGGTCTAGAACCATAAAACAAAGTAAATTCAAAAGCCACGGGGTGAATAATAGGTAGTCCATGGAAGTCAACATGAGGCCATGTCATATCAATGCCACAGAGTAAAGCAAAATAGTTAGTAATGTTGTAGAATATAAGGAAGAACCATGGAATCCAAAATTCATACAAGACTAAAATAACAAATCCACATATCGAAGGAAAATAGTAGTTTTCTGTGGATTACTCAATGAACATGAATCTGATTTGATCTTTGTGAGTTTTATATTATTTGAAGTAATCTTAGCCTTCTCCATGAGAAGGAAATTAGATTTCAGGTATTAAATGTTGGTAGGTGGATAAAGTGAATAAATATATCAACAAAACACAAAGGGGCTATTTGAGATATCTCAACCACCAGAATTAAATGTTGTATGGGTGTCGTTCCTTCTTCTACAAGGTAATGGTTTTGGTATGTGGATTTTACAGAAAAATCATATCCTCTATGGAAATTAATGAAGGTGGTTGGGGAATGAAAAAGAGGAATTCAAATTTCCCTCTCTTTTGTTCTTCTTTCTCTTCTAAATTTTCTATATATTGTAAAGTGATGCCTTTTTCAATGTTGGATACTTTGTAATTGCACGGGCATCATTTTTTTCTACACAAAAAATTCTAAGGGTTGCTTGCCTTGGGATCAAGTTCTATAAAGTTTTTACATCTTTGTCCTGTATCATGATGATATGTGCATGATCTTTAAGAAATCAAATCTCTAGTTTTGTGGCTCATTTCGGCCCTAGTTATTGTTTTATTGCACTCTATTGCCTCTCATTTGTTTACAGGTTTGTTGCATGCATTGATTCTTAATTTTTTGTTTATTGTGCATCGTGGAATTGGAACCTTAGACAAATTTTTGATCTATGGCTTTCATTTTCACCATATCCTTCATCATTCTCTTCCTTTTTCTCTCTTTCCTGAGTATTCATCCCCTTATTTTTGGTGTTATCACTTTCTCTAGATTATTTTTCAGTTTTATGCATCTCCTTCTCACCCTGGTCTCTTGGAAAGTTAGAGTAGAGTTGGACAGTTGCATTTTAATTCCTAGGAGTAGTTTAGAATTAGAAGTAAGTAGAGGAAGATGACCTTATTAAGTGGTATGTATCAGTTTGATTCCCACAACTTAGAGACAATCCCATGTTGTCTTGAATCCTGAATTGTCTATGATTCGGGCACAGGTGCACATTTGAGCTCTAATAGGTTCCAATCATCACCATGAACTATACCATACATTTATATAAATATGGAGGAGTATTATACATGTTAAAATCATTATCCATTCATAAGTAAGAAAAAATGGCCACGTGGGAAGAAAATCTTTCAAAAATATTCCAAGCTAGGTTTCAAAATCTTAACAATTTATTTACCTTCTTAATATTCATTCATAAAAACTTGATGATGAAATGACCTCATTCATTTTTTGAAAATTTCTAAACTAAATTTTGAAACATAATTGAAATAAAAAAAGATACCATGCAAAGCACACAATTCAGAATCAACATCATAAGGTCCAAATTAAGATAGAAAACACACTACCAAGTACCCTATTTAACCAAAATTGATGTATCATTCAAAATACTTGTCATGGTAACATAAAGGGTTTCACACAACATCATAACACACTCTAATAACATCTAAAATCATGCTTCATATCTCTAGAAATTGTGACTCACATAGCTAGCCATTGGGGTTTTGTACTTTCTAGGTTAGGGTCAACTTAAATAATACTATAACACATAATGAAAACTATCCAAATTTTCCTAAAATACCTATTACATCATTAATCAAATTCCTACCTACATCCATGATCTTGTATAGCTCCATAACACAATATCATGCAATTTAATAACCATACCTACTCTAAATGAGCACCTAAAACATGGTCACCAACCTGTATCTGGGTAAGTGCACCAAGTTGGGGGGCCAAAAAGGGGTCTTATGTGGACACATTTTTCAGAAAAAAAAAATTCAACTTGTATGAGTTTTTCAAAATAGTTACACTCAAAACTAGAAGATGTTGTAGAAATATGAATCGTAGAATTTTTTAAATTAGTTTCTAAGCTACTAAATTTTATTGAAAATGGATAAGTTTAAGTGGGTAACACAACTAAAATACCAACAAATACTCCCATTTTTGTTAAAAAACATAATAGAGTGACTTTCGTGCCCCCCACCATTTAGTATTTTTAAAAACCCTTTGGTAGAAAGATAGCTAGGAGCATCTAGTTTGAGCTCCATTTTTTTTTAGATTTTTTTAGCGAATATTTTTTTATTTATGATTTTTCTAGTACATAAATTTTATGTTTTGAAAAATAACGGAGCTCCAACTGTGCACCCCCCCCCCTAACTACCTCAGAAAATATCAAAAATTAGATTTTTTTTTTGAATATATATAGAATTATGCCTAGTTTGGGCTAGTATAATTTTTTTAAAATTTAGATCACCCAAAAAAAAGATACACCATGAAAGATAGACATATTTACACTTCAAAAATAGCTATAAAAATTCATATTTAGAAAATAAATAATATGGAAACCTTATATTAGTCAGAAAATTTGAAAATTTATATTTTTAGAAATAAGAGACTCTGCTCTACATCATGGTATAATTTTTAAAAAATAGATTGATTGTTTTATTTTGATTTATCATAGAGGAAGTGACATTTTTACATTTTCTTGTAAAAACAAATTTGTTGTGTTTGTGTAGGTCCATGCCTTAGGCTTGGGGATCCAAACCAGATCCCAAGCCTTGAGGCATGGCTTGGGAAAAGAGAAAATGTAAAATGCGTATGCGTTATAATACGTACGCGTTCTGTGTAGTATAAACATAACGTGTATGCATTATAATGCGTATGCATTCTATGTAGTATAAAAATTATGCACGATATTGACATGCTTCTATTTACATAAATAGATGTTTTAAGTATAAGTCTTTCATTTATTATTTATTATAAATAAAAGACTTATACTTTAAATCTATTTATATAAATATAAGAAATTAGGGTCACTCTGCACCTTATGGAATTAGTCTCATGGCTCCATGAGTCATGGTTTAAGAGATAGTTTTTTAAAGTATAATCTGGTCAGTACATAGATAATTTTTCAATATTTCGGCATTCAGCTGAAATATTTTATCATTTAACTTCTACAATCGAAACCCTAAACCATATGCCATAAACCTAAACACTAAACTGTAAACATTGATCCCTAAACCCTAAACCCTAAACCTTTAACCATGATCCCTAGACCCTAAAACCTAAACCCTAAACCTTAAACATTCATCCCTTACCCGTGAGCCCTAAACCATGAGCCTTAAGTCCTAAACCCTAATCCATAAGCCTTACACCCTAAACCGTAAACTGTAAACCATGAACCATGAGCCCTAAATGCTAAACCCTAAACCCTAAACTATAAAAACTAAATCCTAAACCCTAAACCCTAAACCTTAAACACCACATCCTAAACACTAAACCCTAAGCCTTGAACCCTACACCCTTATCCTTGAGCCCTAAAATCTAAACGCTAAACCCTAGACCATATACCCTAAGCCCTAAGCCCTAAAACCTAAAACCAAAACCATAAACCCTAAAACCTAAACCCTAAACCCCGAGCCCTAAACCATTAAACCTAAACCTTAATCCATAAACATTAAATCCTAAACCATAAACCCTAAACCTTAATCCCTAAACATTAAATCTTAAACCATAAACCCTAAACCATAAACCATAAACCCTAAAACCCAAACCATAAACCATAAACCCTTATCCCTAAACACTAAATCCTTAACTCGAAACCCTAAAACCTAAACCCTAAACCTTAAACCATAAATAATTAACCTCAATCCGTAAACCTAACCATAAACACTAAACCCTAAACCCTAAACCTAAAACCTAAATCCTAAACTATAAACCTGAACCTTGAATCCTGAACCCTAAACCCTAAACACTAAACCCTGATCCTTAAACCCTAAACCATGAGCTCTAAACCCTAAACCCTAAACCCCAAACCATATTTCATCAATATTTCCTATTCTTGTGCCTAGAACCATCATTTAGTCTACTTATAGAACTGCCTTGTTTATGAGAGGTGGGACAAGTAACTAAATGGATATGACATCTACCTTGTGCCTTATAATGCATATATTACACATCTCTTCCAAACTTGTTTCTCCCCACATATACTTGCGCTCTTAAATGTAAATTTATTCACACTCTAAAACAAATTTCACATTTCTCATATTTCCATGTATGGTATTATGCAAGCCAGGATGACCCATTGGAAGCTGGAAAAAATAACCATCACAAAAAAAAAATTAATATTAAAGGAAACAAAAGAAACATAGAGAATATATCAATGTAGAGGTGTAGGATCATAATTGAATTTCCTGTAGTATCCTCTCCTCTGGAGAAAGATAAAGTTTAAGTGCTCTACTAGAATGGATAGTAAATTTGACATAAGTTCCTAAAGTGTTCAAAATAAGCATAGAAATAGGGGAGTGGCTAAGAACACTAAGGGGTTATTAATCACCTAGTAAATATTTCTTGTTTAGTTCTAAATTGGAGTTACCTCGCCTACGACTTAGTGACCTTCCATTCATTGATAATTCCTTATATGATAAACTCATGGATGTTTTCAAAATATCAACAGATGAAAAACATCAAATTTTGGTGACTCTCTTTCAATGTTCTGCCTACAAATTCAATGAACCCTGAACTCTGTGACCTAAACCCTTAACCCTCAACCATGAGACCTAAACCCTAAAAAATAAACCATAAACCCTAAACCCAAAATAATAAATCCTAAATCCTAAACACTAAATAATAAACCCTAAAACCTAAACCATAAACCCATAGCCCTAAACCCTTGACACTAGACCCTAAACCTTGAGCCCTAAGTGCTAAACCCTAAATACTAAATCCAAAGCCCTGGGCTCTAACCCCCAAACCTTAAACCAATAACTTTGAACCCCAAACCTTAAGCCATAAACCATGAACTATGAACCCTAAACCCTAATCCCTAAACCATAAACCCTAAACCTTAATCCTTAAACCCTACACCTTAATCCTTGATCCCTAAAATCTTAACCTTAAACATTGAGCCCTAAACCCTAAATCTAGAGCCCTGATATCTAACCCCTAAACCTTAAACCCGTAACTAATCCCAAATCTTAAACCCATAACTTAGAACCCCAAACCCTAAGTCGCAAACCTTAAACGATGCACCCTAACCCCTAAACCCTGAGCCCTGAGCCCTAAACCATAAAACCTAAACCTTAAGGCCTAAATGTTAAATCCTAAAGGTCCATAAACCCTAAACCCTAAAAACTAAATCATAAACCCTAAACCCTCACCCCTAAACCTTAAACTCTAAACCACAAGAACTAAATCCTAAACCCTAAACCCTAAGCCCTAAACCCTAAACCCTAAACCCTAAACAATAAACCCTAAACCCTAAACTCTATGACCTAAACCCTTAACCCTAAAACCTAAACCCTAAATCTTGAGCCTTAAACCCTAAAACCATAACCCTAAACCCTAAACTCTAAACCCCAAGCACTAAACCCTAAACCCTAAACCCTAAACACTAAACCCTAAACCCTAAACTCTGCAACCTAAACTCTTAACCCTAAAACCTAAAACCTAAACCTCAAGCCTTAAACCCTAAAACTTGAACCCTTTACCCTAAACCCTGAACCCTGACCTTTCAAACCTTAAACCCTAACTCCTAAACCCTAAACCGTAAACCCTAAATCCTCAACCCTAAACCTTAAACCATGATCCCTAAACCCTAAACCCTATACCATAAACCCTAATCCCTAAACCATAAACTCTAAGCCCTAAATCCTAAACCCTAAACCCTAAACCCTAAAACCTAAACCCTTACCCCTAAACCCTAAACCTTGATCCCTAAATCCTAAACCCTAAGCCATAAACCCTAGGCCTTAAGCCATAATCCCTAAGCTAAAACCCTAAACCTTGAACCCTTAAGCATAAACCCTAAACCCTAAACCCTAAAAAATAAACCCTGAGCCCTAAACCCTGAACCCTCAACTCTCAACCCTAAACCCTCAACCCTGATCCCTAAATGCTGAACCCTAAACCCTTTTCCCTAAACCTTGAACCTTGACCTTTAAACCTTAAACCCTAACTCCTAAACCTTGACCTATAAACCCTAAATCCTCAACCCTATACCTTAAACCCTAACTCCTAAACCCTAAACTGTAAACCCTAAATCCTCAACCCTAAACCCTAAAAACTAAACCATGAACCCTAAACCGTGAACTCTAAACTCTCAACCCTAAATCCTAAACCCTCAACCCTGATCCCTAAACCATGAACCTTGAGTTATAAACCCTAAACCCTCAACCTTGACCCCTAAACCCTAAACCTTAAACCTTGAGCCCTAAACCCTAAACCCTAAACCCTTAACCCTGAACCATAAACCCAAAACTCCAAACCCTAAACCATGAACCCTAAGCCTTGAGACCTAAACCCTAAAATCTAAACTATGAGCCTTAAACACTAAACCTTAAACCCTGAACTCTAAACCTTAAGTCCTAAACCCTTAGCCCTAAACCCTAAACCTCGAGCCCTAAACCCTAAACCCTAAATCATAAACCCTCACCCAAAGGAAAGTCCTAAAAATATCATTCAGCGTGTTTTAGTGTATAGTGGATAGTGTTTAAGGTGATCAATCAACTCATTTAGTTTTTATGAGAGACTACTTCCTTTGAAGGCCTAAAAAGGCATTTTTCACCATTTTGTAGTTAATTGAACACCCTTCAGAACAAGCTAAAATGATCTAGTCATGTCACCGATTTATCAAGGACCATTATTTGTGAAGTATTAAGGCATCATTTGTCTCTATAAGAGACATATTAGCAAAATCATGTATGATAATCATGAATTTAATTCCATGTAAGGATGATTTTAGAGCTAGGAAAGGTGAGGGGATGATCTTTATATGGAGCACCATGTTTCTAAGAATGAGCAATCATCTGAGTTCAATTCATTCAATTCACTTGGTATTATTTGTAACAACTCATTCAATACCTAGTAGTGTTATTACATCTTAAGGAGGAGGCACATTACAATCACCTCATTTTGGCCATAGGACAGGAAACCCATTCAGGGAACAATCCTCTATCTACAAAGTGAGGATATATTTTTAGTAAGAAGTAGTCAAACATCATAAAGTTAATTCATGGTCACTAAAGTGAATTATGGACCAATTTTAAAAATTAGTACCAATTCAAGTAGTGGTAGGGCCAAAATCCATTATAGAAGGTCAAAAAACCTAAAAAATGACTATATGCTTTCCGAAAACAAAGACCGACTACAATATATATGCCCTGAAAGTTATAGGTCATTTGTTGAAATCTTAAAAATGAGTAAGTACTGACTAGATTAAATTTTGAAAAACTATCTTCTAGATTATAACTATTGGAGCTACTAGACCACTTCCATAAGGTGTAGAGTGACCCTAATTTCTTATATTTACTAAAATAAATTTAAAGTATAAGAATAAGTAAAATAAATCTTATACTTAGTCACAAAATGCGTACACATTATAAAACACGTATGCGTTACAAAATGTGTACACATTATAAAACACGTACATGTTATAACATCTACACATTTTGGATTGTTTGAAATACATACGTGTTATGGTTTAGTGATTCCCGAGCCAAAAAAATTAAAAAACGAGAAAGTTTTAGCAAAACGCGTACGCATTTTGATTTTTTCAAATTCTTGTCCACTTTTTGGCCCCCCAACTTTGTGCACTTACCCATCTGCATCTTGCAACTCATGTTAGAGCCAACACACTCTTCCAACATGTTTCTAAAGTCACTAAGATTTTGCAACCTCTATGAACTATCACCTAGGCTAGCTAGACCACCTGAATAGGCTGGCTAGAACAAACAATCCTCACTGAAATATCATATGCACCTATAAACAAACATGAAACATGTGTTTTTATCACTTTGAGCATCATGTTACCATACTAAATGATTCAATGTGTCATTAATGAGGTTTTTCATCAATTATAAGACATATGCAATAACATGTTAATAGTAGGGTCAATACAAGTCCAAGTTAGCCTATGCAAGATTGCCAATAGTAGATAATCTATTCATTCCTCAGAATGAAACCAACGGGGATATGCCATACCTACCCCCTTAATTATCATTGTCCCTGATGATTAGTTCCATCATTATATAGATTAAAAATCAAACAAAATGAATATAATTATTTAAAATATAATATAATCATAAATGAATAAGTGAAACTTACAATATCAAATTTTTAGAATTTTAAAAATTAAATTATACTGGCTGCAATAGCCCATTTTAATCAAGTTTTTTGCCAAAAAACAAAATTTATGAAGTTTCTCAGTCTTTTGAACAATGAAAATTATCAAAAGTATATAAATTTTAATCTTTTATCACTAGAATATGTGTAGAAATGCAGTTTTAGTTTCCTCTAAATTCTCCCATGTTACACTTTGTTTAGAAAATTGGTCCCATCGGACCTTTCACTGACATATTTATTCGTTCCTTAAGTGCATCTTGTGAGTTTCTAGCACCCTTATAGGTTTATCCACGATGACACTTGGATCCTGAACCTATAATGAGTTCCAGTTAAGTACATTTGATAGATCAGATACATAATTTTTAAGCAAAGAGATATAAAAACCATCATGCATCTTGGAAAATGTGGGAGGAAAATTTAGTCGATATGCCATAAGGTTGACTAATTAAATAATTTCAAATGTTCCAATAAAGCAAGGAGACAACTTGGTTAATTTTCCAATTGAAATTAAACTTGTCTTCGGTTTTACCCTTAAGAATACTTTATCTCCCAATTTAAATTTTATGTCAACTCTCTTTAAGTAAGTGTAACTCTTGTTCATATCTACAACCTTTTTTAATCATTCTCAAATCATTTTGACTTGTTGTTCCATTTCTGCTAATATTTCAAGTCCTACTACTTCTCTATCTTCCACACTATCCCGACGGATAGGTGTCTTACACTTTTGTCCATACAATGCCTCAAATGGAGCCATTTTCAGTGATGAATAATAAGTGTTGTTATAAGTAAACTCATCCAATGGTAAGTATTCTTCCCATGTGTACTACTGATCCAAGCAGTACATTCTAAACATATCATCCACTATCTGATTTACCCTTTCAGAGTGTCCATCTATTTCTGGATGATATGTAGAAATGAAATTCAATTTTATCCCTAAGGCTGAATTCAAAATTTTCCAAAATCAAGAAGTCATCCCCTTGGATCCCAATATGAAATTAGTAGTTCAAGTACCTCGTGAAATCTGAAAATCTTATTCAGTATTTTTTTTGCAAGTACAAGTGAATCATATTTAATATTCCTAGGTATAAAGTGAGATACTTTATTTAATTTTTCAAATAAAACCAAAATGAAATCATGCCTATTTTTACACATTGGAAGCCCTTGCACAAAATTCATATTGATTACCTTCCATTTATACTGTAGAATGTTGTGAGGATACATTATTCTTGCTGAATGCAAGTGTTCAACCTTGACACTCTAACACTCTAAGAAATTAGATACATAGTTTACTATATCCTTTTTCATCCCTTTCCAAAAATATTGTTGATTTACATCGGTAAGCATCTTAGTCACTCTGGGATGTCTATAATAGGGAGCATCGTGAAATTCCATTTATCACTTTTTTCCTTAATTCATTTTCCAAAAATAAATAGACTCGATTTTCAAACCTTAAGACTCCTTCACTATCAAGTTTGAATCCTTCGTATCTCTTATCATTAGGATTTACAAAAAACATTGTTTTAACCTAGTGATAATAAGAATCCTTCAACATCGATTTCTTTACATTATCTTTGAATTGGGTACTCAAAGTTACAATGGCATAAATGTGCTTCCTATGACTCAGTGTATTTGCCAATATGTTTTCCTTACCTTTTATATAACCGGTATCAAAGTCATATTGTGATAAAAAATGCAACCATCTTCTTTTTCTTACATTCATGTTTTTTTGTGTGAAGATGTATTTCAACCTGAGATTATCTATTTTCAGCTCAAAGGGATTTCTCATAAGGTAATTTCTCCAAACTTTCAAAGCATGCAAAATGGTAGCAACTTATAATTCACGAGGGGCATATATCATCTCAGGAACTTTGAGTTTTCTCTCTCATATGCAATCATGTGTTAATTTTACAACATAATACCTCATAAGCCATCTCTAGAGGCATCGTTTACTACTGTAAAATTCCCATTAGGATCCAAAAATTTTAACACATGTGTTGTAGTTAATTTCTATTCCAACAAATTGAAATATTTTTCAAACAATTAGACAAAATGGAATTTTTATCCTTTTTTTACAATGAGGTAATCAGAGCAGTGACTTTCAAGAAGACTTTTAAAAATTTCAATAGTATCTAGCCAACCTGATGAAGCTTCTCACATCATGTATATTTTTAGGTGTTGGCCATTCAATTATTGCTGCAATTTTTAATGGATCTACAGATATTACATTGTTGATTATTATGTGTCCCAAATATTACACTTTTTTTGATAGATAGAACACTTTGAATCTTATCATAAAACTTTCTCTTCCTTAACACATCTAATAAAATTCTAAGATGTTCATTAATCTCTTCAATGCTTTTAGAATAAATGAGAATATCATCCAAGAATACCAGCAAAAACTTATCTAGGTATGCTTGAAATATGTTATTCATTAAATTCATAAAGCCAACTGGAGCATTGGTAAGTCCAAAGGGTAAAACCGTGAACTCAAAATGTCCATACCTTATTGTAAAGGCACTCTTTTTTATATCATCTTCTTTTATTATCAACAAATGGTATCCTAATCAAAGGTCGATCTTAGAGTATACTGATGCTCCATGCATTTGATCAAATATATCATTAATTCTTAGAAGGGGATGCCTATTTTTTATTGTGCCTTTTTTAAGCATCTGATAATCTATACATCACCTAAGTGTTCCATATTTCTTCTTTACGAATATGACTGGTGCTCCTAAAGGTGAGACACTCAGTTTGATAAAACCTTTAGATAATAGCTCATGAAGTTTTGATTTAGGCTCAACAAGTTCAAATTTTGTGATTCTATAAGGAGCCTTAGAAATTGTTTCCATTCCCATTTTTATATCTATTATGAAATCAAAATCTCGTTTAGGTGGAAGGCTAGGTAGTTATTCTAGAAATACATCATTGTACTCACGTAACAGTGGGTAATATTCCATATAATCCTTACCTTCTTCACACAAATCTGAAATTTTTATAGAATATAGCACATAACCTTTGGTCTTAGCCTTCTTAAGCTACATAGCTGTGATTTTTATAAATATAACACCTCTTTTTACTCCATGAATTTGTGTTATTTTTTACTGGTCCTCAAGGTGTTTGATCCATTTTTCAAGTCATTTTATTGTCTCCTTATGTTGGGCTAACTAGTTCATACCTATGACTATGTCATATGATCCTAGAGGAGCTAAGTAAAGGTCTACTTTAGTGGTAAAGCTTTGTAGTTCCAATGCTACACTAGATAGACATTGTTTAAAAGTGTGGATAGTGTTGTTCCAATATTGAACAAACCAGGATTCTTTCATATAACCATATTTTTATAAGCTTAGATGTTAATTTAGTACAAATAAAACATTCAGTTGCACTAGTATCAAATAAAATGGTTACAAGTAATCCATACGACCTACCTGCCACTTTGACTAGTGGAGCCTACTTTTTGGCTTGCTTGTTAGTCACTACAGCATAAATATGGTGATGATAATTGTTACCCTTCTTCCTTTGAGGAAAATCATTAGCATAATTATCTAAACTACGGATACAACAACCCCCGAAGGGTCCTTTCCTCTCAATTTTACTTTCCTTACTCATTACATTGTTCTGTCCATTTTTGTTATTATTTATAACAGTCTTATATGTTGTGTTTTTCTTAACATTTCCATTACTATTTATGTTTTTACAGCTAAACATCCTCCATGCACCAGTATTAAATAAAATGGTTACAGGTAATCCATATGACTTACCTGCCACTTTGACTAGTGGAGCATGCTTTTTGGCTTGTTTGTTAGTCACTGCAACATAAATATGGTGATGGTAATTTTTACCCTTCTTCCTCTGAGGAAAATCATTAGCATAATGATCTAAACTACAGATATAACAACCCCTGAAGGGTCCTTTCCTCTCAATTTTACTTTCCTTACTCGTTGCATTGTTCTGTCCATTTTTATTATTATTTGTAACAGTCTTAACTGTTGTTTTTTTCTTGAAATTTCCATTACCGTTTATGTTTTTAAAACCAAAAATCCTCCATGCCACCTTTTTAGGTGCTAAATATGATGGTGTATTAATAGATTTATTTTTCTTCTTCTCTTTATGTGTAAAAATAGCTTTCAGTTTTTGTTCTTGTCTTATTACCTTCTCAAATGAAGCTTCCATAGTTGATGGTCCTTGGACATAAAATTCACCTCCTATCACTAGGTTTAATCCCATAATGAACTTCCTATTATGAAATTTCTCATGATTTTGGTATTAAGGTACGTACTTCATAAGTTTCATGAACTTCTCCCAGTATTCAATTATTGTCAACTTTCCTTGAGCTAGTGTCTAAAATTCAAGTATTTTCTAATCATAGTATACCTAAGGTAACCAACATTGTCTAAAGTATGCCTTAAACTAATCCCAGGTCATATTTTCCTTGTCTAAAACTAGCTCAACTTTCTGGTTGTCCCATCATGAGGATGCCTTATTGGAGAGATGATAAGCACCCCCAAATAACCTTGGTTTCGTCAGAAAAGTTTTTAATTACAAAATACTTCTCCATTTCTTTGAGCCAATTCTCAGCTCCATCAATTAAAGTTCTACTATTAAAACTATGTTGGGATGATCCTCTTGATATCATTTGATAGTTCAACTACCAAACATTCCCTCTTGTTCCTAGGTTGGTTTACCTTATTAGCATTTAGGTTTACATTAATATTTGCATTTGTGTTAGCATTGGAAGCATCATTATTTGTTGCATTTGGATCTACAATGTTGTTATTTACAACTTCTGGTTATTCTTGAAATGGTTCATTGTTATCACTATCCTCACCCTTTTTATTGCCCATGACTTTTTGTTTAAGAAGAACCATATAATTTTGTATATCCTGAATGGCAGCGATAATCTCATCCAACTTCTATGTTTGGGCTACTTCCCTACATGCAGGTTGGTTATTTGCAATGTTTTCCCTTGGTCTACCAATGTTATCTATTAGAGAAGAATTAGGTTTAGTTTACATGAGAACTCAATAGGTCAAAGAGATGCAACCTTCAGCTTTGATACAAAATGTAACACCTACTTTTCAATACTTCAAATTACAAGCAACTTTTTTATTTCCCCTACTAACTATTTCCTTTAATAATTTAAATGAACAACATTTAAATCCATTAACTTAAGAATTACAATTCATCAAACAACTAATGAATTATTCATGTGCATAAACTTATGGGTCAATTAGATCTCCCTGATCCCCATTGATTACTCTTTCGAGGATTTTTACATAGTATATAAGTGGTACCTTTTTTGACATTGATTACAGGTGATGTTTTCAAAGTGTCTACCTAGAATTAAGTCAATTGAATCTCATCTGACATCTCAAACTATTGATTAGAACTTGGTGAACTTGATAGTTATCATGCTCTGTTTCTATACTTCACATTTATCAACAGAAACATGTCCCATCAACATGTCAGTTTTTTCAATTATTAGAATTGAATCAATTACTCGAGTTAAATTTTAATTGTTACCATGCAAAAAATATAAATCTATTCAACCTATGTGAAGAAGCACATCTATGCCAACTTAGGTTTCCTAGGGGAGAGAAGGTTCTTACATCAATAATTTTTCCATTGTGTAGCCATTGTATTCCCTGTAGCCAACATAAGTTTGAACCGAGGTAGCTTCCTCATGCAAGTCAAACAATTATGTATCTTAGCATAACACAATTTCTTTAATGGATTTCAACATACTGAATAAATGGATCTTGATAGGATAACTTAGAGCATCTATTATATGGAAATATTTGATTAATGACTAGTCTCATTAAGAAGGTACTATCTTATAACATCCACTTGAATTTGACTTACCGAGCTCCATATATTAGGAACTATGTAATACATAATTAATTAATTAGTTATTAAAGAATTAGTTATGACAGGTTCTATTATATCGCAATGATAGTTTTTTGGAATAGAAAATGACCCTAAGGTCCGTACCTTATTTTTGATATAGATTGTAATCTTTCAAAGTTAATTACTATCATCCATTATGCATCTTAAAAATTAATTAAGATAGTTTTTTACGTTGTTACCACAATAATTAATTAACTTTTTATGACATTATCGTATTTCTCCAAATTTTAATTAAATTGTTCTCACTATTATCATAGTTAACTAACATTCATGGATGTAATTGTTCCAAAAGTATAGCTATATTATACTTATTTGTTTCTCATTTAATCATAATAACTCATAACACAATAAGTTCGTACAACAATAATCAACATATGACATATAAGGCTCAGTTCAATAAGCCACTCCATATAGTATACAATGAATTTTTAACACCCAATTAATAATATCCCATGAGTATCACATGTTTAAATATTCATTTCATAAATTACATTAATACACATGCAATTGATATTGAACACTTGCAAATAATTAATAAATATTATTAAATATCAATAATCCCTCTTTTTTAGCACAATACATTATAACTTAAAGGCTAATTTTACCTTTCAAAAGAAATAAGGAAGTGGGGCTCATGATCACTAAACAATAATGCCAATCAAATGAACAACTTGAAAATCATAAGAAATACATTTGAATCAACATAGAATTTCTAGATCATCTGCCAATACAGACTTAATTTCCGTCATCTGTAGAATGCTAGAAATCGGTTAGTTTGAAAGAACTAGCATGAAAAGGTTATCCACCTCATCTCTACTTTTTATAACACTAAAATAATTCAATGATAAAAATACAGCAGTGAAAGAACATCATAAGTTGGATTAAAGAAGTCAAATAACATTTCATTTTCCTTTTTTCCCTTCTTTCTTAACTATATTATAAAAGAAAATAGTTATATTCATTTCACACTACACACAATGTATTTAATAAACTTGGCTGAATTTAAATAGATCCAAATGAATTAACCAATATAATTTATTCCAGGAAATTACATGATTGCTAGCATCCTATTTATATAAGAACAAACATAGCCTACATTAAATGTATAAACTACATTCCTTTACATGTTTTATCAATCATATAAAAGTATGTTACATAAATAAGAGATGATTATTTGAAACAAAACCATCTACAAATTAAATATTAGAATATCCTTTTTACCGAAAGGAGTTTATTTCAACAAAACTATAACAATAATAATAATAGTCAACGTATTGACTTAAAGAAGAAATGATATTATATTATTACCTTAAAAACATCAAAATTACCTTAGTAAATTTGAAGCCCATTTTAATGGTATTATATCATTACCTTAAAAAATTGAAATTACTTTAGTAAACCCAAATGCCACTTTACATATCCATTACAAACCACATATCGAAGTCACAATTTGATTCAAAAATAACCTGAGTGATTTATCTCACTCGTACATAGTTATCTTAGGATCCTATGGATTTGACCCCCTCCATATCCGTTCTCATAGGATACATCATTAAATGATTAATGATGTGTACGAATGTGCAACATTACGTAGCTTAAACATTATACTAATTAAATAAAAATAATACATATGTATTTGTGTGTGTGTCTATATATATATATATATATATAATTTACATACAGTTTAGAAGTCAAACTGGTGATTGTATAAAGTATACACGCCAAACAATTTGTAAGGATAGATAAAAAATATATAATGGTAAACAAATCACTATAATAAGCATCCTTATTCATCTCAAGAAGGAAATATATCTGAGAACCAAATGGATTTCAATCCATTCCATTGGTTTTAACCATTCCATAATATAACGTGGCCATCCTATTTCTTAGGAAATGATGACTGTACAAACAACATATAAGCTTAAAAAATAAACAAAAGAAAATGTATATCATCCACCATTTCCATCATAATAAATATACATAATTGAAATCAATGTTATTTTTCTTTTTTTTTATAGGGAAAGAATATAACAAGACCTTTTCATAACTTAGCGAAATTAATAATGTTTCATTTCCTTCGTATAGTCTATTCATGAAGGAGAAAAATAACCCAGACACACACACACACACACACACACACACACACACACACACACACACACATTCACAACTACAACTGAAACTCAAACTAGTTTTTCATCCTAACTTTAATAGTTTAAAACTAAACACATGTAGTCATAGTGGCTTGATAACTCAAGATATTTGAGAACCCATTAACGAAAAATCCAATAGAGATTTATCTATGGTAATACCTAAATGAAGAATCATTATTTTACAAAGTAAAAAGAAACGAAGAATGATTTCAAACCACAATCCATTAAGATATTTGAATGCTATAAACAATAAATATGGGGAATAATGATTTCAGGCTTGTAAATTGTCTCAAAATCATTTTGAGTTACCTTTCAAGCTCGCTGGGTGTAGCTGGATCTTTCTTAAATAAAATTTCACAGGTTCTCTCAAAAATCCAAGAAAGATCTATATTTGAATCGAATAGATAACCCCCTTATTATCTCAAAAACTTTCTTAAAAATACCAAAAAAATCAACTGCTTTTCTAATTCTTCTTCTTTAGGAGTCTTATTGGCTGTATATAATTGAGATAGCTTTCCAATTTATACTTCTTCATGTACTTTTGTCTCTTTTCAAGCCTCTATATGAATCTTCTTTTCATGTTCTTCTTTAATTTATCCTTCTTCTATACTCTTATTTTTGTAGTTTCTATTTCAGCTTCTCCTATCTCTTGTACTTATTATACTTCAAGTGATGAAGGTATCTCAAAAGTATTCTCATGTCCCTCCTCATAACAGATGCTAGGTTGGTCCTTTGCTAGTGGAGGAAAATTTACTTATGAGGAGAAAGGAGGATGGGAAGGCGGAGTCTCTATACACATCAGAGGGAGAGTGAAAGTTGAAGGTTTTAGGGGTGGCATACTTATAATCGTATTAGCAGAGGAAAATTGTAATGAAGAAACCACCAGGGATGGGGAAACAACTTGTGTTGATGTAGGAATAACTTGTCCAATAGTAACTCCCTTATTTATTCCTTGTGTTGCTGATGAATTCTCTCCATATTTTCTCGTCATAGGGCTATTTTTCTGTACTGATGACCTTCGAGGTTCCTTACTACTTTTAATTTTCACTCCCTTTCTTTTCATGCTTTTTTTACTTGTTTATTTCACTACTGATTCTCGCATACAATATCTTCTATCAAGAAGAAATTTTTAGGTGTAGGCTAAGACCATTGAATTTATTTTTTTAATTATTTTCACATGATTATTTTTAAAATTAATTGGTCACAATAGGGCCTTATGTCCCCCTATTTCATATAGGAATCAAGAACAAATTTCCCATCATTTGGGATATATTTAAGAATCTTTGCTAGTCCATAATCAAAAATTTTCTTGATTGTTAATATATTGTAATCTCTCTTAGTGACCTCAACTTCATTTCTACAATCTATCTAAGAGTATTCTAATGCGGGTATGTGCATGTATTCCATTGAAAATGGTTTCTTTCCTAATTTTATAAAATCAAAATTGTCCCTAGCCTCAATTAATTGTTTTCTATAGTGGTGAAACATCTCCTTTTGAATATTCTTTGCTTTCTTTATGGTGACATAGTTATAATTACCAATTACATTAGGGAAGACAACTAGCTCCATGTGAGACCTTGAATGTAGATCATGAGGTTATACCAGTTGCCTACATAGTACCATCAACACCCACTTATCATTTGGGTTCCTTTGGATCTTGAGTGGTGGTCCTAAAATGCCACAAATTCTGAGATAGGTGAAATTAGCGAATTGAATGAAGAGACATTCATAGTGGGAAACTATTTCCAATGCCAAAATTTTCACCCTTTTCACCTTCATTTCATTATTGATCTTGTAAATGATTTTGTAATAGAATCCATCATTTACCCTTCTATATTTTTTAAAATATTTAGATAGCGCCGATTGAGGATAATATTCATATATTGGATCTGCAGCTAAGATTACTATACTATGTAATCTAGTAAGTTTTCAATTTAAGGCTGCAACATATATAAAGAAAGAAATCATTTTCAAACTGAAATTTAGCCAAACATCTCTTACATGACAACCAATATTGTTACTTATCATCTGAGCCCAATTAATCAACGCATTAAACCTGTTGACATAAAATGTTCTTATGAAGGACTACATCCATGTGGAGAAGTATTTGGAATTATTTTCCTCATTGATTCTACATAATAATTGAGTAATTTGATCTGCTTCTTAAATGAGATCTGACCTTATTATGGTTTTAGGGAACTTGGATGCCTGTTTTATCTTTTTCAAGTAGCTTGCACTCATGATCTTAATGTAGTAAGTTGTATTATTTTACCATTTCTCAATGGATTTCTACATGGTAATTGTTAACGTTTTAATCTACCTTGAGAAACAAATGTCGAAATTAGTTAGACAATTTTTTTGAGAAAGTCTTTTGTATGGAAGTATTCTGCAATGAAACTTAAAAATTCTCCAAGTCTCGAAATCCAAAATTTTAGATTTTAGAATTCAGATATTCTATCTTTCAGAGTTTAAATGGCGTGAGATTGAAATTTTGTTTTTGGATTTCTGAAGTCTGAAACTCTGAAAGTCTGAATTCACACTTTCGAGCTTCCAGGGTTCAAAGTTTTTTACTTAACAATTGACAATTTTTTAACCTAGAGTTCTAAAGTCCAAAACTCCAAAATTATGAATTCAAACTTTTAGGATTTCAGGGTTCAGAACTCTATTTTGTAGTTTTTGAAAAAATATCTTCTAAATATCCAAAGTACAAAACCCCGAAATTCAAATTTTTTGGAATTTTGGGATTTCAGGTTTCGCAACTTTTGGTCATACTTTCGGTAAAATATCTTTTAGACTTCCAAATTCTGAAAGTCTGAATTTTGAACTTTCAGGCTTTCAGGTTCTGGAAATTTAATTTCCATTACACGTTTTTATCTCCAAATCTCTGAAGTCCGAAACCCCAAAATTCCAAAATTTTGGAATTTCAGGCTTTTGGGTTTCAAATTTTTGGAGTCCTTCGTGCAATTAACTTTTTACCTACCTCTGTACAAATCAAAATTTTACCATTAATATCAGGTTTCTTATTTAAAATCACATTTTCACTTGTCCTTTTCACCTAATATTTTTCTCTGACATTCTATTTTCTTGTACTTCTTAACATCGTTTTCAAGGTATTTTAACTTGGTTATTTTTCATTTTGGTTTAAGATCTTTTATTTTGTTTCCTCTTTGTTTATTTTTCTCCTGTTACTCCTCCTTTGTGTACCTTTTAAAACAAAAAATTCATTTCCCACCATGTTTATACTTTTTGAGTTTCCACATGCATTTAGAGTTTTGAAAGGATCTTCTCAAGTTTTCCGATTCTCCCTCTTGGTACTTCTTATTTTTCAGGATTCATAGATTAGCATTGCTTGGCAAACCTTCTTCCCATATTTTAGAGATTTGGTGGTTAGTCACTATTTTAGAGGTTTTCTTTTTGGAATTTTGGAACTCCTATTTTTGGGATTTTGGAGGATTTTCACTTCAAGATTTCAGAAGTCATATTTTCAGAACTTTTTATTTTTAGAACTTCAAAAATATTGTTTTCAGGTTTTCAGAGATTTTAAGTTTTTTGGAATTGTGCATTTCAGAAGTTTTAACTTTGGAATTTTTATTTTCAGAACTTCAGAACTTTTGCCTTCAGAACTTTCATTTTCAGAATTTCAGAGTTTTTCTTTTCAGGTTTTTGGAAGACAGGCTTTAGGAAGTCAGGTTTTCAGAATTTCTTACTTTTCTATTTTAGAGTTTTCCACTTCATAGTTTCAGAGGTTTCACTTCGGGTTTCTAATTTTTGGATTTTTGGAGGTTGAAGATTTTTGGGAATCAGAAATCTTCTTCAGTAATTCAGAACTCAAAATTTGATGTCTACTTCCATGTCAAAGGGAAAAGAAAATATGAGGTATTCATTTCTTGGAATTTCTCCTCACTCCTACTTATCTTCTAACTTGGAAAATATAGGAGACACCAAGCTAGGGTTGATTGATTTTCTAGATTTCTAGGAAAGAGTAAAGGCTCCAAACAAGAAACCATGGATGCAGGCCATATACGAAAGTGGGCTTGTCCTTGCTACCGGTTTTCTCACATCCATGCATTAGTCAGAGTTCATTTTATCCACATCAACACACTTTGATGAGGAATATATCAAAATTAAAGATGTTGATGATAAAGTGGTAATCCATTTGGACCCAGACTTCTTTGAAGATCTGCTTAAAATTTCTGACGTCGAAGACTACCCAACCATTTCACCAGAATCAGCAGTGGAACATTAGGACAAGGAAGCCAAATTTTACACAAAGGTCATGTTGAAAACTTATCTAGCCAAGAGCTTTGCCAAATTACCAAAGACCATACATAGGGAAGACTTTATTCAGGAGGTCAGTGACCTTATTGTGTTACTATGAAGAATTTCAGGTCTTCCTCCTACAAAGGAATTCTAGGAATGGATGTTCTTTTACATCGCTACCATAAAGAAAAATAAGGAATTTATCTGATGGGGGAGCATATCAGTAGCTCAATTTACTATCAGTTGATCAAATTTATTTCCATAAAGAGTTTCTATATGAAATCCTTCTTGGTTTATGCAGCCATTGCTATGGGAGATTTCTCTGGGTTGAATACTAAAGGTATTCACAGCACCTTCTAAATCTATGATTTCTATCCTCAGCTCACACTAAATGAAGGAATTAGGCATTTTCATAGGGTCAATGATTCCTTCTTTGTGGTTATCCTCTACCATTTTTATAAGGAGTTATACAATCGAAGGATTTCTGACGAAGCCTTCAAATAAGTGCATGAGTGGGGAGCCATCTATTTACATTTCGCCATAGTTACTTACATTCAAATTCTAGTCTTTATAGGTGCTCCCAGCAAATTGCCAAGATGTCCTACTGATAAATGGGTTATCCTTGAATTGGTTCATCATCGAATTTAGAACAAACATGACATATCCAGAATGTAATTCCCTATTTCAATTGGAAGATACACCTACTCGAATATTCACAAGGCCAAAAATGTGGATGCAGAAATGGCCCAAGTAACCCTGCAAACCTTTAATCCATGGACCAGCTTTGATTATTGGGGTAAATTCGGTGAAACAGGTCCGTCTAGCACCCATGTGCCCCAATTAGATGATATTTGGATTCATTATTGGGATGAATACATCATCCAACAAAGGGATTATGAGAGGTTGACCTTGGATGAAGTTTGACAGTTTGGTATAGCCAATGTCCCAAAATATATGCAAGATAATGATGAGGTTTTTGATGTGGCATATAAAAATGATAATATTGTCAATCAACCATTTCCATGGATTGATTGGTATGTAGAGGAATTTTGCAATACAAAGGAGAGGATGGGGGAAATTCTATAGAGAACTTATAGTTGGTTGGTTACCTTGGGAATCTCACCCAAGGGAGTAGAGAAACCTACAAATACAGAGGCCCCACCAACCATAAGCCAATAAGCACCCACAAAGGGGAAAAGGTCAACCCAAAAAACCCATATAGTTACAAAAAATATTTCATTTGTTATTGATGGATCATCTCTCTCCAAAGGCTTCTATTTCTAAGGCCATGTCTCCTACAACACCTGTGACAGAAGTGGTTGAAGTCAGTGACTCTCCTAGTATCTCACAAGATCCATCATCTCTTCCTCCTCTTCCATTGTCACTTCCAATATCAGTTCCTTCCACCTCCACAATCATTTCTTCCTTCCCATCTCCTTCTATGGCCCAAGTATTCTCATCCCTTCTAGTTCTCTCAACTGGAGAAACTATCGGGTCACCCATTTCTTCTTCACTTCCCTTAACACTTACATTTCCCTCCATCTCATCCCCTAACATCATTCTATCAACTCCTATGGTTTTCCTTACGTCCACCCCATCCATCATTTCCACTTCTACCCAAATACCAACTAATGTTTCTAGTGCTCTTGTCATGACTAATGTTTCAGGTATCGGATCTACTATTCCATCTTCATCAGCATTAGCCATCCCAGAGTGGCTATTTAGGAAGACTCCAAAGAAAAATAAGAAGGTGCCTCTAGGAGATGTTATAGATCTTATTATACTGGAACATACGCCCAAAAGATAGGCCCAGAGGCAAAGGACTGTTTTGAGTGTGACATAAAATCCATTTGGGAAGTGAATTGTAGAGGTTACTACTCCCATTGAGGGAAAAAATAAGGAAACAATTACATTAGCATATTATCAGATCTCTCGAATTTCATTGTGAAAATATACTCACGAAGGATAAAAACAAGATGTGCACACTACTCTCAGGGCTCTGCTAGAAAAATATGAAAAGATAAGACTACAAAAGATGAGCTCAAATAAAAGGTCAAGTAGCTCACTGCATTATTATGCAAAGTAACCCAACCAAATCCATCTACCAAAGTCTCAACTACTACCGCTATGACAGTTTCATCTACCATCGATGACATTTCTTATCATGAGATCAAAAACCTAGGCTAGAAAGGAATATCGGTGAATGAATGGATGGAACTCATACTACAGGAAGATAATCCTTTAATCAAAGAAGTTGTCAGGATATACAATGATTTGCAGGTTGGGAGAACTACTATTTGTAAAATGGATGAAGCATTTTCTGAGGATAATAACAAACTTGAATTTGAATCTGGAAACATGGAGTGAAATAAGAGAAGTAGACCCAGACTTGCTCCTTCAAGAAGAGGTGATCGATGATGCCTCAAAGTTATTTGAATATCAAAAGGCCATGGAATTCTGGTGCCAAGTGTTGCAAGATTTAATTAAGAAATTGGATGATAAATGAATGGAGATCATAGATGCCCTAAATGATATCTCAGAAGATTTTGATGTTGCTAATTGTAAATTTTTCAATGAAAACATTGACGCTCTCCCAGAGGATCAAATTAAGGAAAATTTCAAGGATTTGGTGAAGCATGATGATGAGGTCACCAAAACTTTCAGCAGTGACTCCATTGACCGATTGGTCTTGTGCCAAAATTTCATAGGGAGGCTGAAGAAAGTTGTGAGTAAACTTTGAAGAGTGCCAGCCAAGATCACAAAAGAGATCGAGACAATGGATGTTGTGAATCACTACATGTGTGGGCCTGGAGATGAATAAATTTAGGGGATCATCAAGTGCTTCATTGAGTATAAGCATCGAATGGCTGTGTGGGAAGGTGAACAATATAAACTTGCAGAAGAGGAAGGCATAGCTGAAACAGGCCAAAGATGAGTGGCCATGAAAGGACAAATCCAAGCTCCAGATCGGTCAAAGTTACAGGGTTGACTGAGTCAAACCCTTGCAAAAAATTTTCTATTTTCATGGGAGCATGTTCCCTTAATTTAATGACATTTCTATTTTTAGTAAAATGTTAGTTAAGGGCCCAACTGTAATGGCTCAACATAAAAACTTATAAATAGTTGAATGCATGAGTATTGGGAAAATAGATCATAAAATATAGATCATTGTTGTGTGAAGTTTCTCTTCAAGCTTGGAAGAGTGCTTCAGAGATTTCTAAAACCTTTTAATTATATTCAGAATTATACCTTGCCATTGGAAATCTGATTTATTGTGTTGGATGGTTAATCAATTCTTACTTTGTGAATGTATGGTTCCTTAGTGTGAGTGGTTAGCTTACCTTTATTTCGGGTTATCTATTTCATGTTGTGAGGGAGTAATGTGATTATCTTTTATTTCAGTTGTGAAAATCTTATTTTCCTTCTGTGTTAAAATTTGTATTATCATTATTAATAGTCAATGAAATGGATGTTTAACATGCGCATGTGTTATTTCCTCATAATAAATTATGTATTGAATCAAATTTGATCTCTCTCTTATGTATGCTCAAGTTTAACGAAGGAACATATGCCCGGTTTGTGGTATTTTGTACCCTTTCCAAGTTTCAATAGGTGAAGGTGGCCAATGATGCAAGAATCCTACCCACATTAACCCTTCCAGAGATTAAACATCCCTTTATTTGGTGCATCACCATCCCTAGTATAGTCTCATTTCTACAAAATATCTTTCCCTAAAACCCATGAAAATGTTAGCCTAGGACTAGGTAGTCATTTTATTACACTAGGAGTAGTATAACACTTAGTTTAGGAAGAGGAAGATGGCCTTCTCCAGAGGTTCACCTCGAGTCCAAGTCCCACAACTTTAGAGGTGATCCCATGTGTCCCAATCACACCGAATGTCCTAATAACATTCTGGCCATTCGGGGGGTGCAGTGATTTGGTGACAATAGTTTTTGGCACGCCCAGTGGGAATGAGAATTGGTACTTCTCTTCTCATTAAATCAAAGTACCTAGTGACTCTATATCTCTGGATTCCAAATCTTAGTGCATCAACTTATGTAAATAATTTAGACAAGAGTTTCTTCAAAGCACATAAGTTATCAACATATCAAACTTTCCTTGTCTCCTCCAAAGAGAAGAAGCAGAAGTTTTTTAACTCCACCAGCTACAACTTTATCTCGTAGAGGTCATTCAACTCCTCCATATAGAAGGTTTCCTCCATAAATGAACAATCAACCTCTTGCTGTCACTATGGCACAAACCAAGTTTTTCCTCCTTTCAATACAAGCAGTCCCTTCTGTTGGCTCAACATGACCCTATACCTATTGTGGCACTCAAAATTTTATCCTTTTACATAGGAGAAACTCATGTTACTCTAGTAGAACACATTCTTGATGTAGCCAGCATCTGCCTAGTACATAACGTCATGGAGGATAATGTTGCTATCAAACTTCTAGCCACTTTGTTCAAGGGAAAATCTCTTCAATGGTTTCGAGGGTTACATGTTAGTAACATAACCACTTGGGATGAGTTAGGTGAGAAGCTCTGCAAATAGTTTGAAGAAAAGAGTGATCACCTATCACTTTAGAATAATCACCACCATAAAAAGAGTACTCCTCAAGAGTACATGAGTGATTTCAACTTCCATTTCATAGGACTTGGAATAGGATTCCTAGCACTCATTAAGCCCTCTCCAAATAATGCATTTTTGTACTATTTACGAGCTTTGAATAGCGATGTAGCAGTTATGATTCAATCCATGGGGGGGACTACATTACCTGATGCTTATGACATAGCCATAAATGTGAAAATTCCTTGATTCAGGCTGGAAAGATAGCTCCCCTACCACTCAGGCCATTTTCTCCAGATCTTACAAATAATCAGTCCTATCATTGTGCCTATTCCAGCAAGCCTCTAATCAGCTAGCTCAATCTTCCCTGGCCTCTTCAAATGATCTATTTGAAGTCAAATCACTGCTACAGACCTTCAGAAATGAGCTTGTAGCGATGAAAAGGCAGTAGTCCCAATATACTCAACCATTCCAATCCCAATATCAAGAAAATCATCCTCCTTTTAAAGGAAATAATAAGGCCCAAAACTTGGTTACTTTCCAAGTATCAAGCGTGAATCCTTTGAACTTATAGAACCCTTCTATTACCAATTCATCCAAAGCCATAGTACCATTCCAGAATAACCTCATTCAAGATTATGAGTGGTGTTATCCTTGTTCTCAGCCTCACAACCAAAATATTTTCCCAAATGGAGTTCTGAGTCAGGCCCTTATGGTCCAAAGCATATCCACTCCACCTGAATCATCCACTGGACCATCCACTCACGAAAGTCAAGACCAACCTTCTAATGAAACTACACTACTAAATTGGCAAACGGGTAATTTTTGTGGTTTGAATACTGATGCCTCCACTGTAGCATCCAACACACATTCCAAGAAGAGGGCAATAGACCTCAATCTTCCAAAATGATCAGGCATCTATTTCACAGTCCCCAACACAAAGATCAGATGATAAAGGAAAAGGAAAGAAATCACCAGAAATATCCACATATCATTCTACAAAGAAGGATGGGACTTCAAGTATCACAATGCCCAATAGGCATTTTCCAAAAGAAGACTCTAATGCCCCAAAAGGTATTAGCAAAGTGGGGGAAATTCCATTCAGCATTGTGGATCAAATGAAGAAGACCAATTTGAGTGTCACAATGTGGGATGCGCTCTCAATCCCTTCTCAAAGGAACTTTCTATAGGAGGTTTTAAACATCTTTGGCAATACCAACAGATCATCAAGTCAAGAAGTAGCAGTGGCAACCAGCCTGTGCCAACCCGAAACAAAAGTGTTTTCTAAGGCCAACAAGCCTCCACCATTCTATATCTCTATGATTATTGGTGATCATTTGGTGCACAATTGTATGATCGATTCTGGAGCCAGTAGTTCCGTAATGCCCAAACAGATTGCAGATGTATTACAAATTCCATATACTCCAATTTCAAGAGGAGTTGTCTAGTTAGATGGTACTGTAGTCCAAACTATGGGGGTCATTAAGGGGCTTCAACTTACTATCCATGCATGTCCTAGCTTTTCATTCACACAAGACATATCTGTTATTGATCTCCCTCCCCTTTTTCCATTTTCTTATCATGGGAGTTCAATACCAAGATGGGTGGTTATTTGTCATCAGACTGGTTGCATATGATCCTTAGAACTCGGTACGAGACAAAGGTGACTATAAGAGCTGAACCTATTTGTCATAATCATGTGGAACCATACACTGCCAAACCCATAAATGGGAATTATGCCATTGGTGATCCAAATGAAGAAGATGCAGATCACGAGCCAACTACTCTCATGAAAGAAGTTCTGGACACAATGCTTGATGAAGTAAGTATTAATCACCAATATGATCCCTATGCCGATTTATTAGTAGATGAAGAATCTGGTTTGTTGCTCTTGGAAGAAACAGAATTGGAGACATACTTCATTCATGAAGAGGATACAATCATACCTCAACTTGTTAAAGCATCAAGTGATACAAAAGGACTGTGGAAAATGTTCTTCGATGGCTCAAGAAGTAAAAATGGATCTGGTGCAGGAGTTATGTTGATTTCTCTAGAAGGAGATAAATATTTCTCTTCCTTTTGGTTGTAGTTTAGTTGTACTAATAATGTTGCTGAATATGAGGCACTCATACAAGGAATTCAGCTAGCCCAAAAAAGAGGAATCCAAACCTTGACCATCTTTGGTGATAGTGAATTGGTTGTGTACCAAGTAACAGCCCATAGTGCATCAAAAAATGATCTATTGAGATCATATAAAAATTGGGTTTGGGACTTGATAGAGGATTTAGAAGCTTTTGGAATTCATGTAATTCCCAAAAAGCAAAATCAAGATGCTGACAGGCTTGCTACTATTGGCTCCCAGTACGATGTACCTACAGACATCATGAAAGAAGAGCAAAAGATGGTAAAAATGGTGGTCCATCCCATAGTACTATATAACATAAGTAGTTGTCAAGTGTTTGATAGTGATCAACAATTGTTCTCTTCCTACAACAAGAAGTAGAGTTTGTTGCCAAACATCAAGATAAATTCAAAAATCCTACAGTGATCAAATTATACAGTTGAAAGGAAACAAACTACCAAAAGGCTTTGTTACACTTGAATCTATCTTCAATTTGGATGATCAGGCCAAATGACAGAGCACTAATATGGTGGTCAAGGAAGAGGATTTTGAAGAGGTTGAGGTGGCAAGTGAGAAATGCTTAAAAATTAGTAAGGTATGCACTGCTCAAGAAAAGAAAGCTTTCATTGAATTATGTCAAGAATATCATGATATTTTTGCATGGAGCTATAAAGACCTGCGTGGTTTCGATCCTAGTTTAGCTCAACATACCATTGAGCTAGATCCTAACTCTAAGCCAGTTCATCAAAAATAGAGTCCAATCAATCCCAAAATTGATCCACTAATGAGGAAAGAGCTAACTAATATTATCGAGGCCTACATAATTTTTCCCATCAAGCATTCCTCATGGGTAGCCAATCTGGTGCCTATAAGGAAAAAGAACATAGAGATTTGGCTGTGTGTGGACTTCAGGGATTTGAACCGCGCCTCATTGAAGGATCATTACCCTCTTCCATCAATGGAGAAAATCCTCCAAATAGTGGTAGGGGCTCAAAGGTTTTCTTTGCTTGATGGATATTCAGGGTATAATCAGATTCTAGTCCAAGAATCTGATCAATTCAAAATGGCTTTCACTACTAAGTGGGGCACGTACGCTTACAACAAGATGCCATTTGGGTTGTCCAATGCAGGGGATACTTTCCAAAGAGCCATGGATATGAATTTAAAGGACTAATCAATGATATTATCTTGGTTTACCTTGATGACATAAATGTCTATTCCAAGCACACCGAAGATCATATCACACATCTAAGAAAAGTTTTTTGAATATGTAGAGAATTTGGGGTCTCACTGAACCCTAAGAAGTGCATTTTCATAGTTTAGGAAGGAAAATTGTTGGGACATATTGTTTCAATGGAATTACTATCCATTGATCCAGCTAGGATCCATTCCATTATGTCCTTATCTCTTCCAAGTCACAAGAAAGGTCTCCAAAGTTTCCTAGGAACCATAAATTTCATGCGGAGATTCATTCCTTAGTTTGCAACATTGGCTAAACCACTCATGGCCATGCTAAAAAATAACATTCCATTCTCATGGAAAAAAGAGGGGAGGGAGAGTTTTGAGGCTATCAAAAGGGCCATTTCCCAAGCTCCCACACTAGTAAATCACAAGTTTGACAAATATTTCATCCTCTATGCTTTCGTAGGTGAGGAAAGTATTTCAGGGATTCTAACCCAGAAAAATGATGATCTAATAGAACAAACAATTACCTTATTCATTCATTCTCTTAAGGAATACAAGCTTAAATATTCCTTCGTCGAAAAATAGGTCTTTGTAGTCATTCAAGCTTTGAAGAAATTTAGGCACATGTTGTCCAACAACAAAGTCCACTTGATGGTCTCTCATCCTGGCATCAAGGAATTTTTTGTTGAATAAAGAGATGAATGAGAAACATGCTGGGTGGATTACAAAATTAATGGAGTATGACATGCACATTAAAGTCACTAAGCTTGTTAGGGGCAAATTTTTATGTCAGCAGCTGGCTGCGGACATTGAGACCAAAGATATGGAAGATGTTACATTTTTGAATGTTGATGAAGGTAATGACCAGATTGATTAGTTAAATAAGATGAAAAATTTCCTCCTCTTGGAGGTATATCCTCCAAATATGGACAAATTCCAATGGTGTACTTTCCGTCTCCAGTCCATTCCATATGCCTTGGTAGATAATGTTCTTTTCTGAAAGGATTTGAATGGTTTTCTTTTACACTGCATCAAACTAGAGCAGGTGAACAGGATGTTAGAGGAATTTCACAATGGTCTGTCTGGAGGGCATTACTCTACATGAACAATTGCTACCAAGATCATGCATGCCGGTTACTACTGGCTGGACTTGTTCAAAGATGCTCATCTCTGGGTGAGGAAATGTAAAGAATGTGCTCTTTTTGTAAGAAAATAGAGGCTGACAGCTCTTCCCTTGCATCCCATTTAGGTAGATCAACCTTTCATTCAGTGGGGGTTAGATTTTATTGGAATGATCAATCCTTCATCTAGTGAAACATAAATGGGTCCTTACTATGGTAGATTACTTCACTCACTAGACAAAAGTGGTGGCCTTAAAGGAAATAAATGAAAAGATTGTCCTTGAATTCCTAGAGACTATAATGACATAGTTTGGTGTTCCATTTACCATTATCTCTAACAATGCAATGGATTTCCTCAGGTTAAAGATAAGTGAATAGGCTGTTAAAAATGGGGTCTACCTCAAGAATTCATCTAACTACTACCCACAAGGGAATGGGTTGGCAGAATCTAGTAATAAGAATCTCATAAGAATTATCAAGCGTACAATGGAGGCCAACAAAAGGACCTGGCATACACAACTTAAGATTTCCCTATGGGTAGATCAGATAACACCTAAAAAGGCCATCAAGGTTTTTCCTTTCATTCTTGTATATTGAAGGGAAGCAAAACCCCCACTTTCCTTAGAGATACCTTCCTTGGAATTTTCTCATCGGATCAAAGTTATGGAGGATGATACCTTAACAGTAAGGTTTTCTGAACTCATGGAGCTCGAGGAAATTTGAAACACAACCATGCATACGTTAGGATGAAATCAGGCTCAGGTTAAGAAATCCTTCAACAAGAAATCTTTTGATAGGCTATTCAAAGAGGGAGTTTTGCTTCTTAAATGGGACAAAGACTGAGCCAAACTAGGTATGCATGCCAAGTTTGATGCTCTCTGGAGTGGGCCTTATATTATTACAAGTTGTAAAGAGGTGAATTCATTTATTCTATCCAGACTCAACAGAGAATAATTAACCATTCATGTGAATGGGATACATCTCAACGCTTGATTTTGAGATTATTCCACCATGTACAATGCTCTTTGTCTTTTCCTCCAAGTACTTTGCACATCATTTTGTTTTCTTTTTCATTTCTTGTGTGTTTTTATTTTAGGACTCTTTTTCCCAATGATTTTCTTAAGGCTACTGGTCTAAGAGCTTAGCAAGAAAGCATTCCCTGGAGGTCACCAAAAATGTTAACGTTTTAATCTACCTTGAGAAGTAGATGTCAAAAGTAGTTAGAATTTTTTTTGAGAAATTTTTTTATATGGAAGTATTTTGTAATGTAAATTGAAAATTCTCCAAGTCCCGAAATCTTAATTTTAAGATTTCAAAATTGGGAGATTTTCTCTTTCAGAGTTTAAATGGCGCGAGTTTGAAATTATGTTTTTGAATTTCCGAAGTCAGAAACTCTGAAAGTCCAAATTCAGAATTTCAGGCTTTTGGGGTTCAGAACTCTATGTCATAGCTTTTGAAAACATCTCTTCTAAATCTCCGAAGTCCAAAACTCTAAAATTCTGAAATTTTGGAATTTTAGGCTTTTGGGGTTCGAAACTTTTGGTCATACTTTCGGTAAAATCTCTTTCAGACTTCTGAAGTCTGAAAGTGCAAAATTCATTTTTGGAGTTTCTCCTCATTTCTACCTAGTTTCCACTTTTAGAAAATATAAGATACCATTTAGACAAATTGATTCATCTCCATTTCTTCAAAGTATGAAAGGCTCCGAAAATTCTAAAATTTTAGAATTTTGGGGTTTCGAGTTTCAGAGTCCTCTGTGTAATTAATTTTTTACCTACCTCCGTATGGATTACAATTTCACCATTAATATTGGGTTTCCTATTTAAACTCACATTTTCACTTGTCATTTTCACCTGATACTTTTCTTTGACATTTTTTTTTCTTCTACTTCTTGGTGTCATTTTCAAGGTATTTTAACTTGGTTATTTTTCCTTTTGGTTTAAGATATTTTATTTTGTTTCCTCTTTGTTTATTTTTCCCTGTTAAATTACCAAAGACCATGCATCGTGTACCTTTTTAAACAAAAAATCAATGACCATGTTTCTATGTTTTAGGTTTCCACAGTCATTTAGATTCTTGAAAGGATCTTCTCGAATGGATGTTCTTCTACATCTTGTCACCATCTTATTTTTTAGGAATTTGGAGATCCATTGGGGGAGCAATCAACCTAGCTCCATTTTCAGGGATTATTCAGTTGAGAAAAGTGCTTTTCAAAAGATCTTTTTTTGGATATGAACTCCTTTTTTTCAGTTTCATGCGTCACCATTTATGGGAGATTTTCACTTTGGGATTGAATACTCAAGGTATTTTCAACCTCCCAAATCTTTGATTTTTTGCAACTTTAGACACTCTTGAAGGGAGAAGGTTTTTGAAGGGCTTTTCATGCCTTATTGGGAACTATGCATTTCAGATATTTTAACAAAGGATATAAATCAAAGGATTTTCGATGAAGCCTTCAAATAAGTGCATGAGTGGGGAGCCATCTAATTACAGTTCCCCACATTTACTTACATTCAGATTCTAGGCTTTGTAGATGCTCCCAACAAATTGCCAAGATGTCCTACTAATAAATGGGGTTTCCATGAATCTATTTGACAATTGTTGGATTATCATCGAATTTAGAACAAATGCCACAAAGCGGGAATGCAATTCCCTATTTCAATTGGAAAATACACCTACTCGAATATTCATAAGGCCAAAAATGTGGATGTAAAAATGGCCAAAGTAACCCTGCGAACCTTTCATCCATGGACCAACTTTGATTATTGGGGTAAGTTCGGAAAAATAGGTCAGTCTAATGCCCATGTGCCCCATTTGGAGGATATTTGGATTCATTATTGGGATGAATACATCATCTAATAAAGGGATTATGAGAGGTTGACCTTAGTTGAAGTTTGAAAATTTGGTATAGCTGATGTCTGAAAGGATATGCAAGATAATGATGAGGTTTTGGATGTGGCATATAAAAATGATAATATTGTCAATCAACCATTTCCATGGATTGATTGGTATGTAGAGGAATGTAGCAATATAAAGGAGAGGGCAAGGCCCATTATGTAGAAAACTTAAAGTTGTTTGGTTACCTTGGGAATATCACCCAAGGGAGTATAGAAACCTACAAATACAGAGGCCCCACCAACCATTATCTAATTAGTCACCCAAAAAGGGGAAAAGGTCGACCCAAAAAACCCATATGACTTCCAAAAAAGATTTCATTTGTTTTTGGTGGCTCATCTCTCTCCAAGGCTTCTATTTCCAAGACCATGTCTCCTGTAGCACCTGTGACAGAAGTGGTTGAAGTCAGTGACTCTCCTAGTATCTCACAAGATCCATCATCTCTTCCTTCTCTTCCATTGTCACTTCCAATATCAGTTCCTTCCACTTCCACAATCATTTCTTCTTTCCCATCTCCTTCTATGGCCCAGGTATTCTCATCCCTTCTAGTTCTCTCAGTTGGAGAAACTATTGGGTCACCCATTTCTTCTATACTTCCATTTCCTTCCATCTCATTCCCTAACATCATTCTATCAACTCCTATGGTTGTCCTTACATCCACCCCGTCCATCATTTCCACTTCTACCCAAATACCAACTAATGTTTCTAGTGCTCTTGTCATGACTAATGTTTTAGGTATCGGATCTATTATTCCATCTTCATCAGCATTATCCATCCCAGAATGGCTTTTTAGGTAGAATCCAAAGCAAAAGAAGAAGGTGCCTTTAGGAGATGTTATAGATCTTAGTATATTGGAACATATGCCCAAAAGAAAAGCTAAGAGGCTAAGGACTATTTCATGTCTGATAGTGAATCCATTTAGGGAGTGAATTGTAGAGGTTGCTACTCCCATTGAGGGAAAAACTAAGGAAACAATTACAATGGCAGATTATTAGATCTCTTTATTTTCATTGGTAAAATCTACTCATGAAGGAGCCAAACAAGATGTGCACACTACTTTTGGGGCTCGACTGCAAAAATATGACAAGGATAAGGCTACAAAATATGAGCTCAAACTCAAGGTCAAACAACTCACTACATTGTTACACAAAGTAACCCAACCAACTCCATCTACCAAAGTCTCAACTACTATGGCTATGACAGTTTTGTCTACCATCGACGACATTTCTTATCATGAGATTGAAAAGCTAGGCTAGAAAGGGAGATCGGTGAATGAATGGATGGAACGCATACTGCATGAAGTTAATCCTTTAATCAAAGAAGTTATCAAGATATACAATGATTTGTAGGTTGGGAGAACTACTATTTGCAAAATGGATGAAGCACTTTCTAAGGATAATAATAACTTGAATTTGAATTTGGCAACATGGAGTGAAATAAGAGAAGTAGACCCAGAATTTCTCCTTCAAGAAGAGGTGATTGATGATGCCTCAAAGTTATTTGAATATCAAAAGGCCATGGAATTCTTGTGCCAAGTGTTGCAAGATTTAATTAAGAACTTGGATGATAAACGAATGGAGATCACAGATGCCTTGAATGATATCTCAGAATATTTTGATATTGCTAATTGTAAATTTTTCAATGAAAACATCGACGCTCTCCCTAAGGATAAAATCAAGGAAAATTTCAAGGATTTGGTGAAACATGACAACGAGGTCACAAAAAAATTTAGCAGTGACTCCATTGACCGATTCTTCTTGTGCTAAAATTTCATAGGGAGGCTGAAGAAAGTTTTGAGTAAAATTCAAAGAGTGCCAGCCAAGATCACAAAAGGAGATCAAGACAATGGATGTTGTGAATCACTACATGTGGACCTAGAGATGAAGAAATTCAGGGGATCATAAAGCACTTCATCGATTATATGAATCACATGGCTACATGGGAAAGTGAATAATTGAAACCTGTAGAAGAGAAAGGCATGGCTGAACCAGGAAAAATCTAAGCGGCCATGAAAAGACATATCTAAGCTCTGGATCAGTCAAAGTTGTAGGGTTGACTAAGTCAAACCCTTGCAACAAACATGCTATTTTCATGGCAGCATGTTCCCTTAGTTTAATGACATTTCTATGTTTAGTAAAATGTTAGTTAAGGGCCCAACTGTAATGGCTCATCCTAAGAACTTATAAATAGTTGAATGCATGAAGTATTGGGAGAGAATATAAGATACAAATCATTTTGGTGTGAAGTTGCTCTTCAAGCTTAGATTCAGAGATTTCTAAAACCTTTTAATTATATTTAGAGTTATATCTTGCCGTGTGAAATCTGATTTATTATGTTAGATGGTTAATCAATACTTACTTTGTGAATGTATGATTCCTTAGTGTGAGTGGTTAGGTTACCTTTATTTTGGGTTATCTATTTCATGTTGTGAGGAGTAATGTGATTATCTTTTATGCCAGTTGTGAAAATCTTATTTTCCTTCTGTGTTAAAGTTGTATTATCATTATTCATAGTTGTGAAATGGATGTTTGACATGTGCATGTGTTCTTTCCTCATGATAAATTAATTGTATTTGAATCAAATTTGATCTCTCTCTTATGTATGCTTAATTTTAACAAAGGAACGTATGCCTGAAATCTGGTATTTTGTACCCTTTCAAAGTTTCAATAGGTGAAGGTGGCCAACAATGCAATTATCTTTCCCACATTAATCCTTCTAGAGATTAAACATCCCTTTATTTGGTGCATCACCATCCCTAGTATAGTCTCATTTCTGCAAAATCTCTTTCCGTACGACCCATGAAAATTTTAGCCTAGGACTAGGTAGTCATTTTATTAAACTAGGAGTATTACAACACTTAGTTTAGGAAAAGGAATCCGACCTTCTCTGGAGGTTCACCTCAATCCCAAGTCCCATAGCTTGAGAGGTGGTCCCATGTGTCCCAATCACACTAAACATCCTAAGAACATTCTTTCCATTCGGGAGGTGCAGTGATTTGACGATAACAGTAATATCTAGATTTTCTTATTTTCTTGGAATAATCAAACAATAGTTGAAATACTGGGCATTAATTCTTACCACCACATTCCCTGATGTTTCCTTCACTGCTCTAGTGACAGGATCATAAAATTTAGCACATTATAAGATAACTCAGGCAACTAAGACATATTTGGTAATGTTGCTAAATGTATTATTATATTGTTAGTCATAACTTGCATCATAGGTGTCTTAAGTGGTGCCTTAGATCTATCTATTAAGTTAGTTATAGAAACATGACCCATATAAGTATCACTAATTTCTATTAGCTTGGATCCAATGCATGACTCAATTTGAATCCTTTGTATTCATACTTAATTTATCTACTCTGGGCTCACTGACTTTCTTAGCTTTATATTTTCCCATTATTTTGGCCCTATAAGTCTCTTGAACTGTAATACTAGGATCTTATTGGACCATAGTTACCCCTTCTATTTTTATGACTTTTCTCATGTTTTAGACATATTTTGTGTTTTACCTCTAGTAATATTATGCAAACTACTGAGATATCAATGCCTTATCATACTTAAAATGTACAATTTGAGTTAATCCATTAACCTCTTATAATGATTTTTTTTTTTAAAATTTCAAGTTCATGTGTATATTCAATGTTTATATGTTAGTCATGATCCTTAGAAAATATTCGCAAGTGATGTTTTAGGATTTTGGTAAGCAAAAAGACAAGGAAGCTTCTTTTAACAAAGTAGTTCAGGTTTGTAGGGGGAGTTTCTTAAGTTCTTAGTAAGAAAGTAGTAGAGGTGTGGGTTCCTGCATAGAACTAAGTACTAAATACCTTTGGAAACCCTGTTCAAATCTAGTCTTTAAGTAATGAGGGGTCATATTTTTACATGACATTGGGAAGTATCGGTAGTTTAAAATATTTCTTAGCATTGGATTTAATAAAACATGGGTCGGATCTCCATAATTCTCTAAGGGAATAAGTGAATCTTAGGGGTTGTAATCTCCAAGATGATTAAGAGTTTATAAGAATTCCACCTAGCACAGGGGTAAGAAATGAGAATGGAATTTCCTAGGATGGTCTACTACTAGTTTTGCATACTAGGTCAACAATAAGGTACTAGGTCAACAATAAGGGTTTTCAAAGTTGCAGATTTTTCACAAAAATTAACATGTATAGAATTTTCCCAAATAATTCACAAGATTTTGCAAAAAAAAAATTGAATTATTTCAACGTGATTTTTGAGGGAAAGACATGGGTTTTTAGAGAATAACACTAAATTTAAATAAGACTCCTTAAAATATTAAATTATGAATAAACGTAAGGAAAAAAGAAAAGAAAAACGGGAAAAATGTTCTACATACTATTGGTACTCAATCGTACAACCTCTTGGGGTGGGCATGAAAACATATCCAAGGGATTGGGATGCTTTGAGTGTAGTAGACTTTGATGTATGAGTCATTTGCATCTAGGGGTATGTCTATCAAACTCTCAGGGACCATGTTTTGGGGTAATTGAGTGACACGTAAAAAGGGGATGGCCTACCCCTTCTACTTTTGGTCTTAATTTTAACTAGGGTGAGAGGACCAAAGGGTTAACCTGAATGTAGAGGAAGAGATGAATATTTTACACCTCAATTTCTTTAGAATTATAGATCAATATAAGATGAGGATGGCCATAAACATAAAAAATTACTTTCACAAGTTGTCACACAAAGTGATGTATAAAATTATTTCACCAAACACAGGTTTTATAGATAGATAAGTTGTGTTGTTTTGGTATATTTATAATAAAGGAAACTACAATTAAAGGTTCCTTTTACTGGTATTTGTAAGAAAAACAACATAATTACCAATAAGGCACTTACATTGTCTAATGAAACTAGATGTATGTTTGTATTTATAGAGGTGGGGGATTGTATTATAATGGATATCCTAATGACATAGCTTACAACACTCACTTAGACAATATAACATCCCTAAAGAGGAATAAAATTTCATAAATTAGCCACATTTTCAACTTAAAGGAAGATTTGCATTCATTAATACTCAATCAGTGCAAATGTCCCACACAAACTTTAAAATACTTAGCACAAAGGCTTATGCAAATATTTTAATGAAGTATTTCTTGCTTCTGATCTCATATGATTAAGATTCACTCAAAAGATTACAAAAATCCATCAACAAAATTATTATACTAAGGTTTTTATAATTTCATTCAATATTATAAATTAAGTACTCACAACACAATATCGAACAAATAACCTAAGATTAATAACCAGTGTAATTCATACAAGCAAGAAATATAAAATTATGACAGAAAATGTAACTCATTAACAATATGCTCTATATACATAATCCATAACACATAAGCCAAGCTCATAATCATACATATTTCATTTATATCTACCAAATTCTTAACAAGGGAACATGAAAACCAATGATCTCAATGCATATTAATAACTATACATTGTAACCATCTTAATGTCATAATTTGAAAGAGTAAAAACTTATTATGTATTTATTCAATGAAATAAAGCAGTCTCACGGAAATATATATCAAATTTTTTTAAAAGAAAAAAATAAGAAAAAAAACCCTTGTATGAGGATAGAACCCTCATACTTATACATTTTTTTTATTAATTCATTTGATTGAATTTCCCCCCAAAATCATCCCGAAGGATCCTTTGAAATCTGCTTCGTGCAATTCAAAATATTTCCAAAGTAAAGGAAATATATTTTAACCGAAAATATTCCTTCCTCTTTTTAATTGGGTTGGGTGAATAACGATCAACATTGTGACACATGGGAGGAATGAAAATGATATTCATCTATTCTTAAATTTTTTTTTGTCCTCTATAAAACTACATTATTTTTGAATAAATCTTCGCTTCATAAGGTATTATCATGAAGGTAAGTTTGTTTTGATCTATTTCTTCTCTCTCCTTTTTTTTCTGGGTCCACCCTAGTGGGCTGATTCACTGAACTAATTCTCACCCTATCCTTATAAGCATCAAAATTTCAAAACATTTGTATGATAGTTTATTTATTGGGCTCCGAGTGATAGTGAAAACTATTTCCTACTTTGTACTTGTGTAATTAAGTTCTACATAAATAATGCTTCATTTCTTTATCCTCTTTGATAGTTTATCAATTGTAAATTCAATTTTTTCCCATTTCTACATGGTAGATAAACGGATTACCCTTGTCTCCCCAGGATTTCCAAGAGATTGATCCCTGAAAATCCTTAGTAAATTCTCTATATTCTCCATTTTGATTCATGTAGAATCAGTGATTGAAAAATTGGAGTTACAGAAATGAATGCAAGGGCCTTGGAAGATGAATAAGGTATAGAGATAAATTATGGAGTTACATATCTTAGTCCCTCTTGAGAACCTTGTTTCACAATTTCACCTTGATCCTCCATTCCATCCACAGACTCAGATTGATATCTTACTTCCACAACTGCTAAGGACTGTTGGTCACCGAATTATTCTTCTATCTGTATTAAGTCCTCACCTATTTTCTTACTAGGAAAAAGGATTATCTCACAAGGATCCTTAGAAATAACATCATTTATTGGGATATGTGCTTTAATAATTTGTGTAACCACTTCAGTGTCATGAGGTGTTGTTGTAACTATGACAACTGAAGTTTCTCCCTATGCTACTTATACTTGAATCCTTCATGTGTGAGGTTGTACTTTATGTTTAATGATTTTCTCATCGGATGCTACCACACTACTTGAAATTTTCTCTTGGGTGATCTCAACTACTACCCAACCTTTAAGTACCTCAAGTCCCTTTGTATGTTTCCTTTCTATTGGCTTCTCATATTTTTATTGTGGAAGAGACAATAAATTAGGCACATAAGCATCCATAATGGGTTGTTCCTTGATGGGTGAAGAAACTCTAGTTGTTACAACAACAAGGATTAATTTCACAAGTACCTATTTCTCAATGAGTGGAGTTACTGCAGACTGGGTGATAGCTGGTGAAAGGACATGGAAACTAAGAACTACTATTTGTTTAACTATCTCTACCTCCTTGAAATCAACCCACTTGGATACTGTATGCACCCAATTTTACACATGCTACATTTTTGGAAGCGGTTCAAAGTCCCCTATGACGATTATTATCTTTTCCAATAGTGTTCGAGTCTTATTTCCTATTGTTAGTGTATACTTGTGGCTTATTATGATTTCCTTAGTATTTTCCATGATTTTCTTGTCTTTTGTTATTCTTTCGCAGTTGTTTTCCTTAGCACTTGACTTTAAGTTACAAAACTACCATGGTGGTAACGTAATCACTGTTATGTCCTCATGGGTGGTTCCATAACTGCCCCAGCAGTTACGTAACCACATATCTATGTAGACTAGAAGTTCTTTTGTGTTTTTATTAAGACTTCCCATGCGTGATTTGGACATGTGTTACTTTCTTCCAACTCACATTTTATGATTTCTTCTTAGTAAAATTAGTTGTTTGTAGGTTTAATGGATATGTACCAACTTTATCTTCCTCTTCTATTGCTAATTGAAATTTTACTTCCCCTCCTTTGAGTGAGGTGCCATTCCTTGATTTTCAAATGGATTAGACCATTTCCTAGCCTATGTTCTATAAAATCCAAGCTTCTTCCTGAAGTATTAATACATATACTAACCCCAAGTGTGTCGATCTATCACCCAACGGGCACTGGGCACTCACCCAAGGCACACATGGGTGTTGATCCCCTCCTTTACGTGAGATTTGTGATAAGGTTTTGTCATTAATGGAGGATGATTTGTAGAAGTATAAGTACATTCATTTAATTGAAAAGGTAAAAGATACAACTAACAGATCTACCCATTAATGTATTACAGAAGCTAAAGAACATTCTAAGAAACATAATAAACTAGATCTGAGCCATAATAAGTCATATAACATGAGGGTTTACACCTTTAATATATATATATATATATATATATATATATAATGAACCCATATATATATTGACTTAAAATAGTTTTGGTAGCCACAATACAGTAAAAAGGGTCATCTTAGAGCATAAATATTAACTGACAGAGACTCAACTCCTATCAACATCTCTAATATGAGACCTTAATTATACCTTTTCCATTTTAACCCTTGTTATAGATCCTAGTACTATACAGAGGCTTATAACATCCCTCAAAACCCTTAGCACTAAGTGCCCAAAACCCTAGCATTACTACAATACTTTATGAGTATGCTTCTTATTCTCTATGCATTCTCTTTATCTTTGTCTATGTCTTGCATTATGTATTTTTGTATCTCTTCATCCCTCTTGTATATTTGTCTCTAGCCTGAGCATATCTTTCTATAGGATCATCACCCACTACCATGCCTTATCTCCTGAACAGATCACATGCCAAGTGTCGATGTGGTCCTCTATTGGTGAATGATTATCCCTTTGTAAATCCTCCACTCTCCACAATGATGTCTTCTAGGAATATTCCCTTTATGGAATATCCTTTTCTTGACCTCTAAGGTTCTAGGCTGGTATCTTATCCACTCATCACACCTACTCGAGTCCTCATGTTTTTCTTCAAGTGCCTCTAGAATACCAAATATGGCTAAGTCCTTTAAAAACATGTTGTGCTTCCCATGTGCAACCCAGTTTCACTTAAACCCTTCTTAAACCCCTTTTTCATGTGTACTTTCTCCTGAATGCCATTCTTCTCACTGGTCTTACATGCGCATGCCCTTTAGTAATTAGCCAATATTTCATGACCCAACATCACCCCACACTAAGCGTGTTCTCCATCCTCAAAAAAATCCTACTCCTTTAAAGAATAAAGAATAGTGGGACAAGGACAATATTAATAAATAATGAAAGAATGGAAGAATTTTCTAGTGCTATAGGAGGAGAGGGAATTCCTTCTCTACGATTATTTCAATATTTTCCTAGACATCCACCTCACTCTTTGCTTACTGAAGTAAGTAACCTACTAGAGCACTCACCTCATAAAAACTTAACTCGTCACTCTTAACATTCAATGTATCTGAAATTCCTTCCAGCTGCTTGCTAAGATCATCCAACACATCCATTCTGCGAGAGACCTAGGAATATAGATCCTTAAGCCGATTCTTAATCAAACCTCGCAAGGTTTCAATTGCTTCTAAATTTTTCTCAACCTCAGCTAGGATCTTATCCCACTCCTCCATGTTTCCATTATTATTCTCTTGAAACTCCTTCATATCCACCTCATGCAAAGTAAACAGTATGCTTGCTACCTTATCTCTGTCGGTGTAATTTTCATAAACAACCTCATCCATTTATGTAATAGTCTTCAAAACAGCAAGGATCTCATAATACCAAGTAAATATCTCCTTGATATTCTTTTTTTCTTCCTCCTTTTGGCATCCAAATGCCTCTTCTACTGATTCTAATGTGATTGGATGCCTTTTCATGGTGAGGATATGGGTCAAGTATTTCAAGCATTGCATGGTTGACTTGTATGTTTGCTCAGGTGGGGCCAGATTTGGGTGCTTTAAGATTATGGATTCTAAAATATTATCTATCTTCTTATGGATATCACACACCTTTGCCTTTTTCTCCCTTAATTCACGCCTTATTTATGCATTGATAAACTCCTCCTTTAACCTAATTTCCTTTTCAATGAAATCTTCATTTTTCTTTACAAAATATTTATCCAGGACCCTTACTCTGTCATTTCTTCCAAAGAGCTTTGCCTCAACCTCCACCGACACTTTTTTGAGTGTGTTACAAACTTGCTCATCTAATAGTTGTTGGGTATTCACAAGAGGGTTTACTCCCTTGGTATCTAATATCTTCATCAATGCTTCATAGTTGACCTCAAATTTGGGATCATCAACATGGGACTTAATAGCCCAAGATAACATCTTCCTTATGTGTGGGTATACACCATCTTCATATAAATAAGACCATGTAAGGAGTTGGTTTGAAGGCACAATACTTTGGAAACACGTGCAAAATACCTTATTTGGATCATTGATGTAAGTCATTCCTTGTTCCTATGCTACTACCATACCCTTTCCTCCTGTACGAGATACCTTTGAGAAGCTTACCGCCAAGATAGGATCTCTACCCATGCTTCCATACTCCTTTTTTACACTTTTGCTTCCCTTTGTATCCTTGAGTACTTCTCCACCATTGCATTCCACCTCTTGATCCACCAAGTCTTTTATGATGCCCGGTACCTCCCTCTCCACGATATCCTCTATCTACTCTTTGGTCAAGCTTGGAGTCCTTTAATCCTTCATGTTGACTTCCTCACTTCCCCCTTTTCTGTGAGTTCCTTCTTTGTCCTCGTCCTTCTCTTCATTTCCCTCCTCCTTTGACTCCTGTACATCATACACAAAATGGTTCTAGGCCTCACTGTGTGTTGGTCAGTCAAAATATTGCACTTAGTAAAGAACATACAGAAGGTTCACGTGGAAGATAAAAGTGCATTCAAAAGTATGGGAGGATCGGGAAGGAATCATACACTAAGGACAGAGACAGATTTGGGACTTAGCCATTTTCACAATGATGAGCTATTTTTGGAGATAGCATCCCGAACACACAAACCTATTAGAGAATTGTGTGACACACATTGGCTATATTTTTAGGATCAGCTACGAAGCACTTTTCATGGATACAGGATGAGAATATATTTACTACTAACAATTAACTAGGATAAGTCTATTGTTAGCGCACTTGCATGTGTGGCTATTATTGTAATGGCACGTGGCTAATAATAGCATGCAACCTATTTTGGGATTAGATAAGTGGTGAAGGGAAATTCCCCACCCTTATAAATATGTAGTGAAATGTATAGCATAGATATACAAAGATATACATAGATAGTATGTAAGAACTCAGTTATTGTGAAGTTATGTTACCAAATTGGATGCACACATAAACTATGGTATTATATATTGTAATAAGCTTTTATGTATTACTACATTTAATATAATGGGGGTTATTGGCTGAATCAAGGTGTTAATCATGGTTATATTTTATTACTACATGGATGACTTCTCTATGATTATTGTTTGATTCATGATACTTTAAGATCTAGATCTGAATATGCTCTGCAGAATGTTAGATTAATTATGGATCTGAATGCAACAAGTCTTCATCAAGATAAAATCCTATAAAAACAACCCTAAAGAGGTTCATGGTACATTTACATGCTTTGGGTTAGTGCTCAGCCTAGGTTGAGTGGTGTGCCAGCGCGCGTGGGCTTTTACTGGTGAATTTTAGGCTGCATCATTGGTTCCATTGTTTAGACCTATTTTTCAATTTTTTTTAGGATGGTTCATGATGATGACATACCAATTGACCCTAGCAAGTGTTGAGGAGTGGATACATGACCTGGAAGAAGAATACGCATGGAGGTTCAGCACCGAATTTGAGTTTATTGCATGTGTAAGGGTGGAAAATAATCTATATGAAAGTTTATATTAGAGGTTATTCACTATCTTTCCAATAGAATTATATGAGTGTCTAGTTACTTATGCATCTAAATAGAATTGGAGGTATCACACAATTTTCTGGATGCAGGAAGAATTTTAGACCATGTATGATGCTCATCTCATTTGGAATTGTGCTGTGGATATGTGGTTATGTGGTGTTTTGAACAGTTATATCTTAGAGTGTTCAATTTCCACTTACTCATGCCCAGAGGTAGCTGAATTCCAGCTTTTATGATATCCAAGGGGAACTTACCTGCAAGGAATTCCAATGGCGATCAAAATTTTTATGGTAGCCATAAACTTGGAGAAAAAAATGATGGTGAACTAAACCCCACCACGCACGGGGACATGAGCAGGTTTAGTTAAAGATGGCAGACCTAGCGACATAAAGGTAAAGAGAGGAAATGTGGCTTAAGTATAATGAGGTGTGCAAGAGGGAGGTAGAGAAGTAGTGAGAGGTTGTAGAGTGAATGATGTTGTGGAGAAAGATAGTTTGTGAAGGAGTTGAAGTTCACACAGATGACGTGGAACCCGAGCATCCAGAACTCCCCCATTTGGGAAATAATGATAGTGAACCCTCCTCAGCCTCATGTAGAAGCATGCAAGAAGAGAATACCTGGGCCAAGGGTGTGCATCTCAATCCACCTGGAAAATTTTCCCTTGCACTTGGTCTTCTAGTATCTAGTAAAAATAGTCAATAAGCTAATTCAAGAAGTGGGGAGAGTAGGAGTAAGTCATATAAGAATAAAAATGATGCCAATGGAAAAGTATTTATTTTTATATGGGAGTACCTTTTTGGGTGTATCATCTGTGTAAAATTCAGGCATGTAGATCTTTGGACGCTCTTCTAGGCATAATAACACTTCTCAGACTGTCAGGTTACAATTCAATACTACTGTTGGAACATAGGGAATTTAAATCTTATGGTCCGACCCCAGCTACGGGTTCAGGATCAGGAGGCATAGGTGGCTCTATTTTTGGTGGATCTGAAGGCAGGGGAAACACAAGAGGTTCTGGATTAGGTGGGCAAGGTCCACATAAACCCCATAATATTTACATGGAAATGTATCTTCATATTACAGAGTATATGGGTATAAAATATGTTGCTAAACATGTACACATGTGTGAAATATTGTGGCACATAAAAGGAATCATGGCTTCTGAGCTTAGGGCAAGCTAATTTGCTACTACGTTATAATGGCGTGCATACAGCTGGTACAGAAAGTTTGAACTTGATCAGAATTGTGTAGACTACATAGCTTTAAAAGATGCATTCCCTAAAGAGTTTCACATCCTTGAGTTTGAATAGAAGAGTATAAGTGCACTTAAGGATATCAAGCAAGGAACTACTAGAAGTGTTAGAGAGGATGATGCTCACTTCAAAATGTTGTTATCTAAGTTGTCTTATGATATTCATGCAAGCCAACATGCACAATTGTTTGTTGGAGGTCTGATTACAACTTTTAGGAGGTCACTATCACATAAAACATACACTGATCCATGTGAAGCACTTGAAGAAGCCTTATGCATTGAGGCATTTGGAAGTATAGACACTGGGGTAAGCCCCATTTTTAGAAGCACAAATCATAGCTATGTTAAAGCAGTTGAAGAAATTATCAGCAAATTCAACACATGAGACGCGTAGAGGGATTTGGTGGATAGATTGTGAAGTGGAAGGTCACACAAAGGATAGTTGTCCTCACACACCATTACACTCATTTTTGTTGGACTATGAGATATACCATTTAAACCATGATGCTAGCCATTTCCCATTAATGTAGTATGTGATAAGGAAGAACGTCTCTTGTTACTGTAAGATTTGCAAGTCCATGACTCATGACATGAAATACTTCTAGTGGATTAGTCAAATCTAGAATGCTATAGATATTTGTGTATGATAGAATGAGCATCAGGATTGGGATCACAATAAGGAGCACTATGATTAGAATGAAGGGCATTTTGAAGGTGATCATGACAGAGTTTGAGGATACCATGGTGGATACGAAGGATAAGGCTATAGTAGTGGACGAAGCGAGTTCCCTCGCATAACATGTTATACATGCGGATCTCCTGACCACCATAGGCGTGAATATCCTTAATATATTACATGTTATTTCTGTGGAAAGAATCGAAGTTATGAGGAGTGCACAAACTTGTATGAACATCTTAGCAAGAATCATAAAAAATAAAACAAAGGTATAGGGATGGTTAGGATATAGCATGTTGTGGAAAATTAGTGGATGCCCAAGTTGGAACTAGAATCTGAGGCATTGCAAGTAAAGATCACTACCAATGTTGAGGTGGCACATGCCAAAGAAGCATTGCAGAAGAAGCCTACCATCAATAAGGAGGAGGTTGTACATGCACGGTACCTAGATCCCACCCAACAGAAGGAGGTTTACCAAGAAACCATGGAGGTACTTAGGAATCTTTAGGGTGAAATAATGTATTTAAAGGAGAAATCACAGAATATGGGGTAAAAGAAAGCATCAGAAATGGTCCAAATCGATATGGATGACTTGAGAGAAGTGTGAAAAATGTTGTGCCAAGAGAATATCATTCCACTATTAGGGAATTGGTTAAAGAGAAAAACTCTGTGCGTAATAACTGAGACTGGATGAAATATCCTACATGTGAATCTTCCCCCTCATAGCCTAGATTATGAAAAGGAAATAAATCTGAATGATGTTGTGGATGGGTGGATATTGAGTAATATATTGATTAATACATGCGTGGAAGTAAATGTTCTTACTTTAGATGCATGGGTACAAATGGGGAGACCTCCATTGCAAAAATCCTCTAATGTATTGTTCATGGTTAATCTAATAAGGCCACTCCCATCAGATTTTTAAAATATGTATCCATTACCATACACGGAGTCGAGTTCACTGGAGATTTTGAGGTTTTAGTGTTGGAAGAGTTAGATAGCTTCCCAGCTCTATTGGGGCATTTGTGGTCCTATGCAAATAATGTTGATCTTTGGTTCAACAAGGGTTGTATCAGTTTTGAAAACAAGAAGGAAAGAGTTATTATCCCTTTACAGATGGCAAATCTGCACCCTATGTTGAGCCCTTGAGTGAAGAAGACCCGAATAGGATTTATGTATGCATCATCCGAGATTTAGAGGTGCTTGAGCCATGTAAAGAAGGAAGCATTCAATGGGAGGATGTACAGTATATTAGTGATACTACAAGTGTTGCTTGTGATAAGTGGGCTCATAACACTCATAAGTTGGTGGGGCATGAAGTAAAAATTCTATTAACTAGGGATTACAAACCATGTTATATCAAGAGAATAGGTAACAACTCAGTACCTTGTTACATCGGAGAAGGAGATCATATTGGAGCGATGGAAGCATAGTGGATAGACCCACTAGAGAGAAGGAATATGATAGCATATACCCTATGTGGGACAACACCATGCTGTAAGGATAATCTAGTAGGATGGAATGAAATTAGGATTTCTCTTGCTACTAGGTTCTTTAGGAGCAATGCACCTACTCAAATCTACACTTATCATGGTAATCAACCTGTTCAATACCACGTTTAGAAATTTGAGAGACTCTGGACATAGGGGTATGAAGCTTTACCACCTTCGCTATGGGTGCACAAGTTTTATTATGCCTTACAAGGTTGCGCACGTGCTTGGTATGTCTATGTAGAACTCCATAGTGAGACTACAAATTGGCATGATTTAATTGCAGGAATGACTAATACGTTTGACTTCTTCTCTTCCATGCCTTCAGTGGAAGAAACATTAAAATTCATAAGGTGATTAACTATGGGATATAGTGATAAGGCTTAAGAACTCCTTCAGGATTTATTTAAATGAAGTAAACTCAGTAGTGCATTTTGTTAAAGAAACATAGGCCGATGCCACACTACTTCAAAATGCTTGCCTTGAGAAAGAAAAAGGAAAAATGGTCTACTTAGTTGATGACAAAGAAGTAGAAAATCTAGATGTAAGCTATTCCATAGGTAGGTGTGAGGTGTTGGACAGTGCAGATAAGACCACATGTGCCTATCACAAACCTATGAAGACAAATAAAGTGAATATTGGATCAGATCTTGAGCCTAAGGAGGCCATAATTGGAGACTATTGGTAAGAATTTGAAGTGGCAAAAATCATAGAGTTAGTACGGGATTATCAGGACTTATTCCCTTGAGGGTACCATAAGCTTAAAGGTGTACATGAATCATTAGAGGAGATGAGAATAAATCTTAAAGAGGGTGTGTGCCTAGTTAGAAAGAGACCCTACAGAATGAATCCCAACTTGCGTGAAAATTTCAAGGAAGAGATTAAAAAAATGCTGAAGTATGGAATCATCACGCCCCTAGACGAGTCATAATGGGTTAGTCCAATGATGATCAGTATCAATAAGGTTGGTTGGATTAGGATCTTTTTGGACTACAGAGAGCTAAAGGTTACATGTGTGACTAATCCCTTTCCTACGCCATTCACTGAGGAAATACTAGAACGCGTTGCAGGGTGCAAAATCTATTCATTTACAGATGGGTTCTATGGGTATCATTAGGTTAGGACTTCTAAGGAGGATCAGAAAAAAATTACCTTTACTACTAAATGGGGTAGCTTCGTTTATACTGTGATGCCTTTTGGTATGAAAAATGCACCTGTGGTATTTTTGTGCATAGTTGTTCAAACACTCAAGGAATTTATTCACAACTTCTTACAGGTCTATTTGGATGATTGGACATTGTATGGATTAGTTAAATATCATTGTAACAATCTACACTTAATGTTTGAAAGATATAGACAGTTAAGTATCTCTTTGAACATCAACAAGTGAATATTTGCTACACCATTTGGAATACTATTAGGACACATAATCTGCAAGGAAGGTTTGTTGGTCAATCCAGCTAAGGTTGTAGTCATTATCATCCTAAAAGATCCTACCAGTTAAAGTGAGGTACACGGATGCTTGGGTCACACAAGGTATTATAGAAAATTCATAAAGGGATATGCCAAGGTGTCTGCACCTTTAGAGGAGTTACTGAAAGGAAAAGGCACGTTCTACTGGGGAGAACCACAATAGCATGCATTCAAGACATTGAAGGAGAAACTTACTACCATGCATATTCTGCATTTTCCTTTGTGGGACTAATCATTTCATGTACATGTGGATGCCTCTAAAATGGCCATTGGTGTGGTATTGTATCAACCTGGTGAAGGTATTATAGATCATCCTATTTGTTTTTCTAGTATAAATTTGACTCCTGCAGAGTAGAATTACACAACTACAGAACGTGAAACTTTTTCAATGATCTATGTGCTGCATAAATTCAGATAGTACCTACTAGCTACACCATTTTTATTTTATGCAGATCACATGGCATTGAATTATTTGGTAAACAAGCCTATTTTACAAGGGTGAATATGTAGATGGGTACTTTTATTTCAAGAATTTGATTTCACAGTTGTGGTAAAACTAGGGAAAAGTAATTCTGGACCAAACCATTTATCTAGAATACATTTAGGAGAAGAAGCACAGGCTATTGAAGATATCATGCTTGATGCACAGTTATATAGGTTACAATGCATGACATTAGAATTAGAGGATATTGATGTCTTTATATGAATAGGTATGGCACTAGAAGGAATGAAATACTTGAAGAATAAACAACTTTCTATACATGTGAAACCCTATATGTAGATAAGTAGTGACCTGTAGAAGTTAGGTCGGGATGAAGTATTGTATCATTGTGTAGTGGAACATGAATGCACAGATATAATGGAGGAGGCCCAAGGTGGTATTATAGGTGGCCACTATATAGGTGATATCACTACTCGCAAGATTCTACTCGCTAGATTATGGTGGGAGACCCTATATAAATATTGTAAGGATTATTGCATGGCTTGTGATCATTGTCAGTGCTTTGGGAAACAAGGTAAATGAGATGAAATTCCTCTAAGATCTATTACTATTGCAGAACCGTTAGAGAAATTTGCTATATATTTTGTGGGTCCTATTTCACCAGCCGTGTGTAGGACTAGATATTACTATATCATTACTTGCACATATTATCTCAATAGGTGTGTAGAAGAAACACCTACAAAATATTGTAAAATGGCTACAATAGCAAGGTTTCTATGGGAAAATATTATTACAAGGTATGGATGTCTGTTGAGTTTAACTAGTGATAGGGGCACACATTTTCTTAATCAGACAATCATAATTTTATTGGATGAATTCATGATTGCACACCATAAGAAAACACCTTATCATCCTCAGGCTAATGTAAATGTTGAGGCTTTCAACAAAATTGTGAGCCAAACATTGACAAAAATATATGATGTTGGAAGAAAGGATTGGGATGATAAAGTATCTACAATGATTTGGGTATATTAAAAAACATATAAAAGGTTGAACAAAGCCACACCATTTCAGTTAGTGTTTGGCATAGAAGCATTTCTTCCTATGGAATTCATGTTACCATCTCTGTGTATTATGTGCACTGGAGGTCTAACTGGTGAGAAAGCATTAGAATAACGGATTGAAGAGTTAATCAATCTTGATGAGCGATGAGCCATTACACGTTGGAGTAAAAAAAAAGAAAAGGCCAGGTAGAAATCATGGCATGATAGACACATCAGGGATAAAAAGTTTGAGATTGGTCAAATGGTGCTACTTTATGATTCTAAGTTTTTGTGCCATATAGGAAAACTCAAAGTACATTGGTTAGGGTTGTATGTTATCACTCACATCCTTGAAATAGGAGCTTATCAATTAGCGGCACTTGATGGAATACGGTTACATAGATACTTCAATGGGAGTAGGATGAAGCCCTACTATAAATAAGTCTTCTTGTTTTTTATAATAAGACAGTGTTTCCATTTAGATTAGGTTTCCAATTCTATATTTCCTTAATGTATTTATTTTTTTGTCACTATGATTTGTCAATTTAGTTGGTGTTTTTGTGTAATAAGTGTGTTTGTGTGCTAGAAGCTAAGTACTATTTGAATAATTTCTAAGCACAGAGGACTTCACATACCCTTTTTTGTGGGGTGGTTATTGATATCTAGGTAAAGGAATATTGAAAATAAGTACACATGAAAGGAAAACACTACTATGGGTGTTACTCAAAGTTGGAGAATTGTTAGAAAATAGATTGCTTCTAGATAAGATGACCATAGATGGAGATGAATGAAGAAAAAAGTATAACGCGATGTAAGTAGAGGCCATGGGAACTACCAAGGGAAGGCATAGTGGCAAGTTACTTGAGTGCATGGAGGAATGCTGAAGAGAATTCCATGGCTAAAAGGTGGGAAGGTACGCTAGAAGGTTATAGCTTGGGCGCAAAAATGTATCGTGTGGAAAGAACAAAAAATGGTTGATTAATGAGAGGATTATCGGTAAGTGAAGTAAAAATAAATCAACAAACTTTTTGAAAATATATATAAGGATGGGATGTGAGTTCATTCTTACCATTACAATAATGATAATTTGAAAGAGCCAAGTGCGACTGAGCTGCGAGAAGATTATTCAGGTGTAAAGAGTGTGAATCAAGACATGATGAGAATATTTATGCACAGAGGAATCTTGCATCCTTAGTTACGAAGAGTTTAAGTGAAGCAAGGAGTTACAAAAGAGCTCAGGTACGTAATTTCAACTAGGGCACGCTGAATTGAGCTAAGGTTTAGGTTTGTATGTTATAGGAGATAAAAAGTGAGTATTTAAAGTAAGAATATTACAAGTTATAGATGGCACTGAAGAAAGCACCTGCAACATGAGCTAAAGGAAAGAAGAAAGTGGAAGTAGAGGTTGAAATGACTCGTGAGATTAATTGCTAAGAAATGTAGTACCCAAAAGGTGTGATTGTGGGTCAAGAATGGGATTCCCACATCCGAAAGAGCAAGATCAGTGAGTACATCCATCATACAAATGAAAATAAGTAGCTAGATGTGTTATTAAACACAAAGACAAATAAGCGCACAACAGAAGACATGCCAGTGTATGATGATGTTGGTGAGAAGTTATTAAAGTAAATTGGAGTCTACTAGTTGTACGAGCTGCCATACTTTGGAAAATATGAACCATTGTATCAATGGGTAATGAGCAGGGTACATGAAAATTTCTTATACTTTGCAGGATGCAAGGTAAGAATCACAACCACATTGATATCAATAGTAACAGGGTTGAAAGACATAGGGGTGGATGTACATGGTGATTTAACTAATAATGTAATAATCTTGGAGATAAGGAAGGAGTTGGGGTATACAAAGGGTCTGCATAGTATGGACATTGATAAATTAAAGAAGTACCCAATCATATAAGCATCTGCACACTTAGTGAAAATTTTGAATGACCAATAAAGATGGTCACAAGCAAAAAAATGTGGCTACACATTGCTAAGAAGTTGTCAAAGGGAGTGATTTACAACATCTCTAGTCACATCATAGAGATTATCATTGAAGAAGCATGCACAAAAGAGAAAATAAGTTTTTAGGTTCTTCTATTGTCTTTGGTGTTTATGGAAATCAAGGTGCTCGATGGGCCATAAGAGAAAATCTGGGAATACCCTATGGAGAATAAGTCACCTACGAAAAAATTTGGCAAGTACTTGTGTGAAGGATCAATGAGTGAACTAGTCAAGAAGAAGGTGGAGAAGTTCTATGATAGACTTTGTGCAATGTTTGAAAAGGAGTGGTGCATACCCAAGGAGTTGCCTTCGATGGTGGGTAAGGTAGTAAAGTTTTCCATCTATCATCATTTTGCATCACATGATTTGTAATGAAGGATGGTGCTTGGATCCCATGGTGAAAATTACCATATTCCTTCACAACACGGTATTTACAGGCATCAGTTCACTGGTTTTTAGATGTATTCCGCATAACCTTCAATGTAGACAAGGTAGATTGTGACTACCATACACTGAGAAAGACATATTTATATCCAAGATGGACTACTTACATTGAGAGGCTTATCTCAAATATTATAAGCATGAAGCCTCTACACTTGGAATTTGGGGACACTAGAGCAGAACTTGTGTACCTTTAACTCAAGCCCAAGCTAGAGAACACTAAGTATGTGAAGAATGAGTTTGCACTCCCAGGGCCACCAAAAAGCAAGCATATAATGGAAAATGTTCCAACACCTAAGCCCATAAAGACAATATAATTAGATGAGAAGAGGAGGAGCATGAAAATAGTGGTGGTTTAGTGCACATAGGTAGGAGGAGGCCTACGAATAAGGAATAAGTAGAGTGCATGAATACTCCACCCCAGCCACAAGGAGGAGATGATGAGGACCTAGATGTGGTACAAGGATAGTGCCACTTCAAAAGGGTATTTAGGAGAAAAAGAACCCAAGGTTAACAACTAAGAAAATATGCAAATCCGCTCAACTCTCTTCACAAAAGGAAACAACTAAGAAAATAAGAAGGAAGTTAAAGCTAAATGAGGAGGTAGAAGAGTCTAAGGAGAGTGCGCTAGAATCTCCTACACCTCCAAAGGGTGTAGAAGATCCAAAGGATGAAGAAATGAAGGATGGAGAAGAAGGATAAAAGGAGGAAGATGAGACAACACAAGATACTGCTCAGGGTATAGAAAAATAATCTCTGAATCTTAACACTCAAGTTCCTAAGGGGCCAAGATTGAAAAGAACAAGTGGAGAATATGTTACACCAATCATGTGATATGTTGAGGACACAAGTAAAATTTTCTGCACCCATTTTCAAAGCATAGTGACAAAAAAGGAGTTGTATGGGTGGGAGATGATAGATGAAGATATGGAAACCATGTGCATAAAGAAGAAATTGTCATGGTCGATGCACACACACATGGATGAACCATAATTTGTTGTATGTGAAGAGTCATGTGTATCAAGGAGGTTAAAGAAGACACCTCAGGGCCAGACACATAACAGATTATCCTATTTTTATATCAGATGAATAAGTGAGTAATTCTTTGGTAAAAGTATCAACAAAGGTGGCATGAAAAAATATATTTAAGGCTGCAACAATTAGGGTGCTAAAAGAAGAGATCAAAACTAAGGATGTAGAAATAACACACCTAAAGCAAGAAAAATACTTGGCACAGAACAAGAAAATTGTTTTCATCAGCATGGCAAAGGAAATTGGGGATAATATCATGAAAGTGAAGCCACACTTAGAGCCTAAGGTACAAAAAATGTTTCCTTTGGCAATGCATTATGTGAGTACCTTGGTGGACTTAGTGCTTAAAGATGGACCTCCGCACATGCCAGCACAAAAGAATTCTGAGCAAGAATAAGAGTGGGAAAAGGCTTCAGTGATTCAGAAGATTGCATCAAATGAAGCATTAGTCCAGAGCTTGCAGGAGGAACTAAAGAAAGTAGATCAAGCACTTAATATTTGTACAACACCAGAAATAATTATAAGAACCATGACCATTTTGGAAGAGAATGAAGTCTTGAAAGCCATGAAGAATGAGACCTTGGACCACAAAAAATGATTAGCACTTGTCAATTAGAAGCATGAGGCCCTTACAACAACACAAGAAACACACAAGGAAAGGCTAAATGAACTCAGAAAACTCATAGCACAAAAGATGGACTTCTTAGAAGGAAGAATGACTACAATGTCCAACATTGTTTTGGTCTTGCAGAACGAGAAAGGAGAAATTGTAAAATATGAGCTATAGTCAATTTTTGTGGATATTCTAGAAAAGGTAAAGGTCACGCTCAATGATTTATAGACTTTAGAGGTGTAAATAAAAGAAGAATATCTAGAATTGATTCTTTAGGTTGAAGCAGATGATGTTGTAGGGTAAAGCCATTCTTTTATTCATTAATTTTATTCTATTCTTCTATTCATATTGATTTTGGAGACAAACCATTTCTGGGACAGAAATGCAATTAGTGTGGGGTAATGTTGGTTAGTAAAAATATGGAACTTAACAAAAAAAATACAGAAGGTTCATATGGAAGAGAAGAGCGCATTCAAAAGTGTGGGATTATCGGGAAGGAATCACACACTAAGGACAAAGAAATATTTGGGACTTAGCCATTTTCACGATGATGAGCTATTTTTAGAGATAGTGTGTCGAACACACAAACCGGTTAGAGACTTACGTGATATGAATTGAATATTTTTGGAGGATCGGATATGAAGCGCTTTGCATAGATACAAACTAAGAATAGATTTACTACTGATAGTTAACTAGAATAAGTCTATTGTTGGCACACTTGCATGTGTGGCTATTATTATAATGACGCATGGCTAATAATATCATGTGACCTATTTTGGGATTAGATAATAAGTGAAGGGAAAGTCCCCACCCTTATAAATATGTAGTGAATTGTGTAGAATAGATATACAGAGATATATAGAGATAGTATGTAAGAACTGAGTTATTGTGAAGTTATGCTACCAAATCTGATGCGTGCATAAACTATGGTATTGTCTATTGTAATAAGATTTTGTGTATTACCTCATTTAATATAATGGGGGTTATTGGATGAATCAAGGTGTTAATCATGGTTATAGTTTATTACTACATGGATGACTTCACTATGATTATTGTTTGATTCATGATACTTTAAGATCTAGATCTGAATATGCTCTGTAGAATGTTAGATTAATTATGGATCTAAATGTAAAAAGCCTTCATCATGCTAACATCCTGTAACAAAAAACATAAAGAAGGGTTTGGTACCTTTGCGTGCTTCGGGTGAGGGCATGGTCTAGGCTGAGTGATGTGCCAGTGCACCTGGGATTTTACTGGTGAATTCTAGGCCACATAACCATGCTCTTCATTATCCTCATCACCCTTTTCATCCTCCACATTCTCTATTAATTTCGAGTCCTCCTTTTATGTTACTGTTATCCAATTTTGCACACCTAGCAAGATTGGACAAGGGGGTCCTGTCATGTTCAAAATGAAATAATAGTCCCAAGAACCCACCTTCAGTTATTATCAAGATGCAATAATTAAAAATAATTCCTAAATTGCATATGAAGAGATCGATGCATGCAGAAGTGAAGGCCAAGTCAGGGAGAGTCAAAGTTCGAGCTATCAATAAAGTCTCAATGAATTGGAAAGGTTTAAGCCACAGGCAAAAGCGAAGGAAGAGATAAGGAGTTCGGCTCATCTTCGTTACTCGTTCATTTTCGAGATCATGTGGTGAGCTTCTTTTAGGACACATTCTACAGAGCTAGGGTGATTCAAATGCAAGCCAAGGCATCAAGAGTGCCATAAAGTGAATGGAGATCGTCACGTAAATAGAGATATGTGATGGAGCCCTATCAATGGGACTCATCGAGCATGATGGATAATTCAAGGCAACTCTTTTCGTGTGGATGCATTAAAGATGGTTTCTAGGATACAATTCCAGGGCTCATTGATTAATGCAGAACTGGGAGGACTACTCGAGATAATTTTTCAATGGTAAGCCCGCAGAGACAGCAAGAATGCCGGGCCAGGGTATTAGTGAATACAGTATATATATTTTCGCTGGCATTGTTCAGACCTTCCTCAGCCGAGCATTTGGTGCACAGGCAGTTCACATGTTATAGCAAAGCCTTTTTGAGCACTTCCAACAAGCAGGTCATCCAACTATGTGTTTATCTGATCATCATCGAATGCATCCTCAAATTCGGGATTTTCCTTCAAGATATTTTTATGAAAATCGATTAAGTGATAGTGAGAGTGTTACTAGGAGACCTGATGAAATTTATTACAAAGATTCTCTATCGAGACCTTACTTGTTTTACGATGTAATTCATGGAAGTGGATCTCATAGAGGTGGAACTATTTCATATCAGAATATTCATGGAGCATAATTTGCTTTGCAATTATATAAGCATCTTCAACAAGTCACTAAGTTAGCAAGCATAAAGGTTTCTGTTGAAATTATCACACCTTATAATCTATAGCTGAAATGTTTTCGCTAAGAGTTTGATGCTATCCTCAAATCTGTTGAAGGAAAATCATGGGCTAGGCACTAGAATAACTTCCAGCCATTACTAGAAACAGTAGTGAACACAATCTCAGCCTCATTCACAAAACTTGCCTCAAGATTTGATCGAGCTTCTTCCATGGAAGTGACTTTCCAAAGTGAAAAGGTGAGACAAATCAACTAAAACTTTATCTCGTTCTTCGACTACAGTGGCAAGATTTTACAACAACTGATCACGGCTGTGGTCACATGCAACATCAAGATCAACACCAACGGTTGCTTAGGATCACCCTATGGCAGTTGTCGCAATTAACTCTCTCTGGAGGTGATTGTTTTTCTGAGATAAATTTTACTTCTCTACCCTGTAGCTGCTGCGTATAGCCAATTCGAATTGCCAAGTGAAGGCACGATCATGGCAAGAGAATGAAAATTCCGCGCGCTAGTGGAAATTGTGGAGATAAGGAACAAACTTGCCAAGTCTGCGTGGCGAAGTTGAGGCTGGGGCCCGTGAATTAATTTGGCCAAGCTGTTGGACATGGAAAATAAGGCGAGCATTGCCAAGGGAAATGACGTGATGTCAAGCCAAAGAAGAAATCCCGGGCGTGGGAGAAGTTTGAGTCTACTGCCAAAAAATGGGAGAAATCCGGTCAAACTGCCAGGTGTGGAGATATTGGTTTGGCAAACCATGTTGTTCACTCCACGTAGGGGAGAAATTGGATCAGACTGCCAAGCGTGGAAACAATATGATGGCTATCCTTCATGAAAACCCCGCGCGGCTTGGAGTGGTCTGAGTCTTTGTGCGAGTCACACGGAAGGTGAGTCGGAGAATGTGGGAATGAGGCAGTTGAAGTGTTTAATAGGATCGACGTGGTTGTCTGGTCGGCCGTTTTGTATGAAACAGAGATGGGCGAAGGAGGCTCTACACATTCTTCTTACCATGGATAACATTCTGGTCACGGAAAAATCCCACGGACAGATAGCAGGCATGTGCAGTACAGTAGAAGCCGTTTCTAGTGCTTCCAGTAAGTAGTTGCAGGAAACACACATTCACTGCCGTGTATGATAGATTGGAGTCATGCCATTCAAGGCTTCATAAAATTTTCCTGAACCAGGAGATGAAGGTTTGAAATGATGCAGAATGAAATGACTCATATTGCTCAGCATGTTTTCTCCTAGAATCGAATTGAATGTGAAGGTCAACTCTGAAATACCTGGTCGGCCCCGTTTTGCATATTATATCCTTCTTACTCGTAAATGGTCTCTTTGAGAAACTCTGAGGGCAGAAGTAATATTTATACCCTTCCATTATGTACGTCGAATCAGAACAATAAAAGTATTGTTTTACCAGATTAAGAGAAACTGTGTTTTTTTCAATGGACGATTATACTGCAGTTTCAAGCTAATCTTATCGAGCTTTATTTCTATTAGCTTTGATCCATGACTAAGGGAGAATTCATATGGTTGTTACCTGTACATTTTTTCAAGGTCCTCTTGGCTGCCCTAGTTGTTCAATGTATTTCTTGAATGGCTTATTTTATGTCTTGCAGATTGTAACATAAAGGATCTTTTTAGTTTCTGAAAAATGGGTATATTGTGTAGCTCACAACTACCTATGCCATACTAAGATCCCAATAGTGGCATAATTGTTGATTGGAGCTGAGATTTCCGAGTGCACTACCAAAATACCGAAGGGCTCTTTGGCCAAAAAATCAGTCTCAAGGGTGTCTATCGACATGTTATGGGCATAAGCCTAGGTCATCATCATGGCAGCATAAGGTCTTTATTGTTAATGGCATTTTCTCATCGTTTGGAGGGTACAATTGTGCTTATTATGGCAAAGCTAAAAAATTCTTACTACAAGTGTTATATGATGAGGAAGAATCCTGAGCATAGTGGTAAAACCATTCTTTTTAGAAATATCAATTTAAGCTCGGTATTCAAGTGAGTTTGAGCCTAGGAAAGGCAAGATAGTTTGCTAGATGAAGAGCTCAGTGACTTCACAGGGAGCTCGTGGTGATGTTTCAAGAAGTTTGAACGAGGAATGCATAAATTGCTTCGAGTTACCAGAGCAAAATGATAAGAAGCAAGTTTGATAGCCCACCATTTGGAGGATTCAATGCAAAAGAGCCCGATTGCCAAGATGAGGAAAGAGTTGGTGTGGGGTTCAAAATCAATTGCAACACCGAGTTAGAGGATGCGAAGCTCACCGAGTTGAGATTTGTGCAGACTCTATCCACATGGACCCCCATCCTCTTCCAGTCAAACGGGTCAATGGGGGGGTCCCAACATTATGTTAATTAAATTAATATTTTTATTTAAATATTTTAATAATAATATTTATTATTATTATTTAAATATTCTTTTAATTAATTGAGAAGACTTGGTCATCAGGCAATTAATGACCCATGATGGAACCTTCTCAGGTAGTTCAACTAACTGCAATAAATACATCATGGGCCTTCATTTTAGGAATGTAATTATGACCATTTCCTCTTCTTTCTCACATTTTTTTCTATAAATGTAAGTTGGAAGCTCATTTCAAAGGGTTCCAACAGTTTAGACAAGTTGAATAGTTAGATATCTCAGGCGAGTGTATACTTTTCAAGAATCCTCTCTCTTCTGCAAGTTGTTCTTGTGTGTTGAGAGAACTTTCAAGCCTCCTCTTCAAGACTGTAATGGCAACTATTGCCTCTTCTGAATGTATGATGCATTGTGCATGTTATTGAAGCAATAAAAGTGTGTGTTTTGTGACTAATCTCAGTCCTTTCATCCTTCTATGCTTCTTTGTGCCTTTCTCATACTTGTAGGTACACTGTGCAAGTTTAAGTTTCTATTGCAGGTTCTTAGAGTTTTGTGCTTATCGAGTGGTGAAGTATTGCATGTAGTTGAGTTGTGGTGTCTTTTCACCCTTCTTGAGTTCATCCTTCTTCACTGGGAAACTGGTATATTTCTCGGTCTGATAAAGTTTAACAAAAGGAACGCGTGTCTCTTAGCCTGTGGTATCCTGTACCCTCTCTAAGTTGTAGTAGGTGAAGTTGACCTGTGGTGCACACACCCTCTTCAAATTAACCCTTCCTAAATCTGAAGACACCCTTTATTTGGTGCATCACCATCCCTAGTATAGTTTCATTTCTGTAAAACTCTTTCCCTAAAACCCCATGAAAATGTTAGCATAGGACTAGATAATCATTTTTGTTACACTAGGAGTAGTACAACACTTAGTTTAGGAAGAGGAAGCCGGCCTTCTCCAGAGGTTCACCTTGAGCCCAAGTCCCACATCTTGAGAGGTGGTCCCATGTGTCTCAATCACACTGAACGTCTGATTCACATTCTGGCCATTCGAGGGGTGTAGTGATTTGGTGACAACAGTTTTTGGCACGCCCGGTGGGACAATCATTCAAAATCTTAAGCCACCGTGTGACCACACACAACAGTTTTTGGCACTCCCGGTGGGAACTCACAGACATCACAGAAGTTAGAGTTCCATCTTTCAGAGGTGTCTCATTATCAAACAAGAAATCTTAACCCACCGTGTGACCACACACAACAGTTTTTGGCATGCCTGGTGGGACCTCACAGACATCACAGAAATTAGAGTTCCATCTTTCAGAGGTGTCTCATTATCAAACAGGAAATCTTAAGCCACCGTGTGACCAAACACAATAGTTTTTGGCACGCCCGGTGCGACAGAGTTGGTACTTCTCTTCTCACTTACACAAGTCAAAGTACCTGGCGACTCTATATCTCTGGATTCCAAATCTCAGTGCAGTAACTTATGCGAAGAATTCAGACAAGAGCTTCTTCAAACAAAGGAAAGTATCAGCATATCGAACTTTCCTTGTCTCCTCCAAAGAGAAGCAGAAGAGGCATTTCCACATCCCCAGTTGTAGATTTACCTAGTAGGGGTCATTCAACTCCTCCTTACGGAAGATTTCCTCCACCCAGGAACAATAAACCTTTCGTTGCTATGGCGAGGAACCAAGTTTTTCCCCCTTTCAATGCAAGCAGTCCTCTCATGTTGGCTCAACGTGACCCGATACCTGTTGCGGCACTCAAAATTTTACCCTTCTACATGGGGGAAACTCACGTTACTCCACTGGAGCATATCTTTGATGTAGCCAGCATCTGTGCAGTACATAATATCACCGAAGACAATGTTGCAGTTAAACTTCTTGCTACCTCTTTCAAGGGAAAAGCACTTCAATGGTTTGGCGGGTTAGGTGTTGGCACTATAACCACTTGGGACGAGTTGGGAGAAAAGCTATGTAAACAATTTGAAGACAAAATTGATCACCTATCACTTTTGGAACAACTTATTACCATAAAGAGAGCTTCCCAAGAATACATGAGTGATTTCAACTTCCGATTCCATAGGACTTGGAATAGGATTCCAGTGCTCGTAAAGCCTTCTGCACATAATGCATTCTTGTACTATTTGTGAGCCTTGAATAGTGATGTAGCAGTTATGATCCAGTCCATGGGAGGGACTACACTTCCTGATGCTTATGAAGTTGCCATAAGTGCAGAGAATTCTTTGATTCAGGCTGGAAAGATAGCTCCATGACCACCAATTCCCTTTTCTCCAGATCTTACGTATCATCAGCCTATCATTTCTCCTATTCCAGTAGACTCTAGGCAACCATATCAATCTTCCTCTGCCTCTTCAAATGACCTATTTGAAGTCAAGTCACTACTGCAAAATTTTGGAAATGAGCTCGTTGCACTCAAAAGGAAACAATTTCAATACAATCATCCATATAAGCCACAAAATCAGCAGTATCAGGCTAATCATCCTCCTTTTCAAGGAAACAATCAGCCTCAAAATCAAACTACAAGTCAAGTTGCAAATGTAAGGCCTTTGAACTTTCAGAACCCTCTTGTAGCTAGCTCATCTAGAGCTATAGTACCTGTTCAAAATAATATAGTTCAAGACTATGAATGGTGTTATCCTTGCTCTCAACCTCACAATCAAAATCTTTGTCCCAATGGGGTTCTTAGCCAGGCCCTTATGGTTCAAAGTGTATCTGCCCCTTCAGAGTTAACAAACAATTCATCTACACGAGAAGCAGCAAATCAATCGCAGGCACCTGAAGAATCCACATTACCAAACTGGCAAGAAGAAGATTTTTACGGATTAAATATAGATTCTTCATCAGTGGCAGCAAACACTCATTCTAAAAAGAGAGTAATGGAGCCTCAACCTCTCAAAGCTGATCTAGCATCCACTTCTCAACCTGGGTTTCAAATGGTAGTTGATAAAAATGTGAGAAAGAAATCACCAGAAACACCAGCTAGCCACACCGCAGGGAAAGATGGTTCTCCATGCATCACGGTACCCAACAAAATTTTTCCAAAGGAGGACCCCAATGCAAAAAAAAGTGTCATCAAAGTTGGAGCGATTCCCTTTAGCATAGTAGAACAAATGAAGAAAACCAATCTGAGCATTACCATGTGGGACGCACTCTCGATCCCTTCCCAAAGAAACCTGTTGCGAGAAGCTCTGAACAGTTTTAGTACAACCAGCGGATCACCAAGCCATGGAGTGACAAATGCTACAAATTTGTGTCAACCAGAAGGGAAAATCATTCCTACGGCAAACAAACCACCGACATTCTACATTTCCCTGATCATTGGCGACCACCTGGTACATAATTGCATGATCGATTCTAGTGCCAGTAGCTCTGTCATGCCGAAACAAATTACAGATGTACTAGGCATACAATATGCACCAGTTACAAGAGGGGTTCTTCAACTGGATGGCACAGCTGTTAAGACTGTTGGGGTTATCAAAGGACTTTAACTTACCATTCATGCATGCCCAAGTTTGTCATTCACCCAAGACATATCGGTCATCGATCTCCCTCCTCTCTTTGCCATCTGCCTATCACGGGATTTCACTGCCAAGATGGGCGGTTACCTATTAGCCGATTGGTCGCATATGATTCTCAGGACTCGATACGGAACCAAAGTAACTATAAGGGTAGAACCAATCTACCATAATCGTGTAGAACCCTACACTTCTAGTCCCATAAATGGAAATTACACCATCGGCGATCCTGAAGAGGAAGATATCGATCATGAACCAACTGCCCTTGTTGAAGAAGTCTGTGATACTTTACTAGATGAAGTAAGTAGATATCATCAGTACAATCCCTACGCTGATGTATTGGCAGAAGAAGAAGATGGTTTACTGGTCTTGGAAGAAACAAGATTAGGTACTTACTGTATCCATGAAGAAGATACGATCATACCACAACTTGTCAAAACACCAAGTGATCCTAAAGGACTGTGGCAATTGTTCTTCGATGGCTCAAGAAGTAAGAATGGATTCGGTGCTGGTGTTATGTTAATTTCTCTAGAGGGAGATAAGTACTTCTCATATTTCCAGTTGTAGTTTAGTTGCACTAACAATGTTGCTGAATACGAGGCTCTTGTGCAAGGAATTGAACTAGCCCAAAGGAAGGTAATCAAGGCCCTAACTGTTTTTAGAGACAGTGAGTTAGTTGTTCATCAAGTTTCAGGACGTAGTGCATCCAAAAATGATCTTTTAAGATCATACAAGAACCGTGTTTGGGACCTGATTGAAGATTTCGAAGCTTTTGGGATCCATGCAGTTCCTAGAGGTCAAAATCAAGATGCGGATAGGCTTGCTACAATTGGTTCACAATACAACATACCAGTTGATATCATGAAAGAAGGGCAGCAATTTGTTAAAATGGTGGTTCGACCAGCAGTCCCTGATAATGTGAGTAGTTGGCAAGTGTTCGATAGTGACAAACAAATTGTCCTCTTCCTACAAGAAGAGGCGGAGTTTGCTGTAAAAAATCAAGATAAGTTGCAAGATTCATATGGTGAACAAATTATCCAATTGAAAAGCAACAAGTTACCAAAGGGTTTAGTCACTTTAGAATCCATTTTCAATTCAGATGACCAAGCCAAAAGACAAAGCCCTAACATGGTGGTCAAAGAAGAATATTTTGAGGAAGTCGAAGTATCAAATGAAAAATTTCTTAAGATCGGAAAAGTGTGTACTTCTGAGGAGAAAGAAACTTTCATCAAACTTTGTCAAGAGTATCATGACATATTTGCATGGAGCTATAAAGATCTGCATGGTTTTGATCCAGGTCTAGCACAACATACCATCGAATTGGATCCTAATGCTAATCCAGTTCGTCAGAAACAGAGACCAATTAATCCCAAAATTGAGCCACTAATGAGAAAGGAGCTAACCAAGCTCATCGAGGCCTGTATAATTTTTCCCATCAAGCATTCCTCATGGGTAGCCAATTTGGTGCCCATGAGGAAGAAGAACGGAGAGATCTGGTTATGCGTAGATTTCAGGGATTTGAATCGTGCATCATTAAAAGACCATTATCCTCTTCCATCGATGGAATAGATCCTTTAAACAGTGGCAAGAGCTCAAAGATTTTCTTTGCTCGATGGATATTCAGGTTACAATTAAATCCTAGTCCAAGAATCCGACCAATTCAAAACGGCTTTCACTACCAAGTGGGGCACATATGCCTACAATAAAATGCCATTCGGATTGTCCAATGCTGGGGCTACTTTCCAAAGAGCCATGGATGTGGCATTTAAGGGACTAATCAACAATATTATTTTAGTTTACCTTGATGATATAACTGTATACTCTAAGCATGCAGAAGATCACATCATGCATCTAAGGAAAGTTTTCCAAAGGTGTAGGGAATTTGGGGTTTCACTTAACCCCAAGAAATGTATTTTCACAGTACACGAGGGAAAATTGTTGGGGCATGTGGTTTCAGCAGAAGGATTATCAATCGATCCAGCCAGGATTCATTCAATTATGTCCTTATCTCTCCCAAGTCACAAGAAGGGCCTCCAGAGTTTTCTGGGAACCATAAATTTCGTGTGGAGATTCATCCCTCAATTCGTGACATTGGCTAAACCACTGACAACCATGCTAAAGAAAAACATGCCATTCTCATGGACAAAGGAAGGACGAGAAAGCTTTGAAGCCATCAAAACAGCCATTTCTCAAGCTCCCACGCTTGTGAACCCTAGGTTTGACAAAGATTTTATCCTTTATGCTTTTGCAGGTCAAGAGAGCATTTCAGGGATCCTCACCCAACAAAACAACAACCTGATGGAGCAACCAATCGCTTTCTTCAGTCAATCCCTCAAAGACTACGAGTTCAAATACTCATTCATTGAAAAGAAAGTCTTTGCGGTTATTCGAGCTTTGAAGAAATTCAGGCACATGTTGTCCAACAACAAGATTCATCTGATGGTGTCTCATCCAGGTGTCAAGGAGTTTTTGCTAAACAAAGAAATGAACGAAAAGTGTGCTAGATGGATCACAAAGGTAATGGAGTATGACGTGCACATCAAAGTCACTAAACTTGTTAGAGGTAAGGGTTTATGTCAGCAACTTGCAACAGACATGGAATCAAAAAGTAATGAGGACGTGACACTCCTAAATACTGATGAGAATGTTGATCAAGCTGACTGGTTATCCAAAATGAAGAATTTCATCTTCTCAGGAGCATACCCGAAAAACATGGATAAAAACCAAAGGCGAACTTTCCATCTTCAATCTATCCCATATGTTTTGGTAGATAGCATTCTCTTTCGAAAATATTTGAATGGCATTCTCCTTCGGTGCGTAGGACCAGAACAGGTAAGTAAGATACTAGAAGAATTTCATAATGGCCTATCTGGAGGACATTATTCCACACGAACAACAGCTACCAAGATCACGTGAGCTGGCTACTATTGGCCAAATTTATTCAAGGATGCCCATCTTTGGGTAAGGAAATGCAAAGAATGTTCCTTTTTCATAGGTAAGTAGAAGCTGGCAGCTCTTCCATTGCATCTAATTCAAGTGGATCAACCCTTTGTTCAATGGGGGATAGATTTCATTGGAATGATTAATCCTCCATCCAGTGACAGACATAAATGGTTCCTTACCCGCAACAGACTATTTTACTCGATGGACAGAGGCGGTAGCATTAAAAGAGAGAAATGAAAAGGAAGTTCTAGATTTTTTGGAAGTTATAATGACAAGGTTCGGTGTTCCGTTTACAGTCATTTCAGACAATGCGCTGGCTTTTCTTGGTATGAAATTGATTGAATGGGCTGTTCAAAATGGGGTATACCTCAAAACTTCATCTAATTACTATCCTCAAGGAAACGGATTGGCTGAGTCTAGCAATAAAAACCTCATAAGGATTATTAAGCGCACAATGGAAACTAACAAGAGGACTTGGCATACACAGCTTAAGACCGCCTTATGGGCAGATCGGATCACACCTAAAAGGACCATCGGAAATTCCCCTTTCATTCTTGTATATGGAAGAGAGGCAAAACTCCCACTCTCATTGGAGTTACCTTCTTTGGAGTTAGCTCATCAACTTGAAGTTATAGAGAGTGATCCTCTGACAGTAAGGTTTGCTGAACTCATGAAGTTAGAGGAAGTACGAGACAAGGCTATGAAAACTTTGGAGCAGCATCAAGCTCAAGTTAAGAAATATTTTGACAAGAAGGTGTCTGACAGGCATTTTCAAGAGGGAGATTTAGTTCTCAAATGGGATGAAGATAGGGCTAAACAAGGCAAGCATGCCAAGTTTGACGCTCTTTGGAGTGGGCCATACATCATCACAAGTTACAAAGAGGTAAATTCATTTCGTCTATCTAGGCTCAATGGAGAAGAACTGCCCATTCATGTGAATGGGATACATCTCAAAGCTTGTTTTTGAGAAACGTTCCACTCCCTGTACAGATAAATTAGGTGTTTTCCTCCAAGTGCTTATGCACATTATTGCGTGTTGTTGTTTTTCTTTCCTTGTTGTTGTGTTTTGTGTTTTCTGCACATTGTTTCATCATTGGAAGGTGTCAAGGAGAAGAAAGTTTCAAGGTTTCCATAACAGTTCAAAATCTACTTCATTCAATTTTTTGCAATGTTCCATGGATGTCAAGCATTCAACAAATTCAGTTAACTTCATGCTTAGCATTCCAAGGAGGTCCAGGATATCGGAAATGCTCAAGGAGATTCCGGGATGTGTTAAAGAAAATCATACTACTTTCAGGATTCCAACATAGACTCCATGCCCAATGGATGACTTAAGGCTACTGGAATCATGCTTAGCAGGCAATCATCCCTGAGAGGTCGCCAAAAATGTTATCCAATTTTGCACACCTGGTAAGATTGTACAAGGGGGTCCTGTCATGTTCAAAATGAAATAATAGTCCCAAGAACCTAGCTTTGGTTATTATCAAGATGCAATAATTAAAAATAATTCCTAAATTGCATATGAAGAGATTGATGCATGCAGAAGTGAAGGCCAAGTCAGGGAGAGTCAAAGTTCGAGCTATCAATAAAGTCTCAATGAATTGGAAAGGTTTAAGCCACAGGCGGAAGCGAAGGAAGAGATAAGGAGTTCGGCTCATCTTCATGACTCATTCATTTTGGAGATCATGTGTTGAGATTCTTTTAGGACACATTCTGCAGAGGTAGGGTGATTCAAATGCAAGCCAAGGCATCAAGAGTGCCATAAAATGAATGGAGATCGTCGCGTAAATAGAGATATGTGATGGAGCCCTATCAATGGGACTCATCGAGCATGATGGATAATTCAAGGCAACTCGTTTCGTGTGGATGCATTAAAGATGGTTTCTAGGATACAATTCCAGGGCTCATTGATTAATGCAGAACTGGGAGGACTACTCGAGATAATTTTTCAATGGTAAGCCCGCAGAGATAGCAAGAATGCCGGGCCAGGGTATTAGTGAATACAGTATATATATTTTCGCTGGCATTGTTCAGACCTTCCTCGGCCAAGCATTTGGTGCACAGGAAGCTGACATGTTATAGCAGAAGCCTTTTTGAGCACTTCCAACAAGCAGGTCATCCAACTATGTGTTTATCTGATCATCATCGAATGCATCCTCAAATTCGGGATTTTCCTTCAAGATATTTTTATGAAAATTGATTAAGTGATAGTGAGAGTGTTACTAGGAGACCTGATGAAATTTATTACAAAGATTCTCTATCGAGACCTTACTTGTTTTACGATGTAATTCATGGAAGTGGATCTCATAGAGGTGGAACTGTTTCATATCAGAATATTCATGGAGCATAATTTGCTTTGCAATTATATAAGCATCTTCAACAAGTCACTAAGTTAGCAAGCGTAAAGGTTTCTGTTGAAATTATCACACCTTACAAGCTACAACTAAAATGTTTGCGCTAAGAGTTTGATGTTATCCTCAAATATGTTGAAGGAAAATCATGGGCTAGGCACTAGAATAACTTCCAGCCATTACTAGAAACAGTAGTGAACACAATCTCAGCCTCATTCACAAAACTTGCCTCAAGATTTGATCGAGCTTCTTCCATGGAAGTGACTTTCCAAAGTGAAAAGGCGAGACAACTCAACTAAAAATTTATCTCGTTCTTCGACTATAGCAGAAAGATTTTACAACAACTGATCACGTCTGTGGTCGCATGCAACATCAGGATCAACACTAACGGTTCCTTGGGATCACCCTATGGCAGCTGTCGCAATTAACTCTCTCTGGAGGTGATTGTTTTTCTGAGATAAAGTTTACTTCTCTACCCTGTAGCTGCTGCATATAGCCAATTCAAATTGCCAAGTGAAGGCACGATCATGGCAAGAGAATGAAAATTCTGTGCGCAATTGGAAATTGTGGAGATAAGGAACAAACTTGCCAAGTCTGCGTGGCAAAGTTGAGGCCGGGGCCCGTGAATTAATTTGGCCAAGCCGTTGGACGTGGAAAATAAGGCGAGCATTGCCAAGGGAAATGACGTGATGTCAAGCCAAAGAAGAAATCCCGGGCGTGGGAGAAGTTTGAGTCTACTACCAAAAAATGGGAGAAATCCAGTCAAACTGCCAGGTGTGGAGATATTGGTTTGGCAAGCCATGTTGTTCACTCCGCGTAGGGGAGAAATTGGATCAGACTGCCAAGCGTGGAAAAAATATGATGGCTATCCTTCATGAAAACCCCACGCGGCTTGGAGTGGTCTGAGTCTTTGTGTGAGTCACACGAGAAGGTGAGTCGGAGAACGTGGGAATGAGGTAGTTGAAGTGTTTAATAGGATCGACGTGGTTGTCTGGTCAGCCATTTTGTATGAAAAAAAGATGGGCGAAGGAGGCTCTACACATTTTGCTTACCACGCATAACATTCTGGTCACGGAAAAATCCCACGCATAGGCAGCAGGCATGTACAGCACAGTAGAAGCTGTTTTTAGCACTTCCAGCAAGCAGTTGCAGGAAACACACATTCACTGCTGTGTATGATAGATTGGAATCATGCCATTCAAGGCTTCATAAAATTTGCCCAAACCAGGAGATGAAGGTTTGAAACGGTGCAGAATGAAACGATTCATATTACTCAGCATGTTTTCTCCTAAAAACGAATTGAATGTGAAGGTCAACTCTAAAATACCTAGTCGGTCGTTTTGCATGCTGCATCCTTGTTACTCGTAAATGGTCTCTTTGAGAAACTCTGAGGGCAGAAGCAATATTTATACCCTTCCATTATGTACCTCCAATCAGACAATAAAAGTATTCTTTTACCAGATTTAGAGAAACTGTGTTTTTTTCGATGGACGATTATACTGCAGTTTCAAGCTAATCTTATCGAGCTTTATTTCTATTAGCTTTGATCCATGACTAAGGGAGAATTCATATGGTTGTTACCTGTACATTTTTTCAACGTCCTCTTTGGCTGCCCCAGTTGTTCAATGTATTTCTTGAAGGGCTTATTTTATGTGTTGCAGATTGTAACATAAAGGATATTTTTAGTTTCTGAAAAATGGGTATATTGTGTAGCTCACAGCTACCTATGCCATACTAAGATCCCAATAGTGGCATAATTGTTGATTGGAGCCGATATTTCCGAGTGCACTACCAAAATACCGAAGGGCTCTTTGGCCAAAAAATCAGTCTCAAGGGTGTCTATCGACATGTTATGGGCATAAGCCTAGGTCATCATCATGGCAGCATTAGGTCTTTATTGTTAATGGCATTTTCTCATCGTTTGGAGGGTACAATTGTGCTTATTATGGAAAAGCTAAAACATTCTTACTACAAGTGTTATATGATGAGGAAGAATCCTGAGCATTGTGGTAAAACCATTCTTTTTAGAAATATCGGGTTAAGCTCGGTATTCAAGTGAGTTTGAGCCTAGGAAAGGCAAGATAGTTTGCTAGATGAAGAGCTCAGTGACTTTGTAGGGAGCTCGTGGTGATGTTTCATGAATTTTGAACGAGGAATTCATAAATGGCTTCGAGTTAACAGAGCAAAACGATAAGAATCAAGTTTGATAGCCCACCATTCGGAGGACTCAATGCAAAAGAGCCCGATTGCCAAGACGAGGAAAGAGTTGGTGTGGGGTTCAAAATCAATTGCAACACCGAGTTAGAGGATTCGAAGCTCACTGAGTTGAGATTTGTGCAGACTCTATCCACATGGACCCCCCTCCTCTTCAAGTCAAACGGGTCAACGGGGGGGTCCCAACATTATGTTAATTAAATTAATATTGTTATTTAAATATTTTAATAATAATATTTATTATTATTATTTAAATATTTTATTTAAATATTCTTTTAATTAATTGAGAAGACTTGGTCATCAGGCAATTAACGACCCATGATGGAACCTTCTCAGGTAGTTCAACTAATTGCAATAAATACATCATGGGCCTTCATTTTAGGAATGTAATTATGACCATTTCCTCTTCTTTCTCACATTTTTTTCTATAAATGTAAGTTGGAAGCTCATTTCAAAGGGTTCCAACAGTTTAGACAAGTTGAACAGTTAGATATCTCAGGCGAGTGTATACTTTTCAAGAATCCTCTCTCTTCTGCAAGTTGTTCTTGTGTGTTGAGAGAACTTTCAAGCCTCCTCTTACAGACTGTAATGGCAACTATTGCCTCTTCTGAATGTATGATGCATTGTGCATGTTATTGAAGCAATAAAAGTGTGTGTTTTGTGACTAATCTCGGTCCTTTCATCCTTCTATGCTTCTTATGTGCCTTTCTCATACTTGCAGGTACACTGTGCAAGTTTAAGTTTCTATTACAGGTTCTTGGAGTTCTGTGCTTATCAAGTGGTGAAGTATTACATGCAGTTGAGTTGTGGTGTCTGTTCACCCTTCTTGAGTTCATCCTTCTTCACTGGGAAACTGGTATATTTCTCGGTCTGATAAAGTTTAACAAAAGGAACGCGTGTCTCTTAGCCTGTGGTATCCTGTACCCTCTCTAAGTTGCAGTAGGTAAAGTTGACCTGTGGTGCACACACCCTCTTCAAATTAACCCTTCCTAAATCTGAAGACACCCTTTATTCGGTGCATCACCATCCCTAGTATAGTTTCATTTCTGTAAAACTCTTTCCCTAAAACCCCATGAAAATGTTAGCATAGGACTAGATAATCATTTTTGTTACACTAGGATTAGTACATCACTTAGTTTAGGAAGATGAAGCCAGCCTTCTCCTGAGGTTCACCTCGAGCCCAAGTCCCACAGCTTGAGAGGTGATCCCATGTGTCCCAATCACACTGAACGTCCTATTCACATCCTGGCCATTCGGGGGGTGCAGTGATTTGGTGACGACAGTTACTCTTTTCTTCTTCCTAATTGGTGATTCCAATATAGGATACACTTCCTTTTCTTTTTCTCTAGCCGACTCCTCTCTTGTCAGAAATTCTTATTTCGCATGAGACTTTTCTTTCTCTAGCACCTCTGCTTTAGGTGTCTTCTCTTTCTCTTTTACGGGGGAATTCTTCCTCCATGCATAGTTGCTTGATTTTTTGCTTGACTCTAGCGCACCTATAGACTGAATTTTCTGTGTACTTGGTGCCATTTTCTCAGGGTCCTCCTCTCTCTTCCCTTTTCTTGGAGCAACCTACTTAATTATGGTGGGGTCTTCTGGGATAGAAACATCATTTTCAATGTAAGTGCGCTTCTCATAATTTTTCCTTATACGCAGGTATACCCTTTTTGTGGTCCTCCCAACTACATGAAATGTTACTAGCTTCAACATATGTATGTCATAGTAGACATACTTCTCCACATAGGCACGTTTATTTGGATATATCAATGTCTTGCGCATCTTACGGTAATCTTGGTCTATCGTGATGAGGTCAAGCATTATCTTCTTTTCCTCTTTGAATCTATTGAATCTGGTAGGGAAGTATTGTGTTATGAAGGAGAATGGAAATTTGCACCAGGGACCCTTGGCACCATCTACCAGAGTAAACCTGTCAATAAAAAAATATCGGTAAACGGAGAATTCAACCTCGCCTTACAGTAAAATAGGTAAGTGCTCAGGTATTCTCCACTATGTTTTGGATACGTCATGCATCTGCTTATACCATTTTTCTAAGAACACCTTTTGGGTGGCCTTCGTGGTGTCACAAGTGTATTTCTCAAATATATTGGCAAGGGAAGGCTTCTCATCTGGGTACTCCTAAAAAATTTTATCCAGCCCATTGGGCACTCTAATCTCCAAAAATATGATGGTAAGGAGGACATTACCAAACATGATAATTTCTCCATCATGCGCGACATTGATGATTTCTTCTTATATGAACACTGAGAGGTTATATATGGTACCCTCTGAGATGTTATGGAAAATGTTCAACCAATCCCTATTGATTTGTGTCCATCTCTCTTGCCCATTTAGTTTTGTGACCAAGTGCAAGACCATCCTCATTACAGGGTCGAAAACCATAGAAATGTCAAGGTATCATGACACCTTCTTCTATTCATAGGCTTCAATAGTCTTCATGATGGCCTCCTTATCATCCAAGTCACCATCAAAATATTCTCCCTCGCAAGTAAGACCAATAAATTTATAAATGAGTTTGGAAGTTATCTACATCCTACATCATGTGAAGTAGAAATGATCTTTATGTATACATGACATTAACCACTAGTACAACCGCTCAGGCTTTCTGAAATAGGGAAACTCATAGAGTTGAAATAACCTGACCTTCTCTATCTTCACCTATACCTCATTGTCATAGATAGTCATTCCATATGGTGTCCTTTTGTATGTAGGGAAAACTAGTTCTAATGCCATTTCATTCTCTGTGGTGCTCATTTGATAGTTGTAGTCACTTATAACCATATTTCTAACATGAGACACCCATTATTTTGTAAGAAACACATCATTTTTGTTTTACATCTCTGTGTACCATTCTTCATTCAAACTGGTGCAAATATCTTTTTTCCCTCGCCCTTATTTGGTGAAACATTTGTTTCTTTCATTGGTGTCATTTCTCCATCAGGTCACTAAAAGTTATTTCTTTCTTCTGATGCTAGATATTCTCAACTCTACAGATCTAACCCTTTATGAAAATCCCTTTAATTATGTGCACTAGCTGTAGAACCCTAACCTGGAAGACCCTTCTTTCCACAAGATGGTGTATTCACCTGCAGGATTTGAAATATTCTACAACCTTCTTCCTCATGTACGTGTACTCTTTTTCCACTTTGGTTAACTGATCAAACTAGATTTACACTAAATTTTGTACAACCCTTTTTCCCAAAAATTTTCTTCAAGGATTCCCTATTTCGCAAGAGCTCTTCGATATCAAAAATTCAAGGTAAACAATAATGTACCTCGACCTTCTCCTTATAAATTTTACCTTGTTCTATAATAAATGTCATGCACCCTAACAACATACCTTTGCAATAAAACCAATTTTTTCTTCTAAAGCCAACCTTTAGTGCTTTTATCCTTGCACCCAATCCTGTGTGAAAAAATTCTACAACTTTATGGCGTGCAAAAATACTTACTAACCAAATATCCTTACGTGTGCACTTGTAACACCAAAACAACTTATTATGTCCTTACCTTCATTTTTGACATCACCTACCTCATGTTGTTCCTACATTTCTCACCCTTATACGTGGTTTTTGTAAAGCCTTCCTGACACCAAACTCCTCATGTTCATATTTTCCATGTGCTCTCTTCCAAACTATGCACTTTTGATCCTTTGTTCCAGGCCATCAAAACATAGCTTCCACTGCCAGTTTCCAATACTTATCGCATCACTCCACCCCACACAAAAATAGATGTGTGGTCCTCTGCACATAGAAAATTTTTAAAATTATAAGTGGGTTTCGGTGCACAATGCGCACACAACAACAAAAGAAAGGGAACAAGCAATGAGAAAGGGAAACAAAGAGAAAGGAATTGTATTAAAGGAAATCCTAGGCTAAATGGAAATATTGCCTTATTTATAAACATGAGGAAGAATTATTTATAGTAGGGCTTTAGCCTACTCCCATTGAAATGGGATGGTAATTGTGTTCCATCCAGCATTTATAACTATAAAGCACCTAAATCAATTATATAGGATACAATGTATGGGCCCATCTAATGGAATTTGAATTTCCCAGGATGGCGGAGAAACTTGGAGTCATACAATACAACCATCTTCCCAACCTCACAATTTTTGTTCTTGATGTATCTATCATGCCATGCCTTCTTCCTGATTTTTTTTTGGTTTTTGACTCTAGGGAGCAATAGCCAACCTCTCATATAACTACATTAAGTTATCAATCCTCTCCTCAAGCACTTTTTCATCAGTTAACACTCCTGTGGACGCTATACACAGTGATGGTAACATGAATTCAATAGGTAACACCGCTTCCATGCCAAACACCAACTGAAAAGTTGTGGCCTTGTTATGTCTTTTATAAGTAGTCTGGTATGACCGTAACACAACATAAATTTTATCATCCCAATCTCTTCTTCCCACATCACAATTTTTGGTCACTGTGTGACTCAATATCATATTAAATGCCTTAGCAGTTCCATTATATTATGGGTGATAGCGGGTAGTCCTGTGGTGGGCTACCATGAATTCTGTAAATAAGATTCTAATTGTTTCATTCAAGAAATGAGTACCCCTATCACTTTTTAAACTCATCATATAACCTTTTTGTTGATTTTATTTTCCCACAAGAACCTAGTTTTTGTTGCCATTGTGTAATCCATTGTAGGTTCCACTTCTATCCACCTTATAAGATAATTTGTACATGTAATGATATAGTATGAACCAGTCCTTTGTGTGGTAGGTGAAATCATTCCTAAAAAATCAATCTCATACTTCTCAAATGGTTTTGTGATAGCTATCAGTCTCAAGGGCATATCATCTCTTCTCCCTAGTTTGCCAAGGTGCTAGCAATAGTCACATGCCTTGAAAAACTCAATACAATACTGGAAGATGATTTCCCACCAAAGTCTTGCCAGAAGGATCTTAACACGATTGCATTCCCTGTATAGTGTCCTCCTCTAATTACACCATGTGCTTCTTCCATGATTACAACACATTCATTCTCTAACATGCACCACCGCAAAACCTCATCGTGGCATAACATGTATAAGTCTCAAATAATTAATATGTATGGCACAACGCGTATGGCTAACTATTTTTTTCCAAAGTCTTCATTCCCTTCGATGACATATCTATTTTTAGAAAAACAACAATATCTTCCAAGTTAGAGGGTGCATGCCGCAATATAAATAGTTACGCATCTAACATTGTATCCTCAATGCTTTGTGTATCCTCCCCTAAGGCAATCATTGATAAATGGTGAGGTCCCAAATTACTCTTACCCAATTTCACAACTACCGTAAACTTAAATTATTGAAACAAAAAGATCCACCGACATATGCTCCCTTGTAAAATGGGCTTGTTTAGTACGTACTTCAATGTCATGTGGTACGTGTAGAATATAAAGGTTGTTACCAATAAATACTACTGGAATTTTTGTAGCGCATAGATCTTGGACAATGCTTTGCACTCAGTAGTATTATAGTTATGTTCTACTGAGGTTAGGTTTTTACTAGTAAAAAATAAGGGGTGGTCAACATTTCCATCTCGAGGTTGTGTTAAGATTTCCCCAGTTTCCATTCCCAAAGCATCAACATATACATGGAATGGCTTATCCCAAGAAGGAAAGCATAATATGGGCACAATGATAACCTTATTCTTCAATGTATCAAATGCCATCTGCTACGCCTCCCCCAATGAAATGTAATTTTGTGTTTTATTAACTCTTTCAATGGCGTGGTCATCTTGGTATATCCCTTAATAAATCTCTAGTAATACCCTGTATGCCCAAGGAATCCACACACTGCACTCTAGCTGGTAGGTTCCCACAATCCCACAATAACGACAACTTTGGCAAGATCCACTAGCAAGCCTTCCTTACATATGATATTCCCCAAAAGGGTTCCAAATACCTTTGGAAACCCCGTACTATATACATTTGGAAACCCCATTCGAATCTAGTCTTTAAGTAACGAGAGGTCATATTTTTCAATGACACTGGTATCAATAGTTTAAAATCTTTCTTAGTGTTAGATTTGATAAAACATGGGTCGAATCTCCATAATTCTCTAAGGGAATCAGTGAATCTTAGGGGTTGTAATCTTTGAGATGATTAAGAGTTTGTAAGAATTCCACCTAGCACAAGGGTAAGAAATGAGCAAGGAATTTCCTGGGATGGTCTACTACTAGTTTTGCATACTAGGTCAACAATAAGGTACTAGGTCAACAATAAGGGTTTTCAAAGTTACAGATTTTTCACAAAAACTAACATGTATAGAATTTTCCCAAATAATTCAAAAGCTTTTACAAAAAAAATTAACTTATTTCAACGTGATTTTTGAGGGAAAGAAATGGGTTTTTAGAGAATAACACTAAATTTAAATAAGACTTGACATATTAAATTATGAATAAATGTAAGGAAAAAATAAAAGAGAGACATGAAAAATGATCTACATACTATTGGAACTCAATCCTACAACCTCTTGGGGAATGAAAACATATCCCAAGGATTGGGATGATTTGAGTGTGGTATAATTTGAGGTATGTCTATCAAACTCTCAGGGTCCATGTTCTGGGGTAATTGAGTGACACGTAAAAAGGGGATGACCTACCCCTTCTACTTTTGGTCCTAATTTTAACCAGGGTGAGAGGACCAAAGGGTTAACTTGAATGCAGAGGGAGAGATGAATATTTTACTCCTAAATTTATTTAGAATGATAGATCAATATAAGATGAGCATGGCCGTAAACATAACAAATTACTTTCACAAGTTGTCACACAAAGTGATGTATAAACTTATTTCACAAAACATATCTTTTTATAAACAAATAAGTTGTGTTGTTGTTTTATTTTTCTAATAAAGGAAACAAGAATTAAAGGTTCCTTTTACTGGTATTTTAAAGAAAAACAATAGAATTACCAACTAAGCACTTACATTGTCTAAGGAAACTAGATGTATGTTTGTATTTATAGAGGTGGGATATTGTATTATAATGGATCTCCTAATGACATAGTTACAACACTCACTTAGACAATATAACATCTGTAAAGAGGAAGAACATTTCATCAATTAGCCATAGTTTCAACTTAAAGGAAGATTTACATTCATTGATACTCAATTAGTGCAAAGGTCCCACAAAAACTTTAAAATACTTAACACAAAGGCTTATGCAAATATTTTAATGAAGTATTTCTTACTTCTGATCTCATATGCTTAATATTCACTGAAAAGATTACAAAAATCCATCAACAAAATGAATTTAGTAAGGTATTTATAATTGCATTCAATACTATAAAGTAAGTACTCATAACAACAAATAACCAAAGATTAATAACCAATGTAATTCATACAAGCAAGAAAAACAAAATTGTGATAGAAAATGTAACTCATTAACCATATGCTCGATATACATAATCCAAGCTCATAATTATACATATTTCATTTATATCTACTAAATTATTAACAAGGTAACATGAAAACCAATGATCTCAATGCCTATTAATGACTATACATTATAACCATCTTAACGTCAGAATTTGAAAGAGTAAAAACTTATGATGTATTTATTCAATAAAATCAAGCAGTCTCACATAAATATAGATCAACTTATTTTTATAGAAAAAAAAAGAAAAAAAAACCCTTGTATGAGGATAGAACCCTCATACTCATACAAATTTTTGATTAATTCATTTGATTCAATCCCCCCCCCCCCAAAAAAAAAATCATCCCAAAGGATCCTTTGAAATATGCTTCGTGTAATTCAAAATATTCCCAAAGTAAAGGAAATATATTTTAACCGAAAATATTCCTTCCTCTTTTTAATTGGGCTGGGTGAAGAAGGATCAACATTATGACACATGGGAGGAATGAAAAGGATATTCCTCTATTCTTAAAAAAACTTTTTTTCCTCTATAAAACTACATTATTTTTTAATAAATCTTCACTCCAGAAGGTATTATCATGAAGGTAAGTTTGTTTTAATTTGTTTCTTCATCTCCTTTTTTTTGGGTCTACCTTACTGGGCTGATTCACTGAACTGCTTCTCACCCTATCCTTGTAAGCATCAAAATTTCAAAACATTTGTATGATAGTTTATTTATTGGTCCCCAAATGATAGTGGAAAACTATTTCCTACTTCGCACTTGTGTGATTAAGTTCCGCATAAATAATGCTTCATTTCTATATCCTCTTTTATAGTTTATCAATTGTAAATTCAATTTGTTCCCATTTCTACATCGTAGATAAAATAATTACCCTTATCTCCCTAGGCTTTCCATGAGAGTGATCCCTAAAAATCCTTATTAAATTCTCTGTATTCTCCATCTTTATTCACGTTCATTCAGTGATTAAAAAATTGGACTTACAGAAATGAATGCAAGGGCCTTGGAAGATGACTAAGGCATAGAGATACTTTATGGAGTTACATATATTGGTTCCTCTTGAGAACCTTGTTTCATAATTCCACCTTGATCCTCCATTCCATCCATGTAATCAAATTGATCTCTTACTTCCTCAATTGCTAAGGACTATTGGTCACCAAATTATTCTTCTATCTGTATTAATTCCTCACCCGTTTTCTTACTAGGAAAATGGACTGTCTCAGAAGGTTCCTTAGAAATAACATCATTTATTGGGATCTATGCTTTAATAATTTGTGTAACCACTTCAATGTCATGAGGTGTTGTTGTAACTATGACAACTGAAGTTTCTCCCTATGCTACTTATACTAGAATCCTTTATGTGTGAGGTTTTACTTTATGTTGAATTATTTTCTCATCGGATTCCACCACACTACTTGGAATTTTCTCTTGGGTGATCTCAATTGCTACCCCAACTTTAAGTACCTAGAGTCCCTCTGGATGTTTCCTTTCTATTGGCTTCTCAATTGTTTATTGTGAAAGATACAATACATTAGGTACATAAGCATCCATAATGGATTGTTCCTTGACGGGTGAAGCAACTCAAGCTGTTGGAACAACAAGGATTAATTTCAAGAGTACATATTTATCAATGAGTGGAGTTATTACAGACTGGGTGATAGCGGGTGAAAGGATATGGAAACCAAAAACTACTATTTGTTTAACTATCTCTACCTCCTTTAAATCAACCCACTTGGATACTATATGCACCCAAGTTTACACATGCTACATTTTTTGGAAGCGGTTAAAAGTCCCCTATGATGATTATTATCTTTTCCAATAGTGTTTGAGTCTTATTTCCTATTTGTAGTGTATACTTGTGGCTTATTATGATTTCCTTAGTCTTTTCCATGATTTTCTTGTCTTTTATTATTCTTTCACAGTTTTTTTCCTTAGCACTTGAATTTAAGTTATGGAACCTCGATGGTGGTTACGTAATCACTAGTCTTTCCTCACTAGTGGTTGTGTAACTTCCCCAGTAGTTGTGCAACCACATATCTATGTAGACTGGCAGTTCTTGTGTGTTTTTACTGAGACTTCCCAGACATGATTTGGACATGTGTTACTTTCTTCCAACTCACCTTTTGTGCATGTTTATTAGTAAAATTAGTTGTTTGTAGGTTTGATGGATATGTACCAACTTCATCTTCCTCTTCTATTGCTAATTGATATTTAACTTCCCCTCCTTTGAGTGACATGGCATTCCTTGATTTCCAAATGGATTAGACCATTTCCTAGCCTATGTTCTATAAAATCTAAGATTCTTCCTAAAGTATTAATAACTTTACTAACCCCAAGTGTGTTGGTCTATCACACAACGGGCACTGGGCGCTCAACCAAGGCACACACGGGCATTAAACCCCTCCTTTATGTGAGCTTTGTGATAAGGTTCCATCATTAATGGAGGATGATTTGCAAAAGAAGAACTACATTCATTTACTTGAAAAGGTAAAAAATACAACTAACAAATATACCCATTAATGTATTACAAAAGATAAATAACATTATAAGAAATATAATAAATTAGATCTGAGCCATGATAAGTCATATAACATGAGGGTTTACACCCTTAAAAAAATATAGAATGAATCCATATATATATTGATTTAAAGTAGTTTTGGTAGCCACATTATAGTAAAATGTGTCATCTTAGACCATACATATTAAATGGTAGAGACTCAACTCCTATCAACTTCTGTGATATGAGACCCTAACTATACTTTTTCCATTTTAACCTTTGTTAAAGATCCTAGTACTATACAGAGGCTTATAACATCCCTTAAAACCCTTAGCACTAAGTGATAAAAACCCTAGCATTACTGCAACATTTTTTACTATGTTTATTATTCTCTATGCATTATCCTTGTCTTTGTCTATCTCTTGCATTTTATATTTATCTATCTCTTCATCCCTCTTGTATATCTATCTCTAGCCTGAGCATCTCTTTCTATAGGATCAGCACCCACCGCTATGCCTTCTCTCCTGAACAAATCACATGCTAGGTGTCTATGTGGTCCTCTATTAGTGAATGCTTATCCCTTTGCAAATCCTCCACTCTCCACAATGATGTCTAGGAATATTCCCTTTGTGGAATATCCTTTTCTTGACCTCCAAGGTTCCATGCTGGCACCTAATCCACTCATCATGCCTTCTTGGGTCCTCATTTTTTTCTTCAAGTGCCTCTAGAATACCAAATATGGATAAGTCCTTTAAAAATGTGTTCCACTTCCTGTGTGCACCCTGGTTTCACTTAAATCCTTCTTAAACCCCTTTATCCTATGTACTTTCCCTTGAGCACCCTTCTTCTCACTGGTCTTACATGCATGTGCCCTTTAGTACTTAGCCAATATTTCAGGGCCCAACATCACCCCACACTAAGCATGTTCTCCATTCCTAGGAAAATCCTACTCCTTTAAAGAATAAATAATAGTGGGACAGGGACAATCTTAATAAATAATGAAATAACGGAAGAATTTTCTAGTGCTATAGGAGGAGTGGGAATTGCTTTTTTACGATTGTTTCAATCTTTTCCTTGACATCCACCTCACCCTGGGCTTGCTAAAGTAAGTAACCTACTAGAGCGCTTTCCTCATCAAAAATTAAATCTTATCTCTTAGCATTCAACGTATCTACAATTCCTTCTAGCTACTTGCTAAGATCATCCAACATGTCCATTCTATGAGTGACATGAGGATATAGATCCTTAAGCCAATTCTTAATCGAAATTTGGAAGGTTTTGATTACTTCCAAATTTTTCTCAACCTTAGCTAGGATCTTTTCCCGCTTCTCCTTGTTTCCCTTATTTTTCTCTTGAAACTCCTTCAAATCCACCTCATGCAAAGTAACCAGTATGCTTACTACCACATCTCTGTTAGTGTAATTGTCGTAAACAACCTCAACCATTTATGCTATAGTCTTCACAATGACAAGGATCTTAGAATGCCGAGTAATTGTCTCCTCGATATTCATTTTTTCTTCCTCCTTTTGGCATGAAAATGCTTCTTATGATGATTCCAATGTGATTAGACACCTTTTCATGGTGAGGATATGGGTCAGGTCTTGAAATCATTGCATGGTTGACTTGTATTTTTTCTCAAACGGGGGAAGATCTGGGTGCTTCAAGATTATGGCTTCTGAAATAGTCTATATCTTCTTATGGATCTCACACAACTTTTCCTTTTCCTACCTTAATTCGTGTCTTATTTATGAGTTGATCAACTCCTCCTTTAACCTAATGTCCTTTTCTATGATGTCTTAATTTTTATTTTCAAAATATTCCTCCAGGACCCTTACTCTGTCATTTCTCCCGAAGAGCTTCACCTCAACCTCCACCGACATTTTGTTGAGTGCATTACAAACTTGCTCATCTAATAGTTTTTGAGTATTCACCAGAGGGTTTACTCCTTTGGTATCTGGCATCTTCATCAACACCTCATAGTTGACCTAAAATTTGAGCTCATCAACATGGGACTCAAAATCCCAAGATAACATCTTTGTTATGTAAGGGTATACACCATCTTCATCTAAAGAAGACCATGCAAAGAGTTGGTTTCAAGGCATAATACTTTGGAAACACATGTGCAGTACCTTATTTGGATCATTGATGTAAGTCGTTCCTTGTTCCTAAACCAATACCATACCCTTTCCTCCTGTATGAACTACCTTTGAGAAGCTTACCGCTAGGCTAGGATATCTTCCCATGCTTCCATGCTCCTTTTCTACAATTTCACTTTCCTCTGTATCCTTGAGTACTTCTCGAGCATTGTGCTCAACCTCTTGATCCACCAAGTCTTTTATGATGCCTAGTACCTCCCTCTCCATGATATCCTCTATCTACTCTTTGGTCAAGCTTGGAGTCCTCTGATCCTTCATGTTGACTTCATCACTTCCCCCTTTTCCATGAGTTCCTTATTTTTCCTTGTCCTTCTCTTCATTTCCCTCCTCCTCTGCCTCATGTACATCATACATAGGATGGGTCTAGGCCTCATTGTGTGTTTTTCATTCAAAATATGGAACTTAAAAAAGAAAATATAGAAGGTTCGCATAGAAGAGTAGCGTGCATTCAAAATCATGAGAGGATTGGGAAGGAATCACTCGCTGAGGATAGAGACAAATTTGAGACATAGTTTTTTTCACGATGATGAGCTATTTTTGGAGATAGCATGCTAAACACACAAACCAGTTAGAGAATTACGTGACACACATTGGCTATTTTTGGGGGATCAGCTACGAATTTCTTTTCATGGATACAGGTCGAGTATATATTTACTACTAAAAATTAACTAGAAAAAGTCTATTGTTAGCACACTTGCATGTGTGGCTATTATTGTAATGGTGCGTGCCTAATAATAGCATGCAACCTATTTTGGGATTAGATAAGTGGTGAAGGGAAAGTCCCCACCCTTAAAAATATATAGTGAACTGTGTAACATAGATATACAGAGATAGTATGTAAGAACTGAGTTATTGTGAAGTTATCCTGCCAAATCTGATGCACGCATAAACTATGGCATTATCTATTATAATAAGCTTCTATGTATTACTGCATTTAATATAACGAGGGTTATTCACTGAATCAAGGTGTTAATCATGGTTATATTTTATTACTACATGGATGACTTCACTATGAGTATTGTTTGATTCATGATACTTTAAGATCTAGATCTGAATATGCTTTGTAGAATGTTAGATTAATTATGGATCTGAATGCAACAAGTCTTCATCATGCTAAAATCCTATAACAGAAACCCTAGAGAGGGTCATGATACCTTTGCATGCTTTTTTTTAGCGCTCATTCTAGGCTGAGTGATGTGCCAGCACGCTTGGGATTTTATTGGTGAATTCTAGGCTGCATAATTGGTTCCATTACCGAGACCTCTTTTCCAATTTTTTTTAGGATGGTTTGTGATGAAGGCATACCGATTAACCCTAGCAAGTGTTGAGGAGTGGATACATGACCTAGAAGAAGAATACGCACGGAGGTTCAACACAGTTTCTAAGTTTAAAGCATGCTTATGGGTGGAACAAAATCTATATGACAGTTTATATGAGATCTTATTCATTATCTTTCCCATAAAATTATACGAGGGGCTAGTTGCTTATGTAACTAAATAGAATTAGAGGTATTACACATTTTTCTAGATGCAGGAAGAATTTTAGACTGTGTATGATGCTGATCTCATTTGGACTTGCATTGTAGATATGTGGTTTCATGGTGTTTTAAATAGTTATATCTTGGAGTATTCAATTTCCACATATTTGTGCCTAGAGGTAGCTGAATTCTAGTTTTTTACAATATCCAAGGGGAACTTAACTGCAAGGAACTCCACTAATGATCAAAATTTTGATGGTAACTATGAACTTGGAGAAAAAACCGATGGCAAACTAAACCCCACCAAGCACGGGGGCAAGAGCACATTTAGTGAAAGATGGCAGACTTGGTGATAGAAAGGTAGAGAGAGGAAATGCAGCTTAAGCATAATAAGGTGTACAAGAGGGAGGTAGAGAAGCAGTGGGAGGTTACAGAGAGAATGACATTATGGAGAAAGATAGTTCAGGAAGGATTTGGAGTTCACGCAGATGATGTGGAACCCGAGCATCCGGAACGCCCCCAATTGGGAAATAATGACAGGGAACCCTCCTCGGCCTCACGTAGAAGCATGCCAGAAGAGACGACCTAGGCCAAGGGTTCACATCTGAATCCACCTGGAAAATTTTCCCTTGTACTTGATCTTATAGTATCTAGTATAAATAGTCAACAAGCTAATTCAAGAAGTGGGAAAGCAGGAGTAATTCATATAAGAAGCATAATGATGGTAGTGGAAAAGTATTAATTTTTATATGGGAGTAACTTTTTGAGTGTATCATCCATGTAGAGTTTAGGCATGCAGATATTTGGACTCTCTTTTGGGAGTAGTAACAATTCTTAGACTATCGAGGTATAGTTCAATACTATTGTTGGAATGTAGGTAAGTGCATCTTTTGGTATGACCCCAGCTATAGGTTTGGGATTAGGAGGCATAGGTGGCTCTAGTTCTTGTGGATCTAGTGGTTCTAGAGGTAGGGGAAACACATGAGGTTTTGGATCAGGTGGGCAAGATCCACACGAACCCCAGAATATTTACATGGAAATGTATCTTCATATTCTAGAGTATATGGGCATAGAGGATGTTATTGAACATATACACATGTGTGAAATATTGTGGTGCGTAAAAGGAATCATGGCTTCCAATCTTAGGGAAAGCTAATTTACTACTACATTACAAGGGTGTGCATACAGCTAGTACATAAAGTTTGACCCTGATCAGACTTGTGTAGACTATACAACTTTAAAAGATGCTTTCCTTAAAGTGTTTTACATCCCTGAGTTTGAGCATAAAGAGTATAAGTGCACTCAAGGATATTAAGCAAGGGCACTACTGAAAGTGTCAGAGAGTATGATGCTCATTTCAAAACACTTTTATCTAAGCTTTCTTATGATATACATGCATAATCCAGCATGCACAATGGTTTATTAGGGGTCTTGATTACACCTTTTAGGAGGGCATCTATCACATAAAACATACACTGGATCCACATGAAGCACTTGAAGCAGTCTTATGCACGCTGAGGCAGTTAGAAGTATAGACACTGGGGTAAGCCAATTTTTAGAAGCACATATTGAAGCTATGGTCGAAGTAGTTGGAGAAACTATCGAAAAATTCATCATATGAGATGCGCACACTGGATTTGGTGTACAGATTATGAAGTGGAAGGTCACACAAAGGATAGTTTTCCCCACATATCAATGCATGTCATTTTTGTTGGATTGTGAGATATGCCATTTAAACCATGATGCTAGTCATCTGCCCATTACTACAACGTGCAATAAGGAAGAACATCTCTTGTTACTATAAAATTTTCAAGTCCACGACTCATGACATGGAAGACTATCAGCTGATTGGTCAGATCCATGATGCTATAGATATTGGTGTGTGCAATAGACAGGAGTTTCAGATAACTCTAAAGGCAAGAATTCAGGATCCATGATCAAGATCACAATCAAGGGCATGCTATGATCAGAATGAAGGGAATTTTAAAGGTGAGTCATGGCAGAGGTCGAGGATACCGTGGTGGATTCGGAGGACAAGGCTGTGGTGGTGGAACGAAGGAGAGTTCCCTCACATGGAACATGTTATACATGTGGATATCTTGACCACTACAGACACAAATTTCCTCATAATATTACATGTTCTTTCTGTGGAAAGAATCATAGTTATGAGGAATTCCCAGAATTTTATGATCATCTTAGCAAACAGTCATAAACAGGAAAACAAAGGCATGCAGGGATGGTTAGGATACAACGCATGCTGTGGAAAATCAGTGGATGCCTAAGTTAGAATTAGAATCTGAGGCATACCAAGTGAATATCACTACCATGCTGAGGTTGTGCACATGCACTAGAGAAGCATTATATCAGAAGCCTACCATCACTAAGGAGGAGGTTCTACATGCACGGTACCCAGATCCTACCCATTAGAAGGAGGTTTATCAAGAAACCATGGAGGTACTCAAAAATCTTCAAGGTGAAATACATTTTTTAAAGGAGCAATCACAGAAGATGGAACAAAAGAAAGCATAAGAAATGGTCCAAATTGATATGGATGACTTGAGAGAAGTGTGCAAAATGTTATGCCAGGATAATATCATTCCACTATTAGGGAATTGTTTAAAGAGAAACACTTCACGCACAAGTATTGAGACTTGACGATAGATCCTGCATGCTGAATCTTCCCCCTCATAGCCTAGATTATGAAAATGAAATAAATCTGAATGTTGTTGTGGATGGGTGGCTATTGAGTAATATATTGATTAATACATGTGCAGAATTCAATGTTCTTACTATAGATGCATGGGTACAAATGGGGAGACCTGCATTACAGCCATCCTCTAATGTATTTTTCATGGCTAATCGAATAAGGCCACTCCCATCGGAGTTTTAAAATATGTATTCATTACCATATAAGGAGCCAAGTTCACTAAAGATTTTGACGTTTTAGCATTGGAAGAGTCAGATAGTTTCCTAGCTCTATTGGGGAATCTATGGTGCTATGAAAATAATGATAATCTTTGGTTCAACAAGGGTTGTATTGGTTTTGAAAACAAGGAGGAAAGAGTTATTATCCCTTTAACAGATGGAAAATTTGTGCCCTATGTTGAACCCTTGAGTGAAGAATACCTGAATAGAATTTATGTATGCATCATCCGGGATCCAGAAGGTGCTTGAGCCATGTAAAGAAGGAATCCTTTAGTGGGAGGATGCACAGTCTATTAGTGATATTACAAGTGTTGCTTGTGATAATTGGGCTCATAGACACTTATGAGATTGGTTGGGCATGAAGTAAAAAGTGCCTATTGCACTTAAGGGAAGAAAACCTTGTTATATTAGGCAGATAGGTAAGAACTCAGTACCTTGTTACACTAGAGAAGGAGATCCTATGGTTTTCTTGCATGCACAATGGAGGAACAATGGATAGACCTGGTGGAAAGAAGGACACATGCTAGCATATACACTACGTGAGATAGCAGCTTGTTGATGGGTGGCCCACAAGCATAATCTTTTAGGATGGAATGAAATTAGGGATTGCTATTGCTACTAGGTTCTTCAAGAGACAATGCACCTACTCAAATCTGCACTTATCATGGTAATAAACCTGCTCAACACCACATTTGGAAAAATGTGAGAGAATATGGAAAGAGGGGTAGGAAGCTTTACCACCTTTTTTTATGGGTGCACAAGTTTTATTCCAGTTTACAAGGCTACATGCGTAGTGTGGTATGTCATATGCAGAAATCTAATAGAGAGACTGGAAATTGACATGATTCAATTGTAGGAATGGCCCATATTTTTGAATTCTTCTCTACTACAACCTCTAGTGAAAGAAGCATTAATATTCATAAAGCGTTTAACTATGGGGGATAGTGCCAAGGCTGAAGAACTCCTTCAAGAGTTATTAGATGAAGTAAACTCAAGAGCGCGCTCTTGTTGAAGAGATAGAAGGAAGATGCCACACTACTTTAGCATGCTTTCCTTGAGAAAAAAAAGAGGAAAAATGGTCTACTTAGTGGATGACAAAGAAGTAGAAGATCTAGATATAAACCATTCAAAAGGTGGGTGTGAAGTGTTGGATAGTATAGATGAGACCAAGATGTGCCTATCATGATCCTATGAAGACTAAGAAAGTGAATATTGGATCAAATGCTGAGCCTAAGGAAGCCATAATTTGAGACTATTGATCAGAACTCTGAAGTGGAAAAAATCATAGAGTTACTATGGGATTATCAAGAATTATTCCCTCAAGGGTACCTGTTAGTGCAAAATCACAGCACCCCTGGATGTTGATCAGATTTTTAGGTTGATCATACTAGCATCCAGTGTGATTGCACAACATTGAATCCTCTCTCCAAGTGTGGGACTTGCAAATATGAGAAAGGAATCTCCAGAGAAGGCTGGTTCCTACTCCTAAACTACCTGCCACAAGCTATTCCAGTGCAGGCAAGCTAATCTAATCCTAATCTAACCATGCCAAGGAGACAGAGAGAGAAGGGAAAAAATAGAGCCTACACTAAAACGGTGATACACTAGAGAAGGAAAATGTTGAACATCTATCAAAACTGCCATGGAACAAGGAGAGGTGAGCAATGGGAAGGATGGACAAATGCATCATAGGCCCAAGGATAGATTTCACATAGAAAATGTTCCATAACTCCATGAACACAGCTCCAAACCTATAATGAGTATTAAAACATGCACAAATACTTTCAATGAAGAGAGGCAAGAAGAAAGACAAGCAAAGAACGAGCAAGGATGGACAGATGCATCACGAAACACGTTTTTGTTGCTTTAGAAGTTTGCACAGAACATCATTTTAATGGTAAAAGGAAAAAATGCCATTATAGAGTAGGGGAGGAGGTTCGAACTCCATTTTCAACCCTAAAGAAGAAAAGAAGGGAGGGCAGAGCTGAAAAGACGAACCACCTTTGAAAAATGAGCCAATTCTGGCTTTTTACAATGCATGGGTCGAGCCCAGGAGAGAGAAAACATGAAAAAACATGGGAGCCATTCCTCATTGAATTTAGATGCATTAAAATAGCATGGGTGTCCTTTTAGACCCATGCCCTGACATTTTTGGCCGTGCTGGAGAAGAATGCGACCCATTTCGCATTAAAACTGGTTGTTGAAACATTAGTTCTGGCCATTACCACATGTCAGAGATGTTTCTTGATTTTCTCTCTCCAAATTGAACCAAAATGCAAGATTGACCCTAGAATCATGTAGAGAATTTTACCATATTTCCATTGATATAAAGAACGTGAAAATCCAAGCTCTAGATCAAAATTTATGGCGATATGAAGATTTAGGGAAAAAACAAGCCAAAACAGATCAGCGGGAAAATATTTGAATTTTTTCCCACGCTCTACCACTTGGATGACACGTGTAGGGCTCTGATTCATCCGCGGGATCATCCTTTGAAGATTTATTTTGGGCCCTTCCTTAATTTCTTGCCACTTGGAAATGTGGCACTTTTTTATTGGCTCGGGCCTGAGGGGCGCACTTTGTCCTTTTAAAATTTGGTATTTTTCACTTTGGGAAAATTTTCCCATTTTTCCCCCATGCTCCACCACTCAAGTACCACGTGGAATGATTTCATTGGACGTGGGCCCTTCCTAACCATTTCCCTTTTGTTTTTGCCTTTGGAAAATTTTTCAAAATTTCCCTGTCGGGCCGATGAGGTGAAGACACGTGGCGAGATTTGATTTATTGGCGGCTCTTTTGACTTTTCACGTCCCACGCATCCCTCGTGTACCTTTGGCCTAGCTGTCCCAAACTTCCTGGAACAGATATCTCCGAACCACCTGATTCGGGCTTCCTTGGTCCTATTTGAGGTGAAGACACATGGTGAGATTCCATTCGTTGGTGGCTCTTTCGGCTTTTCGCGTCCCTCGCGTCCCTTTGGCCCGGATGTCCAAAACTATCTCAGATGAAAGTCTCCTATTTCGGCCAAATCAGCCGGTTCACATCGTCCGCGTACTTTTGGCCTGGATGTCCTAGATCATCTGGGAAAAATATCCCCAAACCGCCCGAAATGGACCGACTTGCGCTAAACCGGCCGATCCGCGTCCCGCGCGTACTTTTGGCTTGGATGTCCCAGACCGTGTGAAACAATACTTAGGAAATTTTTTCCCTCTTTCAGGACGATTCAGATTTTCATGTCCCACGTGTCTCGATGTCCTAACTGTCCTGTAGACTACCTGGACTAGGACTTAGCCAATTTTCTTCATTTTTCTGGCCCCCAAGCTTGGTACAATGAACCTTAGTATGACGCAAACCCTTCAGACCTGAAATTCCTTAACACAGTCTTGCAACCTTATTTTTTGCATTTCTTCCATTTTATCAATCTGTTGGGATTCCTTCTTGGATGGGAGAGTTAGAAAAAGGCTGAGGGGGACCCTGAAAAACATGATTTTGGGCCTTGAATCAATCTACTTGCTCAGGACTGAATAATCTAATGCATGTTATCAAAATTACCCTGGGGGTGAAAATTGGATAACAATTTGGCAACTCAGCGGGGTCATCTGCCTGTTGGAAGAAGTTACCAGTTTCCTGAAGCATCCATTGGGCATGGAGTCATGAGTTATAACCTGGAAACTGATCTGAACTTTGAAAACCTCCTCTCTGAGCCACTTGGAAACCCACTGAAATGGAATGTGCAAGAGCAAAACCAGCACCACAAAAACTATGTACAGAATTGAAAATCATACATGCTCCAAATGGAACATGCAGAGTGTGCACAAGCACTTCTTCTGCTAAAAGAAAACCTACCTACTCTACTCTAACTGGAAGCAAAGGCAAGCTAAACAAACCCTGCAATTGGTTGTGAGAAATAGCTTCCCTTTCTCAAAAGTGGCAGCCATGCTATTGATTTGGCATTGAACATGGCTGATTGGATGGATGGAAAATCAACAAGAAGCTGGTCTTCCACCCAAATCATCAAGGTATCAGCTGAAGGAAAATTCAATACCTCTTTTAGTTGCTCTACATTTGGATTGAAGAGGTATGACAGCTGATCCTTGGTACTTTGTAGCTCACCCTCATGCTTAGAAGCAAGCATGACTGGTTGTGACTTCTCCTTTGGCTCCAATAAAGAAAAATACCTGATTGGGCAAGGTATGGTCCGTTTGATATGCCCATAGCTCTGGTTTTCAACTCCAAAAATGGAGTCTTCTTGTAGACCTTCTTGAATGGATGGTGTGGAAGCAATGGTAGAATCTTTGTGCCCTTTCTCTTCCTCCAATGAAGGACATGAAAGATTAAAATCTTCCAATCTTGGTTCCAAAGAGCTGCTATAAGATGCAGGTTGCTGCAAATGAATGTTCTCCTTCATGAAAACAGACTCAAGTGTTTGGAATGTGGATGATGAAAGAGAGAATGGTGGAAACTCAACCGGCTCTTCTCCATCAAAACAGTACTCCAAATTTGACAGATAAACTGCCTCATGGCTGTCCTGCTGCAAATACTCTACTTCCTCCATGGTGTCTTCTTGATCTGTAACTTGACCACCATGGTTTCTTTCACCCTCCAACATTGAGTTTGAGAGATCAAACTCCTCTTTAGTACTAGAACTTGAGAGAGGTGAAGTAGAAAGAAGAACTGAAGGTTCTCCTGTAGCCTGCTTTGTGCTCAAAGCCCTTGGATCTGTAATTTTCTCCTCCATAACTAGAATGTGATCCTCTTCTTTTGGATCTGGAGCAGCTTCTCCTTTCTCTACTACTTGAAGAAAATCTTGCTCTTGATAGAACTCTTCCTCTAGCACGAAGTTTTTCAAGTCAAACTCTTCAATCTGCTGCTCTAGAGGACAAGTTGGGACTGTAAGATCTTCTTCTGAGCTTTCTTACTTTATGGCTGATTGTGCAACTTGAATTGAATCATCATTCCCTTCAAATAGAGTGCCAACATAGACACTAATTTCTAAGCAAACTGACTGTTGATCTGCTTCTTCTTTTTTCTCTTCTTCTACTGCCACAAAATTAGTCTTAACCACCATTTGTTCAACCTTAGCCTCTTTTGTAGGTTTAACCATCAAGGGGATATTTGTCATCCCAAATTTGGTAGCCCAAACCCTCAAGTTTCAGAAACTCTGCCCGATCGTGGACGGAGACAGAACCTATACCAATGTGTTGAAAACTTGGAACTGAGTCCCTAAGACACCCAACTGAAAAAAAATCGCTCGAAGCGGAGGGGCCCTCATTTAAATTAACAAAAGCGGTGGAAGTCGATTTAGTGTAACGAAAAGGAATAGAAAAAGAATGACAACTACTGAGAAACGACGAACCCCAATCACCATTATTGGCTGCGTTTTACATGCACCTTACAACAGGCAAAACAAAAAATATGATAAAGAAAAAAGGAGAAAAAAAGACAGAAAGATCCCCGCCTAATTTTAAGTCTCAAGCCCCCACCCTCTAGCAAAAACAAAAGGAAGTGTTGTCCATATCTTGCAAAAAAATCTAATTCTATTTTTTTGCTCACAGAACACAAGGCAGCATCCTGTTCAATGTAGGAAAAATCTTTCTAACAACAAATTAGGTACACAATGGAAAAAAGGAAAATTCCCATGGCCACGATTTACTTATGTCCCTGGAACTTTCAATAATATATAGCTTCTTCACAGCAAAACAAAAAACGCACAGCTTATCGCTATTCTCCTGCCCCTCTGTCTGTGTGCTGTTTTTAACTTTCCCGGTGCCACATGTGAAGGATTTGAAAATTTTGTGGTGGTGAGGAGATGAAACCTCATTGTTTTTTCCTTTGGGGTAGAGGATATTTCTTTTAGCTCTTGTGGAGGGGATGACTGTTTGGAAGGAAAAAGGAAGGAAGAATTGAGGTGTGGTGGAAGAATGAGAGGTGGAGACATGGGATCAACATTTGGGACAGCAGATGGGGAGTTTAGAATTTGCAATTCCAAATGAGATGATGTTGCTTGAGTAATGGGAAGAGAAAAACCAGATGATGGTGTATAACTTACCCATTGACAAGGTTGTTCAACAAGTGTATAGGCCTCTATTTCTACTGTCCATTGTGCAAGTTGGGGCAGCATCTTCATCATGAAGTCCAGCTTCTCCTGAGGGTTGAAGTGTCTTGGAAAAGGGCCTCCCCATGGACAAGGAATCCTGTAACCAATTCTGAAAGATCTCATTTGAGCTGTTGCTCTGGATTGCACCATCTTTACCTCCATCTTTTGGATTTTATCCAACAGACCAGCATCTTACATCTGATTGTCTTCATTATATGCATACTCTTGCTCTTGGAAAGCTCCATAGCCAAAATGATTTTGGCATTACTACTCATATGGGTATGCATGCTGATTTTGAATTTGTTCAAAATGCTGATTTTGAGGATTTAAAAAACATGTTGGAGGTGGGAAACATTACTGCTGTTGTTGAAAATGTGAATTCCATGATGGAAATGAAGTCATGATTGCACAACTTCATGGAATGGAAAAGAATGAAAGGGATGGAAAGAAGGATGGATGGGAATGGATGAAAAACAGGACTGCAACTTCAGAAATGGGTTGCTAATCAGATGGAGTTGCCAGATGTGTTTGCAAGTGCCTCCAAAGGCTGAAATCTTCACAGGAACACACCAACCTGCAAAAGATGAAGTGGAAGACCTCTAAGGTCCCATCGGGTGTGCCAAAACTGTTAGTGCAGAATCACAGCACCCCTGGATGTTGATCAGATTTATAGTTTGATCATGCTAGCATCCAGTGTGATTGCACAACATGGAATCCTTTCTCCAAGTGTGGGACTTGCAAAAATGAGAAAGGAATCTCCAGAGAAGGCTGGTTCCTATTCCTAAACTACCTGCCACAAGCTATTCTAGTGCAGGAGAGCTAATCTAATCCTAATCTAGCCATTCCAAGGAGACAGAGAGAGAGAGAGAAAAGGGAAAAACAGAGCCTACACTAAAATGGTGATACACTAGAGAAGGAAAATGTTGAACATCTATCAAAACTGCCATGGAACAAGGAGAGGTGAACAATGGGAAGGATGAACAGATGCATCACAGGCCCAAGGATAGATTTCACATAGAAAATGTCCCAAAACTCCATGAACACAGCTCCAAACCTGTAATGAGTATTAAAACATGCACAAATACTTTCAATGAAGAGAGGCAAGAAGAAAGACAAGCAAAGAACGAGCAAGGATGGATAGATGCATCACGAAACACGTTTTTGTTGCTTTAGAAGTTTGCACAGAACATCATTTTAATGGTAAAAGGAAAAAATGCCATTATAGAGTAGGGGAGGAGGTTCGAACTCCATTTTTAACCCTGAAGAAGAAAAGAAGGGAGGGCAAAGCTGAAAAGACGAACCACCTTTGAAAAATGAGCCAAGTCTGGCTTTTTACAATGCATGGGTCGAGCCCAGGAGAGAGAAAACGTGAAAAAACATGGGAGCCATTCCTCATTGAATGTAGATGCATTAAAACAGCATGGGAATCCTTTTAGACCCATGCCCTGACATTTTTGGCCATGCTGGAGAAGAATGCGACCCATTTCGCATTAAAATTGGTTGTTGAAACATCAGTTCTGGCCATTACCACGTGCCAGAGATGTTTCTTTCTTTTATCTCTCCAAACTGAACCGAAATTCAAGATTGACCCTAGAATCGTGTAGATAATTTCACCATCTTTCCATTTATATAAAGAACATGAAAATCTGAGCTCTGGATCGAAAGTTATGGCGATATGAGGATTTAGGGCAAAAACAAGCCAAAACAGATCGGCGGGAAAATATTTGAACTTTTTCCCACGCTCTGCCACTTAGATGACATGTGTCGGGCTCTGATTCATCTACAGGCTCATCCTTTGAAGATTTATTTTGGGCCCTTCCTTAATTTCTTGCCACTTGGACACGTGGCACTATTTTATTGGCTCGGGCCTGAGGGGTGCACTTTGTCCTTTTAAAATTTGGTATTTTTCACTTTGGGAAAATTTTCCCATTTTTCCCCCACGCTCCACCACTCAAGTGCCACATGGCACGATTTCATTAGATGTGGGCCCTTCCTGACCATTTCCCTTTTGTTTTTGCCTTTGGAAAATTTTTCAAAATTTCCCCGCCGGGCTGATGAGGTGAAGACACGTGGTGAGATTTGATTTGTTGGTGGCTCTTTCGGCTTTTCGCGTCCCACGCATCCCTCTCATACCTTTGGCCTGGCTGTCCCAAACTACCTAGGACAAATATCTCCAAACCACCCGATTCGAGCTTCCTTGTTCCTGTTTGATGTGAAGACACATGGCGAGATTCCATTCGTTGGCGGCTCTTTCAGCTTTTCACGTCCCTCGCGTCCCGTTGGCCCAGATGTCCCAAACTGTCTCAGACGAAAGTCTCCTGTTTCGGCCGAATCAGCCGGTTCTTGTCCTCCATGTACTTTTTGCCCGGATGTCCCAGACTGTCTGGGACAAATATCCCTGAACCGCCTGAAATGGACTGACTTTTGCCAAACCGGCCGATCCGCGTCCTGCGCATACTTTTGGCCCAGATGTCCCAGACCGCTTGAAACAATACTTAGGAATTTTTTTCCCTCTTTCGGGCCAATTCAAATTTTCGTGTCCCACGCGTCCCGACGTCCCAATTGTCCTGCAAACCGCCTGGACTAGGACTTAGCTGATTTTCTTCATTTTTCTAGCACCCAAGCTTGGTACAACGAACCTTAGTACGACCCAAACCCTTCAGACCCAAAATGCCTTAACACAGTCTTACAACCTTATTTTTTGCATTTCTTCCATTTTATCAACCTGTTGGGATTCCTTCTTGGATGGGAGAGTTAGAAAAAGGCCGAGGGGGACCCCGAAAAACATGATTTTGGGCCTTGAATCAATCTACTTGCTCGAGACTGAATAATCTAATGCATGTTATCAAAATTACCCTCGGGGGTGAAAATAGGATAATAGTACCATGAGCTTAAAAGTGTGCATGAATCATTAGGGGAGATGAGAATAAAGCTTAAAGAAGGTGCATGCCCAGTTAGAAAGATACCCTACAGAATGAACCCCAACTTACGAGAAAAGGTCAAGGAAAAGATTGAAAAAATGTTGAAGTATGGAATCATCAAGCCCCTACATGATTTAGACTGGGTTAGTTCAATGGTGATCAGTATCAAGAAGGATGGCCATATTAGGATTTGTGTGGACTAAAGGGAGTTGAATGTTTCATGTGTGACTGATCCCTTTCCTATGCCATTCACTAAGGAAATACTAGAACACGTTGTAAGGTGTGAAATCTATTTGTTTACGGATGAGTTTTATGGGTATCATTAGGTTAGGATTACCCAGGAGGATTAGGAAAAAACTACCTTTACTACTAAATGGGGTAGCTTTGTTTATACTGTGATGCCTTTGGGTCTGAAAAATGTGCATGCAGTATTTTCATGCATAGATGTTCAAGTGCTCAAGGAATTTATTCACAACTTCTTACAGGTTTATTTGGATGATTGGATAGTATATGGATTAGTTAAAGATCATTGTGACAATCTATGCTTAATTTTTGAAAGATATAGATAGTTGATTGTCTCTTTGAACATCAAGAAGTGCATATTTTCTACACCATTTGGAATACTGTTAGGACACATAATCTGCAAGGAAGGTTTGTTGGTTGATTTAGCTAAGGTTGCTATCATTATCATCCTAAAAGATCCTACTAGTCAAAGTGAGGTGCATGGATTCTTAGGTCACACGAGGTATTATAGAAAATTCATAAAGGGATATGTGAAAGTTGTCGCACCATTAGATAAGTTACTGAAAGGAAAAGGTACATTCTACTGGGGAGAACCACAACAACGCGCATTAGAGACATTGAAAGATAAACTTACTACCGTGCCTATTCTATGTTTTCCTTTATGGGAACAACCATTTCATGTACATGTGGATGCCTCTTACATGGCCATTGGTGAAGTATTGGCTAAGCTTGGAGAAGGTATTATAGATCATCCTATCTATTTTTCTAGTAGAAAGTTGACTCATGCAGGGTAGAATTACAGAACTATAGAATGTGAAGTTTTTTCAATCATCTATGCGCTACATAAATTCAAATAGTACCTGTTAGGTATACCATTTTTGTTTTATAAAGATCACATGGAATTGAATTATTTGGTAAATAATCCCGTTTTACAAGGGCACATATGTAGATGGGTAATTTTATTTCAAGAATTTGATTTCACATTTGTGGTAAAACCAGGGAAAAGTAATTTTGGACCAGACCATTTATTCATAATACATTTAGGAAAAGAAGCACAGGCCATTAAATATTCCATGCTCGATGCAAATTTATATAGGTTACAAAGTGCACCATTAGAATTAGAGGACATTGATGTCTTTCTACGAATACGTATGGCACCAGAAGGATTGAAATCCTTGGAGAAGAAACAACTTTCTATACATGCAACACCCTATATGTTGATTAGCGGTGACCTGTAAAAGTTAGGTCAAGATGAAGTACTGTGCTCTTGTGTACTAGAACATGAACACACATATATAATGGAGGAAGCCAGTGGTGGTATTTAAGGTGGCCACTATAAAGGTGACACCACTACTCACAAGATTCTACTTGCTAGATTATGGTGGGAGACCCTGTATAAAGATTGTAAGGATTATTGCAAGGCTTTTGATCGTTGTTAGCACCTTGGGAAACAAGTTAAATGAGATGAAATGCCTCGAAGACCTATTACAAGTGCAGAATCAGTTTAGAAATGTGTAATATATTTTGTGGGTCCTATTTCACCAACCACATGTAGGAATAGATAGTGTTATATCATTACTTGCACATATTATCTAACTAGGTGGGTAGAAGAAACACCTACAAAGTATTGTACAATGACTACAATAGCCAAGTTTCTATGGGAAAATTTTATTACAAGGTATGGATGTCTGTTGAGTTTGACCAGTGATAGGGGCACACATTTTCTTAATCAGACAATCATAATTTTATTGGATGAATTCATGATTGCACACCATAAGACAACACATTATCATCCTCAAGCTAATGTAAATGCTGAGGCTTTCAATGAAATTGTGAGCCAAACATTGACAAAAATATATGATTTTGGAAGAAAGGATTAGGATGATAAAGTATCTGCAATGATTTGGGTATATTAAACAACATATAAAAGGTTGAACAAATCCACACCATATCAATTAGTGTTTGGCATAGAAGCAGTTCTTCCTATGGAATTCATGTTACCATATTTGTGTATTGTGTGTGTTGGAGGTCTAGTTGATGAGAAAACATTCTAATAAAGGATTGAAAAGTTAATCAAGATGGATGAGTGATGAGCCATCACACGTTGGAGTCAAAAACAAGAAAAGGCTAGGTAGAAAGCATGGAATAATAGGCACATCAGGGATAAAAAGTTTGAGATTGGATAGATGGTGCTCCTTTATGATTCTAAGTTTTTGCACCATCTGGAAAAACTCAAAGTACATTGGTTGGGGCTGTATGTTATCACTCACATCCTTGAAACATGAGCTTGTCAATCAGTGGCTCTTGATGGAATATGGTTACACAAATACTTCAATGGGAGTAGGGTGAAGCCCTACTATAAATAAGTCTTCTTGTTGTTTGTAATAAGGCAGTGTTGCCATTTAGATTAGGTTTCCAATTCTATATTTACTTAATATATTTCCTTTTTCATCACTATGCTTTGTCAATTTAGTTGGTGTTTTTATGTAATAAGTGTGTTTACGAGCTAGAAGCTAATTACTATTTGAATAATTTCTATGCATAGAGGAATACACATACCCTTATTGTGGGGTGGTTATTGATATCTAGGTAAAGGACTGTTGAAAAGAAGTACACATGAAAGGAAAACACTACTATGGGTGTTACTCAAAGTTGGAGAATTGTTAGAAAATAGATTGCTTCTAGATAAGATGACCATAGATGGAGATGAATGAAGAAACAAGTATAACATGAGGTAAGCAGAGGCCATGGGAATTACCAAGGGAAGGTGTAGTGGTGAGGTACTCGTGTGCATGGAGGCATGCTGAAGAGAAGTCCATGGCTAAAATGTAGGAAAGTGTGCTAAAGGGCTATAGCATGGGAGTGACGATGTACCACGTGGAAAGAACGAAAAAAAATTTATTAATGAGAGGATTGTTGGGAGGTGAAGAAGTAATAAATGCACTAAATTTTTGAAAATCTATATAAGGATGGGATATGAGTTTTTTCTTACCATTTCAATCATGATAAATTGAAAGAGCCAAGTGTGACTGAGCTATGAGAAGAGTATTCAGGTGTGAAGAGTGTGAATCAAGATGTGACGAGAAGATTTGTGTACAGAGGAAGCTTACATCCCCAGTTGCGAAGGGTTTGAGAAAAATAAAGCATTACAAAAGAGCTAGGGCACGTAATTTCCACTAGGGCATGTTGAATCGAGCTAGGGTTTAGGTTTGCATGTTACATGAGATAAAAGGTGAGTATTTAAAGTGAGAATATTATAGGTTATAGATGGCACCGAAGAAAGCACCCACAAAAGGAGCTAAAGGAAAGAAGAAAGTGGAAGTAGAGGTTGAAATGATTCTTGATAGTAATTTACTAGAAATGTAGTACCCTGAAGGTGTGATTGTGGGTCAAGAATGGGATTCCCACATCTGAAATATCAATATCAGTGACTACAACCATCGTACAACTTAAAATAAGTAGGAGCTAGATGCGTTATTAAACACAAAGATGAATAAGCGCACAACCGAAGACATGCCAATGTACGATGATGTTTGTGAGAAGTTATTAAAGCAAGTTAGAGTCTACCAGTTGTATGAGCTGCCATACTTTGGAAAATATGAACCATTGTATCAATGGTTAATGAGCAGGGTACATGAATATTTCTTCTACTTTGTAGGACGTAGGGTAATGATCACAACCATGTTGATATCAATAATAATAGGGTTGAAAGGTAGGGGGTAGATGTACATGGTGATTTAACTGATAATGCAATAATCTTGGAGATAAGGAAGGAGTTGGGGTATATAAAGGGTCCATGTGGTATGGATATTGATAAATTAAAGAAGTACCCAATCATACAAGCATCTACACACTTAGTGAAAAATTTGAATGACCAATAAAGATGGTCACAAGAAAAAAAAATGTGGCTACACATTGCTAAGAAGATTTTAGAGGGAGTGATTTACAACATCTCCAGTCACATTGTAGAGATTATCATTGAAGATGGATGCACAGGAGAGAAAACCAAATTTGAGGTTGTTCTATTGTCTCTGGTGTTTATGGAAATTGGGGTGCCTGATGGGCCACAAGAGAAAATTTGGGAATATCCTATGGAGAACAAGTAACTTGTGGAAAATTTTGGCAAGTACTTGTGTGAAGGATCAATAAGCAGACTAGTCAAGAATAGGGTGGATAAGTGGTATGATATACTTAGCGCAGTGTTTGAAGAGGAGTGGTGCATACCCAAGGAGTTTCGTTTTGTGGTGGGTAAGGTAGTAAAGTTTGTCTTCTATCGTAAATTTTACATCACATGATTTGAAATGAATGGTGGTGCTTGGAGCCCACGGTGAAAATTACCATAAGCCTTCACAACATGGTATTTCCAGGCATAAGTTCACTGGTTTTAAGATGCATGCCACCTAACCTTCAATGTAGACAGGGTAGATTGTGACTACCATACACTAAGAAAGACATATTTATATCTAGGATGGATTGCCTACATTGAGAGGCTTATGTCAAATATTATAATCATGAAGCATGTAAGCTTAGCATTTTGGGACACCAGAGAAATGCTTGTGGACCTTCAACTCAAGCCCAAACTAGAGAAAACTAAGTATGTGGAGAATGATTTCACAATCTCAAGGCCACTAAAAGGTAAGCATACAATGGAAAATGTTCCAAAACCTAAGCCCACAAAGACAATAGAAGTAGATGATGAAAAGGAGGAGCATGAAGATAGTGGTAGTTTATTGCACATAGGCAGCGGGAGGCCTACAGATAAGGAAGAAGTAGAGTACATGAATACTCCACCCCAACCACAAGAAGGAGATGATGAGGACCTAGATGTGGTAAAAAGATAATGCCACTTCAAAAGGGTATTTAGCAGAAAAATAACCCAAGGTAGTACTCCATAATCAGTACTCAGATTCCCTCGACTCTCTCCATAGAAGGAGGCAGCTGAGAAAAGAAGAAGGAAGTTGAATCTGAATGAGGAGGTAGAAGAGTCTAAGGAGAACATGCCAGAATCTCCTACACCTCCAAAAGGTGTAGAAGATCCAAAGGATGAAGAAATGAAGGATGGAGAAGAAGGATAAAATGAGGAAGATGAGACAACACAAGAGACTACTCAGGGTATAGAAGAAAAAGCTTCAAATCTTGATGCTCAAGTTCTTAAGGGGCCAAGATTGAAAAGAAAAAGTAGATAATATGTTGTACCGATCATGGGCTATGCCGAGGACACAAGTAAACTTGTTCATGCCCATTTTTAAAGCATAGTTACACCAAAGGAGTTGTATGTGTGGGATCTAATGGATGAAGATATCGAAACCATGCACTCAAAGAAGCAGTTGTCATGATCGATGCACACGCACATAGACAAACCAAAATTTGATGTATGTGAAAAGTCATGTGTATCAAGGAGGTTGAAGAAGAAACCTTAGGGCCAGACACATAACTATAAAGCCTATTGTTATGTAGATGAAAAAGTGAGAAATTCTTTGGTAAAAGTCTCAACAGAGGTGACACGACAAAATATGGATAAGGCTGCAATAAACAGGGCACTAAGAGAAGATCTCAAAACTAAGGATGTATAAATAATGTGGCTAAAGCAAGAAAAAGACTTAGTACAAAAGAAGGACATTGTTTTCATCATTTTGGTAGAGGAAATTTGGGAAAATATCATGAAAGAAAATCCACTCTTAGAGCCTGAGGTACAAAAAATGTTTCCTTCGGAAATGCATTATGTAAGTACCTTGGTGGACTTAGTGCTTGAAGATGGACCTCCACACATTCCAACACCAAAGAATCCTGAGAAGGAAGCAGAGTGGGAAAAGGCTTCAATGATTCAGAAGATTACATCATATGAAGCATTGGTCCAGAGCTTGCAGGAGGAACTAAAGAAAGAAGATCAAGCATTGAATATTTGTACATCCCCAAAAGCCGTTATAAGAACTAGGAACATTTTGTAAGATAATTAAGTCCTGAAATCTATGAAGGATGAGACCTTAGGCCACATAGAATGATTAGCACTTATCAATCAGAAGCGCAAGGCCCTTAAAAAAACACAAGAAACACACAAGGAAAGGCTAGATGAAATTGGGAAACTCATAGCACAAAAGATGGACTTATTAGAAGGAAGAATGACTGCAATGTCTAGCATTGTTTTGGTCTTGTAGAATGAGAAAGAAGAAATTGAAAAATATGAGGTAGAGTCAATTATTGTGGATATTCGATTAAAGGTAGAGGTCACACTCAATGATTGGTATAATTTAGAGGTGGAAATAAAAGAAGAATATCCAGAATTGATTCTTCAGTTTGAAGGAGAAGATGTTGCAGGGTAAAGTCATTCTTTTATTCATCAAATTTTTTTCTATTCTTCTATTCATATTCATTTTGGAGACAAATCATTTCTGGGATGAAAATACAATTAGTGTGGGGTAATGTTGGTTAGTAAAAATATGGCACTTAACGAAAAAAATATAGAAGGTTCACATGGAAGAGAAGAGTGCATTCAAAAGTGTTGGAGGATCTGGAAGGAATCACACGCTGAGGAAAAAGAAAGATTTGGGAATCAGCCATTTTCACGATGATGATCTATTTTTGGAGATAGTGTGTCGAACACACAAACTAGTTAGAGACTTGCGTGACATGCATTGGCTATTTTTAGAGGATCGGCTATGAAGTGCTTTGCATGGATACAAGCTGAGAATAGATTTACTGTACTGAAAGTTAACTAGAATAAGTCTATTGTTAATGCACTTTCATGTGTGGCTATTATTGTAATGGCACATGGCTAACAATAGCAAGTGACCTATTTCGGGATTAGATAATAAGTGAAGGGAAATTCTCCACCCTTATAAATATGTAGTGAACTATGTAGAATAGATATACAGAGATATACAAAGATAGTATGTAAGAACTGAGTTATTGTGAAGTTGTGATGCCAAATTTGATGTGTGCATAAACTATGGTATTATCTATTGTAATAAGATTTTGTGTATTACTGCATTTAATATAATGGGGGTTATTGGTTGAATCAAGGTGTTAATCATGGTTATAGTTTATTATTGCAAGAATGAATTCACTTTGATTATTATTTGATTCATGATACTTTAATATCTAGATCTGAATATTCTTTGTAGAATGTTAGATTAATTATGGATATGAATGTAAAAAGTCTTCATCATGCTAACATGCTACAATAGCAAATCTAAAGAGGGTCTTGGTACCTTTGCATGCTTTTAGTGAGGGAATGGTCTAGGATGAGTGATGTGCTAGTGTTCCTGGGCTTTTACTGGTGAATTCTAGGCTACATCATCATGCTCTTCATTCTCCTCATCACCCTTATCAGCCTCCACACTCTTTGTTACTTTCAAGTCCTCATTTTATATTACTCTTTGCTTCTTCCTAATTATTTATTCCAATATAGGATACAATTCCTTTTCTTTTTCCCTAGCTGAATCCTCTCTTGCCGAAAATTCTTCTTTCAGAGGGGACTTTTCTTTCTCTAGTGCCTCTTCCTCAGGTGTCTTCTCTTTCTCTTTTACAGGGGACTTCTTCCTCTTTGCATAGGTTCTTGATTTTGTGATTGACTCTAACACACCTACAGATTGCATTGTCTATGTACTTGGTGCCCTTTTCTCAGGGGCCTCGTCTCTCTCCCTTTTTCTTAGTGTGGCCTACTTCCTTATGGTGGGGTCTTTTTGGATAGAGACATCATTTTCAATGTAAGTGCCCTTCTCATACTTTGGCCTTATACACAGGTATACCCTTGTTGTGGTCCTCCCCAAAACATGAAATGTTACTGGCTTCAACATATGTATGTCTTGGGAGACATGCTTCTCCACATATGCATGCTTCTTTGGATATATCAATGTATTATGCATCTTGCGGTAATCCTAATCTATCGTGCTAAGGCCAAACCTTAGATTCTTTTCCTCTATTGAATCTGGAATGGAAATTTTCACCAGGGACCCTTGGTGCCATCTACCAGAGTAAACCTTCCAATACAAAAATGTTGGTAAATGGATAATTCAACGTCACCTTACAGTAAAATAGGTAAGTGCTCAGGTATTCTCCACTATCCATCAGATACGTCATGCATCCTCTTATACCATTTTTCTAAGAACACCTTTTGGGTGGCCATCGTGGTGTCACAAGTGTATTTCTCAAATCTTTTGGTAGGGGAAGGCTTATCATCTGGGTACTCCCAAAAAATTTTATCTAGCCCATTGGGCACTCCAATCTCTAAAAATACGATGGTAAGGAGGACATTACCAAACATGATCTTTTCTCCATCACACGCAACATTGATGATTTCTTCTTATATGAACACTAAGAGGTTATTGATTGTACCCTCCAAGATGTTAGGGAAAATTTTTAACCAATCCTTATTGATTTGTGTCCATCTCTCTTGAACATTTAGTTTTGTGACCAAGCGCATGAACATCCTCATTATAGGGTCGAAAAATACAAAAATTTCAAAGTATCATGACACATTCTTCTAGTCATAGGATTCAATAGTATTCTTGATGGCATCCTTATCATCCAAGTCATCATTCAAATATTCTCCCTCGTAGGTAATAATCAAAAATTTAGAAATCAGTTTGGTAGTTATCTACATCCTACGTCCTGCAAAGTAGAAATGATCTTCATGTAGGCACGACATTAACCACTGGTACAACCGCTCAAGCTTTCCAAAATAGGGAAACTCGTAGAGTTGAAATAACCCGACCTTCTCTTTCTTCACCTATAGCTCATCATCAAAGATATTCATTCCATATGGTGTCCTTTTGTCTGTAGGGAAAACTAGTTCTAATGCCATTTCATTCTCTGTAGTACTCATTTGATGGTTGTAGTCACTTATAGCCATATTTCTAACATGAGACACCTATTATTTTGCAAGAAACACATAATCTATGTATTGCATATTTGCATACCATTATTCATTGAAACTGGTGGAAATATCTTGTTTCCCTTTGCCCTTTCTCTTATTTTGTGAAACATTTGTTGCTTTTGTTGGTGTCATTTCTCTGTTGGGTCACTAAAATTTATTTCTTTCTCCTAATCCTGGATCTTCTCAATTCTACGGCTCTACCCCTTTGTAAAAATCCCTTCAATTATGTTTCCTAGCTATGGAACCCTAACTTAGAAAACCCTTCTTTCGAAAATATGGTGTATTCACCTGTGGGATTCAAAAAATTCTACAACCTTCTTCCTCATGCGCGTGTACTCTTTTTCTACTTTGGTTCTCTAATCAAACTAGATTTGCATTCAAATCTTCACAACCCTTTTTCCCAAAAAAAAATCTTCAAGGATTCCCTAGTTCGCAACACCTCTTTGATATCAAAAATTCAAGGTAAACAGTAATGTACCCCAACCTTCTACTTATTGCTTTTTCCTTTTCTTGTAATAAATTTCATGCACCCTACCAACGCACCTTTGTATTAAAGGCATTTTTTTCTTCTAAATCCAACCTTCAGTGCTTTTAACATCACAACTAATCCTACGTGAACAAATTCTATAACTTTATGCAATGCATAAATACTTACTGACCGAAGATCCTTACGCGTGCACTTGCAATACCAAAGAAACTTCTTTTTTCCTTACCTTCATTTTTGACATCGCCTACCTCATGTTGTTCCTATGTTTCTCACCAGTATACATGGTTTTTGTAAAGCATTCTTGACACCAAACTCCTCATGTTCACCTTTTCCATGTGCTCTCTTCCAAATTATGAAATTTTGATCCTTTGATCCAGGCCATCAAAACATAGGTTCCATTACTAGTTTCCAGTACTTATCGCATCACTCCACCCCACACAAAAATAGATGCATGGTCCTCTACACATAGAATTTTTTTAAAATTATAAGTGGGTTTCAAATAACAATGCGCACATAACAACAAAAGAAAGGGAACAAGCAATGAGAAAGGGAAACACAAAGAAAGGAATTGTATTAAAGGAAATCCTAGGCTAAATGGGAATACTTCCTTATTTATTAACACGAGGAAGACTTATTTATAGTAGGGCTTTAGCCTACTCCCATTGAAATGTACTAGTAACTGTGTTCTAACTAGCACTTGTAACTGAAAAGCACCTGAATCAATTATATGGGATATAATGTATGGGCCCATCCAATGGAATTTGAATTTCCTAGGATGGCGGAGAAAATTGGAGTCATACAATAGAACCATCTTTCCAACCTCAAAATTTTTGTTCTTGATATATCTATCATGCCATGCCTTCTTCCTGGATTTTTCTAGTTTCTGACTCTAGCAAGCAATAGCTCACCTCTCATCTAACTACATTAAGTTATCAATCCTCTCCTCAAGCACTTTTTCATTAGTTAACCCACTTGCAGGTGCTATACACAGTGATGGTAACATGAAATCAATAGGTAACACTGCTTCCATGTGAAACACCAATTGAAAAGGTGTGGCCTTGTTAAGTCTTTTATAAGTATTCTGGTATGACCATAACACAACATAAAATTTATCATCCCAATCTCTTCTTCACACATCACAAATTTTATTCACCGTGTGACTCAGTATCATGTTAAATGCCTCATCAGTTCCATTATCTTATGGGTGATAGGGGGTAGTCTTGTGGTGGGCTACCATGAATTCTGCCAACAAATTTCTAACTATTTGATTCAAGAAATGAGTACCCCTATCACTTGTTAAACTCAGCAGATACCCAGTCTGTTGATTATATTTTCCCACAAGAGCCTATTTTTTGTTACGGTTGTGTAATACCTTGTAGGTTCCCCTTTTATCCACCTTATAAGATAATTTGTACATGTAATGATATAACATGAACCAGTCCTTCGTGTGGTAGGTGAAATCAGTCCTAAAAAATCAATCTCATACTTCTCAAATGGTTCTGTGATAGCTATTAGTCTCAAGGGCATCTCATCTCTTCTCCCTTGCTTTTCAAGGTGCTAGCAATGGTCACAGGCCTTGCAAAACTCAATACAATCCTAGTAGATGATTTCCCACCAAATCCTTGTTAGAAGGATCTTGGGAAAAATTACATTCCTTGCATAGTGTCCTCCTATGATTCCACCATTTGATTCCTCCGTGATTACAACACATTCATTCTCTAACACGTACCACTGCAAAACCTCATCGTGGCCTAGCTTGTATAAGTATCGACAAATTAATATGTAGGGCATGGCACGTATGGCTAACTATTGTTTTTCCAAAGTCTTCATTTCCTCTGGTGTTATACCCCTCTTGAGAAACACAACAATATCTTCCAAGTCAAAGGGTGCATGCCACAATCTAAATAGTTACGCATCCAACATTATATCCTCAATGCTTTGTGAATCCTCCCTTAAGGTAATCCTTGATAAATGGTGAGGTCCCAAATTAATCTTACTCAGTTTCACAACTACCGTAAACTTGAATTATTGAAACAACAAGATCCACTGACATATGCACCCTTGTAAAATGAGCTTGTTTAGTAGGTAATTCAATGTCATGTGGTATGTGTAGAATATAAAGGGTGTTTCCAATAGATACTACCTAAATTTTTGTAGTGCTTAGATCTTGGACAATGCTTTGCGCTCAGTAGTATTATAGTTATGGTCTACTGAAGTTAGGTTTCTACTAGTAAAACACAAGGGGTGCTCAACATTTCCATCTCTAGGTTGTACTAATATTTCCCCAATTTTCATCCCCAAAGCATCAACATATACATGGAATGGCTTATCCCAAGAAGGAAAGCGTAATATGGGCATAGTGATAACCTTATTCTTCAATACATCAAACGTCATCTATTATGCCTCCCCCCAGTGAAATGTAATTTTGTGGTTCATTAACTCTTCCAATGGTGCATTCATCTTGATATACCCCTTGATAAATTTCTGGTAATACCCTGTATGCCCAAAAAATCCACGTACTTTGCTTTGGCTGGTAGGTTCCCACAATCCCACAATAACAAAAACTTTGGTAAGATCCACCACCAAGGATTCCTTACATATGATATGCCCAAAAGGGTTCTAAACGGATTAGCAAAACCAAATTTCTTAATGTTGAAGGATATCCTCAACTATCGACATATTTCAAACATCAACCTCATATTTTCACAATGATCCCTTACAAATCCATATACCATCCAATCATCGAGGTAGACTTGAAGAAACTTATGTATGAAGTCTTGAAATGCCTACACCATAATGTGTGAAAATACATCAGGTGCATTCTTTAGTCCAAAAGGCATGACCATGTAGGAAAATATTCCCCATTTAGTTGCAAAGGTTTTATTTTCTTGGTCTTCCTTTATAGTTCTAACCTAATGATATCCTAAGAATCTGTCCGTGAAAGAATAAATCTTGCACTTAGCTACTCCTTCCAGGATCTCCTCAGTGAAGTGGGTTCTAAAAGGTTCAATAACACATCCTACATTCAAATCCCTGTAATTAACACAAATCCTTATCCTCCCATCCTTCTTAATTTTGATTACCATCGGACTTATCCATTATGATTCCTCAACGGCCTCAATGATGCCTGATGCAGTCATCTTGTCAATCTCCTCCTTGAATTTTACGTGAAGATTTAGATTCATTCGATAAGGTCTATTCCAAATTGTCTATGCACCTTCCATTAACTTGATCTTCATTTCTCCCAAGGAGTGGTGAAATCATTTAAGCTCATGGTACCCACATGGAAATAAGTCCTAAAAATCGTGTAATAGATCAACGATCTTTGAAACCTCCTTTTATGACCAATAGTCCCCAATAATAGCCTCCTTAGGTTCGGCCTCCAAACTAATGTTAACCTTCTAGGTTTTCAGGGGTTTGTGGTAGGTGTGTACCTACTCATCAGCACTATCCATAACTTTACAGGTACCTATAATATGGTTAACATCCAAATTTTGCACTTCTTCACCATCAACTATGTAGACCAATTTTCCTTTTTTTTTTCATGCATGCACAATCAATCTATATCTCCTCTCATTATTCCTCATTAACTAAGGTTCACCCAAGAATTACAGTATTTTATCCTCCTCCATGGAACTGTCTCCCATTCTTAGGTGTTTAACAACCTGCAACACCTCATCCACCGATGGCTTGGTGCTCTAATATTCAAAATCTTCAAGGAGGTCATTCGTCAAATCCTGCCAGTTTCATCTCTAACGGTACATATCTGAGTGAATGTACCATACATGCCCAACCTTGTAAGGTGGAGCATAACTTATGTGCCCTTAATGAAGGTGGCAAGGCTTCCACGCATTCCATTAAGGCCTTCTCACATTCTTGTATGTGAAAGGAGGTAGGTTCCTTCCCATGATAATCTTATATGATAGTTGGTGTATTTCTCTGGGAAAACCTAATAGACAATGATATTATCACTTCACGCCACTCTAGAAGGTTATTGCGATGGGTCACCCACCAATGTGTTGTGGTCCCAAGAAAGGTATAGCTGAGAATCCTTCTCCTTTTGATCTCACTTCTCCACTGGATCTCCATTTCTCATAGGAAAACATCAGGGTTGGCTCCTCTAGAATAAATTGGCAACTTATTTCCTCCTAGGTGCTTGATTAAGTGCAACTTTGCTACTATCATCACAAATCCCCTTAACTTTCTTTCAACTAACTCATATATCCAATGCACCAAATTATCACATGTCATACTAGTTGTATCACTTATAGATTGAGGGTATTCCCACTAAATAATTCCCTCCTTTGTTGGTTGGATAACTTCAGGATCCCAGATAGTGTGCATGTAAATTATATCTTGGTCTTATTCTCCTACAAGCTCAATATAGGCTGCTGACTTCCCATATGTCAAAGGAATGATAACTCATTCCTCTTTGTTCTCAAAACTTATTTACCCCTTATTAAAATGTAAGTCAAAATTGTTCTTATAGCACCAGGGGTTCCCAAGTAACACTGGAAAGTTGTCTACCTTAGCAAGAACTAAGACTTCGAAGTCCCAAGTGAATTTATCCCCTTGTATAGTGATAGAAACATCTTTTAAAACATCAATGGGTATTGCCTTTATCTTATTGGCCATATACAACACATTTGAAGATAGATTTAATGAGGGCCTTTGCATTTTATTATAGGAGTCCAGGGTGAGAAAATTGACTTATGCACCCAGGTCAATCAAAATGTTGCTTAGGATTCATCAATCTAAAAATGCATTCAAGGTAATCTCCTTATCATAGTCAAGGATGTGGGAAGGAAGGTTAGCATGAAAAACCTACATATCACGCTCTTCTCCTACACTTGGTATTTTATTCCTCAACCACTATCCTAACAGAGGAATGATATTCTCTTAGCAAAATATCTTACAAACCTCTCTGACATCATCTATATCCTTCAATAGATCCTCAGTGCTCTTCTTCTACTCTAACTTCCTAGATTTCTCCTTTAGACATTGAATTTACCCTTGAAGACTCTTGATTACATCCATGGTCTCTTGATAGACTTCCTTCTAATGGGTAGGTTCCAGATACTTCCAATACACCACATCTTCTCTTGTAATTAGTGGTCTCTACCTTGGTATCTCCCTGGCACGCTTAGCCTCAACTTGCATCGTCACAAGTATAGGTTCTAACTCATCCTCACATACCACCCTTAGCCTCCATTGTGAGTCTTATTCCTTAGCTCTTACCATCTCGGTGTCTTTTTCATTCTGGTGTTGTTGCATCATATGTTCAAATATTTTAGGGCACTCCTCATACTTGTGCTTCTTTCCACACCAAGAGAATTGTAACCTATCTAGGAATTTGCACCTATAGTTCTCTGTAGACCCACAATTGTAACAAGTTCCACACGATAACTCACTTATTCTACCTCTGTAGTTGCCATGACCTCTAAATCCTCTGTGAAAGCCTCGTCCATGAGCTTATCCATCCACACATACTTCATAGTGTTGACCATATTCCTTGGAATTATTTGCAATGTTATTCTGGCACAAACCAATATCAATGGCATCATGTATCTGGTCAATCAATCTACAATCCTTGGTGTCATGAGTAGTGGATGTGCAAATCTCACAATGACAAGACACATTCTTATGGATCACATGCTACATTAGTGGACACCTACTTGTATTATGATCTCCATGGAAAATCTCATAGTCTACAGTCATGGCGTGTACCAATCTCTGAAGAAAATTATGTTTTGCATGCCCCTCTACCTCACAATCTGTGCACCATAGGCCACTACGAGTCTCATGCGCTAAGTTCACAGATAGCTTCTCCAGGTTTTTGGCCATTTTAGCAATCTGAGATTCAAGAAAAGTACTAACACTGGTATCCATGCTTCCTACAACCTCAGCACGAAGGGTAACCTCCAAAGCCTCGCGGAGGTTTGTGAAAGTCTTATGTGAAATCACTCTCCTAAAAGGTGTTATCAACCCTCAAAAAAACCATTGAGCATGCTAAGAAGGATGAATATTATAAGACAATTTCTATAGGAAAGTATTAAAACACACATCATACTCCTACACACTCTCTGACATACCTTTTTGAATTTCCTTCAGCATGATAATGCCCTTCTATTCAAACTCAGGAATATGAAATTTAGATAAGATGGAATTACGTAGCGCGGTGTAATCTACCACTATCTAGTGGGGGTCATACTTATGGTACCAAATATGTGCACATCTTTGGAACATTATTGCAAACTAACTTGCCTTCTGTTCTGGAGTAGTGATCCTCTTCATGCACCATAGCATCTCACATTTGTGTAAATTTTCTACAACATCATCAATGCTTTTATAATCTTGGAGATGTAAAGACATTTCAAAAAATACTTGCTGAGGTGGTTGAGGCCCTTTTCCTCCTGATCCAGAACCTTGATTTCCTCTGATGTTACCTCTACCACTAGATCCACTAGATCCACCAGTGTCTGTCCCTCCTGATCCACCAGATCCACTAGGTCCACCAGGTCTGCTAGTTCCTAGTCTACCATATCCATAAGATCCTCCTCCCATGGCTAGCAAGGGTCCTGAAGTGGTTGTGCATTGTGTTCCCACTGTCGCGCTAAACTGCACGTGAATATTATGTGATATTACACTGCTACCATATGTGATATTACACTACTACCAGATGTGTATCCCACCGCTTCCAGATGCGATACCTGAACTTTGTGTACCCATGATTTTCCCAGCTAGTATACCTCCAAACATAGGAAATGATTGTGCAGCCATAGATGTGTTAAATGAAAATTTATACCTCCTAGGTATTGATCAGTCACTTCCACCAATACTAAATAGGTTAGAAATACTTATCTCTAGATTTGTAAAACTAAGTGCTATGGGTTGGTCACCAGGAAGATTCAGATGTGTGCTGATGGATCTCCTTTCTCCAAGTGATGAGCTCTCATCAAAATCTGAGGGGTTCTCTCTCCCATGCTTGCCAAGATGGGGAAGCACAGACTTCTTAGGCTCCATGTCCTCCATGTGAACCTCAATTCCTTCTTATAATGTCTACCTCCATAAATCCTTTTCTCTTGTAACTTCACATTATATATCTAACTCCCTCTCTCGAGTTTCATTATACTTGATTCGTCTCTCTTCCCTCTCATTTTCAGCCGTAAGGTCCCCCATATTCCTCCACCCTAGCTTCTTCGACCAATTCTTAGAAGAAGATTATCCAACCATAGGAAATGCTTCCAAACTCAGTGTAATTATCAGGATATTTATAGCTAAAGGAATAACATGCAAGAATGATCCTCTTGGCTGCCTTAAAAATTCAAACTCAACAATATTTAGACATGAATACGTAGAAATAATGTACTCTGAGGTCTAACTTGTCAACACTCTACTCCAACAATGATCAACAACATGTGTCCAAGTCAGATCACCATCATGTAGCCTCTGATACTCTTCTTATTTCTATACATGAGGTCTATAGTACTGGCTCGATCTAGATACATACACCGAAAGCCATTCATACAAATCCATTAGAAAACAAAAAAATAAGGTCTCATAAAGCTCATGATATAAATGTTCTTCTACCCATTTATGTGCATCAAACTCAGGTCTAGTACTAAATCTCTAAGCAAACTCATCCTCCATGCTTTTAAGCCATGCTTCGACACTATCCAAGGTCAAGTGCTCTATCATCATGCACCATTCTCACAACAGCTTCAAAAAGAGGTCCCATAAATGGAACCAAGATGTAGTCATTTATTTTCCCTTAATACCTTTACTAACCCCAAGTTCTCTGACCTATCACACAATGGGTGTTGGGCTCTCATCTAAGGTACATGCGGGCACTGAGCCCCTCCTTTGTGTGAACTTTGTGAGAAGGTTCTGCCATTAATGGAGGATGATTTGTAGAAGCAAACGTATATTCATTTACTTGAAAAGGTAAAAGAGGCAACTAACTGATCTACCCATTCATGAATTATAGAAGCTAAATAACATTCTAAGAAACATAATAAACTATATTTGAGGCATAATAAGTCATATAACACAAGGTTTTACACCCTTAAATAAAATAAACATAATGAACCCATATATATTGATTTAAAATAGTTTTGGTAGCCACATTATAGTCAAAAGGGTCATCTCAGAGCATACATATTAAATGATAGAGACTCAACTATTATCAACATCTCTGACATGAGACCCTAACTATAATTTTTCCATTTTAACCCTTTTTATAAATCCTAGTGTTATACAGAGGCTTATAGCATCCGTCACAACCCTTAGCACTAAGTTCTCTAAACCGTAGAATTATTGCAACACTTTTTTACTCTTCTTCTGATGCATTATGTCTTTTTCTATCTCTTTTTCCCTCCTATATATATGTCTCTAGCCCAAGCATTTCTTTTTATAGGATCAACACCCACCATCATGCCTTCTCTCTTGAAAAGATCGCATGCCAAGTGTCAATGTGGTCCTCCATTGGTGATTGTTTATCCCTTTGCAAATCCTCCATTCTCTACAATGATGTCTTCTAGGAATGTTCGCTAAGTGGAATATCCTTTTCTTGACCTCTAAGGTTCAAGGATGGCATCTTATCCACTCACCACACCTAGTCGGGTCCTCATGTTTTTCTTCAAGTGCCTCTAGAATGCCAAATATGGCTATGCACTTTAAACCCATGTTATACTTCCTGCGCATGCCCTAGTTTCACTTAAAGCATTATTCAACCCCTTTGTCTCGTGCACTTTCCCCTGAGCACCCTTCTTCTCACTAGTCCTCTGCTTGTGTTGTTTGGTACTCAGCCAATATTTCAGGGCCCCACAAGAAGATTTAAATCCATAAGCACAAATTGAAAAATATTTTCATTTATTAAAATAGTTTATATTCATGCTACACAGAGAAATAGTCACATCTGATTATTTATTTGATTAGATTTGTTAATAGTATTGTAGAGGTAATTGTATTTCTTCTATCAATTTCTTCTGTTCTTTTATATTTTTTTAATTAGAAACGTATTTTAATTAGAAAGAGAGTAATATAATTCAATGCATGTTCTTAGCTATCTTAGGTTTAAACATAAACCTTGCCTTCAATGGATACATTACAAGTTTATTGCTTCTGTAGTTTGATAGTTGGAACATATTCAATACAATCATTAAGGGTCCTTAGTAACCAAGAGATGAAGTGTATGATCCCCGAGTCCCACAACCAAACATATCTTATTTGTACACATACATTGACACAAGCATTAGAATCTTGGTTTTCTGATCCTCGCCACTTACACCTATCATCATCTCACAATTGAACATCTTGAATGAAGAAGCTAAAAAGGTCTATGAATTTTTCCAGAACCAACTAGGATGAAAATAGTTCTCGGAATCCACTAATTTTTCTTATGCATATATTTTTTCTCTCACTTCCATGACCTTTTATGGGAACTTCTATGAAGAAAACACAGGAGAATTTCCCCATCTTCCACAACCTGTTTAAAACATTTTTTGTGAGCCAGATATTGACCATCATTTACATAATACCATCATCTTAGATTGTTTCATCTCACCTACACAGGTAAGGCAGACATTTTTTGCCTTAGATGAGCATATCCCATTAGTACCCATACAAGACATTATACTTATTTGATCTTTCCTTGCACACATTTCACCTATTTCAACTTATATAAATTCCACATAGCCATCTATCTATTCCACATTGGTTGTCCTAGAATGACCATGGGAAGTTGAGTACGCTTGGAGATCACGTGTTGATTTTCAGTAGTACATAATTGGTGAACTTGATGTGAAAGACTAGTTCCTTTTCATCTCCATTGTTTCTACCTTCTTTCATCCATCCTTCTCCTCTCCCATTATTTTAAGGGTTTTATATACCCAGTGAATATGTCATGTTAAGAATACGACTGGACCATTTTAGGTCTCGAAGTGTATTATTACCAAATGGGTATGCAAAAGTCACCCTCACTATCTGGGTAGGTTGATAACTACTCATCTAATATACCTTAAACTCACACTCCTCCTCCTCAAGGGAAAAACAATGGTTCATTAGTTAGGATGGAGGAAATTGATCAACCTACATATAGCCTGTAACCTGATCTCTCTCACTAAAACAATATGACATTCACAGGAGACCAAGGGTCCAATCCTCGGGTTTTTTTTAGATTATAGATCAAGGAACTCCTGACATGCTTCACCCAGATCAAGAAATTATTTAATGTTATGGATCATTACTTGGACCAGATGTAATAATACATTGATGCTCTACTTCAAAACAACACTGCTACCCTCCTTCAATAAAAAATACACTTAAAGAGGGGTGGATTCCTAGAGATTAATTTGAAGCAGGACGTCATTTGCCTTTGCCTCCTAACAAGGATCATTATCTGGATAAGTCAAATGTAACACAATCATTGAGTGATGTTATTTCAATGTTGGTGGATAGATTTAGGGAGTTATAGCTTTTTGATCCTCCTTGTGCTACACATTTGGCAGGGCAAGGAAAGAGCCCCCACCATGTGCCAAACATTGGATATGTTTCTTCTATGTCATCTATTCCTTTGGTCTACAGGGGAATTCCTAGTCCTGGAGACCTCCTAAATGATTTAGAAATGTTAGGTATGCCTTGACACACTTTGTATGGATATCCTCCATAGGCGCCAACAAGAAGTGTGTTCTATAATTCTATCCCAATTGGAAATGTGGCATTCCCTTCTTTTTGTGCCTACTACGTCACACCAAAACAATGTTCCCACGTAAATCCACATGTATTCTAAATCACTGCATGGGGACATTTTTTCCTTTCCTAGTTCATATGTTCAGCCTCAAGGGATGCCTTACACCCCTACAAATGCTTATGTTACAAAATATTAACCTTATTTTCTTCCCCCACCTCCCCATCAAGGGTCATCAGTGGTAGAGTCCTACGCATTGGGTACATATGCTAAAGATCTCAAGGATCCCCTTGAATTTACCATATGAAGCATAATGCTTCCATGAATGCTTCTTGAATTGCCAAAGTTAAAAGCAGAGGGTGACCCAAATGAGCATATTAAAGCATATGAAAATTCCATCAGAGAGCTTCTCCCATGGGACAAAGTTGTAGCTAATATTTTCCCTAAGACCCTTGAGGGTATTTCTCTTGAATGGTACTACAGGATACCATAATCCTTGATTCATTCATTCAAGTAACTCATATCAGATTTTATAAATGATTTTGATATGAATATGCTCTTATGAATAAAAATAATAGAATTCCTCCATATCAATCAAAATCCTAATGAGTATGTCACCCATTTCATTCAAAGATGGCAAAAAGTCATGTAATCCTCGACTTATACTCCAAACATGGACCAAAAAGAGATTTGTAACTTGTTCCTTCATTCTCTCAACCCAGATACCAAGGAGGAGGTCCAAAATTTTCCTCTTAGAAGCTAGGATGAGGTCCTAGAGGGTGCTCTTTACATTGACCAAGTAGCTATTGATATTGGAAAAAACATGTACAACTTGAATCGAAGACTGATCAACCCCTCTCATGGTAATTCAAACTACTTGAATGGTTCAAAACACTATAATCAAGGACCCAAGGTCCCCAATAAGAACAATGGTGTTACGATAGATGGTGTAACTGACCAATCCAAGAAGCCAAACATTGTTAACACCATCAATGTGAATAACGGTAACCATAATGTGAATTTCAATATTAAAAGGAGTAACAATTTGAATCCTTCCATTAGTTTGGTGGAATTTAGTCATCCTACTCCCCCATCTCAAAAAATTTATGCCTAAGCATTAGTTCAATACCTGAGTAGTTATCCCAACCAATAAAATAACTAAGGAAAAAGGCCCCCGAACTTCAATTTTAATAACCAACAACAGAAAAAATAGAAACTATGGGCCAGGAAAAAATCAAAATAAGAGACCTCATGATTACGATCTTGATTTATACTGTAGTTTCCATAGGGTTAGAGACATGATGCTCATACTTGCCTTGATTGTAACAAATTTATACAAACACTTCTGGAGGACCAAAGGTAGCTCTTTGTTGTGATGTTTTTGGATAATCCTACGGCACCAACACAAAACGTTCACATGGGGGATATTTCCCCTCAAAATTCTAGCCTTGCATTTTATAGAGACATTCTTCTGATGCGTCCAGAGAAGGGAAATATTAATTCGTATGGTACCAAAAAGGGGATACCCACAGGGATTCCTATAGGGATTACCGTAGGGAACAATGACCATGAGGCTTCTACTTTTTTAAACCCTTTGGTGGATCCTCCTTTTGATGGTCATAAGAAAACCAATATTATGGGTTTGATTGAGTTATAGATTGAACTTAAAGTCAATGCAGCTACCCACACTCATGATTATTCCTCACAATCTCTTCCCATCTACCCTTCTATGTTGGATGATATGTCGACCGCTCCTAAACCAATGGGGCCTTATGATTTAATTACAAAATTTACTAAGACCTTCTCTAAAATTTCCTTTTTGGATTTGTTTAATAATTCTATTGCGCATCGAGTGGATTTGTTAGAAGCATTAGGCCTTGGCCATCTAATTCATGTCACCCCTCCTGCAGAGGCCCAAGTAAATCATATAGACATTTACATCTATCCTCTGGGGCAGCATGTGAGAGATGATGGTTTCATATTCGACACTAGTAAGATGCCAACTGATGCTAAGTTGGCAAGAAGAGGTGAACCACCATTGTACATCCATGTTTAGATCTACAACAACTATGTTAAGTGTGCAATGATATACAAAGGAGTTTTCATCAACATAGTTCCTTTCTTGTTTCTTTAGAAGCTACCTTATGGAGAAACCAATTGCTCTTCAACGAAAAACATGATAATAGGATATAATTTCCTCAAGGAAATGTCCACTAGGACTATAGTGCTACCGGTTACCCTAGGACCAAAGAATATTTTAACTAAGTTTTACATTATAGATTGGGAAACCAACTATAATATGATCATTGGCTGACCTTGGATACACAAAATGAAGGTAATCCCTTCTACACTATTCCAAGAGGTGAGAGTGTTACACCCAGGTGAGGTTTTCGTAGCTCAGGGAGACCCAAAGCCATTTGAAATTCATTTGGCCAACCTAAAGAAGAAACCTAATATTTATTCTAAGATTGAGTACCCAACCAATCATTTGAATAAGCCCCAAGACTCAAATCCTGATTCCCAACTTGTTCCAATGACTAAGCTAGAAACCCCTAAGGAAATCAAAGGGGTTGATTATAGTTAAATTAAAGCTTATGTAGTAGAAAATTTCTTAACTAAAACTATAGTAGATATTGTTAATATTTTGGAGAATTATTTTCCTATCATTCTCCCCTTCGATTCCCTAGGCATAGGACATGCTCTTGGGATTGGTTTTCTCCTATCTAGCATCTTCAACGAGATCTATATGGTTAAGGTCACAAAATTTAAGGAGGAAGACTCTACAAATGATCAAAATTATATCTTCCCCAATGGTCACTGGACCCTCAATTATGATGGCACGAAGTGTCATTTTGGTGTTGGGGAAGGTGTGATACTTATCCAGAGGGAATGGTCATGCTTTTTTCCTTTAGGTTAAACTTTGAATGTACAAATGACACCGCAGTATATGAGGCTCTTATCCTCAGTCTCATTGTAGCCAAAAATATGGGAATTAACAATGTTAGAGATTTATATGACTATCAACTTGTATCTAATCAAGTCTCAGAAGTTTACGAGACCAGAGAAAAGTACTTACAACTTTACAAAACCATCATGCTTGAACTTAGCAAATGTTTTGACTTTATTTCTATTGAAGCCATACCTAGAGAGAAAAACCTCCTATCTGATTCAATGGCTACTCCTTCCTCTCACTTTTTCCAAGTGAGGACTAGATGGAAACTGATTTTATGGTCTTAGTTTGATCTGAACCCTTAGTTTAAAAAGTGGAAACCAACACAATTCTGGCATATGTTGAAGTCGATAATGAGACTTCCACCATGGAATTTGTAGAGAATTATGAAGCAATCCTAGGATATCTTAATGCATACATTCATCTTCATCCCACTCACCATAAGAGATGCTTTTATCTTAGACCTCACCCTTCCTCTTACTGTGGAGATCACACATTGTATTCTTCCTAATCGAAAGGTCTTGAGATCTATAAGGTAGAGGAAGAGGATTTAGAATTCCCTCTAGCACCACCTTAATTCTAAGAGGGTAAATCCTCTTTCCTTGAAGGTACCATAGATATCAACATAGGGATGGAGGAGGAACCAAATATCTTAAAACTCGGTTCTTCTATTACTCTAGATGAGATAGAAGCACATACAAAGGTGCTCAATGAACATTCGAAAGCCTTTTCCTTCAGTTACAAGGAAATGAAAGGATCTTTCCTGGTGTAGTATTTAATAACCTTGTCATGAATCCCGATACCAAGCCTGTGAAGTATATGTCACGACCCATGAATCCAAAAGTGGATTTAATGGTCAAGGAAGAAGTAATGATACTTCTTCAGGTGGGTTTCATTAAAACACTAGATTACTCCATGTGGGTTTCTAACATCATCCTAGTTCTTAACAATAATGGGAAGATACATATTTCTATCGACTTTAGAGATGTTAACAAATCCTATCCTAAGGATGAATCTTTGTTGCCTTCCATCGATGTCATTATAGATGAAACATATGGCTATAAGTTATTGTCACTTATGGATGGATTTTCTGGCTACAATCAAATAAGGATCTCCAAGGAATATAAAAATAAGACTACCTTTACTATTGCTAGAGGAATATTTTTCTGTGCAGTCATGCCATTTGGCTTGAAAAATGCTAGAGCTACCTACCAACAAGTAATGACATATATTATTCATAATCTTATCCATAAGATTGTAGAATCTTATGTCGATGACCTACTTGCTAAGGCCAAGATGAGTTGTAATCACCCTGAGGTGCTTTGTATTACCCTCTCTCATCTTATAAAATATGGTGTAATGTTGAATCTAGAAAAGTGTTTATTCATATTAATGGGAGAAAAAATACTAGGATATATAATTTATTCTCAAGGAATTGATGTAGATCCAATAAATATTGCAGTGGTAATAGATATGGCTCCACATATATATGAATTGGGAATTAGGCATTTTCTAGGTAAACTTGGGGCAATCCATAAGTTTATTCTTGATCTAACTTGCATCATCCATCCCATCAATAACTTACTAAAGAAAGAGTGTAGTAAAGAGTGGACTTATAAATGTCATGAAGTGTTTGAGTCACTAAAAAAAATTCTCATGTAGCCACCTACACTCATGCCACCCAAATTCGATCGTCCCCTAATCGTATACTCTCAAGCCACTAAGGTTTCACTAGCGTACATGTTGGCACACCAAGATGATGATAATGGTGAATGATTTGGTTATTTCATTAGTCATACTCTTCTTGACTACAAGACATGTTATACAGAGGTGGAGAAAGAATGCATGGTGATTATTTTATAATGAAAAGATTAAGGCACTATATGCTTAACTAAGAAATGAAATTGATCATCAATTCAGACTAAATGTGAACCATTTAGACTTGAGGTTCCTTATCTAAAATGGATGGATGTTTTCTCACATTGATGGGTGAATTAAAAATCACCTTCATCAACCAAAATTTTGTCAAAGGACAAATTATCACTGATTGGTTCGCAAATAACCCAATATATTGTGGATATCTAGTAGACCTAGATTTCCCTGATGAGTGTGTATATCCTAAGGGAGAAACCTCACAAAAAAGGTAGTGGATATGTGTCATAGCTACCAAGTATGTAATTATAGAATAAGTTCTCTATCGCAGAGCCTTCGATGACATGATTTTTAGGTTTGTAGATGAAGAATAATAAAAAAAGATCCTTTTTGAAGACCACAATGAAGTTTATGGGGGACACTTCAAAGGGAATGATACTATTTAGAAAATTCATCAAGTGGGTTATTTCTTTCCCACTTTGGAACATGATGTTGTAGAATATGTACATAGGTGTTATAGATTTCAAGAATTCCTGCATGATATTGACATCCCTACTTAGGTTCTACATCCAATTGTAACACCTTTTCCCTTTTCTACTTGGGGTCTATATTTAATAGGTAATTTTATGCCTCATCAATAGATGGCCACAAATTTATCATTACGGCCACATAATATTTCAAAAAGTGGGTGGAGGCCATGCCTCTCACTACCGTACTCGGGTTTGTGATCAAAAAATTTATTTTGAATTAGATCATCTATAGGTATAGATTCCCACAGGTCATTATCTCAGATAATGACAGGTGCTTTAAGAATGAAGAGGTATGTGAGTTATGTTCATAATTCAAAATATCACATCATACAACCTTTCTATATTATGCTCAGGCCAATGAATAGGCTAAGGTGACAAATAAAAGATTGAATTCCATACTCCTCAAAACAATCAAGGAGAATAAGCGTGAATAGAATTTAAATCTAATTCCGGCCTTATGGTCCTATACAACGTCAGTACAAATGCCTATGGAGGAAACCTCATTTTCCTTATTCTTTGGGTGTCAAGCAGTCCTACCATTGGAAATCGAGCTACCTATCCTCTTTATATCTTTACAAGGATTTTTAGATGAAGATGCATATCGAGAGGTATGACTTGTTCAATTGGAAACCCTCGATGAAAATTGGATTAGTGTTGAGCAGAGACACAACGTTTATGCTAATAGAATGGCCTGTTAGTGTAATAAAAAGGTATATGAATGGTAAATATAGGTAGGAGACCTATTTTTTAGATTGGACAACTGAATTGACAAGAATATCAGTAAAGGATGAAATTTTAGACCAAAGTGGTTAGGCCCATACCAAGTCATGGAGTACTATAAGAATTACGCCTTTCACATGTGTACTTTAGAAGGTGAGAAATTTATTGAATCGATCAAATCACTTCACCTTAAATGCTTCTACACATAGTTCATTTACATTTCCACATGTACATTACTGCATATAATTTGAATAGTATATTATAACATTACGAAATAAGAAACTTAGTTTTCATGTAATTTTTAAAAAAATGAGAATTGGAAAACATTTAATCATACTTCTTCTAAAATTCACTATATCATCATTGAACTATTCAATACATTTTCATCCTGCTAGATGAAGTTTCTACATTGGTCCTACCAAGATCTACACACTTAGTTCTATTCACGACTACTTCCAGCTTAGTTTTTTTTTCCCATGGTCTTTACTAGAAGCTTCCTTATGTCACATCCTTCCTTAAGAATATCTCTTTTGACTAATCAATCTAAAACATTTCACCTAGATTGCTTGTTTGCCTACTTAAACCCTTGGTGATGAGCCCTTATATTCTAGTGGTTGTGTGGGGTTGAGGCTAGGGGAAGGTTTTCCTTAAAAAAATCACAAGTCAAGTTTTAAAGATCAATCAAATAAAAAAAGATAAATAAAAAACAAATATAAAATTAATTTCATTTTGCAAATAATACTACACTTCTTTGCCCTACCGGTCTTCAGTGATAATCCCATGCTTCTTAATGGTTTATTGAGGTTGGGAAAGGAGGGAAGTTCCCTTACTCACATTTTCCTTGTCTTTGGTGATGAGTCCATGCTTCTTACAAATGACATGGGGTAAGGCATACAGGGTCCTTTCAAATAAATTAATAAGGTGTAAACAAGTCCACAAGTAAAAAGTTCTTTGAATCCTTTGAAATAAAAATAAAATTAGTTAAATGCATAAGCTATAAGATAGTTAACCCATAAAACCAATTTATTTTTTTCAAGAGGCCATCTATGGATCTAAGTCTAGTTAAAATTGTAAGCAAACTACATCCCAAATTAGATAGGTATCCTTTCCTAGAGTTGAGTTGTAGTTTCCTAATTGGATCCTTGTCATAACCTTAACTTCATATCATTACTTTCATTCATCAAAGTCATATAAATCACATCCTTATTAATTATCAGTGTTGATCCCTCCCATCTAATTGGTTGCGTGTAGTTAAGAATGGAGTTGGTTCATTTCATTATCATGTCATTCTCATCAAATTTTCCAATAAAGTAGAAATACCAAATATTGCTTGAAAATCAAAGTTTTAAGTTTACATTATGTCCTCATGTGCATCATATACATGCATTCATAGAATAATATAAAATCATCAGATATTTTACACATCTAAGAGAACTCTTACATGAGATATCTGAGTTAAAAAGAATCACATATGTATATATATGTAAATAATAGATTTTGTATACAATCTCTTCACACCCTTTGTGTGGTCAAAATGCTCACATTGAGCACAAAATCCCAAAAAAATAGATATATACAATAAAAAATGATTCGAAGAAATAAAGGTCTATGGCCTATCCCTCTCTATAGATTCCAGATGAAGGTCCATGACTGGGACTCATACTATGGCTCCTGTGATGGGAGTGAGAACCTCCATGCCAAGACCTATGAGAGTAAGCATGAGATGATGAACCAAGTGATATACCAGTGGTGGCCTCTCTATGAGATTGCTTTTACTTAGATTTATATTCTAAACAATGGCGAGTTAGATTATTTTAAAATGAAAAGTTGTACCTAATCAACTAATATTTGTAGTCTAAGTAGTATAATTGTGAAAAGAGTGTACACTTACTCAATTTTCTAGGATGTCATGATGGATCTGTCGGTGTTGGTGGTAGATGTGGAGTTGCTAGAGGTACCTCCTCTCCTCTTCCCTCCTCCCCTCTAGCCTCCTCTGAAGAAACCCTCTCCCCCATGATTGACGACTCATCTCCCCCTCCAAAAACTGGAAGAGGCTCCTCTAAATGAATATTCTCATCCTTAGTCTCAACCCTCACCATTATGGAAGCCTCCTCACTGGATCTCCACTTAATGTCATAGTTATCTTGTCCCTCCTCATGGCCCTCCTCCTCATCCTCCTCCTTGTCCTCACCCTTGGTCTCTATCCCTACCTCAGCCTCATCCTACTTCTCCCCGCTGAGTGTGAGTGTGGACTCAATCTATAACACAAACCCTAGTCTATTTGGATTTCAGCCTACTTAGGGAGTGTTATTAGGGATCCTAGTGATGGAAATGACCCAGTTGAGCCTGCCCTTATGGTCAACTCTAGCCTCTTAGATCCCATGGTAAATAAGGGGAACTGCTGGGAAGGGGTTAATGTAGGGTAAACAAAATTACTAGGGAACCCTCTGAACTGGATGGACCTCCACCCTATTGGTCTTATCCACTAACTTATTAGTAGTGTTGTATGTAGCCATGATAATTACATCCTCTCCTCATAGTCTAGCCATGTCTAGATACACCTGTGTAATGATATCATATGTAGTGAGTGTACTAACCGCATGATTTTCCCCTTGTGCAAGGCCATAACTTTCCATCTCAAGTATCAGATAGCCCTAGGATCTTCAATCCCAACACCCCTCTGATAGGGAATCATCCTCTCATAGACCCAACCCATAACAAGTGATGGATTACTGAGGGATCTTCCCTCGATTATTAAAATATTGTAGAGATCATGGTATGTAGCTCTAAAAATGTCCATACCCCATGCGTAAATAATACCATGCTGCTCTATACTCTAGATGATCAAGCCCAATGATAAAGTAGTTTGTCCTTGCCTTTATCCTCAACCAAGCACAAATCCAAAATACCAATGATTACCTTGCACAAGGAAAGGATAGGGGTGGAAGACATAGAAAGTAATATCATACCATTCTTAGCACTAATATCACATGCCAATGGATCATCCATGTATGCAGCCCACTAGCATGACTAAACTCTAGAGGCAGTATAGGATAATACCAATCTCATGCCCATGACAAGAATCCCTATAATCTTGTAGACATCCTCAAGAGTGATATTCCACTTTCCTCTAACCCTAAGAATCCAGCAATTATTTCAATCTGCATCCCAATAACTCACTAAGTCAACTAACAAGTGAGTAGGTGATGCAAGAATCTATGTCTGGGATATTTTCCATATCCTGACCCTATGTAATATATCCTTGTCATCCTGTGTAAGCCAATCACACTCTATGGCTCTACTCCATATGATATACGGGTCATGCATTCACCAAAATATCAAAAATAACAAGTTAGGAACATATCATGTATAATAAGCTCATCAAAAATAACACAAAAATCAAAAATATTCATCACACTTGGCTGAATTTAGCTTATTCCTTGACAATTACGTAACCACCTCTCTGTGTAAAGTGGCAGTTTCGTAATCGCCATAGTGGTTGCACAACCGCCGCTCTAGGAAGAATGGCAGTTGTGTAATAGCCACCTGTGTAAAGCAACGGTTCTATCTGAAATGAACACATTCTACCATAAAGCCTAAAAAAATTAAAAAAGAAAAAAGTTACCATTTTGAATGAAATAAAGGAAAAAAACACCTAGGCATCCCCCTTGTGAACATTTTGATGGTAAAATTAATGAAAATGAACCTCCCTAGAATGAATTTTTCAAGTTTTTCACATTTTAGGTTAAAAATGAATGAATTGAAATAACTCACCTATCTCTAAACCACTGCTCCTCCCACTAGTGGGGCCACCATCACATCATAATACTCATCAAATTAACTGTACTCTCACATAAAACCATTTGTGATGATCCAGAGCTCAAAAATTTTCTAAGTGGGTGAGTTAAAATGATTTCTAAAAGTAGAAATTATGGTTATATATAACATGTTTTAACTCCATTTTGAATGTGTCTATTTAGCAGGGATGGAGTGCTGGCACAAGTATATTTCTATCCTCATACATATGGTAATTCCTCTTTTCATTTTGATTTTATTATGATTTTTTAATTTCATATCTATTTGCACTTGACTATCGTTTGTTTCTTGTAGGTAGTGGGAGTTTAGATTGGCATCACTTCAACACACGGATGTGTCAAGTATAGCCTATAACTCCCCATTTCAGGAATGCCACACTCATACTCTAATTATATATATTTTCATGGCTATAATGCTTCTCCGAGGGGGAAATATGTATACACCCAAATTTTCACGTACTACATTGTCGGAAGCGGTTCAAAGTCCCCTATGATGATTATTATCTTTTCCAATAGTGTTCGAATCCTATTTCCTATTTGCAGTGTATATTTTTGGCTTAGTATGCTTTCCTTAGTAATTTCCATTCTTTTCCTACCTTTCGTTATCATTCAGTAGTGTTTCCTTAGCACTTGACTTTAAGTTACAAAACCACCATGATGGTTACACAACCACTGGTCTGCCCTCATCAAAACTTGTGTAATTTCTAGTCTTCAAAGACTGATGGTCATGTGTGTTTTGACTGAGACTTCTTAGGTGTGATTTGGATGCATGATAATTTCTTCCAACTCATCTTTTGTGCACGTTTCTAGGCCAAACTAGATTTTTATAGGCTTGATGGATACCTACCAACTTCCTCTTCCTCTTCTATTGCTAATTGAAAGTTAATTTCCCCTCCTTTGAGTGAGGTGGAGTTCCTTGATTTCCAAATGGCTTAGACCATTTCCCAAAAAATGGTCAATAAAATCCAAGCTTCTTCCTGAATAATTGGTTTGATATTTTTGTTGTGAATTGCACCATTATGTTGTCATGATCTTGTTAGGAAATACACAATCAATCAAGTTCTCTTGCATTGATATTCTCCTACCCGCATTACTATAAGAGTTCCTGTAAGCCACCATTTCTCCAATAGTTCTTCACTATTTCTTCTGCATTACCCAACACAGTTCCCTGAATTCATCTAAAAAATGAATTGGAAAATAAGCTAAGGGGATATCAGAGTAAACCATCATTGCCTTTTTCACAGTTATACAAATTCCAAGTTGGGGATGTACTTAGTTTTCCTTAAGCTTTATTTATTTCTTTATTTCATTTGTATGCACAATTTTACTAGAGGTTTTACATCAACTCAATATTTAATTCATTATTATAGTTTCTATTTTTCTTGCACAAAGCTTATGGTGATAGATCAGTTCCCTTCCTATCCTTGTGGGTTTGCAAGGGAGTTTTTATTGAGGAAATCTCCTACATTCGTTTAAAGCAATTATAATTCCATTTAAATCTACAATCTTCATTATGTCTTCATTTATTTCTACCAGGAAAGTTTTAGAGGAAGAAGTTCTTTTGATAAGCTTTTGCTTCTTCCTATGTCTCTGAGGTAGGAGAGAAGATTTATTTTCACAAACACAAAAATTGGAAAATCTTTTGATTTATTAGAATAGTTTAGATTCATGTTGTACAGATAAATAGTCAAATCCTATTATTTCTTTGTTTATATTTGTTAATAGTTTTATAGAAGCAATTGTATTTATTTGTATTTCTTCTGTCAAATTTTTCTGTTGTTTTCTAGAAATCATAAAATCCAAAAATATTAGATTAGTTTAATTAATTTTATTTATTTTTTTCATTTATATTATTTAATTTAAAAGAAAAAAAACATTATAATACCTTTGTTTTATTTATTAAATTAGTTGTTTATTTTGTTAATTAACTAAAAACAACACGTAGGTTTAATTAATTCAAGGAAAGTAATTTAAAATTTATAGTTCAAATCTACTTTTTTCTATTTTGTTAATTAGAAATGTAGTTTAATTAGACAAAAAGTAATACAATTCCCCATGTGTTATTAGTTTTCCTAGGTTTAAACATCAACCTTACCTTCAATAGATACTTTGTGATTTTTTTTCTTATCTAGTTTGATAGTTGGAACATATTCCATATGACCATTCAGGGTCTTTGTTGGTGTGTGTATTTTCCACATCATTAGGTGAGTCATCTCACTTAGGTGAGATCATAGGTCCATGTGTCATTTAGGGGTCATTATGAGATTCCCTTACACGTCAGCTCGTTAGCACGTCAGTGCGTTAGTGCATCATATGCATCATTGGGAGTTACACTTCTATTCTGGGAATGGAACTCCCCCTCTCTACTCAAGTTGTCATGATTGTAGCACTGGGGGTTACTCAGCACCTCCTATATGTACATGTCTTTTTATCTATGAGATAGAGGAGAGTTTTATGGCTTAACCAGGTTCTACTCGTGTTTCAAACCTTTATATGTACATTTGGTTGATGCTCACTCCTCCCGAGATCTCTTCACGTTGTTGCTCACACATCCATTGATGTGCACATCGTCCCTCGTGATCCTCACTTACGGGTTTAAAACCCTCTTTTATGGTATCAGAGCGGATCTTATGAATTTGTGCACTCATTGGTGTTTCTGTGCATTTTTCAGCTTCCAGCGTGATCTATAGATCTTGTGCATGTGTCATAATGGAAATTCCGACTGTTGTCTACTTGCACTAATTTTGGGGCATTTATACCTCTGTTTGGGTTGTTCATGTGATTGTGGGTGTTTTGGCGGTGTTCATGGTTTTATAGCTTTTGTATGTGGTCTTGAGAGGTTGCCATGTTGTTTTGTATTGGGTTTGCATTATCCATTGCTGAGCATGTGATTGCGTCTATTTGTGAGCTCATTTTTTTCTTTGGCGTGGACCTGTGGTTCATTATCAACTCGTGCATTCCATCTACCTGTGCATTGGAGCTCTCACTGCCTTGGACTTGGGCATGTTTGTAGTCTAAACACATTCCCAGCAGAGGGAAAGACTTCATTCCCACATTCATAGCCTATTTTTTTGGTTTGTGGCTTCATTCCACGCATTCCCAGCAAACGCCTTAGCTTCAGCACCTCCAGCACTGCTCCAAGCAAGTAGGCTACCTGTTTAAATGTTTTTTTTCTGCAGATTTGGGTTACCAAAAACATTTTTTTGACTTGCACGTGCTCCAACATTTCTTCTACATTGGAAAAATTTTTTTGTATTGAAAAAAATGTTTTGGACACATCTTCTATAGCCTTGGCATATTTTTTTTGCTGTTGTTTGCTGTTGTTTGCCCATGCATGGAGCTCCCACAGCCCCAGCTCAACCTATTCCAGCACCCACCACGACCTCCATCATCTTCCTTGGCACATTTTTCACTCTTCCCTATGTATTTTGGAGTCTTTCTACTACTCCTCAGTGTAACTATCTCCAACAACAACCTCTAGCTCCTCCACACGTGGCGTTTCTTTGTTATAACCTACGTTGGAATCAAAAAACCTGCAACACTGTGTTTTTGGCAGTTTTGGTGTTTTTTAGGGTCTAACCTACTCAACACAACAGCCACATGGCACGTGGTCCTTGATAGCAGACCACTTCTAAATTGGGCCCTCCTCCTCCACCTTTTTTAATGTTTTAAGGTGTTTAAAAATTAAAACATTTGTCATGGCTTTGTAATAATTTTCTGGGCTATTTTTGGCTTCTTTTATTCACCCTCCTACACTTTTCGAAGACGGAGGGTGAGGTCTGGAGTTGGTAGGAGGCTAATCCCCCCTCGTAGTCAATAATAAACCCTACTAAAAATTTGTGCCATTTCTAACGGGTACCCACACGATACCCTTTGCACCCATTTCGGGCACTTTTTCAATGTGTTTGCAGCATCTAGTGCATTTTTCCATCAGTTGCGGGAATCATTTTAATGCTATAACTTTTGACTCACTGCTTGTTTCTAAGCACTTCCTTAGTCAAAGTGGCATGATTTTTCACACATTACATGATGGAATTGTCTATTTTGTAAACACACTACTTTTATAAAGTGTTGCATTCTGCGGGGGTTACTTGTACTCTTGAGCTTTCACACGCAGATGCATTATCGGTCGAGTCTGACATCTTTCTTTTGTGAACCTTACACTTTTTATTACACATCATAAAGAGTGCTCTTTCCAAACTTAAGCATTGTAGGATCACCTTACAGCCTTTTTCATTTTTCACCAGGAGAGGGAACTATTCAGCTTGGCGTGCTTCCATGGAACGTTACTTCACCCACGAGGGTCTTTTACCCTTCTTGCTTGGGCCAATTCCTACACCCACTGATCATCATCATCTAGAGGACTTCCTTGACACTTGTAACCATGTATTTGGTCACATGATGATGCATGTCTCTCAATCTCTCTAGTTTCATGTGGCACACTCAGATCCACCTCACTGTGTCTGGAGCATTCTTCAGTCCCTCTATGGAGACCCTTCACATACTGCCACCATTTTTGCTACTATTGATTTAGTTGTCTCCTCCATTTCTTCATGTGATGGCCATTCCATTGACATAGACTCACTTGATTCTACTTCTGATGATGAGGATTTTGCACCCAGTTCTGATGTCGAGAGTACTACAAAGGACTCTTCTCCTCTTTCTCTCACTATTCCAAAGAGTGTTGACATTTCCCACATCTCATCAGATATCAAGCAATATCCTTCTTAGTCTCATACAGTCATCACACCCACCTCCTTTCCACTTCTAGTGTGTAAGGCCCCTTTCACTTCTCTACCTTCGTTAGATGACTCATACTTATCTGACATCGTTCTTCTATTTGTTGAGCCGCCTCATTGGGACGAGTATCTGCCTGACCTTAGTCATATTTTCACAGAATCTACTATTGATGCTCTATAGGTCCCTCATCCATCTACAGGTGTTTTAAAGTATTTCATCATCTCTGTTGTTGGGAGTGCCCATTATAAGACTCTTACCACTTCCACTTTTCTGGAGACCTTCATTGATCTACCCTCAGCTGTGGATCCCTTTTCTATTGTGGAGGATGTTTTATTCCCTTCACATCACTTTCAAATCATTTTGTATGGATGTTCCTCATTCTCACTTTGAAATTTGTATGCACTTTTGGCATTAACTCCAGTTCCTTGTGCACTCATTTCACTAGACCTATGTCACACATCCATGGACCAGACTTAAGAGTTCTTTGTACGATTACTTTCTTCAGTTTCCTTTGTGGAGTGGGTAAAATTCTAGTACGTCCATTTTTTTCCTTCCTAATAGTAGGAAAATGGTTCATGGTATGGTTGGTTCTTCTTCAATCCACGAGGCATGAGGATCTCATGCCATTAACACTCTTCTTAGAGACTTTCCTATAGTTACAGAGTTTAGATCTCATCCTATAGATTCTTCTACATTCCTCTTGTTTCCTTCTTCCTCCTCTCTTCTTTTTCTTTCCAGATAGATTTCCTCTTTTGTACATGGGTACCTTATCAAGTCTCCTCAATTTTCAAGATCCATTCGAGGCATCTTTATTATATTTTAGAGAGTAGTTTTTGATCTCTTGGTGTGGATGTTTTTCCCACTGGGTTTTCATTCACTATTTATTGAGACTCCTTTCTTGTGCATGGGTGCCCCATTAGGATTTTTGTCTAGGACCCATATCTCATTTATGACTTGATCCACCTCATCATAAGTTATGATGAAGGGGGAGGGGGTGTTGCTGTGTGAATTTTCCACATCATTATGGTGAGTCATCTCACTTTGGTGAGGTCATAGGTCCATAGTGTCATTTAGGTGTCATTAGGATATTCCCTGATACGATGTCAGTGCATCAGCGCGTCAGTATGTCATCATTTCAGTGCATCAGTGAATCATATGCATCATTGGGAGTTACATTTCTAATTATGGGAATCTAACTCCCCTTCTCCACTTGAGGAGGTCATGTTTACTTGCACTCAGGGTTACATCAAGAACTCCTATTTTTACCCTTTGTTCTTTAAAATCTATGAGATAGAGGATAATGAGATAGCTGAACCAGTGATTTTTCCCGTGTTCCTTTATCTTTGCATGCACATTTCATGGTTGTTTCTCTCTCCTCACGATGGATACCTTCATCATGTTACTAGAGTCGCAAAACTGTCCGTTGATGTGCACATAGTTATAATCATAGATCCACATGTTTGCAGTGTTTTTTACCCTCTTTCAGTCATCAATAGGTAAGAGACGAAGTATATTTTTCCATGAGGAACAAGATTTACCAAGATGAATATCATAATATGTTTTCATTAGGACAGATACATGGGCCTTATAATGTTATTTTAGTGATCCTCCCCCACTTCCACCTAGCATCATCTCAAATTGATTAGTGGTGGGAGGAGGAATCTGACGAGGTCTAAAAATCATTTTTATCAACAAGACGATATGGAAACTAGTTCATGCATCTAATAATAACATAGAGTGACCATTACATTAAAACAGTTGTTCATGATGAAGAGGGTATTCCATGAATCCCATTAAGTCTAGAAAATGTGTCTGACGTAGAGAAAAAATCTATGACAATTTCCATTTGTTCCACAATATAGTACGCAAGTTTCCATGAAGTCATCATTGATATTGACCGTAGCATTTACACGCTACCATCTTGTTTCTAATGAGGTGGTTGATCTCAGCTATGCAGTTTTAAGATAATTACACACCCGAACCCATAAATGTGCATTTCCCATTATTGTGTTGAAGGGGAATCCACTATACTTCCTGGATGATAAATTGCCCACAGTGTGTCTCAAAATTGGCACATAAAATATATCCACAGTAACCATGTGATGCAATCTGCACGGATGCAGTTGTCCTATGTGTTACCTAGGGAGGTCGAGTGGAAATATGAGGTCACGTGTAGATAATTTCATGATGGCCACACAAATACCTTAGTTTTCTTTTGAAATATCCGAATATGGACATATTCGCTTTGAAGCCTCTTGAAGGATTGAAGTGTATAAGTGGAGAAGAGTCCACATGTACTATTGATTTTTGAAAACGAGTTCATTAACAATGTGAAAAGGGATAATGAGTGTTTTAAACTTCATTGCTGAGGCTCACACAAAAACTAAGAGAAGGAATTCAACAAAAAAATAGAATATATCCCTTGGATAATAAGTGAAGGAAATGTTAGGTGTGTATGTGGATATCATGTTGAAGGATATTATAGATGGTTTTCCAGATACATAAATCATAGATAATCGATTGAACTTGAGTACTCAAGGAATAGTTTGACCAATATAAGTTCCACATATATGTAATAGCACTTATGTAGAACTTGCAGTAAATGAGAAACTAATGAGTGAAATCATCACTTCTTATAACGGGATATTAATAAGAGATCCTCTATGAATCATCCCTAGTAGCATAGTACCTTTACGATATTGGGGACCAGAAAAGGAGGAGAGTGGAGAATTTGCACAAATTCCTATACTCCACAATTTAATACTGGGGTACTTTGGAAACCTATATCCATTGTCATTTCCATGTATGAATGACTTTAATGAAATATTTGAGCTGGATGAAACATACTGGTCACAAACACTAATCTAAAGAGTGGATCATCATCCTCCTAATTGAGTCAAGGGAGGAGATGAATGGCTAAGAATGGTTTAAAAATACATGATGGATTGTATGATTGGTTGGTCACTACCATTTATATTAACATAATGCATGAGATACATCATTAGTGGCTTGAATGACCCAAAAAGTGTTGCAACCTCTTCTAGGTAACTTAATATTTGCTTCTTTAGATGAAAATATGATTTTATGTAAGACTTCCTTATCATCTTCACAATTCATCCAGAAATTTTCATAATGACGTTTATACTGTGAGGGAAGAAGTTGCTAGTAAATACTGAAGAATGTAATGTTATTTAGAAAGATCTGGTACTACTTTGTCTTCTGTGATATCTATACAGACAGGCACCTGCCCGATATATCATGAGAAGGTTTTTCAATCTGGATATTTGAGGAAATTTGTCATCACCCAATAGTCTCAAAAAGGCCTAAACTATTACAATGAATTGTAAGATGTTCATACATAAAGTTCATGGTAAACTGATTCAATGATATTTGTTTACTCCAGCATCTCCCAGGTGTTATGCATACACGTGAAAAGGAATTTATGTGGATTGCAAAATAAAATTACTGCATTCCAAAGTTTGATATATGAATAGTTCATGAGATTGGAACAATTTTTTACCTTTCTAAATTGAGCAATAAGGTATTTCTATGTTAATCCTGTGATGCAATTGGAGTATTCGTTAGAGATTTGATGAGTCCAATTAGGGAAGACACTTCACATATTTTAGGTGAAAAACTGAAATAATACAAGAAGATATATCATGTAATCTACTTATATGGTGTTCTATGATCATAGAGATAAATCTTAAATAAGTGGAGGAATTATGGCGTTTTCTAAGATCACCTTCCATGTGTTAATTCTACGAAAAAATCTACAAAAAGTATTGTAATTAATCAATAGATAAGAAAGTCATGAACCAATGACATGTGAAATGGGTTGACGTTATTGTAGAGATACTCATTTTCCTTGAGATAATCATAAAATTTGACATCAAATAAACTTAGTAGATTACCATAATTAAGGGAGATGGTGTTTTATTTGTGACTATTACCTGAATGAAAGTAAAACATGTCAGTATTGGCTCAAAGCATAGAATGAGATACACATAAAAGATGAAGATTTTGCTGAAGCGTGGAGAGCATGCATTAAACCAATGGACATCTAACGACATATTGATAGTTGGATTTTTTACTATAGGAGGGAATTCTTACTCATTCTAGGCAGCACAATCATGCATGCTTGTAAGGATTGATGAGAGAAAATTGAGTATCTCAAAAGCATTATGTCCGAGAAATGTCTGGTTACTTTGGGGTCCAATAAGGTCTTACGATAAATATTGGGCTAGAGATATACCCTATCTTCCTGTCATGGGAGGAAAAATAAACATTCTATGGAAAAGTACTGGGCCTAGAAAGATATATTTTGAATCTTTCCTTCTCTCCTATAAACACCTCTAGTGAGAGGATTATGATTATTGGGGAAACCTTAAACAAGCTTCAGGCATGACATAGGAAGGCCTAGGGAAAAAGTAGTACCGAGTTGAAGACTAACAAATGGATACAGTAGACCATGGTAGCTCATATACTTGAAAATGGAATAAATACCTCAATACTCCAAGTGTGAACTCTAAAGTGCAGATAAGTAAGGTAAGAATCCATAATTCAATACTTATAAGGAAACTGATATTGGAACATATTTTTATGGATAGCACAAACTGAAGCAAAATGAGTCAGAAAACATGTGTGTATGGAATGAGTGATTCATACTAAAATCTAGAACTTTTAAATTGCTTCTCAAAAGATCATAGGAAATGTTGATCAATTAGACTCTGGCACTTAGTGAAGAAAATACAGAGGGTTCGTGCAGGAGAACAGAGCACATTCAAAGGCATGGAAGCATCAGATAGGAATCACGTGCATAAGGACAAAGAACAAATTTAGGACTTAGCCATTTTCATGATGAGGATATATTTTTGGAGATAGTGTGCGGATCACTCAAAATGATTGGAGACTTGTGCGTCACACATTGGCTATTTTTGGATGATTGGCTACGAAGTAATTTTCATGTATGTAGGCTAAAGATAAAATTATGAACTGATAGTTGACAAAGAGAGATCTATTGCTAGCATTCTTGCATGTAAGCCTATTTTTGTAATGGTGCATGGCTAATAATAGCATGTGACCTATTTTTGGATTAGATAAGCAGGTGAAGGGAAAGTCCCCACCCTTATAAATATATAGTGAACTTTGTGTAGAGATATATATAGGGAGTGCATAGAAAACTGAGTTATTACTAGGGTATATGTTATGCCAAATCTGGTACGCACATGAGTGTATACTATTTTTATTGTAATGAATATTCTATGTATTTATTGTAATTAACATAATGGAGATTATGGAATAAAACAAGGTGTTATTATGGTTATAATTCAATAGTACATGCTTGATTCCATTATGGTTATTTTTAAATTCTATTATTTTCTAGATCTAGATCTGAATATGCAATGTAGAATGATATATTAGCTATGGATATGAATGCTTAAAGTCTTCATCATGCTAACATCCTGCAACAACAACCCTAGAGAGGGGCCTGGTACCTTTTCTCTCTTTCGGGTGAGTGCTCAGTATAGGCTGAGTGATGTGCCAACTGCGCCTAGGCTTGTATTGCTAAATTCTAGGCTGCATCATTGGTTCCGTTACCGAGACCTCTTTTTTAGTTGTTTTCAAGATGTTTTGTGATGAAGACATACCGAATGACCTTAGAAAGTGTTGAGGAGTGGATACATGATCTAGAAGAAGAATACGCATGGTAGTTCATCACTAGATCTAAGTTTAACGCACATACATGGGTGGATCATAACCTATATGACAATTTATATGAGATATTCTTCACTATCTTTCCAGTAGAATTATACAAGTGGCTGATTACATATGAATCTAAGAGGAATTGAAGGTATCATGCACTTGTCTGGATGTAGGAAGAATTTCAGGCCCTTTATGATGCTAATCTGATTTGGACTAGTGCTGTGGATATGTGGTTCTATGGTGTTTTGAACAATTATATCTTGGAGTACTCAATTTCCACTTATTCGTGTCTAGAGGTAGCTGAATTCTAGTTTTTACGATATCTAAGGGGAACTTACCTACAAGGGATTCCACTGGCAATCAAGATCTTGATGGTAACCCTGAATTTGGAGAGTAAATCGATGGCTAACTAAACCCCACCACACGGGGGCATGAAAAAGTTTGGTGAAAGATGGTAAAACCTAGTGGTAGAAAGGTAGAGAGAGGAAAGGTGGTTTAAGTATAATGAGGCACACGAGAGGGAGTTAGAGAAGCAATGGGAGGTTGCAGAGAAAATGGCATTGTGGAGAAAGATAGTTCGGGAAGGAGTTGAAGTTCACGCAAAAGATGTGGAACCTGAGCCTCAGGAACTCCCCCATTTGGGAAAACATGATAGGGAACCCTCCTCAGCCTCCCATAAAAGCGCACTAGTAGAGATGACCTAGAATGTGGGAACACATCTGAATTCACCTTGCAACCTTTCCCTTGTGCTTGGTTTTCTAACATCTAGTACAAAAAACAATCAACAAGATAATTCAAGTAGTGGGAGAGTAGGAGCGAGTCTAATAAGAGACACAATGATGGAAACACAAATGGATTCGTTATTATACAGGATTACCTTTTTGGGTGTATCATCAGTGTAGAATTTAGGCACGCAGATTTTCAGACTATCTTCTGGGAGTAGTAACGCTTTGCAGACTGTCAGGGTATAATTTAGTTCTACTGCTAGGACACAAGGAAGTACATCTTCTGATCCAACCCTAGGTATATGTTTGGGATTAGGAGGCATATGTGGCTCTAGTTCTGGCAGATCTGGTGGTTTTTGAGGCAGGGGTAACACAAGAGGTTCTAGGTTAGGTGGGTAAGGTCTGTACCAACCCCATAATATTTACATGGAGATGTCTCTTCATCTTCCAAAGTATAGGGGCATAGAAGATGCTACTGAACATGTACACATATGTGAAATAATATGTCACACAAAAGGAATCATAGCTTCTAAGTGTAGGGAAAGCCAATTTTCTACTATGTTAAAAGGGTGTGCACACAGATTGTAAAGAAATTTTTACCCTGATAAGACTTGCGTAGAATATACAACTTTAAAATATGCATTATATAAAGAGTTTCACATCCCTGAGTTCAAGCAGAAGAGTATAAAATACTCTCAAGTATATTAAGAAAGGCACTACTAAAAGTGTTAGAGAGTATGATGCCTATTTTAAAACATTGTTATCCAATATTTCTTATGATATTCATGTAAGCCAACATGCACAATGGTTCATTCGAGGCTTGATTACCCATTTTAGGAGGGCATTACCACATAATACATATAATGATCCACACTAAAAACTTGAAGTAGCCTTATCTGCTGGGAAGTTAGAAGCATAGAAACATGGGTGAGCTCATTTTTAGAAGCACAGATCACATCTATGGAAAAGCAGTTCGAGAAACTCTCGGTAAATTCAGCACATGAGACACACACAGGGATTTGGTGTACATATTGTGAAGTAGAAGGTCACACAAAGGATAGTTGTCCTCGTAGATCAGTACTCTCATTGTTGTTCGATTATGCTAGCCACTACCCACTATTACAATACGCGATAAGGAAGACCGTTTCAAGATACTGTAAGATCTGCAAGTCCACGACTCATGAAACGGAATACTGCCGGCTGATTAGTCAGATCCATGACATTATAATATTGGTGTTTGATAGACATGAGTTTCAGATAACAATAAGGGAAAGAACGAGCATCAGGACTGGGATCACAATCAGGTGCGCTATGATCGGAATGAAGGGAATTTTGAAGGTGGTTGTGGTAGAGGTTGAGGATGCCATGGTGGATTTGGAGGATGAGGTTGTGGTAGTGGAGGAAGTGATTTCCCTCACGAAACATGTTAAACATGTGTATCTCCTGACCACTACAGGCATGAATGTCCTTAGAATATTACATGTTCTTTTTGTGGAAATAACCATAGCTATGATGAGTGCCCAACCTTTTATGAGCATCTTAGTAAGCAGTATAAACAAGAAAAAAAAGGCACAAGAATGGTTAGGATACAACATCCTATGGAAAATCAATGGATGCCTAAGTTGGAAGCAGAGTCTGAGGTGTTGCAAGTGAATATTATGACCCGCACTGAGGTGGTATGTACTAGAGAAGCATTGCAATAGAATCCTATCATCACTAAGGAGGAGGTTCTACATACATGATATCCAGATCCTGCCCATCAAAAGGAGGTTTATCAAGAAACCATGGAAGTTCTTAGGAATCTTCAAGGTGAGATACAATACTTAAAAGAGAAATCACAGAAGATGGAGCAAAATAAAGTATCATATATGGTCCAAAATGATATAGATGACTTTAGAGAAATACGTAAAATGTTGCGTCAGGAAAATATCATTCCATTATTAGGGGATTGGTTAAAGGGAAACACTCCACATGCAAGTAATGAGACTAGATGAAAGATCCTGCATGTGAATCTTCCCCCTCATATCCTAGATTATGAAAATGAAATCACTATGAATGCTGTTGTGGATGGGTGGCTATTGAGTAATATACTGATTGATAAAAGTGCATAAGTCAATGTTCTTACCTTAGATGCATGGGTACAAATGGGGATACCCCCATTATAGCCATCCTCTAAGATATTTTTCATGGTTAGTCGAACTAAGGCCACTCCCATCAAAGTTTTGAAAGATGCATCCATTACCATACAAGGGGCCAAGTTCACTAAATAATTTGAGTTCTTAGCACTGGCAGAGTTAGATAACTTCACAGCTCTGTTGGGGCATCCTTGGTGCTATGAAAATAATACTGATCTTCAGTTCAATAAGGGCCATATCAATTTTGAAAACAAGGAGGAGAGAGTTATTATCCCTTTAATAGATGTAAAATATGTACCCTATGTTGAGCCCTTGAGTGAAGAATATATGAATAGGATTTATGTACGTGCCATTCGAGATACTTGAGCCAACCAAAGAAGGAATAATTTAGTGGGACGATGCAAAGTCTATTGCGATACTATAATTTTTTCCTATGATAATTGGGCTCATAGCACTTATGATTTGGTAGGGCATGAAGTAAAGATCATATTTCCTAGAGGCAGCCAACCACATTATATCAAGAGAATAGGTAACAACTTGGTACCTTGTTACATTAGAGAAGGATATCCTATAGTATTCCTAAGCACCATGGAAGAACAGTGGATAGACCTATTGGAAAGAAGAAATATGCTAGCATATAAACTACATGGGATAGGAGCATGCTGGTAGATGTCCCACAAGGATAATCTTTTAGGATGGAATGAAATTAGGATTGCTCTTGCTACTAGGTTCTTCAAGAGAAATGCACCTACTCAAATTTGTACTTATTATATTAATCAACCTATTTAGCACCATGTTTAGAAGTATGAGAGACTCTTTACATAAGGGAAGGAAGGTTTACCACATTCACTATGGGTGCACAAGTTTTATTCCACTTTACAAGGATGTACGTGTCCTTCATATGTATATGCAGAACTCCATAGAGAGACTAGAAATTGATAGGATTTAATTGCAGGAATGATGTAGACGTTTGACTTCTTCTCTACAAAGCCTCTGGTGGAAGAAGCATTGAAATTCATAAATCACTTAAATATGGGAGATAGTGCCAAGGCTGAAGAAATCCTTCAGGAGTTATTAGATGAAGGAAAATTAGGAGCACGTCTTATTGAAGAAATAGAGGCGGGTGCAATATTACTTGAATGTGCTTGACTTGAGCAAGAAAAAGGAAAAATGGTCTACTTGTTGGATGACAAAGAAGTAGAAAATATGGATGTAAATAATTCAACAGGTAGACGTGAGGTATTGGATAGTGTAGATACAACCACGCGTGCCTATTATGAACCTATGCAAACAAAGAACATGAATATTGGATCAGAGGCTGAGCTTAAGGAAGCCGTAATTAGGGACTATTGGTTAGACTCTGAAGTGGCAAAAATCATAGAGTTACTAAGGGATTACTAGGACTTATTCCCTAGGGGGTACCATAAACTTAAAGGCATGCATGAATTTATAGGGGAGATGAAGATAAAACTTAAAGAGGGTGCACACCCAGTTACAAAGAGACCCTATAGGATGAACCCCAACTTATGTGAAAAGGTCAAAGAAGAAATTGACAAAATGTTGAAGTTTGGAATTATCAAGTCCCTTGATCAGTTAGAATGGGTTAGTCCAATGGTGATCATTATCAATAAGGATGGATGGATTAGGATTTTCATGGACTACATGGAGTTTAATGTTGTGTGTGTGACTGATCCCTTTCCTACTCCATTCACCGAGGAAATACTAGAAGGCATTACAAGGCATGAAATATATTCATTTATGGATGGGTTCTATGGGTATCACCAGGTTCAGATTTCCTTAGAAGATCAGGAAAATACTATGTTTACTATGGAATAGGGTAGCTTCATCTATACTGTAATGCCTTTTGTTATGAAAAATGCACCTACTGTATTTTCATACATAGTTGTTTAAGTATTCAAGGAATTTATTCACGACTTCTTATAGGTCTATTTAGATGATTCGATGATGTATGGATTAGTTAATGATCATTGTGACAATCTATGCTTAATGTTTTAAATATGTAGATAGTTGAGTATCTCATTAAACATCAAGAAGTGCATATTTATTACACCATTTGAGATACTGTTAGGACACATAATCTGCAAGGAGGGTTTGTTGGTTGATCCAACTAGGGTTGCAGTCATTATAGACCTAAGGGAGCCTACCAATAAGAGTGAGGTATGTGGATTTTTGGGTCATACAAGATATTAAAGGAAGTTTATCAAAGGATATGCCAAAATTTCCACACCATTGGAAGAGTTACTAAAAGGGAAAGGTATGTTATATTGGGGAGAACCACAGCAATGCGCATTCAAGATGTTAAAGGAAAAAATTACTACCGCGCCTATTCTACATTTTCCTTCATGGGAACAACCATTTCCTGTACATGTTGACACCTCTGACATGACCATTGGCCCAGTGTTAGCTCAACCTGGAGAACGTATTATAGATCATCCCATCTATTTTGCTAGTAGAAAGCTGACTCCTGCAGAACATAATTACACCACTATAGAGCACGAAGATTTTTTAATGATCTATGGGCTACATAAATTTCGCTAGTCCTTACTAGCTACACCATTCATATTTTATATAGATCACATGCCATTGAAGTATTTGGTAAACAAACATGTTCTACAAGGGTGCATATGTCGATGGGTGCTCTTATTTCAAGAATTTGATTTCACAATTGTGGTGAAACTAGGGAAGACTAATTCTAGACCAGACCATCTATCCATAATACAGTCAGGAGAAGAAGCACAATCAATTGAAGATACCATGTCAGATGCACAGTTATACATGTTACAATGAGTGCCATTAAAACTAGAAGACATTTCTATCTTTCTACAAACAAAGATGACACCAGAAGGAATGAAGTCCTTGGAGAAGAAATAGCTTGCTATATGTGCAACCCCCTATATGTTAATCTATGGTGACTTGTAAAAATTAGGCCGAGATGAAGTATTACATCATTGTGTATTAGAACATGAGCACACTAATATTATGGAAGAATCTCATGGTGGTATTGCAGGTGGCCACTATGCCAGCGATTCCACTACATGTAAGATTCTACTCGCTGGATTATGGTAGCAGACCCTGTATAAATATTGTAAGGAATTTTATAAGGCTTGTGATCATTGTCAACTGACTTGGAAGACCCATTACTAGTGAAAAACCATTTGAGAAATGGGATATAGATTTTATGGGTCCTATTTCACCAGCTGCACGGAGAAATGGATCACATTACATCATAACTTGCATAGATTATCTGACAAGGTGGGTAGAAGCAACACCTACAAAAGATTATACAGTGGCCACAACAGCCAGGTTTCTTTGGGAAAATATTATTACAATGTATGGATGTCCTTTAAGTTTGACCAGTGATAGGGGCACACATTTTCTCAATGAGACAATCAAAATTCTTTTGGATGAATTCATGATTGCACACCATAAGACTACACCCTATCATCCTCAGGAAAATGGGACTGCTAAGGCTTTCAAAAAAATATTATCCAGACACTGACAAAAATATGTGATGTTGGAAGAAAGGATTAGGATTATAAATTATTTGTAGTACTTTGGGCATATTAGAAAACATATAAAAGCTTAAACAAAGCCACACCATTTTAGTTAGTGTTTGGCATGGAAGAAGTTCTTGCTATGGAATTTATGTTACCTTATTTACGTATTGCAAGCACTAGAGGTATTTTTGATGAGAAAGCATTAGAAGAATGTATTGAATACTTAATCCAATTGGATGAATGATGAGCCATAGCACATTGGATTCAAAAACAAGAAAATGCCAGGAAGAAAGCATGGCATGACAGGCACATCAGGGGAAAAAATCTTGAGATAGGACATATGGTTCTCCTTTATGATTATAAGTTTTTGTGCCATCTAGGTAAACTCAAGGTACATTGGTTGGGGACATGTGTTATCACTCACATACTCGAATCAGGAACTTGTCAGTTAGAGGCCCTTGATGGAATAGTGTTACCTAGTTACTTCAACAAGAGTAGGCTGAAGCCCTAATATAAATAAGTCTTCTTGGTGTTTGTAATAAGGTAGTGTTGCCATTTAGATTAGGTTTTCAATTCTGCATTACCTTAATGTGTTTCCTTCTTTGTTTATATGCTTTGTCAATTTATTTGGTGTGTTTTTGTAATAAGCATGTTTACAAGCCAGAAGCTAATTATTATTTGAAAAAAAATTATGCATAAAGGACTGCACATACCCTTAGTGTGGGGTAGGTTATTGATATTCAAGTATAGGACTGATAGAAATAAGTCCACATTAAAGGAACTATCTATGGGTGCTATTCAAGGTTGTAAAATTGAAAAAAAAAAGATTTCTTCTGGACACAAGGACCATAGATAGAGAGGAATGAAGAAACAAGTATAACACAAGGTAAGCAAGGGTTATAAAAACTACTAGTGGAAGACACAGTTATGAGGTACTCGGGTGCATGGAAGTGCGTTGAAGAGAAGTCTATATTCAAAAGGTATAAGGGCATGTTAGAATGTTATAGCTTGGGTGTGAAGATGTACCACGCAGAAATAATGAAAATGGTCAATTAATGAGTAGATTATTGGTAGGTAGAGGAACAATAAATACACTCACTTTTTGAAATTCTATATAAGGTCAGGATGTGAGTTAATTTTTACCATTGCAATTGAGAGAATTTGAAAAGTGTTAAGTGCGAACAATCTGAACAATCATGTTGAGGTATGAAGAGTGTGAAACCAGATGTGGAGAGAAGGATTGTGCACAGGAGAAGCTTACGTTCCCATAGGAGAAGGGTTTGAGCAAATCATACGTGTTACAGATGAGCTAGGGCACATGATTTCCCCTAGGGCATGAAGATTTAAACTAGGGTTTTTACTCGCTTGATTATAGAGGGAAGAAAAGAGAGATTTTTTTTAAATGGCACTGAAGAAAGTACCTGCAGTAGGAGATAAAGGGAAGAATAAGGTTGAAGTGGAAGAATATATTTCTCCTAGGAGAAATTTTTCAGAAATGCAGTATCTAGAGGGCATGATTGTGGGACAAGAATGGGATTCCCATATCCACCATTATAAAATCAATTACTAAAAACATCAAACATCAAATAATAAGAAGGAGCTCGATGCCCTATTGAGCACAAAAATGAACAAGCACCTGGTAGAGGATATGCCAGTATACGATGACACTGGTGAGAAGTTGCTGAAGTAGAATGAAGTCTAATAGATGTATGAGCTATCATATTTTTGAAAGTATGAACCATTGTATCAGTGGTTGATGATCAGAGTCCATCAGGAATTCTTCTACTTCTCTGGACTGAGGGTAAGAATCACAACTACTTTGATTTCAATGGTGACAGGAATAAGGGCCTCAGGGTTAGATCTGGGTAGTGATTTAACTAATAAATCTGTAATCTTGGAGATGAGGAAGGAGCTAGGGTATACCAAGGGTCCACGTGGTATGGAAATTGATAAGTTGAAGAAGTACATAGTAGTGTAGGTAGCTGCACATCTTGTGATAAAGATAAATGACCAAAGAAGGTGGTCGCAGGTAAACAAAATGTTGTTGCACATCACCAAGAATATGTCTCATGGAGTGGTCTACAACATTGTAGATCACATAGTAAAAATAATCATTGAAGAAGTGTGGACAAGTGACAGAATAAGTTTTGGCGTTGTGTTATTATCCTTAGTATTCATGGATATTGGGGTGCTTGATGGACCAAAGGAGAAGATTTAGGAGTACCCCATGGAGCACAAGTCACATGCATAAATATTTGGCAATTACTTGTGAGATGGATCAATGAGTGGAACATTCAAGAAGAGGGTGGAGATGTGGTATGATAGACTCTATGTGGCATTTGAGGAAGAGTTGTGCATACCCAAGGATTTGCCTTCGGCGGTGGGTAAGGCAGTTCAATGTGTAGTATACCAACATTTTTACATCGTGTGATTTGTGATGAAGGATAGGGATATGAGCCCATGGTGAAAACTTCCATATGCCTTCACAACAAGGTATTTACAAGCATCAATTCACCAATTCTCATATGCATGTTACTTAACCTTCAATGTAGACAAGGTAAATTGTGACTACCACACTGACGAAGAAGTATGTATATCTAGGGTGCAATGCTTACATTGAAAGAATTATTTTAGATATTATAAGCATGAAACCTGTGAACTTGGTAGTTGGGGACACAAGAGTAGCACTTGTGTACTTGTAACTCAAACCCAGGATGGAGAACACTAAGTATGTGGAGAATGATTTCATGCTCCCAAGGCCACCAAAGGGTAAGCATATAATGGAAAATGTTCCAACAACCAAGCCCACAGAAATAATTCAAGTCAATGATGAAGAGGAGCATGAGGATAGTGGTGGTTTGGAACATAGAGGTAGAAGAAAACCTCTAAATAAGGATGAAACTGAGTACACAAATACTCCACCTCAGCCACAAGAGGAAGATGATGAGGACTTGGATGCAGTATAAGGAGAGTGCTAATTCAAGAGAGTATTCAGGAGAACAAAGACCTAAGGTGTTACTCCATAAACAGTGTGCAAATCACCTCGAAGCTCTCCACAGAAGGAGACAACTGAGAAAATGAGAAGGAAATTAAAGTTGAATCAGGAAGTGGAAGAGTTAGAGGAAAGCGCACCAAATTATTCTACACCTCTAGAGAATGTAGAGGAATAAAAAGATGAGGAAATGAAGGATGGAGAAGAGGGAGAGAAAAAGGGACAGATAAAGCAAAAAATGAGACTTCTCAGGACATAGCAACACAAGTTCCTAATCTTGAAGCCCAAGTTCCTAAGTAGCCTAGATCAATAAGAACAAGTGGGGAGTATATTCCACTAGCCATGGGCTACACCGAGGACATAGGTAAAATTGTCCACACCCATTTCCAGAGCACAATGGCACAAAAGGAGTTATATGGATGGGAGTTAATGGATGAAGATATGGCAACAATGCACACAAGGAAGTAATTGTCATGGTCGATGCACACACACATGGATGAACCAAAATTTGATGTATGTGAGGATTCATGCATGTCAAGGAGGTTGAAAAAGACACCTTAGGCCAGACACATAACAATAAATCCTACTATTATGTTAGATGAACAAGTGAGAAATGCTTTGGTGAAAGTCTCAACAGAGGTCGCACGTCAGAATATGGATAAAGCTTCCACAATTAGGGTGCTAAGGTAGGAGATTGAGACTAAGGATGATGAGATAGTTTACCTAAAATAGGAAAAATACTTGGCACAGAATAATAATTTTATGTTTATCAGCATGGAAGAGGATATTGGTAACAATGTCATGAAGGGTAGGCCACACTTAGAGCCAACGGTACCCAAGTCGTTTCCTTTGGCAACACATTATGTAAGTACATTGGTGGACTTAGTGCTTGAAGATGAACCTCTGCATATGCCTAAGCCAAAGGATCCAACATAGGGAGAAGAGAAAGAAAAGGTTTCAGTGATGTGGAATATTGCATCATATGAAGGATTGCTTCAGAGCTTACAAGAGGAACTCAAGAAGGCAGATCAAGCACTGAATATTTGTATAGTGCCAGAGGCTATTATAAGGACCAGGACCATTTTAGAAGACAATGAGGTTCTAAAGGCCATTAAGAATGCAACATTGGGTTGTGAAGAATGGTTATCACTTGTTAAGCATAATCATGAGGCCCATACAACCACTTAGGAACCTCACAGGGGAAATGATGGATAATGTTGATTAGTCAGACACTAACACTTTGTGAAGAAAATATAGAAGGTTTACATGGGAGAACAGAGCACATTCAAAGGCATGGAAACATCAGAGAGGATCACGGGCATAACAAAGACATATTCGAGACTTATCCATTTTCATGATGAGGATCTATTTTTTGGAGATAGCGTGCGGAGCACTCAAACCAATTAGAGAATTACGCGTCACACATTGGCTAGTTCTGGATGATTGGTTATGAAGCGCTTTGCATGGATGTAAGATAAAGATAGAATTGTGAATTGATAGTTGACAAAGAGAGATCTATTGCTAGCATTCTTACATGTAAGCCTATTTTTGTAATGACACGTGGCTAATAATAGCATGTGACCTATTTTGGGATTATATAAGTGGTGAAGGGAAATTCCCCACCCTTATAAATATTTAGTGAATTGTGTAGTAGAGATATAAAGAGAGATCATAAATATACGTGTCAAAACTAGGTTATAGTGACATTATGCTGCTAGATCTGTTACATGCATGAGTGTATACTATTGTTATTGTAATGAAGCTTCTGTGTATTTACTGCAATTAACATAATGGATATTATGGACTAAAACAAGGTTTTATTATGGTTATAATTTAGTATTACATGCTTGATTCCATTATGGTTATCCTTTAAGGCTGTTATTTTCTAGATTTAGGTCTGAATATGCACTGTTTGAAAGAAATATTAGCTAAAGATCTAAATGATTAAATTCTTCGTCATGCTAACATCCTGCAAAAATAACCCTAAATAGGGGCCTGGTACCTTTGCATGCTTTAGGTGAGCGCTCATTCTAGGCTGAGTGATGTGTCAGCGCACCTAGGCTTGTATTGCTAAATTCTAAGCTGCATCAGGAAATATGGGAATTGTATCACTTACCTTTAACAAAAATTCTTATTGTTGCTCATAACTTGACTGAAAAAAACTGTAACTAAATTTTGATCTTGGAGGTTACCTCTTACTTCAAATTTATTTCAATTTTTCTTTAATATACTTTAGAGAATCAAACATTTTAAGTACCGGTAGGATATTTATAACAATTTATCACATTAATATCTCATGGATTCATGTATTAATTATGAAGATTACATTCGTGGGAAATTTTCATAATTCAAATCCTTTTCCTCTTTTTAACCATTGTAATGTGTTCAAGTCCTATCACCCACATATCTTCATTACACGAGTCATCCACATCAATAGACCTACTCATGTATGACTAGTGCATTAATCATCCCCTTTCTCCTATTTATTGGCTTTGGAAGAATTTTACAAACTGATCCCCACACTACCTTTGTAATGTAAAAAAAGAATTTCTTTCTTTGTTCCCATGTATGCCATATGCTTAGTCAATGTACCTAAGTCATTGTGCCTTGGGATTTTGATTAAAAATTGCTACTCTCAAAGAAGCATGAGACATCATTCTTATTTTGTATGGCTTCCCGACTATTGTTTTCATACACCCCTTCATAAGGAATTTTGGGCCCAAGAGTTATTTTATACCTTTACCCTCATTATGTTCACGTATTCTACATATATTTTGATCCTTAGAAAATTCTTTATTATGGACTTCGGGATCAAAATGCATCCTTTAGCCATGAAAATTTTATCATATCCGCTAGTGAAAGAAAACTTCAAAGCTATCTCTGGATAAACAATTTTTTGTGTCTTATCATTTTTGTCGGGAACAATAATACTCTTGACTGAGCATAGAAATTAAAGATAAAGAAACAACATGAATACTCTCAAGAGGTTCTTATTCAGAATTAAAATAAATCCCAAATGAGAAAATAAGTCAAACTATGCATGACCAAATATCAATAACATAGACTATTCAAAAGTGCTTGGATTAAACAAGACCAAATATGAGCACTAAAAATGGCTCTGACTTAGGGATGGACTCCCCCAATAGATGTCTGAAGAATCCCAGAATTCTTAAGAAAAGAAAAGGCTAGATGTATATCCTTTGGTCTATAGATTTATGAGGGAAAAACACATATGGTTTATGTAAAAGATTTTCATAAAACAAATCCTGGTCATTGTAGACCAAAACACAAAAAAGGAAACAAAAACAAAAAAAACAATACAAAACTATACATTGTATAAGGTCATACCTGAAAATTTTAGCTTAATCCAAGAAGTGTTTAAGATGTTTTTCTTCGATAGGTAATTCCAATAAATACCCTTCGAAATCCTTCAAAAAGAAAGTATGATCACCAATTATGATATCGAGGGAATATAGTCCCATCCATAAGGCATCGATTTTTTCATGTTTTCCCTTATCCTCATGTCTATTGTCCCACAAAAATACCAAATCTCCAATACTGAAGTCTCTTAGAGTTACTTTCCTATCAAATATCATTTTTATATTTTCTTTGGATTTGATATGTTTTTTATGGGACTCTCTTCTTTTTGCATCCAACTTCATGATCTGGTTAATTTATATTTCATATGGGCCCAATTCTTCTTCATCTTCTAATTGTTGTATAAACTGGTAAGTTGAGAGCTATAAATTTAAAGGAAGAAGGGATTGAAACCCATAAACTAACTCAAAATCATTTTCCTAGTAGATCTTTTAGTGGTTACTCTGTCTACTTATAGTGCAAACTTGAGTTGTTCACCCACTTCTTATTATTTGTCTCAAGTGTCCTTCTGAGAGTTTTAATAAGATTTTTGTTGCTTGATTCATCTTGGGAATTTTCCCAAGGGTTATAGTTTGATGCATAGGCCAAGTTAATCACATACTCCTGACACATTGTAGCCAATGGTTTATCCCTAAATCTCATGGAATTATTTGCAACTATTTTAATAGGCACTCCAAATCTATGAATTATTTTTTTGAGGTGGAAATCCATAACTACATGATGAGTTACTTTCTTAGTGGGGATGGCCTCAATCCATTTGGTAAATTAATCTATGGAAACTAGTATCCATTTGAGTCTAACACTTGAATAATATGATATTTTTCCAAACAAATCCATTCCCCATTTTTTGAAGGGGGGTTATATTGACACTAGTTGTAGAGGTAAGGCACCTGAAGCTTTCAATATTCCATAAAAGTGTTAGAAACTTTCACACTTTATAACCAACAATGCAATGTCCTTGAATAGTGAGGGACACTAATATCCTTCCTTTAGAATCTTGTGAGGAGTGACCCTTACAACTAAATAACCCCCTCATACTCCCCCATGGAATTCTATAATTATCCTAGGATATTCCTCTTCAGTGATACATCTAAGTAAAACTCTTCCTAGATTCTTCCAAGTTAACCAATAATCCATTAGGATATACTTCTATGAGGCCAGTGTGAGTTTCGTTCTCTGGTTCTTATCTAAATTCTTAGGACAATTCAAATTCCTCAAGTACTATACTATATATTTATACCAAATTGAGTTACTCACCTTTTCATGAGGGTCCAACTCATCTTCTTCAACAACATGTACTTCTGTCACCTGTAAATTATGCTCAACCATTATATTTTCTAGGCGTAGACCCCTGAACAACTTAGTTGTCTAGACCTCCATATCATCCTCTTACATTTTATTTACACAATGACATCTTTACCTAGATAACTCAATTTCTGACAAAATATATTTGACCATTGTATGGGGGAAATAAGCCACAATCTTGGAGCTTAAGATATAAGATCTAAACAATTTTGTGGCTCTTACCAAGGCAAAGGCTTACTTTTCCATAATGGAATATTTCATCTCTTCTCCTTGCAGGGATTTTCTAAAGAAATTGATAGGCCTCTCATGCCCCTCTTCATATTTTTGTAACAACACATGTGCAATTGTATTCTCTGAAGCAAAGGAAAACATTTGGAAATTCTTTTTTATAATCAAGACTCACTAAGATATGGGAAATTTTAATTGTTTCTTTTATCCCATTAAATTCTTGAACAAATCCTTCCTCCCATTTGATAACCCAATATTTCTTCAACATGTTTGTAATAGGAATAATAATCTAAAAAAATTTGATATAAATCTCCTCATAAAGTTTATCTATGCGAAGAAGTACTTAATACCCTTTTTAGATAGGGGAATAGGGACCTTACTAATTTCCTCCACTCTTTCAGGATCTATCATGACCCCTTATTTTTATACAATTTTCTCTAAGATTGTTTCCCTTTGGACTCCAAAATGGAACTTATTGGGATTCAACTAAATCCCATATTCCCTGCACTTGAGCAACATATTCTCGAGGTGTCCTAAGTGATCACCCCTTTTTTTTGAAAAAAAATGTTACATCATCCTGATATACTGCTATAAATTCATTGATAAAACCATCAAAATCTATATACATGGCTCTCTAAAAACTTTCCCTTGCATTCATTAGTCCAAAAGGTATCCTAGCATAGACATATGTTCCCCATGGGGTAGTAAAAAAAAGTTTTAAATTGTTCTGATTGCTTTACAACTACATGGTTATACCTAGAAAAAATATCCAATGTAGATAGAATTTCTGATCCTATGATTTTATGCAACATATTTTCCATGTTTAATGGAGTGGGTAATTATCTTTAAGGGATTCCTTGTTAATATTTCTAAAATATACACAAAATCAGCATCCCCATTTTTTTATTACACGCACAAGATTAGCCACCCATGAAGAATATTTGGTAGGATGTATGATCCCTCCATCCCATAATTTCATTAACTCTTGTTTATTTTTTTTGCAAGGATGAGGTTAATAGGCCTACATTTCTATTTGAAAGGCTTGGAATGAGCCTCCAATGGTATTTCATACTGAAACATATCTTCTTTATATGCCTTCAATTTTGAGTACAATCATGTTAGGTAGTCTTGGTACTTTTGCAACAACTTGGTATACACTATATTTTCTTATTTTCTCATGCTACAACCAAACCAATCCTTTCTAGCATTATCAAGGGTTCCCAAATTGCACTCCTCATCCCTAAATGTAGAGATAACCATTTTAATAACCCTGTCAGCATGATCAAAAATGGACTCAAGACTAACCAATCCACAAGGGATGGTATTTATTTTTAATTGTATTATGCCTTTTCAAAAAAGTGTCTCCCTACCTTCACACATTTCCACCATAGGATCAATATAAATGAGCTGATTAGAAAACTCTTCTTTGTAGGTCAAAAACCTATTGATTTGAGCATCATCCTCAAAAACTTACAAATGCTAACTGTTAACTAGTACCGATGGCCTAACCAACAATTCCACTTTATAATTACAATAAGAATATACTACATCATTATCATACTCAGATGCCAAGACAACTAGTTTGTCAGCTACTGCACTCTGAGCCCTATCATGATACAAGATATTAAAAGAATCAAATGATTCAATAAAATCCCAAATTACATGCTTGTACTGTTTCATCCTTTGGTTCTTAGTAGCATACATTTTTATAACTTTATTTACTACTAACTTAGAGTATCCCTTGAAAATGATGTCCTTGATTCCATGCTTCCAAGTAACCCTTAGGCCAAGCAACAATGCTTTATACTCAACTATTATTATTACATTAAAATTTTGACTTCAAAGAAAAGTTAGAAGTTTCTTGGTTTGGTGATGTAAAGACTACTCCAGCTCCATTTCAAAAATTTAGAGCATGCTCTATAAAAAAAAATGGTCTGAGGAGCATTGAAATATTCTAGGTGTACATCCTCTTTCATGCAATGATCTTGAAAATTGGCATACCCTATAAATTTTCCCACATTTTTGTCAATGAATAATACATCATAAGAGGAATTCATAGGATCCTTAATAAGATGGAGAAATTTATTTTCTCCATGCAATTTGACTAGTTTTCCCTCCAGTGGTATAATAGCATAAGACATATCCATTTAAACACTTACTCCTACACTAGCAACCCACTTTCTTGACAACATCATCCCCCATTTAGTAAGGCAATCTACTATGACCACATTCATGGTAAGGTATTTACCAAGATAAGAAACAATTTTTACCATCATCCCTTTGACATACCCCACAATAGGTACTTATCTAGAGTCCTTGGGAAAACACCTCCTGTAAACTATTTTTATCTTAATGTATAATTCATTCATAAATTCAAGGGGCATGATATTGCAATAATATCTTGAATTAAACATACAGTTATGGAGAATCCTCTCATTTACACTCAAGGTAGTGAAGAAAGGGTATACATCTAACTCTAACTCAACCAAAGAATTTCCCAAATATACCTTAGGGGGATCCTCCTTGCCATCTCATTCATCTGCTACATCAATTTCAACTATGGTGGGAGGAAACAATTCATTACTAACTTCCTTCCTCTATAAAATTGTATCCTCTTTCATTCCCAAGTATTCAAACACCCTTTTCCTGTGCTCAGAAATTCTAAGTAGATCAAAATTGAGAACAAAGATCTTTATTTGACTTATAATTTGAGCCATGTCACATACTAGATACTTAGGAAAAGGTGAACTTGGGGGCAAGGTGATATTATTTTATGATGGAATGTTATCTCTCACTACTTGAGTAGAAGATGAGGTACTTGGTCTTATAGCAATAGAAGGACCCTTATCAGGAATATCTATTTTTGGAAATTTTGTGGGGATGTTGGTCAATAAAGGTACCTTTGGTTTAGAATTAGGAGAATATCCTTTGAATTGTCTACTCCTAAGATTATAATCCTTTTCTTGAGCCACAACCTATCTTCCTTAGAATGGATCCCACCATCGTATTTCTTAATCACCAGATCTATTAAATAATTGAAATCATGATTAGGTAACTCAAATGATTGAAACATATCTACATCAACACTAGTTGTAGAAGGGAAAGAAGATACCTGGTTAAACCCTAATGAAATCTCTTTTACCTCCCCTACTAGGGTTTTTACCACCTTTTCCAGATATAGATCCTTTCTTGTTTAAGGTTTCTCATGGTTAATCAACTTTAAACCCTCCTTTTTAGGTTTCCCAGCTACCTCATTGTTGTTCTCAATTTGGAAAACCATGGAAAAATATTTCCTTAGATTTCTAGGATTTTTATCCCTTAGGTAGTAAGTTGCTTTCTTATCAAAAGAATTTGATTACTTGATCAAACAAGAGTCATCACTAGGTTTCAAATTCATAGGCAATCTGGATAAGGTTTTATTAAACCTAGTATTGAAATCTTTCTCAGGTTCATTTGGATTTTTTTATGTTTTCAAACTCTATCGATAGAAATACAGGATCAGTTTTATCACCACAATGTAATTTGAAAACATTCTTCGTTTATGTCCAAAAATCAATGGAATTTCGTGGTAGTAAATTATACCATTCCCTAACATCTTCTTCCAAATTATGTATAAACAAATTCACATATACATCTTCATGCTCTACCTCGTAATCTTCCATGATATTTTAAAAGCATTTAAGATGTTGATATCCACTTATGGAATTATCCCCTTAAAAATTTGATAATCTATTCTTGATTTCTTGAGGGACTTCATTTGGGTAACCCACCATCCCATGGAAATTAATTGGTCTATAATTATTTAGCACAAAAGAAACCCTGGGTGGAGGTTGAGCCATATTGTTTATTGGAGGTGTCTAAACAAGAGGGTTAAAATGGTGGGGAACTGGGGGTCTGGGAAAAAATGGGGTATGATCTATAAATTATTGATCCCTCAATGATTTAGTTTCAAAAAATTCATTGTTCTCCAGAATCAACAAAGGATGAAATTGAGAAATACCTTTGTGATTTTTAAGGGATGAGATTTCTTGAAACAATGTATATAGATCAGTTTAAAGGGATGTCTAGCTAAGAGCTATCAGGAGTAGTAGAATAATCCTCCATTAATGGGTATTCACATTCAGGACTCAGAACAGTATTTTCCTCTAATATTTTTTCATCCACTAGTTTCCAGACTTGGATATTTCTTAATATTGTTCTTCCCAATTCCAGGAGAAATCTTCTGGTAGGATATGACGAAAGATATCATTCCTTCTAGGTTTGTAAGAATAAATCAAGTAGGATGTAAATGATTAGCGCTGGTACATGCCATATTTCTTGCTAGGAGATAGTGCCACCACTAAGGTATTATACCTTAGATGTGTGAATCAATTCAATTAACTCTTACAAAGATGTTTTTACCATAGAATGGATAAATATTTGTAGATATTTTTGGCTTCTTTCATGTTACACTTAGTGGAATTTGATTTAATGGAAATTCTTCCTGTACTGAGGGGAAATTTGGGATAATATGCACATAATGGATTATTCTTTGAAAAATATTTTCATAAAGGACAAAAATATGAACATAAATTTGGATTTAATATAAATAACACTAATGGAAAACTTTTATTATACTTAAAATATACGAAATACTTCCCCGGAAATGACACTAAAAGCATGTTGGTACTCAATCTTACACACTCTCAAGGTTTGGTAGCATATGTAAGGGATTGGGATGCTTTGAGTGTGGTAGAATTATGGTATAAGTCATTTGCAGCCGGTGGTATGTCTAACAAAGTCTCTAGGACTTAGATTTGGGGTAATTGAGCGACACATACAGAGGGGATGGCTTATCCCTACTACTTTTGGTTCTTCCTTTAACTAGGGTGAGAGGAACCATGGGGTAACTTGAATGCAGAGGAAGATAGGAATATTTTACTCCTCAGTTTCTTTAGAATAATAGATTAATTTGGGATGAGAATGGTTATAAACAAAAAACTTTACTTTCACAAATTTTCACACAAAGTGATGTATACACTTATTTTACCAGACATATGTTACTGTAGACAAATAAGTTGCATTACTACGACATTTTTCTAATAAAGGAAATTGGAATTAAAGGTTATTTTCATTAGTATTTGTAAGAAAAACAACATAATGACCAAATAAGGACTTACATTGCACAAAAAAACTAGATATATGTTCGTATTTGTAGAGATGGGGTATTATATGATAATGGATCTCTAATGACATGGCTTGCAATACTCACTTAAACAATATAACATCCTGGATGAGGAAAACCATTTCATCAATTAGTCATAGTTTTAATTTAAAGGAATATTTACATTCATTAATACTTAGTTAAAAGGTCCCACACAACATTTATAATACTTATCACAAAGGATTATGTAAATATTTTAATGAATTATTTCTTTCTTCTAATCTCATATGCTTAAGATTCACTCAAAAATCTTATGAAAATCCATCAACAAAATGATTTCAGTAATGGTTTTAGAATTGCATTCAATATTGTAAAGTAATTACACACAACAAGGGAGTAATGGGTGGGAGTGGTGAGGAGGTCGAGGAGAGAGAAAAAGTTTTGAATTTTGATGGGTGGGAAACTGATAGCAGACAGATCTTTCCTGGAGGGGAAACAGTTATAAAGGGATGGCCTTTGACAAAACAAGGTAACAATGATACTATTCCTGGGTACTATTGGTACCCAGATTTAAACTCCTTCACAACTTGAGATGTATCTCAGATTTTACAAGACACTCAAAGGTAGATAAATGGTTTATATGTTGTTCTGTAGCAGTGGAAGAAATTTATCTAAATTGTTAGCTCTCAGGTTTTGAAGAAGTGGGTAGTCCCTTGGAAGGATTTGATCTAATCCTCGCTATTTTAGGTTGTGCCTATCAACCAAGGTAAGAGAACCTATATTGTAGCCTCTGTTTTATGAAGAGGGTGAAGATATCCTTGTATTATGTAGATTGTATAGAGATGGCCTTGAGAAAACATGATCAATTTCCCATTATTCAAATTCAATAGAGCTATCACTAGTAAATGATGGAAATGCTTTCAAGACAAGGCTAAGGCTACTGAAGACATGGTATGATCTTGATTTGCTTTGTGTATTTTTTAAAATAGATTGTATTATTTTGTTGACACACAATAAAATGTAGGGGTATTATAGATAGGATGAGTAAATTTGAAATGAATTTTGGTGGGAGATCAAGAAGATAGATTGGAATCTGTCAGATCCTTGAGAAAATTCACAACAAATGGAGAACTCAATAAGAAAAAGCTTCAAAATAGTTAAAACATTCCTTAAAGCAGAAGGTGTGCATCAATGGAGGCCTAGACATGCACTTTTTAACACAATATTTGAGATTATAGCACAAATGCTCGAGTTAGAAGACCCAAAAAAACATCAAAATATAAGATCAGTCATGCCTGAGGTACACCCAGAGGATTACAAGAAATCTCTATCAACAGATGAAAGAAAATTTATTTTAAATCATTTATTTCATTCTCAGATGAAAGGTCTTCTGAAAAATGAAATTGCAAATTCCACTAAACTATCACAAGGATTGAGATATGTGTGATTCAAAGAGATTTTGATACAATATTTCAATAGGAACAAGGAAAACTACTTGCAGACATTCTAAAAGTGAAATAAACACAAAATTTACCAAATATTTGACACAAATTAACTCAAAATTCATCAGATTCATCAGCAGCGGAGATTTATTTAAAAAATATCAGAGCTCGTTGATGGCTATACACTTGTAACCAACTCAACGTGAATAAAAATCTAACATAGAGGAAGTTAACCTGGTTTCTCAGAAAGTTTTCTTAGTGGATGAGTTATTCTAAAAAATTTCTCGTGAAAATGAACACTAGACCATTTTCATGAAAAATTCATGAATAAATTTTACTCACTCGCTCACTTTGCCCCCCAAATATTCCCTTGAAAAGGGGAATATTCAAACCACCTTTGCTTTGCAATATTTCTAAAAATGGCATTTAACAAACTCACAAAAACTTGCTAGTTATTCTTTCAAAAGGTGAATCATCACAAAAATTTTAGCATTCTTCAAAGTGGAAGAACATTTTTCATTCCCCACACTTGTAGACCTCTTTCATTTCATCATTTCAACTTTTCCCTTTCCAATTTTTACTCTATAACTTTGGATCAGATAATTCACGTTTTTTACCAACCAGAGTAAAAATTTATTTTAAAAATGCCTTGGATTCAAAAATTGAACCCCCAAATTGATTAACTCAGACCTTACAAGCCAAAACAACATGAATTGGAAAAACATTCGATGAAGATTGATGCAAAATTTGCATCTCCAAACTTCAAATTTGAGCACTCCGCTTGGCAGATCTGGGTAAAAATGGGCCTCGGGGACACTTTTGACCTTTTTACATCTTTTTGAAAATTTGCAAAATTTCTTGATTTCCTCCACCATTCCACCTTTACGATTTGGGTATGACACATGGTGTAATATGACTGGATATGAAGTCACAGCTCAATTTTACACATTTTGCATCTTTTTAGAAAACGGAAAATTTTTCAATTTTCCTCTGTGGCCCTACCCTCCTGCAAGACACATGTCCTCATATGATTGGCTGTGGGGAAGCACTCTCATTTCATATTTTAATCATATTTCACAAAAGAAATTTTTTAACATTTCCACTACCAACCTGCACCTCTTCCATTGACTGGGGTAAAACATTGACTATTTCCCTCAGGCCCTTAGGATTTCTTGATACTTTGAGTCATTTGAATACAAAATAAAAAAATTCCAAGTTGTCCTTGATGGTCCACCTCCCTGCCTCTTTGAATTTTCAAATTTCCACGTGTTACCATGACACTCCTTGAGATGGTCCTAAAATTTTGATACTTTGAATGAGCACGGACTCGCCACATGTCCTATTCCAATGAGGTCTATTTGAATGCTTGAATTTCAGTGGAAGGTGCCACATGTCATGCTCTGAGGTAATCTCCTTTTAGTCGTTGAAAAGTCTAAGTAAAATGCAAAGCGAGCAGAGGCCTCCACATGCCAGCCTGATGCTACTTCAAGATGGCGCCCAAAGTAGAGACCCTGAATGAGTGTGAGCTCACCACGTGTCCTACTCTGCCAAACTATATCCATTTGCATAAAAATTTTCTAGGTTCGGGCCAAACAATGGAATCCTCCACGTGTCCTCTCGGTGCTACTCTAAGGCAAATCCCAAAATCAAGTCTTCAAATGAGCGTTGTTCCTCAACGTGGACATATTTTTTAAAAATGAGGCTTTTCATGGAATTTCCAAAGTATTAAGTTGATTCGCATCCAACCAAGAGGTGCCACATTTCCCTATTGACTGAATGATGCAAATTTGATTGGGAGAAATGCCCATCAAATCGTAAAACATAGAGACACAAGCATTTGAACCTGAAAATTATTTTTTCTTCAATGACAGAGAGTTTAGATAGTTATAAGGCTTAAATACATTCCTCAGGGACATATCAACTCATTATTCTTCAAGTATTTAAGGCAGAGATAACATGAATGAAAATTTTTTACCGTGGCAGTATGGAGGAGATGGGAAAATGTGAGTTTTGAAGGAACAGACCATGGGAGACTCAAAATACAGAGCTTTCCAGAGGAACAAAGAAACTAGGAGAAAAATATGGACCCAAATACGATATTTGACCTAGGGGAAGACTAGAAACGACAACAAAGACCGGTCAAGCACAACATGGGGAAGGATAAAATGGTAGAGGATGTAAATCAATAAATTTCCAAGGGAAAAAATTTGGCGAGACAATTTTGAGCACCAACACAGGCTCCAACTCAGGGATGGGCACTCCTAGCGAGTGCCACAAGAACAAAAGTACACCAAGTGCCAAAATATCCATAGGGAAAATGGAGTCACAAGTCAAAACACCTAATAAACTAGGTGATAACCAATAAAAAAGGGTTTCAACACACAAAGACAAACCAAAAACCCACCAAAGAAACAAAAATAGAGAAAAAACGCAAAATTGTACACTGTACAAGTGATATGCAAACTTCAGTTTTGGGGATCAATCCAAGAAATGCTTCAAATGTCTACCATTAATACGAAACTCAAGCGATTCCCCATATAGGTCCTTGAGGAAAAAATTATTCTCACAAATTCTTATGTCAATGGAATATGGACCCATCCACAAAGCATCAAATTTACCATGCTTGCCCTTATTTTTATGCCTATTATCCCACAACAGCACAAGATCTCCAATACTGAAAGCTCTTGGGGTTATCTTCTTATCAAACAACTTCTGCATTCTCTCTCTAAATTTGACATGCCTCTAATGGGATGCTCTTTTTTCTTCATCAAGTTCAACAATCTAAGTAATCCTTTCTTCATATGAATTGATTTCTTGATCTTCAGGTTGTTGAACAAACTAAAAAGAAGAAAACTATAGATGCAAGGGTAGAAGAGCTGTGTTCCATATACCAATTCAAATGGGCTTTCACTAGTATCTTTTTTGGCAGTGATCCTATCAGCCCAAATGACAAACTTTAGTTGTTCATCCCACTTATTCTTGTTTAATTCCAAAGTCCTTTTAATAATCTTCAACAAGTTTTTATTGTTGGACTCAACCTGTCGATTTCCTTGTGGATTGTAGTTAGAAGCATATGTCAAATTTATTCCATATTCTTTGCACATTGCCACTAAAGGTCCAACTCTAAAACTCATGGAATTATCAGCAACAATATTGACTGGCACTCCAAATTTTTAGATGATATGATTCAATATGAAGTCCATTACAACTTGGTGCATTTCCTTCCTAGTGGGGATTGCTTCCACCCATTCTGTGAAGAAATCAGTAGCTATCAAAATCCATTTGTGTCCAGCACTTGATGAATAAGAGATTTCACTAATGAATTCCAGCCCCCATTATTTGAAAGGATCTTTAATCGATATAGGCCATAAAGGAAGGGAACCTAAAGCTTTCATTCTTCCGAAGAAATGTTGACAACTCTCACAACTTCTAACCAACTGAGTTACATCTTTAAAAAGAGTTGGCCACCAATAACCAACCCTCAAAATCTTTTGTGTAGTAACCCTCCTAAAAAAAATTCCTTCACAAAATCCCCCATGGAAATCAGCAATTATTTTGGGAGCTTCATCTTCAGTCACACATCTCAATAGGATTCCCTCAGGGTTCTTCTAAGGCAACCCAAAGTTTGTAATGATATAATTTTGAGAAGCTATCTTGAGATCTATTTTCTATTTTTTATTCAAATGCCCAGGGTAGCATAGGTGTATGAGATAATAGATTACATCCTTGTACCACTCAGACTTCAACATTTTTTCAATAACATCTTCCCTCTCTTCTTCTACTTCATTTACTTCAGAATTCTACAAATTACTTTCAGCCATGAGCTTGGCAAGACCAAAACCTCTTACTAGCTTTGTTTTTTGAATGTCCATATCATATTCTTGCAATTTGTTTACCAACTTCCATATTTTTCTTGAAATATCCACCTCTGATAAGACATCTTTTTCCATTGTGTGAGGAACATAAGAAACAACTTTGGAACCCAAAATATAAGATCTTAAAACCTTAGTTGCTTTCACCAATACAAAGGCCTACTTCTCCATGATTGTGTATTTTAACTCAGCTGCTTTCAATGCCTTACTAAAGAAGACAATAGGCCTTTTAGCTCCATCATCATCCTTTTGCAACAAAACAGCTGCAATGGTATGCTCAGAAGCAAAGGAGAAGATTTGGAAATGTTTCTTTTAATTTGGGGCTGCTAGAGTAGGAGCATGATTCAATGCTTCCTTGATTCCATCAAAATCTTTAAGGGGAGCCTCTTCCCACTTGATAATTTTTTCCTTCTTCAACATTGAAGTGATGAGGAGAGATAACTCAACAAAATTAGACACAAAACTTCTAATGAAATTGATTTGACCAAAGAAGGATTGGATTCCTTTCTTAGTTTTTGGAACTGGGATCTTGCTGTTAGCTTCTATCCTTTGTGGATCAATCATAACTCCTTCTTTAGACACAATGTGACCAAGTATTTTTTCTCTTTGCACTCCAAAATGTAACTTCTTTGGAATGAGTGAAATTCCATATTCTCTACATCTGATCAGCATTCTTTCCAAATGCTGCAAGTGGTCAATTCTCTTGCTAGAAAAAATAGTAACATCATCTTGATAAACAACAATCAAATCATTGATATAACCAGAAAAAGTGACATCCATGGCCCTTTGAAAAGTATCTCCAACATTCATTAAACCAAAGGGCATCCTAAAAAAAACATATGTTCCCCATGGAGTAGTAAAAACAGTTTTAATCCTCTCTGATTCTTTGACAACAACTTGGTTATAATCAGAGAAACCATCCAAAGTAGAAAGCATCTCAAAACCAGTCACTAATTGTAGCATGTTTTACATGTTTGGTAAAGGATATTTTTCCTTTATTGATTCTCTATTAATATTTCTAGAATCCACACAAATTCTGATATCTACATTCTTCTTTCTAACTGGCACCAAGTTTGCAACCCAAGAAGAATACCTTGTGAGTTGAATGATTCCTCCATCTCTCAATTTTTTCAATTCCTCTTGCATTTTGACAAAAAGGAGTGGGTTAATTGGCCTTTTCTTCTATCTGAATGGTTTGGAACCTTTCTCAAGAGGGATCTCATGTTGGAATAAGTCTTCTCTATATGCTTTCAAATTGGAATAAGACCAAGCTAAATAGTCTTGATATTGTTTCAATAATTGGAGGTAGGACTGTTTTTCTTCCTTGTTTAAACCACTCCCTAACCAATTCTTCCTTGGTTTTTCCTTTGTTCCCAAGTCATGCTCTTCAACATCTCTAGATGCAAACATGTTTCTATTGATTACACAATCAACATTGTTAAAATTTGACTCAAGAGCAACCAGCCCTCTAGGGATGGTGTTAGTCTTCAATTGAATGATATCATTGCCAAAAAAGGTTTCTTTTCCATCAACATTACACAACAATGGTTCCAAATCAATATGCTGATCCAAAAAATCACCTTGGTTCTACAAAAACCTCTGAACTTGATCATCATCATCAAATACTTGCCAATGTTTGATGTTATCAAGGACTGCAGGCCTAATGAGTATTTCTACATCATATTCATAATATGAAGAAATAGTACAATTGTCAAATCTAGACCCAACACTACCAACTTATCAGCAATCATATTTAAACTCCTGTCATGATGAAGAATTTTGAAGGAATCAAACATCTCAATCAAATCCCAAACTACATGTTTGTATTGTTTCATCCGCTAATTTTTTGTTGCATACAGTTTTCTAACTTGTTTAACAAATAAACTCAAAATATCCCTTTACAACAACATCTTTTATGCCATATTTCCAAGGAATCCTCAGCCCTAATAGTAATTCCTCATACTCAAGTATTTTATTGGTGCATGCAAAGTTAATTTTTAAGGAGAAAACAAATTCCTCATTGCTTGGAGAGATTAAAACAACACCGGCACCATTTCCAAATTTGGAGAAAGCTCCATCAAATAGCAAGGTCCATGGTGAGCCTACCTCTTCAAGACACTTAGATTGATCCATCTTGTGCTCCTTACCATTAGTAAATCCAATAAAATTATCAACATCAACATCAACAAATAATACTTCATAAGAAGCATTGTTTAGATCCTCAATTAGATGCAACATCTTCTTCTCTCCATATAATTTTACAAGGCTGCCTTCAATGGGAATGGTGGCAAAAGACATATCAATTTGGACACTCCCTCCAACACTTATAGCCCACTTTCTTGATAATAACATATCCCATTTGGTAGGGCAATCAACAATTACAACATCAAGTTTCAAATTCTTACCTGGATAGGCTGCAAGTTACACCACCAAACCTTTGACACATCCAACAACTGGCACTTCCCTGAAATCCATGGAAGTACACTTGCCATACACTGTTATTACTTTTATATTTAACTCATTCATAACTTCCAAAGGCATGACATTGCATGATGCCCCGGAGTCAAACATAAAATTATGTAGCAACATGTCCTTGATGATCAAAGTTGTGAAGAAAGGGTCAACACTCAACTGATATTCAACCAAGGATGTTCCCAAATATACCTCCAGTGGTTCACCAAATTTTTCCAATGCTGATGTCTTTCCTACCTCTGCAATAGCAAGTGGATCTTCAACAACATTCACATTTCTCTTCACAGCAGATTTCTCCTCTTTCAATCCCAAATACTCAAGTGCTCTCTTATTGTGCTCAAGAATTCTAAGCAGCTCAACAATTAGAACACTAACCTTGATTTGGCTCAGAACTTGAGCAATGTCATAGGAAATGTATTTAGGAAAAATAATAGTAGAAGGACGGATGGAAATTTCATCAGATGGCATAAGGTTTTTAACATTTTGAGCATGGGGTGAAGCATAACTTTTACTTGGGACAACAAGGCTCTTATCAGATGTTTATTTCTTAGAAACTTCTTTTGGGATATTAGAAAGCAATGGGGTTTTATTTTTGGCCTAAGGCTCAGCCCCCTTGATAGCCTTACTTCTTATGTTATACTCCTTCTCTTAGGCCACCACAACATTCATAAGCAGTTGCCTATCCTCTTCTGAGGGTATACCTCCATCATACTTCTTGATCATCAATTCCCTCGAGTACTCAAAATCATTATTGGGAAGCTCAAAGGCTTATACATTATCAATTTCTAAAACATGAGGAGGAGGAAGAAGATGTACTCCTTGGATGTAGTCCCAAAAGCTGGTAGCATTCCTTTCACTTATCACTTCAATAGATGTTGCTTCTTGACATGAGTGTGTAGGGAAGTCCATCATACAAGCATCATCATCTATATTGTAATCATCTTCCTCTTCAATTTTCTGATCTATTTCACATGGCGGATGGGGTAACCACTCTAGCATTTAACGGATTAGGCACTACCTTACTTTCCTTGGCATGAGATTGTCTATTTCCGAATCTAAGAGGTCCTTTACCTTTTTCATTAAATCTCTGCTCATTCCTATGGTGATTACCAAATCTATCATGTGCTTTCTACTTAGGCTGACCTTGCGAAGTTTGTCCGATTCCATTCTCATCTCTTGCCAACTTGTAGGAAATCTCTTTGACAGCCCCTGCCAAAATTGTCACCACTTCCTCCAAGTCTACACTCTTGCTTGCTTGAGGCTTCTCATGGTTTACCAATTTAACTCCATCTCTCTTAGGAGGTTTCCCAACAACCTTGATATTGTTCTCAATTTGAAGTGCCATGGTGAAGGCCTGCCTTAAATTGCCAAGATTATTTTCCCTCAAGTAATATGCAACTTTTTTGTCAAATGCATCAGAATATTTTATCAAACAAGATTCATCACATGGTCTCAAATTTACCAGCAATCTCTTCAAAGTTTTATTGAACCTTGTGTTGAAGTCATGGACCATTTCATTTGGGTTATTCTTGATATTCTCAAACTTTGATAAGAGGAATCTGTGATCAATTTTGTCACCATATTGCAATCTAAATGCATTTTTCATTTCAGTCCATGAATCAATTGAATTATTTAGCAAGGCCTTGTACTAATCCCTAACATCCTCCTCTAAAGTGTGGAAAAACAAATTAATGTACACATCCTTAAATCCAATTTCAAAATCCTCCATCATATTAATAAAGAGTTTCAAATGTTGATCACCTATTATGACATTGTTCCCTTGAAACTTTGGCAAGATACTTCTAACATCCTGAGGCACAACATTAGGATAACCAACCATTCCCCTAAAATTTATTGGGCCAAAGGCATTAACAACAAATGGAGGCCTAGGTGGAGGCTGAGCCATGTCGTATGGTGGAGGTGATCTTGGGGGTGACAAAATCTGATGAGGGGTGCAAGGCCTTTGGGGATCAAGAATGTGGTTCACAAGATTGGTATTCTCTAGGTGCTAATTTTCTTGGAAAGTTTTACTAGAATTGAAACAAACAGGTGTAGATTGAAGAAGGAACTCACTAGGTACGGCAGAAGGACATTCACTAGTTGAAGTAAACAAGTTTATGAGAAGATTTCTTGAATCAGAATCAATGGAAGAAGAGTGATAATCCTCTATTAAAGGTTGATCTCTCTCCCCAATAGATATACCTTTGCTTGATGTCTGACCTTCAACAACCTTCCAAACTTTTCTTTTCTCTAAAACTATCTTTCCCAATTCTTGAAATAGCTTTCTACTTGGGTCCCTCCTAAAGAGAGATCTTCTTCCTTCTAGGTTTGTAGATTTATATGACACACTTCACTTAATGTATGATAGGGTACTGGTATTTATCAAAAATATAACAGTAAGGAGTCACCACTAAGGACTTTCACCCTAGTTTGTGTAAATGTACTATGAAGATCTATCAAATGACTGCACATATTAACACTATGCAAAGCTTTAAGAGATATGATCTTCTTTTACTCAATTTATCAACTATTGTGCAAAGTTTGAAACAAAAAATTAGAGACACTTGAACATATCAAACTCAGAATTCTACTCTCAGTCTAGTCTTATAAATCTGATTAGAAAATGATGCTCAATAATGTAGTTGCACATAAATCACATAAAACGTATTACCAGGGATTTGAAATACTAAAATACTCCCCGAAAATGGCGTCATTTGGGTGTTGCTACCCAAATTTAATCTCCTTCACAACTTGAGCTGCATCATGGATTTTACAAGACAATCAGAGGTAGATAAATGGTTTATATGTTGTTTTTTATCCAGCGAAACAATTTATCAAACTCGCTAGCACTCAGGATTTGAATAAGTGGGTAGCACCTTGGAAGGATTTGATCTAATCCTCACTATTTTAGGTTGTGACTATCAACCAAGGTGAGAGAACCTATATTGTAGCCTCTGTTATATGAAGGGGATGAAGATATCCTTGTATTATGCAAATTATATGGATATGGCCTTGAGAAAACATGATCAATTTCCCATTATTCAAACTCAATAGAGTTGTCACTACTAAATGATGGAAATGATTTCAAGACAAGGCTAAGGCTACTGAAGAAATAGTATGATCCTGATTTTCTTTGTGCATTTTTGTAAATGGATTGCATTCTTTTGTTGACACACAATACAATACAGGGGTATTATAGGTAGGATGATTAAATTTGAAATGAATTTTGGTGGGAGATCAAGAAGATAGATTGGAATTTGCCAGATCCTTGAGAAAATTCACAAAAACTAGAGAACTCAATAATAGAAAGCTTCAAAATAGTTAAAAAATTCCTTCAACCAGAAGGTGTGCATCAATGGAGGCCCAAAAATGCTATTTTTCACACAATATTTGAGATTCTAGCACGAAGGCTCAAGTTATAAGACCCAACAAAACATCAAAATCTAAGATCAGTCATGCATGAGGTACACCTAGAGGCTTACAAGCAATCTCTGTCAACAGATGAAAGAAAAGTGATTTTAAATCATCTATTTCATTCCCAGATGAAAGTTCTTCTGAAAAATGAAACTACAGATGCCACTAAACTATCACAAGGATTGAGATATGTGTGATTCAAAGAGATTTTGATACAATATTGCAATAGGAACAAGGAAAACTACTTGTAGACATTCTGAAAGTGAAATAAACACAAAATTTGCTAGAGATTTGACACAAATTAACTCAAAATTCATTAGATTCATCAGTAGGGGAGATTTATTTAAACAATCTCAAAGCTCATTGATGGATATACACTTATAACTAACTCAACATGAATGAAAATCTAACACAGAGGAAGTTAACCTGGTTTCTCAAAAAGTTTTCTCAGAGGATGAGCTAATCTAAAAATTTTCTCGTGAAAATGAACCCCCGACCATTTGCATGAAAAATTCATGAAATATATAAATTTTACTCACTCACTCAATTTTCCCCTCAAATATTCCCTCTAAAATTGGAATATTCGAAGCACCTTTGCTTTGTAATATTTCTAAAAATGATATTTAACAAACTCACAAAAACTTGCTAGTTGTTCTTTAAAAATGTGAATCATCACAAAAATTTCATCATTCTTCAAAGTGGAAGCACGTTTTTCATTCCCCATGCATGTAGACCCCTTTCATTTCATCATTTCAACTTTACCCTTTCCAATTTTTACTCTGCAACTTTGGATCTGGTAATTCATGTTTTTTAAAAACTAGAGTAATAATTTATTTGAAAAATTCCTTGGATTCACAAATTGAACCCCCAAATTGATTAATTCAGACCCTCCAGGCTAAAATGACATGAAGTAGCAAAAAAATCGATGAAGATTGATGCAAAAACCACATCTCCAAACTTCCTGGAGCTCAAATGGTGGCCAAACTGGTAAAAAGCACAACTACCATCGATATGTTCTTCAAATTCAAATTTGAGCCCTCCACGTGGCAGATCCAAATAAAAATGGGTCTAGGGGACAATTTTTGACCTTTTTACAACTTTTTGAAAATTTACAAAATTTCTTGATTCCCTCCGCCACTCAGCCTTTGCGATTTGGGTCTGACATATGGCATAATATGACTGGATACGGAGTCGTGGCTCAATTTTACACATTTTGCATATTTTTAGACAAAGGAAAATTTTTAAATTTTCCTCCATGGCTCCGTAAGACATGTGTCCTCATATGATTGGCTGAGGGGCAGTGCTCTCATTTCATATTTTAATCATATTTTGTGAAGGAAAATTTTTAACATTTCCTTCACCAACCTGCACCTCTGCCATTGATCGAAGAAAAAAATTGACTATTTCCCTTGGCCCCTCAAGATTTTTTGATACTTTGAGTCATTTGAATACAAAAGAAAAAATTTCCAAGTTTCCCCCGATGGTCCACCTCCCTACCTCTTTGAATTTTCAAATTTCCACATATCACCATGGCACTACTTGAGATGGTCCCAAAATTTTGATACTTTGAACAAGTGGGGACTCGCCATGTGTCCTATTCTGGCGAGGTCTGTCTAAATGCTTGAAGTTCAGTGAAAGGTGCCACTTTTCATGCTCCGAGGTAATCTCCTTTTGGCCGTTGAAAATTCTAACTAAATTGCAAAGTGAGCAGAGGCCTCCACGTGTCATCCTGGCACTACTTCAAGATGGCACCCAAAGTAGAGACCCTGAATGAGTGTGAGCTCACCACATTTCCTATTCTGCCAAACTGTATCCATTTGCATTAAATATTTCTAAGTCCAGGCCAAGCAATGGAAGCCTCCATGTGTCCTCCTGGTGCTACTCCAAGGCAAAACCCAAAATAAGGTCTTCAAATGAGCGTTGTTCCTCCACGTGGACATATTTTTTGAAAAATGAGGCTTTTCATGGAATTTCCAAAGTATTAAGTTGATGCACATCCAACCAAGAGGTGCCACATTTCCCTATTGACTGAATGATGTAAATTTGATTGGGAGAAATGCCCATCAAATCGTAAAACATAGAGACACAAGCATTTGAACCTAAAAATTATTTTTGCTTCAATGACAGAGAGTTTAGATAGTTATAATGCTCAAATACGTTCCTCAGGGACATATCAACTCATTATTCTTCAAGTATTTAAGGTAGAAACAACATGAACAACAAATTCTGACTGTGGTAGTATGGAGGAGATGAGAAAATGTGAGTTTTGAAGGAATAGAGCATGAGAGACTCAAAATACAGAGATTTCCAGAGGAACAAAGAAACTAGGAGAAAAATATGGACCCAAATATGATCTTTGACCTAGGGGTAGACTAGAAACGACAACAAAGACTAGTCAATCACAACATGGGGAAGGATAAAATGGTAGAGGCCATAAATCAATAAATTTCCAAGGGCACAAATGGGGTGAGACAATTTTGAGCACCAACAGGTACCATGTGGAAAATGGGGTCCCTTAAACATATGCAAAAATATTGAGAAGTGGGAACGAAAATACCATGGGGATCAATCCACAACTTAAGCAAGGTGAAGTGGATATGTACCTAGATATTTCTGATAGCATTATTGATAAAACATTGAGTAATATGGAGAATGCTTTGATTGACAAGATTGTGGGAGGAAAACCAAATATTAAAACAATAAGGTCTTGGGCCATTCTGCAATGGAATCCTAAAGGACATATGGAAGTAAAAACACTCCCAAATGGCTTCTTCTTATTCATTTTTAACAATCCAGAAGACCCCCAAAGGGTCCTCAATGAATGCCCACTGTTTTTGGGGAAGTTGGGCCTCTTTCTATGAAATTAGTCACTTATGTAACCCAGACAAATAAAATATAAACCAATTTCTTGTTTGGGTTAGACTACCTCACCTTCCATTGGAATTTTGGGATGTATATGTTATCATGGGGGATTGCAAATACTCTAGGAACTTATGTTTCTATTAATAAAGCAACCCTGTACATATCTAGAGTTGTATGTGCCATATTTTGCATCTACTCTTTGATGGGATCATATTTACCTAAATCCATAACCCTCAAGTCTCACCTAGGAAGTTGGGAACAAAATATTGAGTTTGAAAACTACCCTTAAAAATGTCAGAAATTTCATGGTTGGGGGTATGCTAAACAACAATGTAAAATGATGGTTTCCAGGGTCTATAAGGAGGTTCTAAAACAAACAAAGGAACAAGCTAAAGGTAAATAAGTAGATACCTCTAAGCTCAATGTAGTTAATAATTAGAATCTAAATAAGGGTAACATCATTAATGAGAGTAATGAAGATGGTTTGACTAAACCCAAAAATTTGGAAAACCAATACAAATATCTAAATTTAACCGATGAGGGTTTTATAGAAGTGAAGAATAGAAATAATCAAATAAAATACCTTTTTAAAGCTCATTTTTAGGCTTCCAAGTCTCATGTCCAGGTTGATAAGCTCCTATCATAAAAAAACCTAGACACTCTTCTTAAGGAAGTTGTTGTTATGGGAAATAGTGAACCGATCTCACAAAAAAAAAAGGGGGAAACACGTCTTGAAGAAACCTTGGTTTCTTTTCCAATCCCTTTGATAAACTATGGGCATGGAATAAAATGGATTAATCTTAGCAACATGAAATGAAGAACTTCCAGAGGCTAATAAAAACCAAAGGATAATATAGGAGGAGAAATCTCCATCTAAGAAAAAAAAATAGAAACAAATAGATCTGATGAAAGGGATTCAAATAAAACCAAAAAAGGATATCTCTATGAATACACCTTCTCAAATAGGGGAAAATTCAGAAGCTTCTTCAAAATAGAAAAAATAAAGCTCTTGGATACCTAATAAACAGGTTGCTAGAAAAAAGAAAAGTCAAAGAGACATTGATGATGGAACATAATCTAAACATGACTTAAGGAGCTTTAGAAGAACTAAAAATCAAGTGTTTAAATCAATATTATCTCATAGAATGCAAGGGGTTTGAAAAACCCAGCTAAGAAGAGATTAATCAAGGAAATTGAATCAAAGAATAAAACTGATATCATGAGTATGTAGGAAACAAAAATGGAGGAAGGACAATTTTTGGAGGTTAAAATAACTTGTTATAGGAACACTAAAGCGGTAGTTGTTAGTTGTAAATGGATTGTGAGAGGCATAAAAATTAGATGGAATGATAAAAAACTCAAAGGTACAAATATTCTTAAATGAAGCAATCATCTGGCTATGCTTTTTCAAGGTATGAAAACTAAGGAATTTTTAGGTTTTTCTAGCATCTATGCTCCTAATAATAAAGGAGAAAAAAATTATTTGAATGACCTTTCTAAATTTCATAATGTTATTAAAGGAACTGAATGGTTGTTATTGGGAGACTTCAACACTCCTTTGAGGCTAGGGGAAAAAAAGGTGGAAATATTGACTTAACTTATAGTTTGGAAGACCTTCAAGATTTTACTATGAAAAATAACCTCATGGATATTGAGTTGAAGGGGAGCATATTTACTTGGTCTAATAGGAGGATAGGGTATCAATTGATTCAAGTAAAATTAGGCAGGGATCTTACATCTTGAGGTTGGTTGAATAAATAATTTTGTCTCTTCTCTCTCCCTAGGATAGGGTCAGACCAAAATTCACTCCTTTTTCAGATCAAAGACAAGGAGAGGAGAAGAATGCCCTTCAAGTTTTAAAATATGTGGTTACAAAGTGAGGAAATATCCAATCTTATGCAAGAATGGTGGAAAGTGAAAATCAAAAGCATGACAATGTTTAGAGTTACAAAAAAACTTTCTCATATCAAGAACAATCTGAAAGGGTGGAACAAAAAACATTTTGGCAATATTATTGAGAAAAATAGATCTTTGGAGAATAAATTAACAACTCTACATGCTTCTTTGGAGGACCTTAATAGTGACAGTATTCAGGAAGATCAATAGAAAGTGAAGGAACTTTTCATAGATTACCATAACATTCTTTTGAAAGAAGAGACTTTTTGGAGACAGAAATCAAGGGTGCAATGGCTTAAAGAGGGGGATAAAAATAGTAATTTTTTCCACATATCAACCTTAAAAGAAGGAGAAATAATAGAATCCTGAGTATTGCTGGGGAAGATGGGGAGATGTTAATTGAAACTAATGATATTCAGAAGGCTACCACTTCCTTTTTTAGCAGACTGCTTTCTACAGCCAATGCTTCTAACAAAAGTAAATAAGGTTACTTTCTGGACTGTATTCCTTAGCTGGTCACAAAGGCTGATAAATACATGCTCACCAAGATCCCTTCTACTGAGGAAATTTAATTCATGTTAAAAACCATGAGCCTGAACAAAGCTTTGGGACCAGATGGTTTCCCGTATTTCTTTTTTCAATTCTTTTGGGATATTGTTAAGGATGATATTTGATATGTTATTCAAGAGTTTTTTAAAAATAAAAAAGATACTCCAAGAATTAAACAACATTTTTTTAGCTTTGGTCCCCAAGAACCACAACCCAACTTATTTTAGGAACTTAAATCCTATCAAACTTTGTAATTGCATAAACAAAATGTGCTAAAAAATTATGGCCTTAAGAGTTCAACGTATTCTTCTTTTCATAATCTCATATCAGGAGGGGGGTTTGTGATGGGAAGACAGATTCAAGAAAACATAGTAACTATTCAGGAAACTTTACACATTTTAAAACAAAATAAAAAAGAAGATATGATCATCAAGCTTGTCATGGAAAAATCCTATGACTGGGTATCTTGGACCTTTCTCCAAAAATTATCAACCAAGCTTGGTTTCAGTGATGATTTTAGAAGTATGCTCCACACTTGCATCTCCACCACCAAATTCTCTACCTCGGTCAATGGAACCCCTTGTGATTTCTTCAACTAGTACAAGAGGCTTAAGACAAGGAAACCCTATTTCTCTATTATTTTTTATTATAATGGCTAAAACACTGATTAGAGCATTAAACAAGGCTAATGAAGAAGGAAGAATTAAAGGAATCTCTCTTGTTGTTGATAGTTCCAATGTGGTTCATCAACATTTTGTCAATGATACAATGTTGGTTGGAGAGGCTACAGTCCCAAAGGCTAAATAATTCAAGTAATTGGTGGTCGATTATAAAGAAGTTTCTGACCAACTTATTAATTTTGGTAAAATATTTGTCTTCTTTGTCAACACTCTTGAAAAAATATGTTCTAAGATAGCAGGTATTCTCGGCTGTGAGATAAAAAAAAATTCCCACTAGGTATCTTGGAATGATCATAGGTACAGAGAAACCTAAGGTTGTTGAATGAAACTTTCTTATTGATAGATTCCTCAAAAAATTGGAAGGTTGGAAAGGATCACTACTATCTCAAGTTGGTAAAGCCATTCTCCTCAAATGCTCCATTCAAAACTTACCAGTGTATACAATGTCAATCTACAGATTACCAGATTCTATTTATAATAATTTGGAAATTATTAAAAAAATATTCCTTTGGAGTGGTTCTGAACAAAAAGATAGAATTCCCCTCCTAGCTTGGGAAAAGATATGCAAACCCAAAGTACTGGGTGGCCTTGGTATTTGATAATGGGAAAATATGAACAAAGCTCTACTTTTGAAAATGACATGGAGGCTGGTTAAGGAAGAGAGTGTCTGGAATTCAATCATTGGGCACAAGTACTAGAAAGATCTTCAAGTTAGTGAGTGGTGCTTTAACAATGCTGAATTTAACAGATTAAATTTTTGGAATTCAATAAACTTGGCTAAGAAAATTGTTACTAAAGGAAGCAAATGGATGAGAGGGGATGAGGGCATGGTGAATTTTTTTGAGGACAAGTGGTTAGGTGATAAACCACTAAAATACAACTACCCTAACCTCTATAAATATGATGTTGAAAAGTATGGCACTAAGGTGAGAAATTAATTCAATATGGAGGATCCTTTGAGTCAATGGAAAAAAATTGATTTGGCTGGTCATAACAGTAATGAGATCACCTCTATTAACAATAAACTAAGTGGAGTTATTGTTAGTAGGAGATTAGAGCCTGACAGCTTATATTGGTCTAGAGAAGAAAATGGGATTTTCGTGGTTAAAAGTGCTTATGACACATTTTTTATTGGTGAAGAAGTACCTGATAACTTAAAGTGGGATAATGTTTGGATCAAAGAAGTCACCCCCAAGGTCAGTGTGTTCTGGTGGTTAGTTCTCTATGAAAAAATTCTTACTGTGGACAACCTAAATAAAAGGAATTTTCACATGGTGAATAGGTGTGCTCTTTGTGAAAAATAAACCAAAGATTCCTTACACCTATTCCTCTAATGCCCTTATCTAGAAAAGGTTAGAAACACCATATTAAACATTTTTGAAACTAAATGGATCTTTCCATATTTCATAAATCAAATGTGGTCTCAATGGTATAGCCCCTTTAGGATTCAAAGACTCAAACATATTTGGACTCTAACTCTTATGCACCTTATTTGGGAAGTCTATAAGGAGAGGAATAGACGAATCTTCAAAGTAGGAAGGAGTTGGAAAATAGAGAGAGGGTTCTCTATTATAATTCTATTAATGCTAACTTTTCTACTATTCCCTCCCATAAGAAAATTAAACTCTAGAATGAGAGTAAAATATCTAAGAATTGGTTTTTATCACCCAACCAAAAGGTCTCTCCTATCCCAAATCCAAGGCTACAAGGTTGGGTGAAAATTTGCAAGGATTGGATAAAACTAAATTTTGATGGAGCATGCAAAGGAAACTTGAGGAGAGCTAGTTACGGAGGGGTTTTTCGAGATCATCAAGGAAATTTTATTTTGGGTTAGCATTACAATTTGGGAATCCAATCAAACCATGTAGTTAAAGCATCAATAGCCTTCTGGGGTGTCTCTATAGCTTGTCAACATAATTTCATTAGATTGGAATTGGAGGGTGACTCCCTCAACATTATTAACAACATACTTAGTAAAGGTACCATTTATATCTCTATTCAAAATTCTATAACCAGCATAAAGGAGATGGAAGGTAACTTCAAAGAAATTAATTTTAAACATTTATATAGAGAGGCCAATGGTATTGTTGATTACTTTGCTAATGAAGGTGTTTCTAGTCAAGGTATGACATTGGATACCAATGTGGAAGCTATTGATCCTAAGGTGTGAGAACACCTACAAAATGAATAGAATGGACATGTCACCATTTGATAATCATTGCAGGTCATGGATTTTCTCACAGTATAATCTAGATTTTATTAATAATATTTGCAAAACATGTGTGGTTAAGAGATGGTATCACATAGATCTTGGGAATTGGAGGTCGCTCATGCTAACTCATTAATCACATCTCTAATGCATTTATTGAAAGTGAAATTTCTTGGATTGTGCAACACATACTACAAAATTCCAAACTCAGAAATATTGTAGTTTGCATGAAAGCTCAAATGGGGGGTGATCTAGTGTGAACCAAGCCATGGGACTTAGAGGTAGTTAAACTGGAGGCTATGGAGGTCTTGGAAGGATGGGGATCTCTCCCTTCCTTCAAATTTTTGAGGGATATTATGAAGAACTGATAAAGGATTTCACTAGAGCTTGGAAATTGATAAAAAAGGTTGAATCGTTAACTTGGAAGGAGTGCAGATAGATATTTCCATTGAAATAATTACAAACATCATGGGTTTATTAGCTGAAGGTTGGGAGGTGTACAAGCCTAAAAAGGAAGCCATAGATGAATTAAATATTTTCCTTCAAGGTAATGAAAAACTTACTCCCCGTTTTGTTGGTTTCTTACGTTCGTCTTTACCCCATCCTTTTGATGAAATGGCCCTTACCCTCATCTAGTTTCTAACCCTAGAAAGCTACCATAAATGCATTTATGCCTATCATCTTCCTATGTTGAACTTTCTCAGACATGGCCACAACTTTAGTTTCCCCTATTTTATTTTTCTGGTCATTATGTGCCTCTATGGCTCAGTTTAAAAATGGAAGAGTTTATGTCCCTATTCATCAAGGCTTCATCCTTTCCCAGGTGAAAAGATATGCCCTCAACATTGATAGTAAATTTGGTAGTACTCATGTTCTTACCAAGGCCCTCAAGGATTGGAAGAGGAGTGTAGTGAAGATTCTGAGTCACAAGAAGAGGATGATTCTAGGGATGATAAGGAGGTTGTTGAAATTGATGTGGTTTTGAGTCTCAATAAGATTAAAAACAAGAAGGAATAAACTCTTTTTGTTAAGGATATAGGGGATTCAAGTATGTAAGGAAATCAAACTCCTGTTAACACTCAGCTGGAGTAGAAGGTTGAAGAAATGGGTCAAATGGGTTCCAAGCTGGGTGATAATCATCTTGCCAAAATGGTTATGGACATTGATGAATTGAATGGTGACATGAGGATTATGAAAAATTCTATCTAGTTTCTCTTTAACGACTAACAGTCTATGAGAATGTACGTTGAGGAAGTTCAAAAAATCAAGAACGGAGGGAGATTTGAAATTCTGAAAGAAAATTCCAGAAACCTCACCAATGAGGTTGATCATATCAAGGCCATATTTCACAACTATATGGAGTGGAGTATAATCATTGTGAGGTAAACCCTTGACAACACCTTCAAACCCTCTGGAAACTGGAAAATTCTTACAGGCAAGTCGATTAAGAAGGTAATCTAAAAAAAGGAAAGTGGACACTAATGAATCTGACATGACTTCCTTGGGAGCCAACATTGAAACCCTTATGAATGGTCTATTATTTTAGCAAATTTGGAGAAAACCAAAAATTACATGCTTTTTAGGTGATTGTTAGGTTGTTAGTTTATTATGTTGTTAGTTTATATTGGTTTTATCAACACTATTATCCATCTTTTTTGCTATATATAAAACTGGTTCATTTGCAAAGATAAGAGATTAAATTTTATAGTTTGCCTTTATATGTATCTTTTGTAATGCTTTGAAAGTGATTATTTTCTTTATTAGGAGATTTTCCATGTAGGGGGTAGGGTTCCCTTAGCCCTATTTTACCTTTAATAACAAAAAAAGTACTCACAACAAAAATATTGAAAAAATAACCAAAGCTTAATCATTAAGGATAGATCCAACGTAATTCAAAGAAGCAAGAAATACAAAAGTTTGACAAAAAATGTAGCTCATTAACCACATGGTTGATATATAAAATCTAGAACATGTAAGCCAAGATCATAATCATACATATTTAATTTATATTTACTAAATTGTTGACAAGGGAACATGAAAACAAAGGATCTCAATGTTTGTTTATGACTATACATTGTAACCATATTAACATTAGAATTTGAAATAGTAAAAAAGTATGATGTATTTCTTTAAGAAAATCAAGCAGTCTCACAACAAGATATATCAACTCTTTTTTAAAGGAAAACCTAAGAAAACCCCCCCTTTTATGAGTAAATCACCCTCATACTTACACAATTTTTTTATTAAGTTATTTGATTCAATTTCCCCCCAAAATTATCCCAAAGGATACTTTGAACTCTACCTCATGGAATTAAAAATATTTCCAAAGTAATGGAAATACATTTTAACCAAAAATATTCCTTCCTCCTTCTGATTGGTCTAGGTAAAGAAGGAGAAACATTGCAACAAATGGGAGGAATGAAAAAGATTTTCCTCTATTCTTAAAAAAACTTTGTCCTCTAGCAAACTACATTCTGTTTCAACCAATCTTCATTCCAGAATGTATTATCATGAAGTTATGTTTGTTTTTATCACTTTCTTCTCTCTCCTTTATATTTCTAGGTCCACTCTAATGAGCTGATTCACCAAACTGCTTCTCACTCTGTTCTTGTAAGCATCTAACTTTCTGAACATTTTTATGATAATTTCCTCATTGGGCCCCAAATGATAGTTGAAAACTATTTCTTGCTTCATACTAGAGTCATTAAGTTATACATAAACAATGCTTCCTTTATTTATCCTCGTAGATATTTTATTAATTGTAAATTCAATTTGTACCCATTTCTACATGGTAGATAAACTAAAAACCATTGGATCCTTAGACATTCTAAGCGCAAAATCACTAGAAAGCCTAATTAAATTTTCCATATTCTCCATTCTAATCCTTTCTCAAGTTTTTTTCTTAATTAATTAGTGTATCATAAAATGGAGGCTACTTATTTACTACAATGCTTTGTCTCTTGCCTCAACAAGAATTTCAATGGATTATTTTACAGTCTCCACTCCTACTTGTGTAGCTTCGCAGTATTCCTATTCATTTCCTACAAAATCGAGAGATAAAATTCCTTCCGTAAAAACCAACTCATTACTTAGGTCCTTGATTGCTTTCGTTTTTGGAAGCATATCAGTCCACATTGATTTTTTAGCCTTTCACTTTTCTATTGGTGCCTTGGTTGTTTCTACTTTATCAAAAATATGGAAATAACATTTCACAAATTCCCTAATTATTACTTCACCTATGGTGACCAAATCATTTTCCCACTGAGTGGTAGCTTCCCCTCTTTCTCCCAGATCAATTACTCTCCTGATATCATCATTGGTTGTCTTAGGTATTTCAACCTGCCCTGCCCTATGAGTTCTAGTCAATTTTCTCACCAAAATGGATAATGTCTCAATCTTGGCCTTTAAATCCTTCTTGGTTTCTTTTAATTCATCAATCTTTTTAAAATCTCCTACTACCACAAAGAAATCATTTTTAATTTCCTTAGTATAAAGCTTACCTAATGAGATCCTAGAGATCTAAAAATCAAATAGGGATTGTTCTCCCTATGGCACATCAACTTGTGGAGTTATAAAATTTATGAATCTTTATTCTTTATTATTCAAGACTTACCTACAAATAACTCTTTCTCTTTTGGTTGGTCTTGCAGGATTGAGGAGGGAAAGGATTTGCAAATAATAATCATCCAGGTGTATCTCCAACTTTTTAATTCTCAAAAGAGCGCTATCTATCCAATCCATTATAGGAGATTCACATTCATCAAGTGGTTACAAAAATGGAGTTATAGGAATGACTGTAAGGGCCTTAGATTATGAATAAGGCATAAATATACCTTCTGGAGTTACATACATTGGTTCCTCTTGAGCATGTTGTTTCATAATTCCACCTTGATCTTCCATTCCATCCATGGACTCAAATTGATCTCTTACTTCAACTGTTAGGGATTGTTGGTCACAAACTTCTTCATCTATCTGTACCAAGTCCTAACCTTTTTTCCTACTGGGAAAAATGAATTTCTCACAATATTCCTAAGAAATAACTTCTATTTTTGGGATCTGGGATTTAAGAATTTTTTCAACCACTTCAGTGTCTTGAGGTGTTGCTACAACTATGACATCTATAGTTCTCCCTGTGCTACATGTACTAGAATCCTTCCTATGTGAGGTTGTACTTCATGTTCAATAATTTTCTCATCTCCTTCCACCACACTACATGGAATTTTCTATGGGGTGATCTCAACTCCTACCCCAACTTTAAGTGCCTCGGGTTCATCTATATGTTTCCTTTCTATTGGTGTCTCAGTATGCTATTGTGGAAGAAACAATACATTAGGGACATAAAAATTCATAATGGGTTGTTCCTTGATGGGTGAAGTAACTGGAAATGTTAGAAAAACAAGGATTTATTTCATAGGTACTGGTTTCTTAATGAGTGGAGTTACAAGAGACTAGGTGATAGTGGGTGAAAGGAAAGGGACACCAAGAACTACTATGTGTTTAACTATCTCTTCCTCTTCTAAATCAACCCACTCAGATACCTTAGTTCTCTTTCTTCTCTGAATATAATTTTTTTCCTCCTCTTCTTCTGAGTCTTGTAGACCAGTACCTGATGTTTATAACTCACGAGGTGTTTCAGATAAACTTCTTTCCTTAGGCTTCCTAGGATTGGATTCCATCACTTTCTCATTTCCCTTGGTCCAAAATAAGATGCTAGAAAAATGTATAGAGTGGTACCATGAATAATAAGGGCCATAACCATACTTCCTTAAAGCATTTCTCTAGTTCTATTTGTTATTTGAGTATAGGAAGTTCCAGTTTTTCTAACCTAGGAACTTACATCATCCATTGTTGACATGGACGCTAACTTCCTAAAACAAATCATAATCTTTTGCCTACATGAAACATCCCTAATATTATAGACATTCATATATGTGGGAAAAACATCATCAAGAAGATTACCAGCCTTATACTCCCTTAATAATGGGGTATTTTGGTAACTTACATCCACTCCCTTTTAGAATAACCACTTTAAGGAAAGTATGATGACATTTGTGGTCCTTTCCTGATTATACTTTTTCTCATTAGCGTCCTAATTGATTGGAAGGAAAAGCTAAGAGGCAACATCATCTAGGATGTAATATTCAGTAATCACCTTACCATCTTCTTCTAACTCTTCAAGGGCTTGAATAACCCTAAAATCAATTATCTAAGACAATGTCATTCTTGAATCCTCTCTTTGTCTAACTTTCTTCTCGTCTTCACAATTTATCTAGAAATCATTATAATGATGTTTATAATCAATTCGATTAGGTGCAATACTATGTATAATATTATTTATATCATAGTGCTTTCTTTCCTCAAATCTATCCAACATGTACCTACCCATTTCTCCTTCTAATGTTTTTACTTTCTTGATATTTGGGAAAATGTAATTCCCAATGATCATGGGAAAATTGATAGGTAATGTTATATGCTTTTTGGTGATGATATGGTTTATTGATAATAATTGATTGACTAAATCCATCAGTTCCCACTTGTCATTCACATACTTGGGGAGCAACTAGGGACTCTCATAAAAAAACGCTAACCCTGATATATGAATAAGTTCCGAATTAGATAAAATAAACCCCATATTGAGCAATAACTCTCTTATCATCCTCAAAAAATATTTCAGTATCACAATCAAGGTTATATAAATAAATTGTGAGTGTAAAGAAGTGATTATGAATATTCATGTATTGTACTTCATAGTTCTCTAGCTTTATTTGATAGAAGACATCATACACCCTGGCACTACTAAGATCATCATCCATTAGTAAGTCTAGAAAATATATATGAAAAGTAATGTTATAAACCCAGTAAGAAGTCATGAAAAATTCTTTTATGTCAGCATTTTCTCCTCTTGCGATTTGAGAAAATCCCATAATTTTTTCATGAATTTGGTTACTTATTATCTCTACTAAAGGGATAGGGTTTTTGTTTGTGATTATTACCTTAATGATCTGAAACATCCATTCCTGAAAAAAATTAATAGATTTCATACCCATTACTCAATTTAAAAATATAATCACATCTCCAACTTCCTTAATGAATTCAGTTATGTTCATCTTCTTTGTCATTATGGGAGTGGAAGTTTGTGGATTTGTCAACCGATGAGTATTTATAAACTTTGTCCATTCTTTTTCCCATGAGTTCCAATACACCTATGTTGAATATTTGGTAATATCCCCTTATTACCGCGTGGGAGGAAAACCCAACATTATCTCAAATGCCTTCTCTTGGAAAGATAAAACCAAATCCCCCTTCCCATTCCAAAATTCTCTAGTTAAAGGATTATAGTGCTGAGTACACACCCATACAAGCTCCAGGAATGATGTAGTAGGAGGGAAAGAAGAAGAAAGGTCAATAAATATTTTGGCTAAATTGGCCATGGTGTCACTTATTTTAGGGGAATATAATATCTCTGTAAATTATTCTTGATCAACATAAGCAAGGTCAGAATCCATATTTTTTTCTAGAGGGGAACTAAGATTAGAACTTGTTTTTGAGATAGAACCTGAAGCTTCATGATTATGGTACAGTTTTATCAAACCTCTTGTTGGTACCCAAATCATTTCCACATTATAATTCAAGGAGATTCAACATGCTACGCATGATTCTTAGAGAAATATAATCCAGGATGTAATTCACTTTGTAGCTGGGGATGGATCTGGAAATATCTTTCTAACCTTGACTTGGGAAATGTTGGATAACACCTCACAAAGGGTATGGACTTACCCTAATACTTTATGTTCTTCCTGAAACTAGGGTGAGAGGACCCATTTTGTAACTTGTATTTTTGAAAACAATGGATGGGATGACAATATTTAGACTCTTTCCCTCAAGGAATTTAAATACAGCCTTGGGAAGACATGGTCAATACAAACATTATCAAACTCTCACGAGTTGTCAAACTAGAAAATTCAATTGTCTCCTAAAAAAGGCTCATGTTACTAAAGACAGTGGTAGTTCCATTTTGCTTCTACATAATTTTGATGAATGATGGACATAAATAAAAAATATCCTTAACATTTGTACATAAACACTGCAAACATGGGTAATTCAGGTGGATCAAATGGTTATTGATTGTGATTTTGATGTATTGATGGGAGATTAAGTAGGATAAAGTTGATTATACAAAATACTTAATTGAACCTTTAAAATGTTGTAGATAATTATTCTTGATGTGAGATACAACTCAAAACACTCCTTCAACCAGAAGATTTGTATTCATGGAGGCCCAAGAATACAGGATTTTAGACAAACTTTGAGAACCTAAACACAAATGTTCATGATAAATTCTCAATAAAATGCTGAAAATTTCTAATAAAATATGCTCCAGATACCCTCAAGAACTTATAAAGATCTTGAAATCACATATGCAAACTTTAATTTAAAACTATTTACTATAGTATGAAGGAAAAGTCCATCAATAATGCAATTCTAGTTCTAAAATTGTCACTATTTAAAACAAGACTTTGTGTAATTCAAAGAAATTAATCAACATAATATTGCAATAGGAATGTATATAATTGATTCACAATAATACATCTTAAAACAAAATAACATTTCTCATGAGAATACACACAAATTAACTCAAGAAACACCAATACTTCAACAAGGGGACATAACACCTATGAACTCAATTTTTATCAATGACTGTACAATGCAATCATCTTAGTGAGAAGATTTGGGGATGCGTGAATAAAAACTCAAGTATCTTACGTTGGTTTGGCTTAAGGTATTACAAATTGGATTTCTCCTTGTCTCTCTAAAAATTTAGAAAAATTTAACCCCCCTTTATGCGAAAGTATCCTCATCACATTTATACAATCTCAATCCCTCACTCATTTTCTCTTTTCCCCCCAAAATTATGAATCTTTAAAGAATATTATTCTTTACAGCACACAGTCTAATACATTTTTATTCCTTTTTAGAATATTCTACTTTCATGTTGCCATGTGGAAGACTTGCGAGTGATTCACGTTTTTCATTCCCCTAGGATGATTGGGATGCCATGTTACCTCTTTGATATTTTTTTACTCATTTATTTATTTAGGTAGGTAAAAATACCCTTTTTGATGATTTTCGAGTGCCTCTAGATGATTTGATTTGATGTGTAATCCCTTGCATCCCTTAATAATCCATCTTAGGTAATACACACTCTTTTTCATGTCTTTTTGGGCTGATTATTCTCGAATGGATCATGTCACATCAAGCCAACCATTATATTTTATATGATACCAACTTATTTAAAACTTATTTCTCCTGTGTGGATATCACATACAAATCTTAGAGGTTATTTCACCATGATTATACTTTAATTAGTTTTCCCACCTCACATTTCCTATAAATGCACATTATTTCCTTTAAAAACTCACATATTTTCTTATTGTGGAAGGGTCTAGTGAATTTCTCTATCTTCAACATGGCAAAAATGATAGTGGAACCTAGTTTGAAATAGATTTATTATGAGGATTTCAACATATTTATGACTTGACAGGTCCTGACGAGGTATTTATAAGGATGTTATTTGAAATTGTAGACCCAAAGTATTTTACTAGGTAGTTGACCACCCAAATGGTTCATATAACATTGATTCAGAAGCTTATTAGGATTATCCTTGTCATTTCTACCTTTTAGATGATGTATTTTCATCTCTTTAGGCTAGAACACCAAAAGAATCCTAAAGTAGTGAACCAATTTTGGCTCAAGAGTAAGCCTTATGTGTAAGGTTTAACTAACTACACATGCCCCTTCATTTTTTATGAAGCATTCAGTGTGAAATATATCCCCTTAGGGTCTTATGAACTTCATGGATAAATTTCATTCAGTATCATGCCTACTCTCTTTCACAGGATGAATGAGCTGGAGTAACATGTTTCAATCTTAGAGAAAAAACCATTAGGGACCACATCTTCTTAGCCTCCTGAAGCTCCACCATTATTAGTGAATAAGTGTAGGGGTGAAACCAGTTCTAAACCTTCTTCGCCATCTAATCCAAAAAGAGATGTAATTTCACTTCCAACTTCTGCATAGACTACCAGTCCATCCTCCACTTTTAAAGCAATATGGAAGAAAGCTTTTCCTAAAGGAGGTCTAGACATTACTGAATGGGTTTCTCCTATGAGAGGATATCACAATTGATTATTTTTTTGGATGGTCCTATGGCTTGAATTGATGAGCTTATGTCTTTGCATATGTCTTGTAATTTAGTAGGAGATATTGTGTTAGGTTCAAATGGGAAGGGGAACAAAGGAGTTTGTTCCTAGAAAGAATACGCTTGTTAAGAAACTACCTATTTACAGAGAGGATTTCCAATTAGTGGATGATTAGATATTTTCTCTTAGTTTCTTTTGTGATGTAATTATAAATAATTTACCTAAATTTTGCATGGGCTTGGGCCCCTATAGAATCCCCATTTTTCTTTTTTCCACAATAAAGAAAACTCAAACTGTTAAACCAATAAACATGCTTGATAATAGATTTAAAATTCTATCAATGCAATATAAAAGTCTAATGTATTGAATCAAATTAAATTCATACTTGAAAATAACAATTCAAAATAATGTTAAACTTTAATGAAACATGAGTATCAATTATAATGAGATTGAAAAGATTTTTAGAGAAAAAAATCCTAAGATTGCTCACTGGTCTTTATGGTTATAACTGTATCTTCCTCATCTTTCTCCTCCTTTGGTTGCCTTTACACATATGGATCATATATTTGAAATAGCTGCCTTACATCCTCTTCAGTTGGACCTATGTGGTGTTTAAAAATTAGGGTAAGCCTATTCAATGCATCCCCACATTGATCCATTTTTGTTTATGTTCTCATGAATTTCCTGTTAGTTATGTAATTCTTCTCTCTAAAGCCATTAGTGTCTTGATGACCTCACAAGAGAAGTTTTTAACTCAAATGTTTTTCTCAAAATAATTGCTTAGGAAGTCCATTTCAAGGTCACCATAACTCTTTTTGAATTTATTGAACACCATGTCTTCAAACTTCATATCTATGGTCTAAAGGATTTTGTCAACCCATTTCTTTTCTACCTCCATCTTTTCTCTAAATTCATTCAAAAATTCAATCCTGATTTTTGAAAAATATTAAATTGCATATTGAGTTCCCATCATTTCTAATGGAAAAATTCATTCTTTTTCAACTAGATCTTCATCTAGTTGATTGATACAATTCATCTTTGGAAGTATTCCTTTATAGTAGAAAATTTCATTATTACATTGTTCAACCAACTCATCAATTTCACCATGTTTAGTGTTAAGATATTAATACCTCATTATTAATTTCTCAAAAATATTCTTCCCTTTTTCAAATAATGTTTTTACCCAGTCACCAACAACTTTAACCTTCTTGACATCCTTTTCAATATGTCTAATAACTTCAGGAGTAACAATAGAGATATCTTCTTGGTCTTCACTACATTGGCCCATAGACTATTGTAAGCATGAATTCAAATATTTTACATGTTATTTCAACTTCCTTTTTAATATTGTTTCCTCATCCACTTTATGCAATAAGCCTCAGAATTCCTCTTAAATTTCTCGTTTTAATGTTTCTTGTAAGGGTTTTCCTAAAGGGATGAGATGGACATCGTAATCACTTGTTACTTCATTTTTTAATTTTCCTTCATGTGGGATTGAAACCTCTAGAGTTCTAGATCCATATGGGTCTACATGAGTGTTAGTAATAACCCTTTCCCTTTTTAGACTCCTTTTTGGCATTGGGAAGGACACAGTTGTAATATCTATGGATTTTTCAGGTACAAACTCCTCTTCTTCTTCTGAGATCAACTCCCCAACCAACTAGTTGTGAGGGTAGTCCCCACCTTTGTCTCTTGTAATGCATGTTGGGGTTTCTTATGGATAACAACAAACTACTTAGATGTTTCCTATACATCTTGCATAAATGAAACTTTATGATGTGCCTTGTCTATTCCCAATGTTTACACTTTGGATTCATCCTGTTTTGGCACTTCCTCAAACTACTCCTTTCCTTTATCTTGAGCTTTGGATTAATTGATTTCCTTTTGAATCAAAATATGAGTTGTATAATGTTCCTCCTTTATTACCTTAACTGGGGTAGCCATCACTTCTATGGTTTTATTTGGGACTTATTGGATTGGTGTTGTTACTTTATGTAATTCTTCTCTTTTTTTACTATCTTCCTCCTTTAAAGGCTGATGTTCAGTGGAAAAATTTTCATGAAATGGTATGTTAATAACATTTTTTCTTTCAGTTCTTCCTTTTGTGGCTCAATATGTTTATCTCAAGTAACTAGTATTTCACCTTTAACAATGGTTTGCATACTTTGACTATTACCAATTTCCACCTTTACAGTGGTCTCCTTTGTAGTTTCTACCACACTTTCCTTAGCAGACTTTGTCTTTTGAGGTGGTTCATTATTTTTGATGACTTATGTTTCCTCTTAAAAACTCTCTTTAGTTTATGCAGTAGTATCCATAGGTGTTTCACTTTCAATTTTATGAGTCTCTAATCTACCTTCTTCTAAAACTAGTTGGCCTTCAATAGAGACCCTTGGTATTGGAATTTCTGTTTCAACAATTGGTAATTTGGTGAGTTTCTTCATTTTTTCATTTGACTAGAGTACTTCTAATCTTCTTACCATAGTTGTCTCAATTGACATATCAAAATTTTCATGTATAGGTAATTATTCACTTATATCTATGTCTACTACTTCAATCAAAATCATTTCTTGTTCATGTGATTTCTAAGAATGGGGTACATTCACACTTTCAAATAATGTTGCATAAAATTTTTCTAGTCTCTAGCCTACCACATTAATGCTTGGTTGGTTAGATGAGGGAGCTCTCTGAGTTAACTTCTCTTAGATTAACCCAACCACAATTCCTCCAAGAAATAAATATGGGATTGAAGATGTTTTTTATATAATTAGATTGACTTGTGGTGTCCCTGAATCTAGTGGTTGTGTTACATGATGAGACAAGGTACCAACTACTCTCCTTTTCTCCTCATTCAGAATAGGATGTTTAATCACCTCAAGATATCTATTCTTGTGCTTTCTTGATGCATTAATACCATCACCTCTCACTAAAAGTTATTCAAATACTAGTTTAACTCTCTTCTTAGTCCTTCCAAAGTTCTTGACATCAGGTGCCTCTCTTCCTTTGGTGCCATGTGACATGGATTGGATATTAGAGCTTGTTATAGATCCTCTCGTCATATTTGTAGTGTCTGATGTTTTTGGTAACACCTTAGAGGGATTTTTTTATGAAACCAATCCTTTCCATTTTTCTTAGATTGGCACTGCTTCAGTAATTGGTGCATTTATTTTTTCTTCTTCTTTAAAGAAGACATGTAAGTCCCATTTCACTAGCAACAGTAGTCCATTTCTAAATAATACATGTGGTAGGTATTTTCAAGGGAAACTAAGAATATTTTCCTCCCAAAGGATCTATCTTATTAGCCCCTTCTCTCAAAAGGAGAAAATATTCTTTCAAAACTTTAAAATCCCTAAATTCATTAAGTACCTTTTTGTTTTGTATGGATAAATCTATACCTTTTCCTTTTAGTGAAGTCAAAGTTCTCCTCATCACATTGGTATTTTTTTTATAGTGATCATCTCACTCTACCTCATCCCTTTTTATAGGAGCCATTGACTAGTTTTCAATTTTTTTGTCGATATAGTATTGACTCACTATTTTTTGGTCATCCATAATCCCCTGAGGTACTACAAAAATTTTAAACTCAATAATTTTACTAATATTCATTATTGATAAGTATTTGATCCTAACCTCCTCTTTATCTCTACAATTCATTCAATAATCCTCAAAGTGAGGTTCATGCTCAAAAGAGATTCCCAAGGAAGTGTTGACCACCCATCTGATATCATAATTAGATCTTGACTCATATTTCTCCATGTCAAACATTTCCATCTCCTCCTCCATAAACCTAGACTTTATAATGGAGGAGAATGAGTACCTTCTAATTTTAATAGGTAATTTGACATTTGTTTTGTGATTTCCAGTAATTGAAAGGAACGATAACCAGATCATACCAAGCCAAGAACACAGATGCTGATCAAACACCATGATCAATAAGATGAAAGCAATTCACCAGAATAGCTTTACATAAAACCTTTGCAAACAAATGATAAAAAATATCATATATTATAATGGAACTCAATGCAATATATTGAGAATGAGCCTTGCTTAAATAGGCAAGGTGTAACAATCTAAGAACCAATCAAGGTCGTAGATCAAGCCATAAATCAAAGAAATACCTAGTCATCAAAGAACTAGTCAAGACCATAGATTTAGGAGACAACCAGACATCAAGGATCTAGTCAATACCATAGATCAAGGAAATAACTACACCTAACAACTAGATAATATCCACTAATATCTAAATAAGATAAAACAAATATCCACACACATAAGTGGGTGAGGATAAATACAATAAAGATAAATAAAGTACCTAGGTGAACATGAGCTAAGGTAAATACCTACTCTAACACCCCCCCACAAGTGAAGCTAGGGGAAAAAATAAATGTGGCATGTCCACAATATGAGTCCTGGAAACTAGGCCTTATGAGGTACTCATGTATAATAACTGGGAAAAAAGGGACACTGTAATGTACCAAAAACTAGGAACAACAAAGTAAAAGAGAGCAAAAACCCACTCCAAGGCAGCCCAAGAAGCTCATACAATACTGAAGAATTTTGGTCTAAATCCACTGCTCGATCATAAAACTCAAAAACAACTAACACTGGCTTCACCAGAATAGTTCCATACAAGGAGACTGTCAATGGAGTGATGTTGAAAGTACAAAAAAACACCAAACATAATTCAATCAACTACTGAAAATAGGTGTGCCACGATCCAAGAATAAAAACTAAAGTAACAAGGAAAGGACACAAAATCCAGAGTGTCATGATCCAAGAAAAGCCAAGGTAACAAGGCAAGGACATGAAACCCAAAGAAGCAGGATCAACACCACACCCTCTTATACTGCGAAATGGGTTGAGTGATGCTACAAATCTATATGAGTTGTCAAAACAACTACTCAAACACTGAAAAAATAACACTAGAATACACCAGAATAGATCCCCCATAAGAGATACTGTCAACATGCCAAAAGTGTCGAAAATACAGATACAAAATCAGTATGAGAGGGTGTGATGTTAATCCTACTTCTTCAAGTTTCGTGTCCTTGCTCTGATGCCATGAAAGGAACAATAAACAGATCATACCAAGCCAAGAACATAGATGCTAATCAAACACCATGATCAATAAGATGAAAGTAATTCACCAGAATAGCTTTACATAAAACCTTTGCAAACAAATGGGCAACAATATCATATGTTATTATGGAACTCAATGCAATACATTGAGAATGGGACTTGCTTAAATAAGCAAGGAATAACAATCTAAGAACCAGTCAAGGTCGTAGATCAAGCCACAAATCAAAGAAATACCTAGTCATCAAAGAACTAGTCAAGACCATAGATCAAGGAAAGAACTAGTTAATACCATAGATCAAGGAAAGAACTATACCTAACAACTAGATAATATCTCCTAATATCTAAATAAGATAAAAGAAATATCCACACACATAAGTGGGTGAGGATAAATATAATAAAAGTAAATAAATTACCTAGGTGAACATGAGATAAGGTAAATACCTACTATGACAGCAATCAACTTGTGAACTAGTGTTAGTTGTCTTGAGATTTCACACAAGGTCATCTTATCAACTAGATATCTTAGCAATGTGTATGGTTTTCCCTCAAACCCACTTTCCCTAATGTAGGTGAACAATCTATACTTGATGAAAAAACAACCATACTCCATTATTGCATTCTTGGCTTCTTCTGATATTTCTTATTGTTCCCACTTAGGTTTGAATAAGCATATGATAGGTGGAAAGAATGCATCATTCACCAATGTCACATATCCTTTCTAATTATTCAAATAAAATTGGGGATAAATATCATACATTTTGTTTTCTTTTAAAGGAGAATGTGGTACAAGGCCAGGAAAATTCCTATGGCCTACAATATTGTATATCAAGAATGTTATCATATAAAATTCGAGCTCCCTAGTACCACCTATGTTAATTTTTTCAGTCAGTGCTAAAAGTTGCGAATGAATTGAATCAGAAATGAGTATTTCCCATAAAATTATCCCTTTTATTTATAAAATAACCCAAATGTATGGGCACATCCATTCTTTAAAATCACTTGCAATTTCTAAAGAGACCATTCTACTTAGCAACATTATTAGGTCTTCTACATTCTCCACAAATTGTTCCCTAAAAACGTTTTTTGTAGTATAGTGGTTACCTTCTTATCTTCTCAAAACCATTTAGTGTTTATAAACTTGGCATAATCCTTTTTTTTTTTTGAAGTCCATAAGAATTGATTCAACAGTTAAAATTACCAGTGCTTTGATTCTTTGTAATTTACGTATTACCTTGAAAACTATGGGTGTTAAAATCAAAACTTCCTTACCACTTCCATCCACAACTTCTGTCTTCTCTAGATTATAATTCATAGCACAAAGCCTTACCAATTTGGGACAATGCACTAAAGGAGGTATATCACCAACTAGGGAAATGTTACTATCTTCATTTGCTTCCTTGAATTACTTTTTTCTGGACTATTGAGTCTTTGTAAAAAAATCATTTAAATAGGCATTTACCAAGTTTGTTTTTGTAACTTTAACTAAATAACTAGTAATACTAGATGTAATGTGAAAAATCAACTGTAACAACTTCATTTTTTTATGCCCTAACTTTTTCCTTCAATCTCCTTGCAAATTATGGAGTAAATAATGAAAAAATATGAATGCAATTCAAGCCTTACTAGTTTTTTGTGCAAATGTCTATGAAATCTTTCCCTACTTTTCTGATTTCAAACTTTCAAAATCAATATAAACATTTCTCAATCAATTTTCCTTTACTCTTTCATGAATTCTCATAATTAGGGCACCCAGATCCTTGTATGCAATAACAAATACTCGAAGTGTTTGAATTCTTCAAACAATTTTGCTTTAATTCGTGCAAAAAATGCATTAATGGTGGCAACCATAAATGTGTTACATCCCAACCATCTATCCTTATTTTTCCATTTGAATGTGGACCATCCATGTGGATCAATTTAATTCTTCATGGGCTCCTAGAGTCCTTTTGCACTTTTGCACTATCTTCCAAACACATACAAGTTTACATATTTCACCTGAGCACCCACTCTTTAACTTTTACTGAGATTATGATACATGTTTAAATATTAAAGAAAATGGAGTTGCGGTCCATTTTTTCACATTTTTTTACTTTCTCGACTCGGTAAAAAACTACCAAGTTGACCTGAAGCCCCACTTATTTGACATATTTTGAGATTACGCCATGTGTCCTTGGTGGGCCTTAGAGATTTTATTACATTTTTTATTTCATCATCTCATCATTAGAAATATATCATTGGCCCGATTCCCCAATCCAACTTTATTTTGACACATATTTATTTTCAGGAGTGGGGTCAAACTCTTTCTTTTACATCATTCGACTTGAATATTCGTGAGAATATTCGTCAAGCCTCAGGGATAAATTTACACTTTCTAGTTATTATGTGAATAATGTAATTTCATAAATTGATGCCACTATAACGCAACCAATGGAAACATGCCATGTATCTTTGGGTTGCAGAACAAATATTAAATTTGAAATTAAAGTCCAGAGGATGATACATAGGAAAAACTTCTAAGATTGAACTCGCTTGAAAATCTATTTTTCACAAGGATTTTCAGAGATAACAAGTTTTCACCATCCTCAATCAAAAAAGAGGATTTTCATGACATAGGAACAAGATTTAACATATTTTTTAATAGGGTTTTGTCCTCCAACATGCATGTTTACAAACTCAAACAATTAGATACAAATTTTTTCAAGGAACACTTCAAGATATAGGTATGAGATCAAATTGAGCACCAACACGACTCCAACTTAGGGATGGCCGCCCCTAGTAGGTACCACAAGAACCTCACACACAAAACATTAAACATACCAAGTTACTAAATCCATTTGGATATGGAGTCATTCAAATCATGCACAAAGTCAAATAGGACCAATGTACTTCTCAAAAAATATACCCAGACACCAAGGAAACCGGTCACTGTAGACTAGGAACACAAAAGGGAAACAAAAACAAGAAAAAAAAAACATAAATACTATACACTATAAAAAAATTCATACCTTGATTGTGATCAATCCAAGAAGTGCTTCAGATGCATAGCATTAACATGTAACTCTTGTAAATCTCCATTCAAATACTTTAGGAAGAAATAATGTTCACCAATCCTTATACCGATAGAGTAGGGGGTAGGGGCCCATCCACTATACATCAAACTTTCCATGCTTTCATTTTTCCTCATGACTACCATCCCATAGTAATACAAGATCTCTAACACTGAAAGCTCTAGGGGTCACCTTTTTATTAAAAAAAATTCTTAAGTCTTTCTTTGAATTTAAGGTGCCTTTGATGGGAATTCCTTCTCTCTTCATCCAGTTCCATTATTTGATTGATCCTAGCTTCATAAGGGCTTACTTATTCATCTCCAAGATGTTGAATAAATTTATAAGAGGAAAATTGCATATGTAAGGGTAAAAGATCCTAAACTCCATAAACTAATTCAAAGGGATTTTTTCAAGTAGCTCTCTTAACAATAATTATGTTTGCCCATAAAGAAAATTTCAGCTACTCACCCCACTTTCTTTGATGGACCTCCAATGTCCTCCTAATTATTTTGAGAAAATTCTTATTACTTGACTCAACTTGACCATTCCCCTGAGGATTGTAATTGGGTGCATATATTAAACTAATTCCATATTCTTGGAACATAGGTACCAATGGCTTATCTCTAAAGCTCATAACATTCTCAACAACTATTTTTGTAGGTACTCCAAACTTGCAGATTATATGATTCAGAATGAAGTCCATTACTATATGGCGAGTTTACTTTTTGGTGGGAATAACTTGAACCCATTTGGTGAAATAATCTGTGGCTACGAATATTTATTTGTGTCCTACACTTGAGGGGTCTAAGATATATCTAATGAATTCCATCCCCAATTTTTTTAAAAGGATCTTCTATTAATACCGGTTCCAAAGGGAAAGTACCTGAAGCTTTCATCCTTCGTGAAAACCTTTGACAACTTTCACACTTCCTAACAAAAAAATGCATATTTAAAAAGTGTAGGCCATCAATAACTTGCTCTCAAGATCTTGTGGGCAGTCATTCTTCTAGCAAACTGACTTCCACATACTCCCCCATAAAATTCTGCAATAAGTTTGGGAGCTTCTTCCTCTATGATACATCTCAAAAGGACCCCCTCAAGATTATTCCAAGCCAACCCATAATCAGTTATAACATAGTTTTGGGAGGCCAATTTCAATGTTCTTCTCTGATTTTTTTTCTAAATGACTTGTACACTCCAAATTTCTGAGTTAAAATATTATATCATTATACCATATGGAGTTTATGATCTTCTCTTGGACATCTATATGTCCTTAAATTTCATTGATCTCCATTACCCACATGTTACTTTATGACATCACCTTTGCAAGGCCAAAAAATCTAACCATCTTGGTGGTTTGTATATCCATATCATACTATTGTAGCTTATTCACCCAACGAAACCTTTTTCTAGAAACTTCCATCTCTAATAAAATTTCTTTAACCATAGTATGGAGAACATAAGCTACAATCTTAGAACTTAGAATGTAAGGCCTAAAAAATTTATTTGCTCTTACAAAAGAAAAATCCTTCCTTTCCATGATAGTATATTTTAATTCAATAGCTTACAAGGCTTTAATGAAAAAGTAAATAGGTCTTTCATTCCCTTCATCATCCTTTTGTAGTAATATAGATGCAATATTATTTTCAGATGCAAAATAAAAAATCTAAAAAGCAATTTTTATAATCAGGGGCTACCAATACTAGGGCATTCTTCAATGTTTCTTTCATTCTAGTGAAATTTTTAAGATCTCATTCTTCCCATTGGATGATCTAGTACTTTTTAGCATGTTTGTAATGGTAATAGTCATTTCAAAAAAATTAGAAATGAACCTCCTAATAAAATTTATATGACTAAAAAAAGACTGAATTCCTTTCTTAGTTTTAAAGACACAGACCTTACCAATTACTTCCACCCTCTTAGGATCAATCATAACCCCTTATTCTGACACAATGTGCCCTAATAAGTTTACCTTTTGAACTCTGAAATGGCACTTTTTAGGATTTAATGAAATCTCATACTCTCTGCATCTAATCAATATTTTTTCCACATGTCTGAGATGCTCATTTCTATTCTTGGAGAAGATAGTTGCATCATCCTAGTATACTACAGTAAAATTGTTTATGTAACCTACAAAGGAAACATCCATGGATCTTTCGAAAGTATCTGCAATATTCATTAGATAAAATGGAATTCTCGCATACACATAAGTTCCCCAAGGGGTGGTGAAGGTAGTTTTAATCCTCTTTGATTACTTTACCACCACTTTATTATATCCTGAGAACCCATCTAATGAAGAGAGAAATTCATATCCAGTGACTAATTGTAACATGTTATCCATATTAGGCAATGGGTATTTATCTTTAATGGAGGCCTTGTTCAAATTTTTGAAATCCACATAGAGCCTTAAATCTCCATTTTTCTTTCCAACAGGCACAAGATTTTCCACCTATGAAGAATATCTTGTAGGCTATATTATCCCTCCATCCCTTAACTTTATTAATTATTCCTACATCTTAAGGGAGAGAAATGGATTAATTGTCCTCTGTTTTTTCCTGAATGGTTTAACATTTGGCTCCAAGGGTATTTCACATTGGAATAGATCTTCTCTATATGATTTCAATTCTTAGTAAGACCATTTTAAGCAGTCTTAATACTTTTTCAACATTTCTACATAAGACTACTTTTCCTCCTTACCCAAATTACTTCCTAACCATACATTTCTAGGTTCTTCTTGAGCTCTTAAATTAAACTCTTCAACATCCCTTGAATCAGAGATGTGTTTATGAACCACCCTATCTACATTATCAAAATTGGATTCCAATGAAACCAACCCCCTAGGAATGGTATTGGTCTTCAATTGAATTATATATTTTCCAAACAAGGTTTCTTTACCATTGCAAATAGAGACCATTGGTTCCCATTCCATACACTAATTTGTGAACTCTCCTTCATTTTTCAAGAACCTTTGGACCTAGGAATCATCATCAAAAACTTTCGAATGCTTCACATTATATGGCACAGATAGTCTAGATAATATTTCAACATCATAATTATAATAAGGAGAGATTGTGCAATTACCAAACCTATATGCAAAGATAACCAACTTGTCAACTGCAACATTCTTATTTATGTCATGGTATCAAATGTTGACAAAATCAAATAACTTAATAAAATCCCACATTGCATGCTTGTATTGTTTCATTATTTGATTCTTCGTAGCATACAATTTACTCACTTGTTTCACCACAAGCTCTAAATATCATTTAACAATTATATCTTTTATAACATATCTCAAATAAATCCTCAAACCCAAGAGGAGTGCCTTATATTCTGCAATATTGTTTGTGAATTCAAATTTCACTTTCAAAGAAAAATTAAAAGACTCTTGACTTGGAGATATAAGTACAAATCTAACCCTATATTAATGTAGGTTATTATTTATCCTTTTATTTATTTATTAGGATAATACTTACACTTGTTTTATCTCTACACTTGTTGGGTTAGCTTGCTTAGCTGTACTAGTTGTGTGGAGTTAGCTTACTAGTTGTGTTGAGTTATCTTCTCAGTTATGTGGAGTTAGCTTACTAGTCTTTTGGAGTTAACTTAACTACCAGTATCAGTTAGTGGGATTTCTTCACCACTGATTTAGGTAGTAGTTACACTTCCCTCATTCTATATGTACATATTTCTTATTGAGTAATTCAAGTCATTGTATTTTAATGTATTGATCATTATGGATTATGATGGATTTCCATATATGGTATTTTAGCTATTTTGTTTTTCTAATCTAATGTGGTGTGCTATTATCATCTGAGATCCGGCTTGGAATGATCTTATTATCTTTATTTTCATGGTATCAGGGCTATTGATGATGTACACATCCATCTGTAAGTTTTTCTTTGCAAGCAAGGGTTTATTATTTTCATGTATTTGGAATTTTTTAGTACTTATATGTAAGATGTAATTTTATGCAAAATGGAGTGCACCATTGGATTTGGAAGGTGTCAAAATCCTAGAATCGACTATAAACTCGACAATGTTTTGAGATAGTTAAATCAAGACATTTTAAGGGTTTTTTGGCACATTTCTCAAAAACTTCATACAATTATGTACAAACATATTTTTTTACTCAAAAATTATATTAGCCTTCCGGGTTTTTGAGAAACGTTCTGGGTTTCTCTCTATTTTTTATACAAGTGCTAGAAAAAAGAGATATTTGTAGGTAAAGTTTGTATTAACAATTGTACTTTTTGGGTGCATTCTTTTATCCATTGGATATAAGTGTGTACCTTCGAGATGCATTCTTTTACCCTTTGGATATTTCTATTTTGGATGGAGTCTTTTATCCACTTGAGGCATATTTTTACCCTCTGAGTGCATTCTTTAATCCATTGGATATAAGTGTGTACCTTCTAGATGCATTATTTTACCCTCTGGATATTTTTGTTTTGGATGCAGTCTTTTATCCACTGGAGGTAGATCTATACCCTCTGGGTGCATTCTTTTATCCATTGGATATTGACTTGTACCCTCTGAATGCAATGATTTACCCTCTGGAAATTTAGGTTTTGGGTGAAGGATTTTATCCTTTGGTCATAAGCATGTATCGTGTGGATGCACTCTTTTACCCTTTGGACATTTGGGTGTCATGTGTACCTTTTTTTTAAAACATCAGCGTTAAAATATTATTCTAATAGAAAAACCTTCTAGAGCTCATAACTTTTGATCCGTAGCTCGGATTAAGGTGTTTTTTTTGAAATTGTGTATTTTATTGAGATCTACGCATTAGTGAAATTTTTATACACATATTTCAAATTTAAAAGGTATTGTTACTCATTGTAATATTTACATGCACTCAATTGTAAAGTTCCAAATTTGGGAGGGTTTTGTAATCACTTGTGGATGTAATTTTGGTTGAGCCCGATGTCCTAAAATTTTGGGTGTTGCATTCTTGTATCTATGGGTGTATACATTTATATCTCTCTTGTTTGTTGAGATATTTTAGATCTGTATTTTCAATATTTTTTTAGGCATGTTGATAGTCTCTCTTGTGGGGGAGCTATTCTAGTGAATCCCAGTGTTAGTTTGTTAGTGTTTGAGTAGTTAATTTTGGCAACTCATATAGATATGTGGTATCACTCTACTCATTCATCAGTATGGGAGGGTGTGGTGTTGATACTAATTTATTAGGTTTCATGTCCTTGCCTTGTTACCTTATATTTTCTTGGATCGTGGCACTCATATTTATTTTCAATCTTGTGTCCTTGCCTTTTTTCCTTGGTTATTGTTTTTGGATTATGACACACCTGTTTGTAGTAGTTGATCTTATTTCTTTAGATTTTTTGTCCTTGCCTTGTTAATTTGGATTTTCTTGGATCATGGCACTCCTATTTATTTAGATCTTGTGTCCTTACCTTATTGCCTTGGTTGTTCTTGGATCATGAAACACCTAATTTTAGCAGTTGATCAAATTATGTTTGGTGTTTTTTTTTCACTTTCGACATCACTCCATTGAAATTATCCTTTCATAGAGCTATTCTGGTGAAGCCTAGTGTATGTTATTTTTGAGTTCTATGATTGAGTAGTGGATTCAAACCATAGTGCACACAAAAAATCTTCAGCATTGTAAGAGTTTTTTTAGTTGATCTTCTTAATATCTTATAGTGGGAGTTTTCTCTCTCTAATTTGTTATTACTAGTTTTGGGTACCTTGCGGTGTCTAATTTTCCCAGTTATTGTACATGGGTACCTCATCAGGCCTTATTACTGAGACCCACCTTATTTTTCACCCACCTAAGCTATGCTTACAGGAGGGTGTTATTATAGGTTATTATTAATCCTTTTATTTATTTATTAGGATAATACTTACACTTGTGTTAGCCCTACACTTGTTGGGTTAGCTTGCTTAGGTGTAGTAGTTGTGGATTTAGCTTACTAGTATTTTGGAGTTAGCTTAACTACCAATATCAGTTAATGGGATTTATTCACCACTGATTTAAGTAGTAGTTACAGTTCCCTCCTCCTATATGTACATATTTCTTATTGATTAGTTCAAGTCATTATATTGTAATCTACATAACCAAGAAAATTGTTAACATCCACATCAACAAGAAAAACTTCATAAGAATCACTGTTGCAATCTTCAATCAGATGCAACATCTTCTTCTCTCAATACAACTTGACAAGGTTCCCTTCCACTGGTATAGTGGCATATGACATATCCATTTGCACAATTCCCTGCACACTAGCAGCCCACTTCCTTGACAACAACATACCCCATTTAGAAGGTTAGTCCATAATGACCAAATTCATGGTTAAAAACTTACCAGGGTAAGTTTTTAATTGCACCACAAAACCTTTGACATACCCAATTAATGGTACTTCTCTTTAATCTATAACACTACACTTTCCAAAGGCTATTGTTACTTTGGTATTTAGATTGTTCATAACTTCAAGAGGTATCACATTACATGAAGATCAAATCAAACATGCATTTGTGAAGAAGTCTATCTTTAATTATCAAGATAGTGTAAAGGGGATCAATATCAAGTTGAGAATCAACAAGGAAGGTACCTAAATACACTTTAGGGTATTCCCCAAAATTTTCCATTTCTTGTGGCACTTCCAATTCTGTAATTACAGGGGGGAGATCAACATTGTTAACATCTTTTCCCAAGACCACTTCTTCCTCTTCGAATCCAAAGTACTCAAATGTTCTTCTTCTATGCTTAGGGGTCCTAAGAAACTAAAAAATGGCAATAGTATCCTTGATATAATTCAAAATTTGAGCCATATCATAAGGGTTATACTTGGGTAATACTATATTGAGAGGTAAGGTGATTGCCTTTTCTGGTAGTATGGGGTTCTTTATGGCTTGGGGTGAGGTGGGGGTACTAGATTTTTAGGTAATAAATAGGCCTTTTTTTGGAACATATTTCTTAAGGGGATCCTTTCGGATATTGGTGACGATAGGATTCTTTTGTTTGGGATGTGGCCCTCCCCCTTTAACAACTCTATTCTTGGATTATAATCCTTTTCTTGGGTAAAAAATGCATTAATTAAAAGTTTCTTGTCCTACTTATAAATGATACCTCCATCATATTTTTGAATCATTAATTTCCTTAAGTACTCAAAATCATAAACTATATCAACATCCAAATTAGTATGGGAAGGGAAAAAAATTACCTGTTGTATGCAATCCCAAAATCCTTCCACAGTCCTTGTACTCAGTAACTCAGTGGAAGTAGCTTCTTATTGTGAGATAGTGTTTCACTCCATCATGAAAACATCACCATAAGAATCAATTTCATCAAATTCTTCACTTCCCTTAGTAGGGTCACGTGGGAGATGTGGGAGGAAACACGTATCACACTAGTTAATCACATGATCTTCTTCAACCAAGGACACTCTAACAGTTAATGGATATGGGAAAAATGTATTTTATCTTGGTGGTTGCAACTTATTTCCTTATCCCATGGGCCCTTTTCCTCTATCATATGACTTATGATCACCTCTAGGATGATTACCAAATCTATTTTGACCTTGAGGTTGATGTTGGGCTTGAGAATTCTGACCTATCCCCTTTTCTGCCCTAGCAAGTTTATAATAAATTTATTTCACTTCTCATTATAGATTCTTAACCACCTCTTCCATATATATTCCCTTTCTTTCTTAAGGATTTTTAGGGTTAATTAATTTGACACCATCCCTTTTAGGGGGATTTCTTTCTACCTTGATATTATTATCAATTTGTACTACCATGGAGAAAGCTTATCTTAAAGTCCTAGGGTTTTTCTCCCTCATATAATATGTTTATTTCTTGTCAAAGGCATCAAAATACTTTATCAAATAGGATTCATCACTTAGAATCAATTTCATAGGCAATCTAGTCAAGGTCTTGTTGAATCTGGTATTGAAATCTTAGACAGATTCATTAAGATTCTTTTTTATATATTTAAAATTTGAGAAAAGATACCTTCGATCAGTCTTGTCCCCATATTGTGATCTAAATACATTTTTCATTTCAGTCTATGAATCAATATAATTTTATGGAAAATACTTGTACCAATCATGGGAATCTTCTTCTAAAGTATGAATAAAAAAATTCACATATATATCCTCATGCTCAATCTCAAAATCTTCCATAATATTAACAAAAATCTTGAGGTGTTGGTCACCACTTATAACATTATTCCCTTAAAAATTAGGTAATCTATTCCTCACATCATTTGGAACTGCATTGGGGTAACCCACCATATCCTACAAATATATAGTTTTGTATACATTTACAGCAAAGCGATGTCTAGGTGGAGGGTTAGCCAAGTTATTTTGAGGATTTTTTCTAACAAGTGGATTAAAATGGTGGGGAACTGGAGATCTTTTAGGTAATGGTGTATGCTATTCAAATTATATGTCCTTTAATGATTCAGTTTCAAAAAACACTATTATTTATAAGTAATAGAGGAGGGAGATGAGGGATACTTATATGAGTTGAAAATGAAGGCCCCTCACAAGTTTGAGAGTAAAAATTTGTGTAGGCACTACTTGATTTAAAACTTTCTAGAGAATTAGAATATTCTTCTATCAAATATTGATCACTCTCAACGACTGGCACTAATTTTTATTTAGATATTTGATCACCCAAGGCTCTCCAGATTTGTCTCCTCATTTGATTTGTCCTTCCCAACTCTAGAAAAAATTTTCTACTAGAATTTGTCTTGAAGAAAGAGCTTCTTCCTTCCATTTTTGTATACTTTATTGACAGGTCTCAATCTTTAAAACTTAAGGTACTGGTATTTACCATATTTTCCGAATAACGTGGAGTTGCCACTAAGGTCTTGTACCTTAGATGTATAAATAATTGTAAACAACTTGCCAACTAAAACTTAATGATTAATTTCAACAAATCTTGGTAAATCTTAGTATCCTTTATCAATATTTACCCCTAGCCAAGTCAAATATAATGTAAATATTGCTTAAACTAGGAAAATACTGAGAAAATAAATTATGATAAAGCCCATTTTTTCATAAATCTCGATAAAGGATGATGTCTAGATCATGTATTTGCATATAAGCATGCTCAATACATTACCAAAGATCAATATTTCTTTGCATTTGTGAAAATATTCCCCAAAAATGGCACCACGAGGGTGTTGGTACCCAAATCACTCCCACCTTATAAGTTAAGTAGCATCAATGCCCTAAGTAGTATGCTTAGATAGAGAAAAACCAGGATGTAAGTCATTTTGTAGCCGGGGATGGATATGGAAATCTCTTTGTCACCTTGAATTGGGAAATGTTCGATAACACCACACTAAGGGTATGACCTTACCCTACTACTTTAGGTTCTTCCTGCAACAATGGTGAGAGGACCAATTTTGTAACTTGTATTTGTGAAAATAATGGATGGGATTCCAATATTTATACTCTTTCCCTCAGGGAATTGAAAGTAAACCTTGGCAAGACATGGTCAATGCATACATTATCTAACTCTCACAAGTTGTCACACTAGAAAATTCATATGTCTTCTAAAACAAGGATCGGGATACTAAAGAGAGCAGTAGTTCCAGTTTGCTTCTGCATAATTTTTATGAGGGATGGATAGAAATAACAAATTTCCTTAGAATTTTTGCATAAACAGTGCAAACATGGGTAATTTAGGTGGATCAGATGGTTATTGATTGTGATTTTAATATATTGATGGGAGATTCAATAGGATAAATTTTATTATACAAAATACTTAACTAAACCTTAAAACAAATTGTATACAATTGTTCTTGATGTGAGATACAACTCAAAACACTCCTTAAACAAGAATTTTTTTATTCATGAAGGACCAATAATATAGGATCTCACACAAACTTTGAGAATCTAAACACAAAATATCACGATAAATTCTCAATGAAATGATGACAACTTCTAATCAAATATGCTCTAGATACCCTCAAGAACTGATAAAGATCTTTAAATCAGATAGGCCAACTTGAATTTAAAACCGTTTATCGCAGTATGAAGGAAAGATCCATCAATAATGAAATTGTAGTTTCCAAATTGTCACTATTGAAAACAAGACTTTGTGTAATTCAAAGAAATTAATCAACATAATATTGTAATAGGAACATAGATAATTGATTCACAATAATACATCTTAAAACAAAATAGCATTGCTCATGAGAATACACAAAAATTAATTAAGAAACACCAATACTTCAGCAAGGGGACATAACACCTATGACGTCAATGTTTACCAATGACTATATAGTGTAATCATCTTGGGGGATGGATGAATAAAAACTCAGGTATCTCAAGTTGGTTCGACTTAAGGCAATACAATTTGGTTTTCTCTTTATCACTCAAAAAATTTAGAAAAATTTAACCCCCCTTTATGCAAGAGTATCCTCATCACAATTATCCAACCTCAATCACTCACTCATTTTCTATTTTCCCTTTAAAATTATGAATCTTCAAAGAATATTCTTATTTACAACACACAGTCTAATTTATTTTTATTCCTTTTGATAATATTCTACTTTCATGTTGCTAGGTGGAGGAATTGTGAGTGATTCACATTTTTCATTCCCCTAGGATGATTGGGATGTCATGTCACCTCTTTGATATTTTTTAATCGTTTATATCTTTATAAGGGTAAAAATACCATTTTTGATGATTTCCAAGCACCTCCAGATGAGGTGATTTGATGTGTGATCCCTTTCACCTTTTAAGAATCCATCTTAGGGAATACACACTATTTTTCATGTCTTTCTTAGATGATTATTCCCACATGGATCATGTCACATCAAGCTAGCCATTATATTTTACACAATAGTAACTTATTTCGAACTTATTTCTCCCATGTGGATATCACATACAAATCTTAGATGTTATTTCACCATGATTATACTCTACTTAGATTCCCTTCCTCGAGTTTCCTATAAATGCTCATTGTTTCTTTTATGAACTCACATATTTTATGACTGTGGAATGGTCTGGTAAATTTCTCTATCTTCAACATGGCGGAATTGATAGTGGCACCCAGTTTGAAAGAGATTTATTCTAAGGATTTACAACATATTTTCATCTTTACAGGTCTTGAGGAGGAATTTGTAAGGATGTTGTTTGACATTGTATAACCAGAGGATTTTACTAGGTCATTGATAGAACAAATTGTTCATATATCATTGATTTGGATGCTTATTTGGATTATTCTTGTATCTGTTTCCTTTCAGATGATGTATTTCATCTTTTCAAGTGATAACACCAAAAGATTCCTGAAGTATTGAAGTAATTTTTTCTCAAGAGCAAGCCTTCTATGCAAGGTTTGACTAACTACACATGCCCCTTCATTTGTGATGAAGTATTCAGTGTGAAAGAGATCCACTTAGGGTCTTATGCACTTGATGGAGAAATTTCATTAGGTAATGTACCAACTTTGTTTTGTAGGATGAATGAGTTGGACCAATGTGTTTCAATCTTAGAGAAAAAATCATCAATGACCAAATCTTCTCAGCCTCCTGAAGCTCCACTAGTATTCATGAAGAAATTTAGGGGTGAACCCAGTTCTTAACTTCCTACTCCGTCTACTCAAATATTATTTTTAACTAAACATCACGCTTTGGCATAGACTACTAGTCCATCCTCCACTTTCAAAGCAGCAGGGGAAAAAATATTTTCCTAAAGGAGGTCTAGACATTATTGAATGTGTTTCCTCCTATGAGAGGGTATCAAAATTGATTATTTTTTATGATGTTATTTTGCCTAGCATTGATGAGATTATGTCTTTGGGTATGTCTCATAATTTAGCAGAAGATATTGTATTTGTTCAAATGGAAGTGGGAATAGAGGAATTTATTCCTAGAAAAAATAAGCTTGTGAAGAAACTACCTATTTACAGAGCGGATTTCCAATTAGTGGATGATTAGGTATTTTCTATTATTTTATTTTATGATGTAATTCTTGAGAATGTATTAAAAAAAATCATGTGTTGGGGTGCCTATAGAATCCCCATATTGGTTTTTTCCACAATATAGAAAACTCCAACTATTAAATCAATACACATGCTTGATAATAGATTTAAAATTATATAAAACCAATATAAATGTCTAATGTATTGTATCAAATTCCATTCATACCTGAAAATAAGAATTCAAAATAATGTTCAACTTTTATGAAATAGGAGTATTAATTATAATGAGATGAAAAAGTTGTTTAGAGAAAACAACACTAAGCTTGTTCACTGGTCTTCATTGTTGTATCCTTATCTTCGTCATATTTCTCCTCATTTGGTTTCCTTTTCACGTATGTATCATATATTTGAAATAACTACATTACATCCTCTTCAGTTGGACTTGTATGGTCACAAAAAATCATGGGCTACCTATTCAATACATCCCAACATTGATCCATTCTTTGTTTATGTTCCTGTGACTTTATTTTTAGTTATGCAATTCTAATCTCTACAACTATTAGTGTTTTGATGACCTCATAAGAGAATTTTTTAACTTTGATTTTTTTCTCAAAATATTTTATTAGGAATTCCATTTCTAATTCACCATAACTCTTTTTGAATTTATCAAACACCATGTCTTCCAACTTCATATCTATGGTCTAAAGGATTTTGTCAACCCATTTCTTTTCTACCTCCATATTTTCTATAACTTCATTCAAAACTTCAATCTTGATTTTGGAAAAATCTTCAATTGGATATTGAGTTCCCATAATTTGTAATGTCACAATTACTTCCTTTTTAACTAGATCTTCATCTAGTTGATTGATACAGTTCAACTTTGGAAGGATTCCTTTATAGTAGAAAAGCTCATTGCTACATTACTCAATCAACTCATCAATTTCACAAAGTTTAATCTTAAGATCTTCATGCCTCATTTTGTATTTATCAAAAATATTCTTCCCTTTTTCAAATAACCTTTCTACCCAGTTGTCAACAACTTTAAATTTCTTTACATTCTTTTTAATATGTCCAATAACTTCAAGATTAACATTGGAGATATCTTCTTGGTCTTCACTAGATTGGCCCACCAACTATTGTAAGCATGACTTCAAAGATATGACATGTTCTTTCAACTACCTTTTGATATCTTATCCTCATCAAATTTATGTAATAAGCCTTAGAATGCCTCTGAAAATTCTTATTTTAATGTTTCTCTTGAGGTTTTTTCCAAAGGGATGAGTTGGAAATCATAATCACTTGTTGTTACATAATTTTTTAATTTTCCTTCATATGGGATTATAACCTCAAGATTTTTGGATCTACATGAGTTTTATGAATAACACTAGCTCTTTTTAGAGTCCTTTTTGGCTTTGGGAAGGCTAAACTTGTAATATCTATGGATTTTTTAGGTACAACCTCCTCCTCTTATTCTAAGATAAACTCCACCAACCAACCAGTTATGAGGGTAGTCCCCACCTGTCTCTTGTAATGCATGTTGGGGTTTCTCAGGGATAACAATAAATTACGTATATGTTTCTTGGAAATCTTGCATCAATGGATATTTATATTTTGCCTTCTCTTTTCTCAATGTTGACACTTTGGATTCATCCTTATTTGGCACGTCCTCCAACTGCTCCTTCATTGATCTTGAGTTTGGGATTGATTGATTTCCTTTTGAATCACACTATGAGTTGGAACATGTTCCTCATTTATTCCCTTATCTGGGGTAGCCGTCACTTCTATGGTATTCTTTGGGAATTCTTGGATTGGTGTTGGTTCTTTGGAAAATTATTCTCCTTTTTCACTATCTGCCTCCTTTAGAGGCTAATGTTTAGTGCAAACATTTTCATGAACTAACATGTTAATAACCTTTTGTTCTTTCAGTTCTTCCTTTTGTGGCTTAGTGTGTTATTCTCCAGTAACTAGTCTTTCACCTTTATCAATGGTTTGCATAATTTGACTATTATCATTTTCCACATTTGCAATGGCTTCTTTTGCAGGTTCTACCACCCCTTCTTCAGTAGACTCTATCTTTTGAAGTGGCTCATTATTTTTGATTAATTTTATTTCCTCTTGAATACTCTCTTTAGGTGGTGCGATAGTATCATTAGGTGTTTCACATGCAATTCTTTGAGTCTCTGGTATGCTTTCTTCTGAAACTATTTGATCTTCAATAGAGACCCCTGGTATTAGAATTTATGGTTCAACAATCGGAAATTTGGTGAGTTCCTTCATTTCTTCATCTGACTGGAGTACTTATGATCTTGTTATCATAGGTGTATCAATTGACATATGAAAAGGTTCAAGTATAGGTACTTATCCAATTATATTTATGTCTACTACTTCAACTGAGATCCTTTCTTGTTCATTTTATTTCTTATAATGGGGTACATTCACACTTTCAAATAATGTTTCATCAAATTTTTCTAGTCTCTAGCCTACCACAGAAATTCCTGGCTAGTTAGATGAGGGATTTCTCTCAGTCAACTACTCTTGGATTAACTCAGCCACTATTCCTCCTTGAAATAAATATGCGACTAAAGATATTGGTTGTATAATTGGATTGACTTTGGGTGTCCCTTGATCTGGTGGTAGTGTAACATGATGAGCCAAGGAAGAAAATACTCTCTTTTGCTCCTAAGTTAGAATAGGAGGGTCAATCACATCATTCTCTTTATGTTTGTGATTTATCGATGCATGAATACCATCATCTCTTACCAAAATTTGTTCAAATACTAGTTTAATTATATTCTTAGTCCTTTCAAAGTGCTTGACATCTTGTGCCTCTCTTCCTTTTATGCCATGTGACTTGGATTGGATATTGGAACTTGTTATAGATCCTCTAATCATATTTAGGGATAGTTGATCTTGGTAACACCTTAGAGGTAGTTATTTGTGAAATCAATCCTTTCCGTTTTCCTTGGATTGGCACTAATTCAGTAATGGGGGCATTTTGGATGGACTTTAGAAGCATTTCTTCTATCTTCTTCTTTAAAGAAGACATGGAATTACTAGTTTCACTAGAAGTAGTAGTCCATTAATCAATAATACCTATGGTAGGTAATTTCAAGGGAAATTGAGAATCCTTTCCTCTCAAAGGATATATCTTATCAGCCCCTTATTTCAAAAGGGGAAGATATTCTTTCAAAACTTCAAAATCCCTAAATTTAATAAGTACCTTTGTGTTTTGTATGGATAAATCCAGACCTTTTCCTTTCAGCAATGTCAAATTTCTCCTCATAACATTTGATTTTTTTTATATTGATCATCTCACTCTACCTCATCTCATTTTATAGGAGCCATTGGCTAGCTTATATTTTTTTGGTTAATATAGTATTGACTCACTGTTTGTTAGTCATCTATAATCCATTGAGGTACTACATCAATTTTAAAATAAATAATTTTCTTGAGAGTCATTCTTGAGATATTTCTGGGCCTAACCTCCTTTTCATATCTACAATTCATCCAATAATCCTCAAAGCAAGGTTCGTGCTCAAAAGAACTCCCCAAGACAGTACTGACCACCCATTTGATACCATAATTAGATCTTGAATCAAATTTCTCCATGTCAAACTGTTCCATCTCCTCCCCCATCAATGTATCCTTTATAATGGAGAAGCATGAGTACCTTCCAATTTTAATAGGGAATTTGACATTTGTTTTTTGTTTTTTAGTAATCAACTTGTGAACTGGTGCTAGCTATCTTGAGAGTTCACACAAGGCCATCCTATCATCTAAATACCTTGAAAATTTGCATGACTATCCCTCAAACCCACTAGTCCTAATGTAGGTTAACAATCTATACTAGATGAAAAAACAACCATACTCCATTATTACATTCCTGGCTTCTTCATATATTCTATATTGTTCCCACTCAAGTTTGAATAAGCATATGACATGAGCAAAAAATGCATTATTTAATCTAACATTTCCTTTCTAATTATTCAATTGTAATTAGGGATAAATCTCATACTTTTTATTTTCTTTGAAAGGAGCATGTGGTACAAATCCAGGAAAATCCCTATGGTGTACAATATTGTATATCAAGTATGCCATCATATAAAATTTGATCCCCCCAGTACCACCCATGTTGATATTTACAATCAGTGCTAAAAGTTACGAATGAATTGAATAAGCAATGAGTGTTTCCCAAAAAATTATCCCTTTTATTTCTAAAATAACCCAAATGAATGGGCACATCCATTATTTGAAATCACTAGTCATTTCTAATCTAGTCATTCTATATAGCAACACAATTAGGTCTTCTACTAACTCCAAAAATAGTGCCCTAACCATTTTTTTGGGGAGTCTAGTGCTTACCTTATTATCTGATAGCAACCATTTGGTGTTTATAACCTTCACGTAATCCATATTTTTGGTTTCAAAGTACATAAGAGATAATTCAATGGTTAAGGTTACATGTGCTTTGATTCTTTCGTAATCTCAACATTACCCTAAAAACTCTGGGTGTTAAAATCAAAACTACCTTGCCACTTCCATCCAAAACATCTCTCTTCTCTGGATTATAATTCATAGAACAAAGCCATAGAAATTTAGGAAAATGCAATGCAGGAGGTATAACACCAGCTAGGGAAATGTTATTGGCTTCAATTGCTTCCATGAATTCACTTTTGTCTAGACTATTGAGTCTTTGTAAAAAATCATTTAAATCAGCATTTACCAATTTCATGGTTGTAACTTTATCTAAATCACTGGTAATACCAGATGTGACATGAAAAATTGATTAAAATGGATTCATTTTTGTATGCCCTAACTTTTTCATTCAATCCCCTTGTAAATTATGGAGTAAATAATGAAAAATATGAATGCAATTCAAGCCTAACTAGTTTTTTGTGCAAATGTTTGTGTAATCTTTCCCTTATTTTCTGATTTCAAACTCTCGAGCTCAATATTAACACTTCTCAATAAATTTTTCTTTACTCCTTCAAAAATTCTCATAATTAGGGCGCCCAGATCCTTGTATGCAATAGTAAAGACTCAAAGTGTTTGAATGCTTAAAACAATTTTGCTTTAATTCATGCAAAAATGCATTAATGGTGGCAGTCATACATGTGTTACATCCTAGCCGTCTATCCTTATGTTTCCATTTGAATGTGGATCATCCATGTGGATCAATTTAATGCTTCACGGGCTCCCAGAGTCCTTTTGAACTTTTGCACTATCTTCTAAACACATACAAGTTTACATATTTGAATTGAGCACCCGTTCTTTGACATTTACTGAGATCATGACATGTGTTTAAATATTAAAGAAAATGGATTTGCGGGCTATTTTTGCACATTTTTTTACTTTCCTGATTGGGTACAAAATTTCCAAGTTGACTTGAAGTTGTGCTTCTTTGACATTTGTTGAGATTACGCCACGTGTTAGTGGTGGGCCTCAAATATTTTATTACATTTTACACTTCATCATCTCATCATCATAAATAGATCATTGGCCTAATTCCCTAATCCAACCTTATTTTGACATGTATTCCTTTTCAAAAGTGGGGTCAATCTCTTTATTTTGCATCCTTTAACTCGAATATTCATGAAAATATTTTTTAGGCCTCGGTGATTAATTTGCACTTTGTAGTTAATATGTGAATAATGTAATTTTACAAATTGAGCCTGCTGCAGCACAACCAATGGAAACATTCCATGTATCTTCAGGTGGCGAAACAAAATATGAAATTTGCAATGAAATTTCATAGGATGATACAGAGGGAAAAAATTAAAGATTGAACACACTCAAAGGTCGAATTGTCAAAAGGATTTTCATAGATAACACATTTTCACGATCCTCAACCAAAAAATAGGATTTTCACGACATAAGAACAAAATTTAACATATTTTTTAACAAGGTTTTGTCCTCTGACATGCATGTTTAAAAACTCAAATAATTAGATATAATTTTTTTGAATGAACACTTCAAGATATAGGTGTGAGATAAAATTGGGCACTAATACCTCTTCTTGCTAAAAACTAGACCATTTAAATTGATTCTCAAAAGATCACAAGAAATATGGGAACTGATGGACTTGCCTTTAACAAAACTTTTGGTTACTTCTCGGAACTTGACTGAAAAGCACTTCAACTAAATTTTGATCTTAGAGGTTACCTCTTGCTTCAAATTTATTTCAATTCCATTTGAACATACTTCAGAGCATGAAACCTTTTAAGTATGAGTAGGATATTTATAACAAGTTATCACATTAAATGCTCATGGATTCAAGCATTAATGTCAGAGATTGCTTTCATGGAAATTTTTTGTAATTATCATCCTTTTCCACTTTTTAACCGTTTAAATATTTTCAAGTCCTATCATCCATGCATCTTCATTACATGATTCATCCACATCTATGGGCTTACTATGGTATGGTTATTGTGTTAATGATCCCCTTTTCCTTATTTATAGGCTTCAGAAGAATTTTACAAACTAGTCCCCACACCTCCTTTGTAATGTACATAATGAATTTATTTTCTACTCTTATGTATTCCATACACTTGGTCCACATACATAAGTCATTGGCTTTGGATTTGTGTTTATAAATTGCAACTCTCAAAGAAGCATGAGACTTCTTTCACTTTTTTTTTTGACCTCCTGATTATTGTTTTCATACACCCCTTCATAAGGAATTTCAGGCTCGGGCATTAGTTTATACCTTTACCCTAATTATGTGCACATCTTATAAACATAATATGATCCTTAGAAAATTATTTATTATAGTGTTTGGGATCAGAATGCGTCCTTTATCCATGAAAAATTTATCATATCCACTAGCGACACGAAACTTCAAATCTATCTAGGGATAAACAAAAAATTTCATCTTATCATTTTTGTCGGGAACAATAATATTCCCAACACATATTAGAAATACATGAAGGAGAAATGACATGAATTATCTCAAGGGATTCTTATTCAACATTTAGATAAATCTTGAATGAGAAAATAACTCAAACTAGGCATGGGCTAAGATCAACAACACAGACTACTCAAAAGTGCCTAGATTTAACAGGACTAAATACGGGCACTAACATGTACCTTTTCTCCAGATGGGTCACAAATGTGTTAGTCACAAATCACTTCAAATGAGTGGCTCGTGATAGCTCAGATTTACTAGGTAGACTGGTCGCTTGGACAACTAGAAGGCTAGGTGGAAATGACTTGTATTTTTCTACTTTTATACTTACCCCCTAATTAAATGCACTTAGTAGAGATGTGTGATAAAATCCACATCGTTTCACTCGGGGATCAAGTTTTTGTATCTTCTTTTCTAGTTTAAGTTTATTTGAGTCAAATATTATTGGAAATATGAGCGGTTATAGACTTAAGAGAAAATTGGGATTCTGACTCTACTTAGCTTGATTACTTGTTATTGACTAACTAGTAGAGTAGTTTGAAAATTTTGATTCGGTCTTGTCTTAGGTTGTGGTTTTTAGAAAAAACTCTACTTGATTGTTTTAAAAATTAAAGCAATGGTGTATACTCACCTATCACTGAATAATGCAAATCAAGTTTTTATTGAGGACTTACTTTAACTTGTATAAACTAAAGTAACTTGAAAAACCCACATAGGCCTAAAGGTGAGATTAACATTTAGTTTTTTTCATGGATTTTTGAGTAATTTGAGCAAGTGGGTATTTTGCAAATGCAACCAAACAACCTCTTGAAAGAATCCTAAGAAAGATTATATTCCAAAAAGAGTTAAGAAAAAACACTAATCATATAAGTCTTATTCCAGGGGGAAATTTTATCATGACCATTGACTTTCACAATAAAAAAGACCAAAATTTTAAATGGGTGTCAAAAATTTTCTAAGTGAAATATTGGGGATACCAATTGGCTCCATCTGTAGACATATTTATTTTTGTCAGAATGTAAGAAATGAAGATGATATCTTAGTATTTTGGTTTTAAGTCTTGTTGATGGGTTCGGGTTCAAGTTAAAAAGAAACACAAAAACTAAAAAACTAAAACACTGAGAATTTAATTATGTACAAGTAGGTTTTACCCTATATCTTAGTTTTTGAAAATTTTAAAAATTTTCCCATTGTATGGAAGTGGAAATTCAATTCCTTCCTGATAAGCAAGGATGAAACTATCACTTCCAGTAGCTTTTTTTTATAATGAAGGGTCCCTTCCATAGTGAGTAAAAATTTCCATGCATACCCTTTTGCTCATTTTTCTTATCCCATAAGAGGATCCAATAAAAAAATTCAAACTTTCTACTCCTTACATTTATATCAAATAATTTATTGATCTTCATCTGATGTTCAATCAACCTATCAGTCACCTGAATATGCACTTCTTGTAACTCTAATAGGAACATAATCATCTTGTCAATTGCATCTTGGCAGGTGTCAGCTTCAATGGATTTTGTTAATTGCAAAGTAGGAAGTTCAATGGTAATAGGTATCTCAAAATTTATCTCATACAAAAACTGAAAAGGAGACATAATTATTACCTTGTTTGGTGTAATCCTATTATCCCAGAGTGCATCAAAAAACTTTTTATGCCATGTTCTTTGATTTTATTCTATCATCTTTTGAATGATTGCTATTAAGATTTTGTTGCTTGATTAAGCTTTCCCATTTACTTGAGGATAATAATTTGAAGAATTCACTAAATGAACATCATATGTGTAGAAAAAGTCAATTATATCCTCTAAGGGAAAATTTGTAGCATTATCTGTCACTATTTTATGTGGGACACCAAATCTCACAATTACATTTTCCTTGATAAAATTACATACTTCTTCAAAAGTAGTGTGCTTGACAGGAATAACTTCTACCCATTTACTGAAATAATCAATTATTGTCAGAATGTAGTTGTGAATGACACTAGAGGAAGGATTCAACATACCAATGAAATATATGCCCCATTTTTAAAATGGATCATTAATCACAATTGGATTTAAAGGTAATGATGGTACCTTTACATGTCTAACAAATTGCTAACATGCTTGACACTTAGAGACCCATTCTATAATATCTTAAAAAAGGGTAGGTTAATAATACGTTACCCAAAGGATATTATGTGCAATAACTCTTGTTAAGAAGTAACCTCCACATATTGTATCATGTAACTACTATAGTAACCTTTCTTGTTGAGATTTATCAACACATTAGAGAAAGACACCATTAATTCCCTTTTTATATAAACCATTATCCAAAAGAACAAATTTCTTTGATTTTAGCTTCATAATATGTATCTCTTTGTATATTAGGGGATCTAGACATTCTCCATATTTTAGGAATTAGGAAATCTTGTTGTACCATTCATCAAACAAGTTCACAAAGAGGACTGTAGGTCAATCTTAATCAATTTCCACTCTAAGTGAAGAGGTTTCTGCATCTAGATCATCTTGCATATTTTATTTCACCAATTGGAAAAGGCATATTCCTCCTACTGTCTTGGTTGGATTTCTTTCAATATCATACTCTTGCGCATTCTTTATCTAGGAGCCTCTCAATAGTTTCAACTCTTGTTGTGTTAAAATGGATTTTACTACAGTATCAAGTACATTTATAATTGTATGTGTGGATAAAATATAATACCTTAATGCCTTGTACGCTATGAATATTACATATGCATGATTTTTCATGGGTGTGTACTTCAATTTGTAAGCCTTCAAAGGCATAATGATGAAGGCTATATGGGCTTGAATGTTCTCCTCATTCTTTTGCATTAGTATAACTGACATGGTGTGCTCAAAATAATAACAGTAAAGGATGAATTTTTTATTAAAATCATGTTATGCCAGGATTGGTGCTTCGGCTATACATAATTTGATATTTTAAAAGGACATTTTCCATTCATCATTCCATTTAAAGTATTTCTTCTTTTTCATTATATCTGAATTGTGGTGAGTTGGTTAGGAAAAATCTATAATAAATATTCTTATAAAATTTACCTTACCGAAGAATGAATGAACTCCCTTTTTTAGAAATTGGAAAAGGAAATTTTTGAATAAATTTTACTCTTTTAGGATAAATATTTTTCTCTTCCTTTGATACAATGTGTCCCAAAATATTTCCTTCAGTGACAATAAATTTTAACTTTTTGGGATTAAGAGATATCCTATGCTTCCTGCACTAAATGAAAATTTCCTTTAAACCAGTAATGTGGTTATCTTTTTCTTTAGAGATTTTTTTTTAAATAATCGAGGTATACCAATATAATTTAATCCTTAAAATGAGGAAATACCAGGTCCATTTCCCTATGTAAATTTTCTCCTACATTAACTAGTTAAAAACAAATGTTCTAATAGGCGAATGTTCCCCATGACATAGTGAATTTCATCTTGTATTGATCTTCCTTTGTTACCTATATCTAACTATAACCTAAAAGACCATCTAACATAGATAGGATTTTAGAACTAGTAACTTCGTTTAGGGTGTGATCCATGATGGGAATAGGTTATTTATGTTTTAATGAGGATTTGTTAAGATTACGAAAAATCTACACACAAGTGTATCTCACCATTCTTTTTCCTCACAGGTACAATGTCAGAAAACCATGCTAAATGATGAATAGTATAAATTATTTTTTCATCTAATAACTTTTGAACCTCAACATAAATTATACCTGATATAGTCTGATTGTGTTAGCGGAGATTATATCTAAAAGGATTTTTTTCTGGCTGCAATGGAATATACTGTTGTATTTCCTTTGGTTCATATGTTTTAAAGTCATTTTAGGACTATGTGAAGACATTAATATAATTCCTAATAAGCTTTATGAATACTCCTTATCATTTATCAAAATAACAATTTCCAATATTCAGCATCTTGGGTTCATCCTTGGCACCTAAATTTAACGGTCGTGCTTCTGGAGAAGAATTATCAGCATATTATTTACTTTTCTTAAGTAACTAATCATGTCTATCAAATATTTCCTTTAAAGAGACTAAACACTTAGGAATTTTGTTACCTTTCAAATAAATTATATATTTTATATCATCATGTTTAGGATCAATCTCTCCTATCATTTTTTGACATGGAGGTGAATTGATTACTTCAAAGTACAACACCTTGAAGTTATCTTGCAACTCAATAAATGCAACTATTTACTTATCATCATCGAAAAATTGCATCTTCTCAACATTTTCAGGTACTTTGGGTGAAATATCATCTCCACTTTGTAGTCACCTTGTCTTAACATTGTAGGTGGCTTATCTAGTGTTAGCAATGTAACATCTACTTCTAGAGAATTGTCCCAAGAGTTTTGATCCATGGAGAAGGTTGCAAAGTCAAGTGTTACAAAAAAAACTCTATCCCTGTAGTGTCTCAACTTATACCTTCTTAAATGGTATTGATCTCTAATTTATTTTATAATGATCCTAGCATATCCTTGTTATTTGAGTAGTTTTACTTCTTTATTTCTAGTTTGTTCTAATGCTAACAACAAAGCTTCATATTATACTATGTTATTAGTATTTTCACACATTAACTTGTATGAGTATGGATGTACCTTTCCTTCTAGATATATCAATACAATACTGGTACCTGATCTAAGAGAGTAGTAACTATCATCAAAATATCGAGTCCAAATATTCTCTTCTTCTATTCCTTCCTGAATCTCTGGCTATATAGTTTATTTTTCCAATTCTAAGTAATATACCCTACAATCTGATTCTTGGAAAATAAGTTGAGATCTCATATCCTTAGACTTTATGACTGTATATTTTGAATTTATTTTAGGTTCTAACCTTTGATTTACTATTTTGATTGGAATGTGTGAACATGACCAATCTATTTTCAGTTCTCCCCTAAAATATTTGTATAATTTTCTACTTAGCAGCATCCCGTAGGAGACAAGAATATTTTCAACTAGAATTTTCATCCTTAATATTTTATCAGGGAAGGCTATTGAAATAACTTGTGCATATTAAATATTTCCAATCAAAGTTACTTGTCTCTCCATTGAATAAAATTTCCATATTGATTTAGTTAACATGACACCAATATCATCTGTAACTTTTTCTGGCATGACATTATCACAAGTTCCTGAATCTAAGATACAATCAATTAATTTGAAACCATTGATTAACAAAGACACACAAAATGGTTTTAGTCTCTCAGAAGATATGGTAATAAATATTGAAACATTATTTATGGGAGGAGTGTTCTTGGGGTTATAAAAAATTCCTTTTGTTATATTGAGTGAATTTTTTGATCCATTACTCTGAACATACTCAACTAGCCTATTCAACTTATCAGGGTATGATCTCAAGTACTCAACTTATTACATATGGATTTTGGTATCCTTGATATCATCAATGATATAAAAAGAAGGAATAGATATATTTGGATTGGATTGATGAACAATTAATATTTTTGGTTGAGAAGATGGATTTTCATACTTATCTTTTAGATCTAGAGAAGAAGATAGAGGCTTACCTCTTTACACAATGGTAACATCTGACTTGGTATCATCCTTCACTCTTTTATGTTCATTAGTAGACTTTTTTGCTACCTTTTTTAGCCAAATATATTGTAAACACTACTAAAGTATGACCATTATCATCTTTAAAATTTTCATCATAGTCATTATCTAATTCATATTATAGGTAACCAATGCTAGATTTGTTAGTATGGTCTACAAAATCACCACCTTCAAATTGATCATATTCAGAAAATTATTGATCTTATGATTTCATTTTGGCATTGTTTCTTTGAGAAGATTCAACCTTCAATACTTGAGGAGCAATATCGATGTGGTTTTGGTTTGGGTAAGTGCACCAAGTTGGGGGACAATTAAGTGGACATCAAATCCTGAATTTTACATTAAAAACAACAAAACATCAAATTTAGTCTTTCGCGGACTTGAACCATGCCGAAAAGTAAAAACTATGTCATAAAAATGGTACCATTGCATAGGGGAGACTATTAGCTTTGTAGAAATACTGATTTGAAAGTGAATAGAAGAGGATAAATATCATTTTATAATTTTTTACTAATAGTAGGTCTTTAAGACACTTTTTCCTGTGAATGTTTATGTCTACGTTTAAGACTGCAAAATTTGTTTCACTTATCAGAATGTGATAAAACTTATACCATCCCAACTGTGGTGAAATTATATACATGTTCAAAAAAAAATTATTTGATTTCAATATTTTTTGATGAAGTTATGGCAGGCAAACGGAAAGTGCTCTGTTTTCTTTATGTTTTCATACCACTTTCACGGAAAAAATCATAAAAAATAAAATATTACTCAAAAAAATACAAAATAAAATCCATCCCAAGATAGATAGTGGCATATAACTTCTCACTAAAGGAAAAATATATATATCAATTTTTGGTCATCCAAATTGTGGGCAAACGGACTATAATCTTATCGGCGTTTTTTAAAAAAAAAAACAAGTCATTGAATTTTGAGTGTTTAATATAGCTAATCTTGTTCATTTTTTACAAAAATTAGTATTTTAGAAACTAGATTCCGGATGCTACGATTCATATTAATATAATTTTGTCTAATTTTGAGTGTATGTATTGCTAATAATCCCTACAAGTTGATATTATGTTGTTATTTGCAATATGATGTCCACGGATGACCCTATATTTGTCCATCAACTTCCTGCACTTACCCGTTTTGGTTATTTAAATTTTTGTAGGAGCATTCCTAGTAGGAGTAACATTATTACCTTGTGTCATTTGCTTCTTTATTTGTAACAAGTTATTTTTCAATATTTCTAAAATTAGATCAAAAGTACCTGTTGAAGTACAAAAATTCAACCTTATAAGTTTTATTCTTGATATTTCTAGCCATGATGAGATCATCCTCAACTTCAATAGTAATGTTTTAAGCTATTATAAAGTTAGCAGGATGTGCTCTACGTAGTCAATATCCAAATTTAGGTAATAGAGCATTAATGAAAAATAATTTCTTATCTTCATCCCTAAGTGAAGCAGTAGGAGGAATCGTATAGAGTATCCTTTGAAATTTAGCAATGAAATCCCACACATGTTCATGCGGTTCTTTTTAAAGCTTGGATAATTGAGTAATCAACATACTTGAATCTTATGCCATATTGAATCTTTTTATAAATTTTTCTCACATGGGTTCCCAGCTAATTATGGTTCCATGAGCCATATGACGTAACCATTCTTCATCTAAGTCATGTAGATTTTCTATGAATAACCTAACATACACATCTTCATGTTTAACAATAACTACTCCACATGATATAGAGAATGTAGCCAATGATATTTTGGATTCTTTTTAACATCTCCGTAAAATTTGGGGAAATTATTTTTGGATCCTTTTGGAAAATCATAGAGAGGGGGTGTTAAATTAAAAGTGAAAAAATCCATGCCCTATGGTACATGAAGTTGTTGTGCTATTCTTAGAAGGATATGAAGTTGAGGATTAACTTCTTAAATAATCCCAACTACTGGATTATGTTGTAACTAATCTACAAGAGGAGTTTACACTCTTCCCACATGTGAAAGGCTTTCTCTACATGTTTTCATTTGAGGTAGATGGTTGAAATTAAATTATTCTTGCAATCTAAAGAAATGGTCAATTCTACCCCAAGCTCTTCTTTCCCATGTAAATGGGTGATCTGTCAAGATTAAAGAGCTTATATAAAATGTGTCTTAGCTTAAGAAAAATTTGATCTTATAGGAAAATGACTCAGCTAAGAGGTGCACAAAATTCCAACATGTAAACAATTTTCAACTTAAACTTACCACTTTGATTTAATCAAGTGGCAGTTTGGCATGTAAAGGCGAGTCAAAAAGTTTTGAAATAACATGTAGAAAAATATAGTTTTAGCTTCTAAATTCTTCAAATAAGAACATGTGTCGTCTACTTAGAATTTTTAATTTGTATGAAAGATTTAAATTTTAACTGGACTTGATTAGAGTGACGCTTTTGGTTTTAGATCCTCTCTTCAATCACATAGACTATAACTTAAGCAATCAATAACTCAATAATTTAATTTTAAAAGAAATTATTTTATTTTAGCAGGGAGTTGGGATTTCGAGTGTACAATAACTTACTTGAAAAAATTCAAGACTTGGAGGAAAAGCACATGTCAACACTAACTTGGAACAAAGAATATGTTTTCCAAGTCAGGATTTATTTGATCCCCAGTGGAGTCACCAGACACTGTTGGCTAGATTTTATGCTTGGCTACACACAACAAACCTATGGAGTAATGGGATAAATACCCTTCATTTATAGGTTAATCTCCCATGAAAGATGTCCATCTACTCAAACTATTTACACTAACAATTTATATAATTTATGTGCAAACTAAATTAATTTTTGGGATATTACTTTAATCACAAAGATCATAAACCATAGCTAAGAAAATTTACAAGAAGTAAACAATTTTGTTTAGAAGTTGTGTAGAAATACAGAGAGCATAATATATATAAGAGATATTAGTAAGGAGAAAACAAGATAATGTAATTTACAATAAGTATATTTCAGAGCTTATTACAGCTATACAAAATAGATAAACATTCAAGAAGTTTCATAATCTTCATCAAATGAAAAAGAAATGAATTCAAATCTAGATTTAAGATAACACAAAGTTTACCATTAAATACTCACAATATGAACAATATGACCTCTTTGAAACAAATTTCTTCAGAAATCCACCTTCTTCTTATTCAATTTGAGCCAGTTTCACACGATGAACATTCAATAATCTCAACACAAATTTTGAAAATTTTAAATTCACACACAAAAATTACAATAGCTTATTACCAAAAAGTTTTGATTTTTTCCCACATGCCCCCTCCTATATTTATAGTATTTATAAAGACAATACAAATAGGAGACATTTATTATGCCTTCCCCACATGCTTAGCTATAAATCTTCACATAGTTGAGGATCCTTTTCCTTGAATTTATCCTTTCCTGACACGTAAAGGATGAGGAGTGGTATTTTAAAAATTGTACAATTCAAATGAAAATCAACTACTTTGTATGTAGTGCTAGACTATTTTTAACCTTTTCATAATAACTTAAAGTAATAGCTTATAACCAAATTACTTAATTTTTTCAATTCCAACTCAACTACATAAACTATGGTTCTCAGAGAAATGAGATGAAGGAGAATAATTAATGAGTAAAAGTCACTCCAGCTGATGGAGTTTAGTCTTGAACTTTTCCTGTACTTAATGTGTTGAACCATCATAAATTGCATGTCTTCTTGATCTGCTTTAGCAAAATCTTGTCTTTTTGTTTCAAACCTGAGGATCTCCTTTGCTAACTTATTACCTAGACTTTTTATTATTACCAAATTAGGTTCAATATTTTTAACATCATGGCGAATCTTCACCAATCTCTTTATTGAATCATATGTAAAAGGAGTAATGGTATTATCAATTTCTTGCTTTAAAAGATGAAGAAATTCTTCAATAGTACCTGGTGACCTGTCAATGTCGTAGCATGTAATATAAAAGATATAATAACCAATTTTATTTATAGCCTCATCCACTTATTCCTCCATACATTTCATCTCTTGCATCATTTCCTAAAGAGTATTCATGCAAAAAGGAAATCATTAACTATTCTTTCTTACCCCTCTTTGTTGATCCTTTGGGCATAATTATTTTTTCAACTAATACCTTTTCTGACAGGGATTTTATATTCTTAAGACTTTCTAACTAAATCTTAGTAATCCCATTTTCATTTTCCATTTCCAATCATAAATTCTTCAATTGATTCAAATTTATTTGAATATCATTCAAATTACTTAGCACTTCTAAGTATTCTTTCTTTGCTTTCTTAGTGATTTGATTTATTGATTCATCCACAACTTTGGATTTTTCCCTAGTTTATTCAATTTTTGTGATGAATTATGGGTAATTTTTTTCTCCTGATAGTGTGGGTTGAGAATAAGTCTTAGAAACCTTTTCTATGATTTCACATAGCTTGGAAATTTCTTCATTCAATTTGGCCTTATCTATCTTTTCTTTATCCATCTTGTGAAAAAGTGTATCAATCAGAGTTTGTGTATATTACTTCAATCCCTCAATATTGACTTCACCCAAAGGTACTCTTTTCACTATTATATTTCCTTTAGTCAACTCATTTTTATGTTTTCCTGTCACTGGATTTGATACCTCACCAAAATTCTTCCCTAATGATTCTATTACCAACTTTGAAGTTACCTTCACATATTTAGGCTTCTTTCCTCTGTTATCAATACTTATCAGAAGTTGTAGATACATCTCCTCTATATTTATTACTTCCATAGCCTCTAGAACAATTTTCAATGCTGAATAGCCTGATAAGCCTTTACTTACAAAGCTGGAGTACCTGAATGCACTACCATATCTTGACTTGTCCCTACTGCACTATATTGAAATAGTACCTCCTCAAAATCTACCATATTTTGAGTAAACAAGAAATTTTCTAACTCTTGTTATTTAGGAGTATTACTGACTATATATAATTCATATTTATTTCCAATGTCCACTTCTTCATGTACTTTTGTCTCTTTTCCATCCTCTATATGAATATGATTTTCATGTTATTATTTAATTTATCCTTCTTATATACTCTTCATTTTTGTAGTTTTTATTTAAGATCCTCACGTCTCATGTACTTGTGATAATTCATGTGATGAAGTTAGCTTCAAATTAGTGTTGTGTCCCTCCTTGTAGTTGATGCTAGGTTGATCCTCTACTGGTGGAGGAGGAGTATCGATTGATGGGGAGACAGGAGGAGGATGGGGAGGCATAGTCTCTATAAAAATCAAAGGGAGAGTGAAAGTAACAGGTTTCAGGGGTGGCACACCTATAACCATATTAGCAGAGGAAACTTGTAATGATGAATCCATCGGGGATGGGGAATCAACTTGTGTTGATGTAAGAACAGATTCTCTAGTAGTAATTCCTTGAGTTACTAATTCTATTTATGATGAATGATCTTAGTATTTTCCAGTGCTAGGCCTCTTCTTTTATATTGGTGACATTCTATGTCCCTTATTACATTCACCTTGCACTCCATTACTTTTCAATATTTTCTTTATTATTATTTTCATTATTGATCCTCCCATGCAATAACCCCTATCAAGTAGCCATTTTGAGGTGTAGGCTAAGACCATTGATGTTCTTTACTTAATTATTTTCTCATGATTATTTTTGAAATTGATTTGTGGAAATGAGGCTTTATCTCCCCCCATTTCATGAAAGAAATCAAGACAAGATTTCCCATAATTTGGGAGATATTTAAGAATATTTTCTAGTCCATAATCAGTAATTTACTTGATTGTTAGTCTACTAAAATCTCTCTTTCTACCCTCAAATTCATCTCTTCAATCTATCCAAAAATATTCTACTGTAGGTATGTTCATGTATTCCACTGAAATTGATTTCTTTGCTAATTTTATAAAATTAAAATTAGCCATATCCTTAAATAATTCTTGTCTATAGTGGTGAAACATCTCCTTCTAAATATTATTTTCTTTCTTCATGGTAACACAATGATAATTACCAATTGTAATAGGGAAGACAACTAGTTCCCCGTGAGACCTTGATTGTAGATCATGAAGTTCTACTAGTTGCCTACATATTTCCATCAAAACCAACTTGTCATTTGGGTACCTTGGAAGCTTGAGTGGTGGTCCTAAAAATCCACAAATTCTAAGATAGGTGAAATTAGAAAATTGAATGAAGACGCACCCATATTAAGAAATTATTTCCCATGCCACATTTGTCTCCTTTTTTATCTTCATTTCATTATTGATATTGCAAATGATTTCATAGAAGAATCCATAAAATACCCTTTGATATGTTTTTAAATATTTAGATAGCACCAATTCGCGATAGTATTGATATATTGGATCTACAACTAAGATTCCTTTCCTGTGTAATATGGTAAAAGTTCCATTTTAGGCTACATCATATACCATGTAAGAAGTCATTTTGAAACTGATATTTTTTTGAGCCTCTCTTAGTTAACAATCAATATTGTTACATATCATCCAAGCCCAATTAATCAACGAATTAGACCTATTGACATCAAATATTCTTGTGAAGGAGTAAATCCATATGGAGAATTGTTTGGAATTATTTTCATCATTGATTCTACATTACAATTGAGTAATGTCATCTGCTTCTTGAAATTGATTTGACCTTATTATTGTTTTAGGGAACTTGGATTCTTGATTTGGATTTATCAAGTAGTTTACATTCATGATCTTAATGCAATCAGATGTATTATTTTCCCATTGATAAATGTATTTTTCCATGGTCATCTATAGCACTTATACTTTTTTGCAATCTTCAAACATTAGTTGAAATATTGGGCATCAAGTCTTACCTCCACATTCCCTATTTTTTCATCACTTCTCTACTAAGAGGATCATAAAATTTAGCTCATTCTAAGACAAACTTAGGAAATTGAGTAGGACTTGGGAATGATGTTGTTGTTATTATTCCATTGTTAGTGATAGCTTGCATTAGAGGTGTCTTAAGTGGTGCCTTGGATCTATTTATCAGCTTAGTTACAAACACTTGACCCATATTAATATCATTGATTTCTATTAGCTTGGACCTAATTCATGACTCAATTACACAGCCTTTGTATTCATACTTCATGTTTTCTACTCAGGGTTCACTGAATTGCTAAGATTCAAATTTTCCCTATCTTTTGGCCTGTTATCCAGTGAAATTGACAAGGGCAATTTACAGGTAACCATACCCAAAAATCTGTTTTGGCCCCCAAGGGAGTTTGAAAACATTTGAAGAAGCCCAAACTTCCTTCTAAAAAATCAAGATGTTGTAAGACTTAGTCACTTTTTGTTAATCCTTCAGCGTAACCATCTTCATGTCACCATGATTGAAGTTGTGCCCATTTTTGCACTGGTTGCAATTTTCAGAGTGTCGACACACCAAAATCTATGCCCACTCTTAATCCTTTGGTGCACTCATTGTTATGTCAACATCATTAAGTTTTTGCCCCTTTGGTCCTTTAGCACTGAAAATATTGTGTCAACATCATGAAACATGCGCTAAGAATTTTTCTAAGCACTGAAAATGTTGTGTTAATGTCAATAAAATTACATTAAGGCACATTTTCCCTCGTGTCGATGCTCTAAAAAGTGTGCCAAAGGTGGTTGGTGAGATAATAAATGCCATTTTTTCTATAAATATGCACCTGACACCTGTCATTTTCACGAATTGAAAATTGTAAAAGGTATTTTCTCTGTGCCTGTCAGTCATCCTTGTCAACCCCCACGTGTTGCTTTTTGAGCTTTTGGACCCCATGTCATTCTTCGTCTCTTATAAATCTAAGTAAGTGGCTCCTCTCCTGGTTATTATTTTTGTCTTGTTTGTATTAAGTATTAGGATTGGTATAAAAGATAAAATCTAAAGAAACACACCTAACAATATTCAAACCAGCTGAAGCCCTTTTGCCTCTCTTTCTAGATCTACAAATCTAGAAGATCCCTGCCTATGAAGAAACCAAATAACTCATCTTTCTCTGCTTGCTTCCTCACCAAAAAAACCTTCTCTTATCCATCTGATAAATCCAAAAGAGAGAAAGAGAAATCAAGGGTGAATTGCCAAAATTACCCAATTGTTGAAACCCTTGGCGCACTATTTTCCTGTGTTACACCTCTCACAGTTGCGCTTGGTGCACTTTTTACCAATATAAAACAACATTTTTCTGTGCCCAGTTAAAAGAACACTTAGCAATTTTTTGTGGGGCGCGGGCGCCACTTCCTTAACATCAACATAAGATGTTATGTGCCTCTAATCTGTGCCCTATGCTTTTTCCCTTGGTGCACTAATTTTCCTTGCAACATCTTCTGAAGTTACACCTTAGCACACTTTAAACACATGCAACACAAAAATTTTCTACACCCAACCAAAGCAAATTATTCCTAAGGTGTAGGTGAAACTTCCTTAACATCAAAATAACATGTTGCATGCTACAAATCCGCACCTTGCGCTTTACCCTTTGGCACTACATTTTACATGTAACACCTCTCCAAATTGCGCCCTTTCCAAATTGGCATAACTTTTCCCAGGTGAACACCTGAGCATAATTTTCTTCATGCTGACACTTGCCTAACTATGCCCCTAACTTGGTGCAAAAAATTATATGCTGACACCCCGGAAAGTGTGCCCAATAATTTTAAACCCTTGTAACCTATTGTAAACCGACGCCTTGCACCCTAAGGCTTATAATTGCTCATTATTCATTCTGCAAGATTTCATTATGAATAACATGATGGTTGACATGGATCTTTTGTGTTGGACCTCCTTGATTATTCTTGCAGAACAACAACATCCATCCTTGGGCTCACATATGTCTTCATCAAGCAAAAAACTAGCTAAAGCTAAGCAATCAGAAGAAGAGATGAAGTATAAGTATCAGAGAGTCAAAATTCCTGACTCATGTGTAGAATGTAGCCTTGACATCAGAGACTCTGAGCTAGGACATATTGACATGGATGATTTCTGGGCAAGGACCAACTAGGAAAGTAGTGGCCAGTGGATGAACAAATTAGTGGGTAGCGGGTTACACTTTGCAGCTTGGCTCCCAGTGAGTGCCGTAAATAACGAGTTCATCATGTTGGTTGCTCAGTGTTATAAGAAGGACACTAGATGTATCGAAGACAAAGAGCACAAGATGATCATTGGCCTCACAACTCATCACTTTGAGATTATCCTAGGCATCCCTCATCATAGGAAATATGTGGAAATAAGCATTGAAGACTACAAGAAGACATGGGATGATAATGAGGATAAATGCATACAGACGATGAACAAGCTTTATTTGAAGAACAAGAAACCAGTGAGTAGATGGCCACAAACCATCCACCGTAGTGAATTCAATGAAGAGTTGAGTGATACAATCACCTTATTAAACAAAGTATTTGGGCTCCCTAATGCCCATTACTTTCACAAGTGGATGCTGAGATACCTGGAGACCATGAGAAAGAATGCACCTGATTAATGTTTTGGCTGGGGAAAAATCATCAATGACACCATCTCCCAGCAGCTTCAACAAGTTCTAACAACAGGGAAGTTCTACATGAATTCCTACTTTGTATATGCTGCTATGTTAGAACGGGATTTCACGGGTTTATCTCGAAATGGGGTATGGCCCCAAGTCAAGATATACAAGTTCTACCCAGAGTTAAGGCTCAAGGCCAACATCTCCTAGTTCTCTAAAATTAATGATGCCTTCTTCTATGAGGTAATCTACTTGCTGAGGCCAAACATGAGACACGGTCGGACCATCCTGAGTGTGATTGCTACTACAAAGAAATGGGGAGAATTTTTCACACAATTCCCCACATTCATATACCTCAGAGCTATGAATTTCGAGGGAGAACTAACAAAGCTACCAAGGTTTGCAGGGCTGAAGCTGATTCTACTAGAATTATCAAGGTAGCTAATCACTTACCATGAGAAGTGCATGAAGAGAAATAAAGGAGGAACCCCATTCCCCCTTACATTTAGCCCATACACCTAGCCCACACTTGCTAAAGCACAGGAGATGTATGTTGAACTAGAACTACTGAATTTGAAACATAACTTCCTAGCAAGGCCAACCTTTGACTACCGAAGTTGCCTCCCAAAGGAAAAAATTGATCCCATCCATGTTCCCGAGATCGAGGACATTTGGATCGACCTGACACATGAGATAGACATCAGGTGAAAGGATCACTCTCAATTGGCTCTGGAGGAGATCATCCACTATGGCATTTTCATTGTCCCAAAGGAATTGCAAGAGACTGATCAAGAAATTGATCATGTTTACCTTGACACAAATGGGGACAATTGACCATTCAGGGAGATCGATAGAGCCAAAGCACAGAAAACCATTCAAGAAAGGGTTAAGCCCACATTGCAGTACACCAAACACTGGTGCAAACAAAATGGTCTCACCTACCTTAGAGTAGATTTCAGTACTCCTTCAGGTAGAGCACCTCCAAGACCAGCCCAAGTGTCGAAAGGAAAAGGAAAAGACAAGGAGGGTGAATCAAGAAGAAAAGAAGAAACTCCTGAAGGCCTTCCTTCTACTTCTGAGAAGCAAGTATTTGACCTGGTGTCTCCAGGTAAAGAAGAAACAACAGAAATTTTAATGGATACATCCACCCAGGATGTTATCACAACTACAACTAGAGAGGTACCCAGTGTTTCTTCTTCCATTTCTTCTCCTCCCCTTGTCATTGAAGCATCTATTCCTATGTATGTTTCTTATCCTCTCCCTTCCTCCCTTCCATCTCCCACCTCTTCCATCTTCTCCTCTCTCACAGATCTATCACCCAGTATTCCCTCCATCCAATTACAAATCCCTTTTGTTTCCATGTCCTTCTCTTCTCCTATAGTAACTACAAGCCCCACAAGAAGTGGTGCATTAGATTCCTTGTAACTTCCACCATCAAGAATTTCAACACACTTCCCTGAGGCCTCTATAGTTTCTCCCCCTCTCACTCTTGTTTCTTCTTCTATTTCCTCTACTCCCACTCCCATAAGTCCTGGTTGGATTTCTGAGCACCTAAGTCAGCATAAGAGGAAATTTCCCATTGCAGCCATGGATTTCTCTGTCATTCCAAAGAAGAGAACTAAGAAGAAAAAAGTGATAACTCACTTTTATTAAATCACTTTAGGGGAGAGATTCATGGACATAGCTTACCTAGACCCCACCAAGAAAAAGGAGGATCTATCTCCCATAGAATTCATAGTGACTCAAGTCACAATGGGGACCTCATTTGAAAGCCTACAAGGGGAAGCCTTGTCTAATGTGGATGCTCTCTATAAGAAGCTCCAACAAGCAAAAGAGGAGAAAAGGATACTCAAGGAATAAAACAAACATCTCCTCCAAGCATTGTAGAAAATGGGCAATGCTCCTCCTGTGACTTCCGCTGAACCCATTCAAGTTCCCAGTCAAGAGAAGATAAATGAATATGTTAAGATTAGTGAACAAGGCACAACAATATCATCCTGGATCGAGTGAATCCTCAGATATGGTGAAGGAATGATTGGGAAATTCATAGTGCTCTATCAAAATATAACCCAAGCAAATAAGGAGCTACAAGCAGTAGTAGGTTCCCTCTTCGAAGAGTTGGATAACACCAGGTTACAGTATGAGACGTTCCAAACCATGGTTGACTACTTAGCTAACGACCTATTGAAGGTCAATGTTATCGATCACCCACGTGCACATAAAAAATATCTCATCACTTTAGATTACTAGGTTGATCAAATGGAATATATCCTAGAGAGAATAGATAAAATCAAAGATGAAGCCCTGGATGCAAGATATAACATAGAGAAAATAGTTACAAAAATGGCTCCAGAAATGCTCATTGAATCATATAACTTGAGAGAAGCAGATGATAAATTCTAGTGCTTCAAGGCTATCATCACTCAAGGTTTGGCACTGGAGATCACTTTCAACCGAGAGTCAATCAATAACATCTTGGCCTGCCGCGACTTCATTGGATTTTTTATTGATGCATATGAAACTTTCGCCAAGTTAACAGACAAGCTCAAGAATGAGAAAGAAACTTATGAAGTCATTGATGACCATTTCAAAGGTCCAAATCATGACCAACTTAAAGCGATGATCAAATTTTTTATGGAATATTGAGTACAGTGTCACATCAACTCTCCTGAACAAAAGCAAGACACCAAGTTTGAACAAAGAGATGTTGAGGAGTAGTTTCTCCTCTCGTGTATGCGTTGATCATTTTTGTAAAATATTTAAAAATCCCATTGGCATATATGATGACCTCATCCATGTTTCCTCATGGGATGTTTTCATCCAAAAACTTTCCCAAAGTCAACTTTTGACTTTTTAGATATTTTGTAAATATCTTGTAAGATATTTTGTAAGTAGTTGTTGGTTTGGTTTTGTCTTCTTTCCTCCTCTCCTTCTATAAATACTTGAATACTTGTTGTATTCGAGAGTGGACATTTTTTGTATGAAAAGATAAGTGAGGAGAGAAAGAATTTGTGTTTTCTTGTAAAAGAAGAAATATTAATACAGATGGTTAGACTTTGTGCTTAATATATGTGTTATTTGCATCAGATATTTCTTAAGTTAGATCTATGTTTTTATTCTGTTGGATTCATTCCTATTATTGTCATATGTTCATCAGTATTGCTTTAATTTTTTATGCAAGTAAGTTTAGCTTTGTTTACTACCAGACTAAAGCATAAACCTTCTGACCTTTCCATCTTGGAATTCATTTCTTTTCTTCCTTCAGATCTACCCTCCTCCATCCCTCCTACCTTTCTATTTGTAGTTGGAACTACCTCTACTGGGATGAGATCCCAAACCCCCCAAAGTTAGAATAGTGTAGATTTATATAGATTCATGCTTGATAGATTAACAATAAACCAGTTTTGCTTTGCTGTCTCAAAGAGGGGATATGCCTTGCATGCTGTTGGCCTGTTTCCCCATGACCTACCTAACCGACAGATTTTCAGACCAACATGGCCCTAGAAGTCTCTTCAACTACAAGATTATTATATTTTTGGACTATAGCTACCCCTTCTATTTATGATGACTTTTCTTTTATTTCATACATTTTTTGTGTTTTCACTCTAGTAAAATTATGTAAAATACTGAGATATCAACACCTCCTCCTTAAAATGTAGAATTTGAGTTAATCCACTGACCTTTTATAATGAGTTAAAGAAATTTAAATTTCATGTGCATATTCGGTGTTTATAGACTCGCCAAGATCATCAAAAACTCTTTACAAGTGATGTTTTAGGATTTTGGTAAGCAAGTAGAAAAGTATGTTTCTTTTCATAATGTATTTCGGGTTTACAGGGGGGTTGCTTACGTGCTTTGAAATTAATTAGTAGAGGTATAGGTTCCCATAACAAATGTGGAAGTGGTAAATTTTTAAACGCCACTTGATGCTAGTATTTAGGTAATGAGGGTTCGTATTTCCTCATGACACTGGGAAAAAATATTAGTTCAAAATCCCTCTTAGCATTGGCTTTAAGAAAACATGGGTGAGATATCTGAAATACTCTGAGGGAATCAGTGACTCTTTGGGGTTGGAATTTCTAAGTTAATCAAGAGTTAATGAGAATTCCCTCTGGCATAGGGGTAATCAATGAGAAATAAATCACTCGGGATGGTCTACTAACTTGTTTTCATACTAGGTCAACAATTAGAGTTTTCACATTTGTAGATTTTTCACAAAAAATAACATGTCTCCAATTTTTACAAATAATTCACAAGTTTTTATGACATCTTTTTAAATTCTTTCGGTGTGATTTTTGAGGGAAATACATGCATTTTCAAAGAATAACCCTAGGTAGAAAGAGGACTCCTTAATAAATAAAATTATGAATAAAAGTAAGGAAAAATGAAAAGAGAGAAGGAAAATACAGTCTACATACCTTTTCTCTAGATGGGTCACCGATAGATTGCTTGCAAATTTCTTAAACCAACTAGTTTGAGATAGATTAGGATTTGCAGGGTATACTTCTCACTTGGACATCTAGAAGGCTAGGTGGAAATGAATTGGATTTTTCTACTTTTATACTTTCCACCTAATTAAATGCACTTGGTAGACATGTGTGATAAAATCCATGTTGTCGTTCGCTTAGGTGTCAGATTTTACTATCTTCTTTACTATTTTATGTTTAACGGATTCAAGAATTAATGGAAACCTAAGCGGCTATAGAATTAAGAGAAAAGTGGGATTTTGAATCTACTTAGCTTGATTAATTTTTACTGAGTAACTAGTAAATTAGTTTGAAAATTCTGATTAGGTTTTGGCTTGGGTTGCGGGTTTTGAGAACATCTCTACTTGATTGCTTTAGAAAGTAAAGAAATGATGTATACTCACCTAACACTAAATAGTGAAAATAAATATTTTATCAAGGACTAAATTTAAATTCTATAAAATAAAGTAACCTAAAAAACCTACATAGGTCTAAAGGTGAGCTCAAAATTTAGCTTTTATGGATTTTTGAGCAATTTGAACAAGTTGGTATTTTGCAAATGCAACCAAACAACCTCTTTCAACCTGCTGAAAAATCCTAAGCAATTTTGCAATCCAAAAAGAGTTAAGGAAAAACATTAAACAACTAAATATTATTCAAGGGGGAAAAATTCAACATGACCACTAAATTTCACAAGAAAAAAAAGCCAAAATTTTAAAGGGGTATCCCAAAATTTCTAATTAAAATCTTGGGGACATCACTTACCATGTACTAATAATATAAATGAGTATGAATCCCTCATTGCAGGACTGAAAGTTTCCATAAAATGGAATATCAAACAACTCAAGGTCATAGGTGACTCATATTTGATCATCAAACAAGTCACATATGAATATGAAGTCAAGGATGAGAAGCTCCTCCCATACAAATAAATGGTTGAAACTCTAAAAGAATATTTTATGCAAGTTACCTTTCAACAGGTACCCATAGCATATAACCATTCAATGTATGTTATGGCCACTATTCTATATTTTTTTAAGATTCCATTAGGGAATAATGACATGCCTTTCTTTGTGGAACATTTAATGATGCCTGTGTACGACGTACTAAAATGTGTTTGGTATATGAAGTTTTTGGTCAGTTTTCCCCTTGGTGCATTAACATATTTAACTACCTCTAAGATGGAACCTTCCCTCCTGATATGATCCATTCCTAAATATGGAATCTCATCTAGTGCATTTCGTGTTACACCTTAATTGGGGGAACCCTCTATCGAAGAGGCTATAATGGGAATCTTTTATGTTGTTTAAACTCATAAGAATCCATCCTCGTAACCAAAGAGATACATGAAGGAATTTGCAAGGAACATATGAGTGGAATGGAGTTTACTAAGAAACTTTTGAGTTTAGGTTATCATTGGCCTACCATGGAGAATGATTGATGTCATTTTGTATGAAAAAGTCTACTGTTTCAAAAACATCACAATCTTATAATTCTTTAGCAAAATCTCTACAAAAAATTACGACACTATAAATTCTTCATATGCCCAAAATCACATCATACCTTCCATTGAGTATTTTACCAAGTGGGTAGAGGATGTTCCTCTCACTTATATTACTAGTGCACAAATTTCCAAATTCACAATGAATCACATCATTTTTTGCTATGACATTCCTTCTGCCATTATATATAACAATAGTAAGTATTTAAAAAATAAGTAAGTGAAAGCACTGTGCCAACACTTCCACGTCTTCTAAAATAATTCAATAGCCTATTACCATTAAGGTAATGGACATGTAGAAACCTCGAATAAGAATCTTTTTTCTATCATGGATAAAATGGTTAGAAAAATCAATCGCAATTGGCATCTTCATATCCATCCCTCCCTCTGGGATTAATTACATCTATTCACTCACCAACAGGTGTGAAACCATATTCTCTTGTATTTGGCACTAAAGTCAAATTACACCTAGAGATTGAGCTTCCTCCATTTTAAATTTCACTGAGAGACTATCTAGACAAAGATGAAGACTATAGAGTGGCTGGGTTATCCGAGCTAGTGTTACTTTATGAAATATTCCTCCATACACTCGATCACCTTAAATTGTATCATAATTGAGTGCATAAAAGCTACAAAAAACGTATCATACCTCTCCAATTTGGGGTAGGATATTTAGTTCTTAAGAAGAATCGGTTCAACACCATAAAAGTTCATGAGAAGAAAGGTAAGTTTGAAACTAAATGGTAAGGACCATATGTTGTGGTGGCTAATTATTTTTCAAGTGTATATAAACTTAACTATCCTAATTTTGATGAACTTTAGGAGACCATGAACATCATGAATCTCAATAATTTATATGTGTAAGCACAAGGACCTATCAAAAAATTAAAAATAATGAAAAATAAACAGAAAAGTAAAGATAAATAAATTCATCCAAGAGTGAAAACCACACAATGGTGGCATTTTGGACATGTCCTTTGGTGAAAACTAGTTTCCAGTACCTTAGTAGGATTCTTTGTTCACAAGCATCTCACACCTGGGGGCATGATCACTTCTTCCTAAACTAGTGTTTTTCTTTTATCTGGGATATTTTTGAGCCTATCCTTTATGGTCTTGATCTGACTAATCCTATTCTTGTACATATGTGTGGATTATGACTTTAATGCATTCCCATCTATCACTGTGGTCATCTGTACATCTTTATTTTCTTGTGCATGGTTGAGGAAAACTTTCAAATAACATTCAAATAGAAATCACAAGACTAAACCCAAAAACAATATAACATTGGCTCGCAAAAAATACAAAAACGAGACAAAATGTCTCAAAATTGTTCCACAAAAACAAAGTTATGTTTTTTTTTTTTTTTTTTTTACACATAGTGTGTTGTGTTGCATAATTTCTAGACTAATATATTATTTAATTAATTAGATTAATTCTTGCTTTAGATTGTTGTGTTGATTTATTTTGTTAAACTTTTCTTGTGTTTGTGTCATTTTCATGTACATTGTGTGTTTTCATCTCGTCATTCACATTCATATCATCAAATCTATATCATAATCACATATCAATAAAATTCTAAGATATTTCATCATAAAATGAAATCAAACATGTATGATAAGCTAACATCTTATAATATCATCAATGGGGCAATAGGCATTATTTTTATCCCCCTCGTCATAGACCATAATAACAACATGGGCTAAACATACTATATCATAAAGATAAATGTTATAAATATCAAATTACATCATCATATATACATGTCAAAAACATCAATGTCTATATACAAAATGTGTCTTGATACAATAAAATTACAATATGAGCATGGATAAAAAATGCATGCCTGTATCCCGAGGCATAATAAAAAATATACATATACATCATGTCAAAACTATGTGCCTTCATGATGAGGCATATCCAAAAATTAATACAAGTGTAAAAAATTGAGGGAGTCAACCCTAACTCTCACCAACACCAGGTATTCCTAGACTATGGATGAGAGGAAGCATTTGGCTCGGTGGAGGCATCTGAACTAATTTAGTAGATATCGATGGTCTATGTGATCTAGACCTTGATCAACTACTTATAATCTTACTATAAGGAACTTCCCTCTATGAATCAAGAACTTCCACATGATAGAGAGCTCTATAATATCCAGACTCACATGAAGATGATGTAAAATCATACACTAAATCACCAGATCCCGTTGTTTCTACTGCGTGATGAATCATATCACACTCGATTGTAATCCAAGATATATCCACCTGTGACTGAGTCCTTTTGGCTACCCATTATGTCCTCTCTCTTGTGATCTTATATCACATAGTTATTTCCTTATATCTATCTAATATGGCCTTATGTAATTCTTACCTAAAAGCAACCTTCTCTGTGGACCCTTATTCAAAATTTCTTTGATATCCACTCTTACTGACTCCAAACCCATGCAATATGGCTTGTCAATTATCCTCACTAGCAACACTCCAAGTAGGCATCCAATAGTAATATCGTACCATGCTCACACCTATAAAAGAGTCACTGGACCAAGGATCCTCATCTCTCTATATGATATCAAATTAATATCTCTATACAGATAGGCCAATATGCATGGAAACCAAGAAAATACCTCCCCTCTACCAATTCGGATGTGCGTCCCACTCTAATAAGGAAGTAAGTATCCACTAATAAGATCCATGAGAGAAATTGGTATCCATATAATCCACCTATCCTTAAAAGATCTGTAAAGGTACACTACCATACTTTTTTAGGTATATCCTATCATAGGAACATATCCCAGATGTGTCCTATAATATTCTCATTATCATCATCAGACACAACTAAGATCCCCTAGATCGACACTCTAAGAATCTGGTACACATCCTCGAGGGTCATTATTGTCTCTCTATCAGGTAGAAAAAATATCTCACTCTCACTGTGTCATCTCTCTACTAAGGAAGTTTGAAGGTATTGATCCAGTATAATATGTAGAAGTTGTACGATATATGATAAACTTGTAGCCTCTAATACTATAGCTATAAGGATCTAATTGCATTGTAAGAAAGTCAGCTCATAATCCCATAGACATCCATGATTCCAACGCACATCCAAACTAAGTGGTCTCTCCTGCCAATCACCTAAGACATAAATAATTAACATCATTTCTTCTAAAAAAATCTTTTAAATTCTTCTAATCACTCCTACGTTCCTCTAATAAATTCTAAAATCTCCATATTTCTTCTAAAATCCTTCTAAAAATCCAAAATATGTACTAGCGCACTTACTTCTATGCTAGTGCATCCCATTTCACATTAACACACCTTTTTATATACTTGGGCATGTCTTTTCACGCTAGTGTGTGGAAATTAATGCTCATTCTCTCATTATGACACTAGCGCATGTCATGGTAGTGCTCCTACATTAACGTTCACACTCCTAATTTTATGTTAACATGTGAGCAACCCTAAAATGAAAATACTTCAACACTTATGCTCTTATTTTAACAATATAGTGTGGCATTCATGCTAGATCATTAAAATACACACTAGTATGACTAAATCCATGTGCTAGCGTTAACCCACAAACTTCTCCTAGATAAAAAAAGGATTAAATGTACTAGAAATTCTAATTTTGTGTTACTTATTGGGGACTCATCTACAAGAAGCCTCTCGAACTCTCGAACTCATTCAAAAGGATGATTTTGTTCTTGGATTCATACCATATCTCTCAGAAGTAGGAGCAAAATCTCACAAAAACATAATAGATTATAATAGCTCAAAATGGTCGTGATTGATTTTACCCCTCCCACCCTATTATTTCTACCCTCCTAGCCATAATTCTTCATTTTTCTCACCTCTCAAGGGCCATATTATTAAAATTTTCCTCTATTTTCCTCTCTCCATGTGATGGCAATCTGTCGTGATGATTTATTGCCTTAAAACCATCAATTTCACTATCATTTTCACCTCACTAGGGCATATTTTTGCTTCCCATTGACATTTTCTTCTACCTATGGCATATTTTTGCTTCTAAGTGATTATTTTTGTGTACCATGCATGCTATCATTCTTCTATATCATATTATTCCAAAAATATCAAAAAATATGTAAAATTTCAAAACACCTTAAAAATTAAAAAAAATCACAAAAAACCAAAAAAATTGGTAAATTTTCAAAAAAACCCAAAAATTGGTAAAATATCCTAAAATCCCAAAAAAATTTAAAAAATCATTTAAAAATATGAATCGTTTATAAGATACAACTTCCTCAAACATCAAAAATTTTCGTACAAAACATCTTTCTTTGGTCCTCACTTGTTCTCATGCATGACTAGGAGATAATTTATGTCTCACCTCTATTAATAAAAGTTGGTTTACTTTATATGTATGTATTCCCTTACATGATCAGTTTCTTAGGGTAGTATCATAGCACATGATTTAATTTTCATAGGACTCATGTGTCCTCTGTTTATTCACCTTGCATGTATCCTTTACATAGGGTGTCATTTTTAACCCTTGTCGTATAACTCGAACATGTGGGAACTACAGGTCAATAACAAAAAACATTTGTGTAACTCTCTTGAATGTTGTTTATTTGATTATGTTTATTTGTGTTTTTTCCTTTTTGATCTACTTGTTTAATTTCTCGTACTGCATTGCTTCATGCATTTTTCTTTGAGTCATTCTTTTGGGTAATGAACAAAAATTAGTATTACAAATTTTCATGCAATTTTTCACTTTTTCACATGTCTATATCAAATAAAATTTACTTTTGATCCAAATGGTTTGTTGATTACATTGAGAAATAATAATAACAATAAGCTCTTAATCCATCTGGGTTGAAATCTATCTCCATTTTCTTCATCACCATTTTCTTTTATCATAATTTTTGTTCAAAACCACTTGGGGAAATAGGGATTGTATTTATCTCTCCTCTCCCTCCTTATTTATTATATCTGTTAAAACAAAACATTTATTTTCCAATAAATTAATTTGAACAATGACCAATTTATGCATGTTCAAACTCTCCATTGCTATAGTATACTTCTACTGTACTAACTATTCATCCTTCTTTTTGATTTTCGATCGACCTATTTTATCACCCCATCGACACTCGATGGTGTATGCTTCATTCCTCATTTTTATTCAAAAATTCAATTGTGTGTAATTTTATACTATATTTGAAGTGGCTTCACTTTTGTTACACCACACCAAAGAGGGACATATGTAGACACCTAAATCTGACTTCACAATTTTATTACTAAAATTACATGGTTTATTGTCTTTACATTCAATTTTGTTATAATTAGAGATTTCCCGCCAATTAGCTAACATTTCCCTTCATCTCAGTCAATTAATGATAATTTGTTAATTAACTATCATTTCCCTTCATTCTGGATGCAAATTAGTGACACTTCATTAGTTATAATCCTTTTTTAATTAACTATAATTAGTTAATTAAGTCATTTGTATCTTTTATTTAATTAATAACCCTCTTATTGGTTAAATCCCTCTTTCAAATCCTCCGAATTCTATCAAATTCCTCCTAAATCACCCCCAAGTAGCTTTCTAAGCTTATCTTGGCCTATTAATTAATCCTAGTTAATTAATTAAATCATCTCCAACTCTCATGAGTTGCTAATTATAATCAATTATTTCTAATCATGCTTATCCCTTCTAATTCTACTTTATCTTTTATCCCACATTCACTAGGATTTTAGATTCCTTAAAATGGAAAGATATGTATAGAACCTAATATATCCCTATAAAACTTACACCACACTTTTATTATTGTTATTATATGCACATGATAAGAGCATTCTCCACCATTGAAGAATCTTATTGATGTTTCACCCATTCATTCTCTCTTTGCAAAGAGTAGTAAAGGAATAACCATACATGAAAATTAAGTCGTATTGGTGAGATCCTTTCCTCTTCATGGAGATATCCATCCTTTGATCTCATTTTAATCATAACAACAAGCTATTATTTAGAAATCATATTTAAACTAACAAGGAATAGCTTATTGTTTTCAAGTTTAATTTGGATGCATCAATTAGCTTTTATCCTTGCATAGATTTATCATGATTTATATCTTAGATTATCTTAGTTATAGGGATTACTTGGTGTTAATTACTATTTATTAATTTATCCTAATTTTATATGCATACACCATGCTCATGTGATGGCTTTGCATTTCTTGAGAATAATAATACACACCAATATTCCATCTTCATAATCACAATACAGTGTTTATTGTATTTAATGAAAAATTTGTCACCGTGTTGAAACTCTTACATCTTGAAACATTCCCTTAATGTCCTACAATCATGAGGAGTCATTATTCCATGTCATTAAAATTAGGAACATAGATATTGTCATGGAAACATCTTTTGAATCAGCAAGGCACTTTGAAGGAGTGAGGAAAAAATAGTTTTCCTCCTATTCAATAGTTTATCTAGACATCTCACTTTGTTGCTTTGGGAAATTCCTTTCAAAAATATAGGTTACACAATTGATTTAGAGGCCTTTATTGCCATCAATAAATATTTTTAGTATGAAGGCATGTTCAAGATAAATTGGAGCTTACAAAACAATGAATGCAATCTAATTTTGAATTCTCTCGTAAGAGTCATGCACGTTGTCACTTTGTTTTTGGGAACATATTTTTTAAATATTTATCCACTCCATATTGGTTTCAGAATTATTTTTAAAAATATGACCCTTGATTTGATCATAGAATTATTATTCACCCTTGAGTGAATATTGGAGTGTTGATTCATGTTCAAAATTGGTATACCATCTAATAGTGGTGAGAACGAGTTCATAATGTAGACACTTAAAATTGGTTACTCAATTTAGTGTCCCTCTCATCCATTTACTTGCTTAGGTAACCTGGGACATGTTTTACGTCACCAACTATCCCCTTGGGATATTATCCAATTTGTGATTTAATCACTTACTCTAAATTTAATTCACCCCATCATATCTTACCCATGAGTGATTAAATATTAAATATTTAATTACGCTTCTTCCCATGCATCTTAATCACTTATCTACCCCAAATTTATTCTATCTATGTATCACATCTATTTTTCCTCTTCCCTAAGCAGGATATTTCCCGTATTCGGGGTAATTCTCATCTTTCTTGAAATCGCTCATTTTGGCCATCTCGGGAGTCTATTCTGCGATCGGCCCCGACCCATATGGTCGGTGCCGATTATAAAAGAAAGTCCAGAACTCAGTTCTAGGGACCGGAAAAAGAGACCATGAATGAGCAAAAAAGCAAACAGACGAAAAAAGGAAGCACTTACGCACGAACAGAGAGCGAGAGAGATACAGGTTGTGAAAAAGAGAGTTCTTCTTAGCATCAATTGTATCAAATTAGTGTAGATCCTGTCCGAATCAATCCCTGAGAGGAGCACCGTTACTCTGTCCCTGTCACATCAGCATCACACACCACCATCTATCATCTGGTGACTCTGTTCCAGTGTCTCGCCAACTTCGGCACATCCAGCAGACCACATTCACCTTCCAATTCCTAAATCTTATCGCACAGTCCCTGATTAATCGATCTACCTCCAGTCGACGCCGATCTTACCCAGTCGACGCCGATCCGTCTCAATTGACGCCGATTCTACCCAGTCGACGCCGATTTCCCTGCAGATAGGTAAAAGGATACAGGCAACACAAATCCGGCATTATTTCATAGTTCCCTGTTTTCTGTACTTTCTGTCTGCTATTTAGATTCTGTCTTATTACTGCAATCAGAAAATCTAGCTTTTTGCTTACATCTTTTATCATGTATGCTTCTTTTCTTAATTGAAAACGTGGACTGACATCCGTCGAGGAAGCTTATCGTTTCTCGGACCCGCTTCTCGGGAAGTCCACCTAAATATCTTTTAACGTGGTATTTTTCTATCAAGCATCGGTGTTTTGCAGGTTACTCGGATCTATTGTGTGAATTGCTTGTGTGTGCCCATCTTATCTACATCAGCTTCCTCATCCGTCTACATCTTCATCAGGTATCAATTTCATTAGGGTTTTTCAGGGTTTTTGTGTTTAGTTTGGTGCATTAACTTGGACAGGTAATAAGCGCGAAATTCTTGATCTACATTCTCGCACGCCCAGTGGGAGCCAACCAAAGTCCCTTATTGGTAAGTTCATTTCTTTCCTAGTTTTGAACTTTGTTCCTTTTCTTCACTGATTTCTATCAGTCCCATTTGAGCATTTCTTTTCATCATTTCAATATTGCTTTTTTTTAGGTGAAATCGTTATCTTCGAAATTTTTCTAGTTCCTTAAAAATAGAGATTTCTGTTTCACCGTTATCTGGATATATCTTTCTGGGTTTTCTTTTGTGTTTTCTTAACCTCTTCTTGCGGAGCACTTTGCTTGTTCATGGGATTGTTCGAGGGGAAGAGCTCAACAACACGCTTTTTGAATTCCACACACCTTGGAGAGCTAAATCTACAGGTATTCCTCTTTTACGGTGTTTTCTCCTTTTTAGGATTTCTTTGTCGGTTGCCTATCACATCCAAACACTTCAATTTTTGGTGCTTAAAAAGAACTTAATCACATTTGGGAAAGAATCTATTTGACTTGTCTTCATCGAAATCAAACACTTCATTTTTAAGTGCTTAAAAAGAACTTTTCGTTTGTCATTGCTGCATGTTTTTCATCTAGTTTTAATTAGGCTGGAAAATTGATCAAAATCGGTAGTGACACTATTTGATTTTTATTTTTCACCCTTGCACACAAAGCCAAAATCACTAGGTATAAAGCATTTAAACAAAATTCCTTCCCTGGCCTCGCCTACTTGGAAGTGATATCCAAGAGGAAGAGCCTACGCGGTACTCAGGCCGCGCTATAAATTCACGGAAGATTTTGGTATATATTGGCAAAGCACCCGACTCCCTTATCGCAGCGGTGTGTGAAGTGCGGGGGTAGGCCCCTATATCAAGCCACGTACCGGTCTTTTACTGAAGTGCCTTTGGGACTCCTCACCAAACATTACCCAAACCATCCTTAGTTTGGCTATCTGAGTAGTCCCTGTTCTAAAAAGCCTTCCCTAACATTTTCTTTTCTTAAAAGCATCAAAATTTAAAGGAGATAATCACTTGCGCTGCTTGAATTGTCTGTGCATTAGTTAGGTCAATCTTCTTTTCTGTGTGTTTATGACGGTTATCACTCGGTCACAATCTAGAATAATGGCTCAACTGGTTCCTTCTTCCTCCGAGATCACCACTAGTGTGGAGGTTACGGCACCCCCCCAATCTTCCTCGAGACCGCTGTTAGTTGGTTCCCCATCATGGTCATATAATCCTTTCTATCAAGAAAAAGAAATCCCATCACATCCAGCTTCCCCTAGTCCTTCAGAAATATCATCTGGCTCGGAGTATGTTCCCCGCGGGGATCCTGAATTCCAGGCATTCCTCGACCGCAATCTGATAGCCCTCATGGACTACCTAGTACACAAGTCTATTCAAATATCTGATCAAGGACCACCAATCCAACAAGTATACGATTATCCTCGTGGATCACCCCAGGCCTTTGTAGAGTAGTTTGCATCATCTCTCTTGCCTCGAGTCACGGAGAAGGGCGAGGCCCCTATGCCTCCCTTTTCTCTTCCACCTACCATATAGACTAGTTCTCAAATAGTCTTACCTATTCCTAACACCGCAGTTACCTCGAGTATTCCACAACCTACTTCTGAGAGGTCTTCTGCCCTGGCTATAATGAATGTGTCTGCACACCCGCATATTGCTGTTAATTCATCTATGCCCTCCATCGTGTCCTAAGGTCAGTACCTCTTCATGAGCCAACCCCCTCCGAATAGTCAGTTGGCTCCTACTTCTCGTCCTCTAGGGGGTCTTTCTTCCAATATTCCAGCAACTGTGACCTTCGCCCATCCTCTAACATCGGCAACCTTAATACCTAATCCAGCAGTAGAAGGCCCCTTTCAGGTCTTGTTCCCTAATATGTCCAATCAAGCCGGCACTCATATTCCTCAATCTGTCTCGATTCAATCAACAAACATAGGAGTCCACCAATCACAGGCTCCATCCGTCAATCCAACCTTCATTTTCTCAACCACTTATTATCTCACAGCCTGCCTATACGCAAGCTACCTCACAACAAATACCCCACCCGGTGTCACCCAGAACACCTGGTTATTCCTCTTATCATCATATCCATCAACAGATGAATCCCCCATTGACACCTCAACAACATCCACCACTTGCTTCTTATGTAGGACATACCAATGTACCTCCTCCTCAATCTGACGTGGTTCAAATTCTCTTTAAGAAAATCATAGACTTGGAAGCCTCCAAAAAAGGGGCTCGTCCTTCATACTCCTTTGAAGAAGTGTGTAATGAACCCATTCACCCCTCAGTAGCTTTCAAGCCTTATCCTCCCCAATGGGAACTTCCTAAATTTTCAAATTTTTCATAGTCGGGAAGACCCTCAACAACATTTGCGAGCATTCAAAAATGCTTGCTACCTCATAGTCCTGGATCAGGAGCTTATGCTCCGTACCTTTCCTATGTCTCTAGCAGGTCCTGCTTTAGACTGGTACAATAACATTCCTCAACATTCCTTGTTTTCTTTCTCTCAATTGGCCCAGATGTTTGTTGAAAACTTTTCAATAAATATCGCGCATAAGATCTCGATCACAGATCTTTATAACATTCGCCAATTCGATGATGAGTCTATTGCAGACTTTGTCGCTCATTGGAGAGGGATAATCAACCAATTGTCTTTCTCCCTTCCTCAATCCCAACAAATCGAGTTGTTTACTCGATCTTGTGCTAATCACATTTCTTCCACTTTAAGGATCCAAACTTTTCATACCTTTGAAGAAGCCTTCACGATGGCACGCAAACTTGAATCTCGTGCCATTGAGCAAGGGAAGCTAAAACTTCGCTCTAAATCCAAACCAGATTTTTCCCCGGTTTACCAAACCGAATTCTTCCCCTTCTAAAGATAAAAATCAAGGATCCACCAACACTATCGTATTAAAAGCATCACGGGCTGAAAATACTTCTAATCAAACACCACGAAGAGACCCCTCATCTTCTCGAAAAGGGGACTTCATCATCTCGATCCTTCGCTCCATTGGGGGGAATCATATGCCTCTATCTTAGAAAAAATGTTGGAAGTTCGCATGATCGAACTTCCCCCCATTAGGAATATTGATGAAAACCAAGAACGTCCATTCTGGTATAGGGGAAAATGATTTTCTGTCATTATCATAGAACCAAGGGTCATGACATCGAACGATGTCAGACTTTCAAAAAATCTTATCCAGAAATTCATTGATAAAGGCGAGCTCATTCTAGATAACCCAAATGCTCCCCCAAATCAGGCACTCGATGTTTTTAAACAACCTTTTTCCCAATCATGCCCCCAAACCATAATGCTTCAGAGTCTCAAAAACCAAACACTCATACCATCAACTTCATCTCTACCGAAGAATCTTCTTCTGAAACCAAGCCATCTGCAAACACATCAATCGAATCAAAACCTCCTTCCACTTCATCAATCACTGGAGTTCCACCATCTTTAGATAGCCCGTCTTTGAATATTCCTACATTACTAAGCACGGAGTCATCTCTCTCCGCTCCTTTGTCTGACCTTCCATCCATACCCGAGACAAGTGTCATCCTCATCTGTCTCATCATCAGACATTCTTTCAATACTCGAGGCAATTACATCCCTTCAAGTTTCCACTACAGACACATCTACTTCTGTTGCTCCCATTCCCGCTGTAATTATGCCCTTGGTGAATGTACCTATTAATTGTGCCGACTTCGACGGAAGCATCTTCGATTTTGACCCTTCCTATATCTTTTCCTACAGTAGTTTCACCCATGATTACTGCATCAGAAGTAGTCCCTTCACAAGGAACTGCTTCTTCATCACCCCCTTCTTCCATCACTAATGTTACTTTGCCTATTAAGGAAAAATCAAAAGAAGTAGCACCAACACCTATACACTCGGTTCCTAAACCTAAACCGAGACAACCAAAATCTAACGTTACACCATCAGTACCTCCCCACCTGCTTCCTCCGAAAAGGTTACAATCACCTTATGCCGTTGAAGTTGTCACTATCCCTGAAAAAGGAAAGCCCATATTTCAGACCATCAAGACTCTTGGTGCTCTTCCACAAAAATCTATCTCTACGCCTCATAAACGATTGGATTTGCCCACTGAGAAGGCATCTTCTTCTACACACTTATCAAAGCCATCATCTTATTCTACAACACATTCTTCACCAATACCCCGAAAAATAGACTTACCTACTAAAAAGACGTCACCTCTTCTATCAGGATCATCATCTTCATTACCAAAAACCAAGGCACCCTATGTTCCTCCTATTACACCTACTTTGGGAGCTTCTTCCTCTTCTAAATCGACATTATCTAAATCATCAGTAAATTTGACCAAGCAACCCCCTTTGTCTCCAAAGACCGCAAAATTTGTCACATATCCATCATCTTCAAAATCTATTTTAGGGGCTCCTCCTCCACCAAAGTCAATCATGTCTCACTTACTCCCATCTCAAGTGCCCAAGACTGCCCCTCCAAATGTCCAAACAAATAAGAGGATCCCTAACATGCAAGTTCTTTTACCTTGGCATTCGGTTAATGTAAAAGAACCATCTTCATCATCTTTATCCTCCTCTTCGTCTACCGGATTCTACACCGAAATCCTTCATCAACTTATCCAATCTTCATCCATAACCCTTCCTTCGATTAAACCTTATAACCCTAAAGGAATGAAACCTACCTGGTTTAACTCTGATTTGATTTGTGCTTACCACCGTACCCCGGGTCATGATACTGAGGGATGTAAAGCACTTCAAGCTGTTGTCAAGAACCTTCTGGAAGATAGTGACCTTTTGCTGGAGGA